>JASPKZ010007829.1:1200000-1887500 GCA_030220185.1 Diploptera punctata
CGTCCAATGGTCTCCTCTCCTCCAGATTGACTTCCACGCCATCTGATGGCTGACCGACAAGTTCGTCGGCGCAGAGGTCAGTCTGCAGGAGAGGAGACCATTGGACGTCAGTTGTGAATGTGAACAGCATTGAGAATGTCACAAATCTAGATCTGCAAGGGAGTTAAGAAGTATGAGGTGAGTCAAGAAACAACTCAACAAAATTAAAATAAACACTCATAGTGTTATTTCCTACCTACGTAACTAAATATTTCTATGTTCACATAATGATTAATCACCGGTTACATTTTTGCACTCATATCTTACAAATGTATATATTATATATATATATATAACCATTCATGTTTTGTTAATAACTAAGTAAATAATATACATTGTATCATGTACACTTTTCAATTTCAGGAACAACTTGCAAATTATCAAACATAAATTTGGTTAGACAAAAAAAATAGGAAAAGGGATTAACAAATGAAGGGTCCAGGGGAAATACAATGAATGTCACATTAAACTCAAACTGAGATAAATGAATTTTAAGTTTTGAAACGCTATATCATTTCCCTGTACACATTATTTTCAAAGCCTTATAAAACGTAACCCATAGCTTCTTTTCGCCTTTTAAATGTTACTAGGGATCAGTACAAACACTAAGAATATGAAACCTCAGTTTTTGTGATTTTGTGACATTCATCGTTTTTCCCCCGGACCCTTCATATATTGTTAACATTACCCATGATATTGTTGCGTTCAATAAAACAATACACAATACCTTGTCAGTTCAAAACAGGTACATAACACTATATACGCTACAACAAAAATTGAATTCAATTTTTTGTTGATATTCACAGCAAGGCTCATTAAATAAAAGATAATTTAAAATTGAACTGACCCAGGTTAGCATTCTTTTCTGACTAGTGATAAATACATTTTTCAAAATTAAGAAATTTTGCCTTCAGCAAAGATTTTTAAAGACATTGTAATGACGATTCAAATTCTAAAATTGTGAAGACTGATTAAGAAAGGCTCAGCTTAAACCTAGTAATAATAGCAACACTCGTACCACATACTTTTCATTAGAGCAGACAAGTTACTCATTTTAATTTTATTACAGAAAAAAGTGTGAATCTCTTCTACTTCATAGAGTTCACTTCTCATTACTGAGGAAGTTGTTTGTTTTTGACAGGAGAATTTATTATTTTTAGATTAACCCATTGGAGACTTTTAACGAGTCTCCCTCGTGAGCAGGTAGAAAGTCCAAACAGCTCCTCCACGACCTAGACTTGTTGTGGTGTTATAACCCCCACTGTAAGAAGTTAGGTTTTTTTAGTGGTTTAAATTTTCGGTTCACCATCAGTAAAATTTGTTGTTTGTTTATGTAAAGTAAATATGTATAGGCCTAGTGTATTGTATAGTTTATTTTAGTTATTATTTATAGAATAGTAGACTATAGTTGTAGGCATTTATTACGGTAAAATATAAGTGAATATAAATTCAGTGTTTATTTGTAAAAATTCATAGTAAAGTAAAGTAAAGTGATTCCACAACAGGCCCGGAGGCCCTTGGGGTAGTAGGAGGTTAAGGCTCCCACTTTTTCTAGACAATCGGCACTTGATATCAGCCGGGTTGTCAGCCCTGCATGACGGCCGCCTTTACCCCAGAACAAGCACCTGGTACTCATTTCCGTTAGAGGCTGAGTCGACCCCAGGGCCATAGTGCTGCCAGAAGGTTTTGGTCAGTTTAAAAATCCTGACCCCACCGGGACTTGAACCCTCGACCCTCCGGCTTGTAGCTCAGTGCCTTAACCACTACGCTACGGCGTGCCAATTGTAAATTTAATTTTTTTTTGCAATATGTGCGTAAATAGGAGAGAACGTATTGCTATTGAGAAACTAAGTGAAGTAGTGGATGAAATGTTATGTGACAGTGATTGTAGTGAATTATCATGGAACGAAGATTCAAACGATGAAATAATATACAGTGACAACGTAACCGTGCATGCTACTGATGGTAGAAATATTAGGTGAGTTTCGTCCAGTTTTTATCTATAGTATTTTATAATTTACAGGTCGATATATAACTATGATAATTAAAGAATATACGAAGAACTTTTCCTGATTTTATAATGTATAGGTCTATGCTTATTTATATTTCATATATTTATTTTTATTATGTACAGTATTATATTGCGTTTGTTATTTTTTTTCGGTCTTGTTTGAACATATGATTTGTGTTTACTTTCAAGGCAATGTCCGAGAACTTTTACAAAAAGATGGTTTTTTAAATGTTTGTCAACTTTCACAGCCTTGAAAATAACAAAACATAATGGTTTACAATGCACAACAGAGGGTAGCAGGCAGGCCACATTCCTTTGCTATTCGTAAAAGTACAAGATACTAAAAGAAATTCAGGGGTAAACAAAATATCTGAAAACAAATGATAGAACACAGTATGTGTATTTTGTATTCTGATTTAAAGTCCAGCGCAGCCGGAGTAGCGGTGAGGAGATTTAAATGGGTTCCCAGTGAACATGCTAGGCGCTTTAAACGTGTCTCCAGTGGGTTAAAAAAAACTGAAACACACAAAGTATAGTGGATGGCATTACACACACATACACAGGTTAAAAAAAATAGGAACAGTTGAAAGTTCCCAAGTTTTGGAAAGTATTTACCAAGAACAACAGTCCTTTGATGTGCTAGCATAGTACTAAAATACAATTATTTAAAAATAAAATTTAGTTATATTATTTTTAGTCTGATCATCTTACCTCAATATTAATGTTGATTTGTTCTTGAACATGTTTCAAAACAATTCTGTTTTATCGTCAGCTTGTCCAAGACCACATACTGTCCCTTTGGATTCCTTAGAAGTAAATACTAAATTTTATATTTAATTTTAGGAAGTGATATTTTGAGGTTATTTTAATTATATTATTTTTAGTCTGATCATCTTACCTCAATATTAATGTTGATTTGTTCTTGAACATTAATATTGAGGTAAGATGATCAGACTAAAAATAATATAATTAAAATAACCTCAAAATATCACTTCCTAAAATTAAATATAAAATTTAGTATTTACTTCTAGGAATCCAAAGGGTGGTCTTGGGAGTGTGCTCCTTGCTGGTAGGTGCACACACACTGATAAAACCTGGAAAATGCCATTTATTCCTGCCCAACCATGTCCTCGTCATGGCTCCTGGTTAATACTAAGAAGTGCAGGACGAAAAAGTGAATCCCAATGTTTACAAATTGGGACATACCAGCTAAAGGAGAAAACCCCAACAGAAAAATCATTGACCCCCCAGATCGCTGGATGTTGGGGGTAGGGCTGATATCCCAACCCCGTAAAAACAAATACATTCAGAAATCCAAGATGCCTCGGATTGGAGGCAGAAATTAAGGGAGGTCAAAGCTCAAATTTGAGTCAATCAGCCATTGGAGGATTTACTATAAATTCAACCTCTATTGGAATATATATACACTACAGTGCCGATTCTGTCAACAATCCTTGAAAGCCAGGACACTGTGTCAATAGGCAACTCTCTGAGCCCAATATCCTGTTTTTGTGCAACCTGCAAAGGAAGGCTGTTGACATTTGTTAACCGTCAGTATATAGATGAAGCACATTTTTAAGGAAGAACTGGATGAAGCCTAGGAGTAGATTTAAACCATCTTGAAAATTGATTTCATGTTAATAACAGAAGTCCCTTAATATAATTAATTCCAAATAAAACTAACTCTAATGTTGGATAAAGAATTTCAATAATTTCACTTCACAATATGTTATTATTTATCAATAATAAAAATGCCTATAGTTGTCTTAAATAAAATTAATAACTCTTTTTCCTGTATTTTATCCTTCAGAGTTTTTACTCAATCACGAGACGAAGTTTTGCTATGCAAAAATTGTAATACAATTAAATATATTGTGCCTCAACTGATATTAATATGAGCATAATTACAGATAAGAATCAAATGAATCGTGAATTCTTCTTACCTCATACATCTATTTTTTTTTAACACACAACTGCAGTATGTATTTCACGACTGAAAACAGCTGAAGATGGGAATGATGTATTTCCTGATACTGCAGTTCTGTGTTAAAAAAACATAGATGTATGATGTAAGAAGAATTCACGATTCATTTGATTCTTATTACGGCAAGATAGTCATTACCCGGGTCAAAAAAAATGCATGAAAATTTGACCAAATAGGTGGTCATATATTATGTCCTTTTAGTGATATCACACTGAAAATTTTTATAGTATATCTGGGGACTTCCTGCTTTGGATTTAGCCCAGAATGGTTAACATATGAAGGGTCCAGGGGAAAAACAATGAATGTCACATTAAACTCAAACTGAGATAAATGAATTTTAAGTTTTGAAACGCTATA
Source organism: Diploptera punctata (assembly GCA_030220185.1). Classification (NCBI taxonomy): domain Eukaryota; kingdom Metazoa; phylum Arthropoda; class Insecta; order Blattodea; family Blaberidae; genus Diploptera; species Diploptera punctata. Next base: position 1,204,392 of record JASPKZ010007829.1, read on the forward strand.
TCATTTCCCTGTACACATTATTTTCAAAGCCTTATAAAACGTAACCCATAGCTTATTTCTGCCTTTTAAATGTTACTAGGGAACAGTACAAACACTAAGAATATGAAACCTCAGTTTTTGTGATTTTGTGACATTCATCGTTTTTCCCTTGGACCCTTCATATACTTGTTATGAAGAAGGAATTATATTTTTTAAATTTAAAGTTTTTTTTAAATGTGACATTACATTGGTACACTTTACTCATATCCTGTAATTCTGATGGCAATGAGATGTTAACTGTTCATCATCACTGTATGTAACCACGCAGTGTTACTTTAATATGGTCGCATGGCTCTAGTTAGTATGCGTCAATAAATTAATGACTTATTATATATGTAAAAAATTAAATAATATGAATATTTTCTAAAATGTATTTACAATCTTGCATGGTTCATACAAACATACACCTGTTAACATGCTCTGAAAATTTCATGACCCTAGGTTAAATGGTTTTTGAGAAAAGTGTACCAATGCAATGAAAAATGTAACTTTCGGAGAAAAAAGAAAAGAAAATGAATTACATGCTCTAACCTTAAACATTCACATTTAGAATTTTCCAGCACCATAACTTTCATCCCCCTCTGCTTCCATAAACATTTTCAGTGTGATATCATTAAAAGAACATGATATATGACCACATATTTGGGACCAAATGTTCATGTATTTTTTTGACCCAGATAACGGCTATCTTGCCTTAAGACAATCTCATAATGTACAAAATTCCCAAATTTATTATACTAATCATTATAAATAATTGGTTTAACCCAATTCTGAGGATCAATTTCTAAAACTTAGAAACTGTAAGATAGTTTTGAACTATTTTGGTAATTCTCTTAAATAAGCTTTATACCATCCCACAGCTATGAACTATCTTATGTTTTTAATTATATTATTTTAGATATCTTAAGAAATAAGATGGAAAAATGGATGGCTCAGACCTTACGAGAGTTTCCATGAATAGTTGTGAAACAAAGATTTTTATGGTCTCGTTAATTTCTTAATCAGTCTTTGAAATTTCCACTCGCGAGCTGCTTGTTAGAAGTAACAGTGATGCTGTACACAGATCATATTAACATTTTATATACAAAAAGTGCAAATTGGATTACATCTATATAAGAGGGTACAGATGATAAGTTCATATAAGAAACAGGCTGCCATTACCTACGAGTGCATGAATCAGTGTGCAGAATTTTTGTGTATTTATAAGTACGATGTGATCTTTTTATAACATCTGCATGACACAGTAGAACAGCAACAACAAGCAAGTTAGAACAAATTCATTAATCAATACAAATATATAAAATGCTCGTTAAAGTTAAATTTTCACACAAAAAAGAGCATTCATATTGTAGAAATCTATTATTGTAATGAAATCGTAAATATATGTTATCCTTCAACCGATGGAAAGATCAGTTTTTGTAGTCGCAGAATGGGCATCATCACCCAATACTGCATTCGGAAGAAGAAGAAGAAGTAATATTTTTCTTAAGTTATGTAGGTAGGAAATAACACTATGAGGTTTATTTTAATTTAGTTGAGTTGCTTCTTGACTCACCTCATACTTCTTAACTCCCTCGCGATCCGGATTTCGTCACTGTATTTGTGACATTCTCAATGCTGTTCACGTTCACAACTGACGTCCAATGGTCTCCTCTCCTGCAGACATCAGTTGTGAACATGAACAGCATTGAGAATGTCACAAATACAGTGACAAAATCTGGATCTATGAGGGAGTTAAGAAGTATGAGGTGAGTCAAGAAACAACTCAACTAAAATTTAAAAAAAGTATTTTTCTGTTGAACTTTTATAGGAAAATTCACTATGAGGTTTAATTTAAGATTTAAATTAAATTAAATTAACAAAATTATTGTACTGATTCAAATTTCTCAATAAAATTTATTGAGAAAGAGATAGAAACTTTTGCCACGTACAGTAGAATTAAATGTTAGCCTTTATTTTTGAGAGAAAAATAAAACTAGATACGTAAAAAATAATTACTGTAACTGTGATATCTAGAACTTCACTGTGATTGATCAGTCTGAGGCATCTACAGGACATGCACTGATTCAAGTCCCCATGCAGGACTTTCTTGGACTGTTGCTCATCTTTAACCATGAGGAATTTGTGTAACAACAACAAACAAATTCCAGGTTGAAAAAAAGCAGATGTAAGAGTTGGGGACTCAACATGCTGACTGCTTCATGTTGCCCCTACATGATCATCCACCTCTGTTTTATTTTAAAAATACAATAGGAAGTAACATTAAGGGTTGTATCTATGAATGCATTAGACCATAAAAGTCGTTCTCTGCTGAGAAAGTTGCATCCGAACACGTTTTTGCATATTCAAAAATCTGTTCATGCGATAATAATTGTCGAAATTCCTTGCGAGGTGACTTTGCAGAGAACGAATCGTGAGCAACCCGATGGGAACCAATGTACTTTCAAACCTTGCTGCTTTATCCAAGATGTTGGACCTTGAAGACTTCAATCATGTTTTCGGTATACGCGGAGAAGAGGAATTTGATAGAGTCTACCAAAGAATTCAACTGGAAGAACAGGAGAATCCGCGTAATATCATGCGATGCAGACGTCGTCGTATACAGTATTATTTGCAGACGAAAATAACGAAGTGGTTTTATCGCTGAGAATTCAGGGTAATTTTTTGCCAATATTACGAAAAAACTACTTTTATGCATGACCAGTCAGCGACTCGCTAATTTGAACTTTGCACGTTCTCATGGAAAACTCAACTTACCATAGACTAATGCATTTGCATGTGGCCCTAATAGGTTTTATCCATCCTTGAGATGTAAGAAACGAATAATAAAAACATTGATATTAAGAGGTTTACTTAATAATTAAGTTATTTGGTCTGTATATTCTCACCTCTTATGGTTGTTTTATGTTTCAAGATGGATAAATCATATTTGAAGAGAAAAATTATACGCTCAGACCGGGGCTTGAACCCGGGACCCTTGGTTTTCTAGATCAAGTGCTCTACCGACCGAGCTACTGGAACAAGTACCGACCTAAATGCAAATCTTTCTCTATATACATTGTAATTCCCGTGCACTAAATGCTATGAAGCCTTTGCTTCTATCTTTGCAAATGGCAGCTCCTTTATTAAGAAGACATATATTACATTATAAATGCCAATACGGCTTTTTTCGATGTTTTTATTATTCATTTCATACATCTTAATAATGGATAAATCATATTTGTACAGAAAAATTATATGCTCAGACTGGGTCCTGGGTTCAAGCCCTGGTCTGAGAGTATAATTTTTCTGTCCAAATATGATTTATCCATCATTGAGATGTATGAAATGAATAATAAAAACATTGACATATGTTTCAAGGCTTGTTAGTCTCATTTTCAGCTATTACAGACCAAATAACTTAATTATCCACCTCTATGTTTGAGACATATGAATGTAAGATCAGCATCGGATGATAAGACAAGTCCTAACCTCTCATGCCATGGAGTTTTTATGCAGAATTTTCAATCCATAATCGCAATGTTATGGATCCATAAACAAAATTAATTTAAAATCATAAATTCCAATAGATGAAACAAAGCATGGAATAGATATACAACTTCTATGCTATAAACATATTAAGGAAGATAGATGCAGATTAATTAAAGAAATTCAAATTTGAAACTGTAACAAGAGCAAACAATATAATTGACATAGATGAATCAAAGTAAGTCTTGTCTTGTTAAGATAATGTATTTATTAATAGCTCATAGTGTTACTTCCTGTCCAATTTATTAATTAGTTTTAGTGGTTCCAGAGCTGGTATGCAGATGTTATAAAATAAAATAAGTTAAAATTTACCTAAGAAGGTATATTTTAACTTATTTTATTTTACGACTCTCCACCTCAACGGTTTTAACAATGAATTTTATTAGTGTTGATGCAGATGTTATAAATGCCGACACTAGCACAGTTGATGTAATAACACTAACATACATATATCACAGGAAAAAATATAATCCTTGACGAGTATCAATGGAAGGCTTCTTAGTTGCAATACAAATTACATTTAATGTGAATTATTTATAATTTTTGTAAAAATTAGCAAAACACACTCCACAGTCAGCAAAAATTCAATAAAAATGTCTAATTTGCATTTTATTGTTTTGATACAACTCGTGTCACAAACTCTTTTTTGTTACTATTAAGATGTATTTAAGTGAAATGTTAATTCCTAAAAAGTCAACTATTAAGTTGCATTCATAGTTAGATATGGGAAATAATATTATGAGGTTCTTAATTCGTAAATTAATTAGTCATTTTTTTACATCTTACCTCATATTCTATGTTTCTTCAAACACGGGAACTAGTTTTCAAGAGAAGGATCTCTCTCATTTTCAACTGACATTATGACTACCGGATTTTCCAACGAAAATCCCGTGTTTAAAGAAACATAAAATACGAGATAAGATGTGAAAAAATGACTCATTAATTTACGTATTAAGATGCAACTTCATGTAGCTATTTAGAATGTAAATATTATATATTTAATAATTAAATTAATGTTTTTATTACCTCACCTCATATCCTTTTTCTTCTATACTGCAGTTTCGGAGCTTATCTGCATCGTCAGTAGCCTCTGGTCGACCGGTGTTATGTCGTTTCTTGGCGGTTTCCTTCTTACTTCTGTCGGTGGACCGATGAACCTCTGGATTAGGTCAAAATTTGCGCAAATTTTGACCTAATCCAGAGGTTCATCGGTCCACCGACAGAAGTAAGAAGGAAACCGCCAAGAAACGACATAACACCGGTCGACCAGAGGCTACTGACGATGGAGATAAGCTCCGAAACTGCAGTATAGAAGAAAAAGGATATGAGGTGAGGTAATAAAAACATTAATTTAATTATTAAATTAAACCTCATAGTGTTCTTTCCCTGTGAAAGTTAAAAAAAAAAAATTATATATTTATTTACATTCTAACAACAGAATATAACAGGACCTCACCGACAAAATGATAGGCCATGCAGAGAGGATCATTTTTTGTGAAGGAACATATAGTCGCAAAAACGTCGTTTATGAGTTATGGGCAGATGATGGTGTTCACCCTTAAGGCTCGGAATTGAATACAAACAATTGTTCACGTATCATTTTATTGAAAAAGACATGTTTTTACAATAAGTGTTCAAACAGTCGACCCTATGCCTCATTGCATGTTTGATATCGTCGCAGCAACAATCAGCCAGCACGGTCGAGCATGGCAGGATTCTTTTTTATGTCGTAAAAACACTGTGGTTGGTTGGTATCTAAGGTCGAGCACTTGATAATGAAATCATTCGCTCTCAAATATTTAGCAGAAAGGCTGGTCTCTTCTACAAAAGCTGAACAATGGAGGAGATGGTTTCTTTCCATAAAAAACACTTCTCTCTAAGGGTGACGTAACCACCACATGTGGAGCCTACTACTAAACAGTTACAATTAGTTTATTGTACTCCAATACAAAAACACTTATTGTAAAAACATGTATTTTTAAATAAAATGATACGTGTACAATTGTTTGTATTCAATTCCGACCCTTACGGATGAACACCTTCATCTGCGCATAACTCATAAACGACACGTTTTCGACTATATGTTCCTTCACAAAAAATGATCCTCTCTGCATGGCCTATCATTTGTCGGTGAGGTCCTGTACACCCTGTATACATACACTCACTTATAACGTGCATGTATGATTTAGTGGGGGTCACTTCATCATGCTGTGGCAAGTAACATGTCTCACTGGTATCCAAGGAGCATCGGATTTAATTTCTGGTTATACCATAGAATTTTGGTTTGAATATGGTTGAACGGGTGGGGAGATGAAGGCATAGTTTAATTTATACCAAGTACGTCTTTATGATTATTTTTATTCTACTAGTACCTTAGTCTATGTTATCAAGGAAATTAGCATGGAGTAGAAGAGGGACAACTCATTTATAGACATTGCCATCATATGGCAGAGTTATTTGGTGTTTTAGAAGAGAATGACACAGGAAATATTTTATTTTTACTTTATTGACTTGCATAGTTACTGTTACCACATGGATTGTCATTAAATATTACAAATTATATTGCACAAAGGGGCTCATATCAGAAAAAACAGAATTTTATAGGAGAAATAAACCAGTGTTTAGCAAATTCTTTGAAATTTGTCACTAACATTTTGTTAAATTAAATGTCGTACTACTATTTTGCATAAAAATGGTGAAAGAATTTTAATATTTTATTACACATGAATTAAGCCTTACAAAATACATTGGTGATTTTTATCTTTAACAAATTAATTATTTTATTGGACAAGAATAAAACATAACATTTTACAACATTGGTGACCCACAAAATAAATTTTCCTTGAAATTACCATCATGGGTCTAACATACACATATAAGTATCACATTTTTTTAAATTGTACAAAGTAAGATGTCCCGCGCCGTAGCGGAGCAGTTAAGGTAGGAAGCCTTGGCGCAGAGCTACGGGACTCGCGCTGGTTCGAGTCTCCATGGGGGAAGAAATTTTCTCATGGTATTTCGGCCAGTATGGGACCGGTGCACACCCAGCATCGTGAGGCAATTGGGTAGCTACAATAAGTAGCGGCTCCAGGTTGAGGAACCAGCTATAACGGCTGGGGGACTCGACATGCTAACCACATGTCACTCCTACACTGGCTGTTGATCATCTACCTCTGTGATTGACACATGTGGATATGAAGGGCCAGCAGCCGGCTGGTAAAAGGGCAACCACTGAAAAGTGGAAAGACCCTCAATCGGAATCGGACAAAGTAAGATGTGATACAGGATCTGTAGAAATTAAGAATAAGAAAGTAGCTAATCCTTTAGATTTATTCTCTAATATGAAACTGGCATTGAATTAATAATTTGTAGGGGGCGTAAGTAGACGATTCTTCTAAATTGAGTGATGTTAAATCTAAGAAGTTCACAATTTAACTGCTGATCATAGCTACATTTTACGTATTTCTCTTCTGACATTTTTGAATTTATTTCTCTTCTGACATTTTTGAATTTGAAATGTTTAATTTCTTCTCCATTAATGATATTTTATGGATAGAAAAAACATCAGATTACGTTTATATAACACTTCGGCTAGACCAGTGTTGACCTATGGTAGTGAAGCATGGACACTAAAAAGACAACATGAAAGCAGAATAACGGCTTGTGAAATGAGATTCATGCGCAGAACAGCGGGTTACACCAGATGGGATCGGAAAAGGAACACTGATATCTTAAAAGAATTGAAGACTACGCCAATTTTGGAATATATTAAACAGTACCAACTAAATTGGAAACACCATCTTGAAAGAATGAGTTCAAATCGGATCCCCAAAGCTGTTTATAATTATATACCATATATATATACGTCCTATGAAACACTGGAGGGAAAATTTTCTATAGGATCGTAACAGGCCTTGGCCTAAAACTTGGAAGGAAGAAGAAGTGCATGTTTAGTATGGTGTGTCTTGTCTTAAATGTTTGTGTTGTGTTAGAAGTGGGTCCTGGCATTGAGTTAATGACTCATTCATGGAGGCCCTCCATATCTTTGTATGGTAAAAAAAAAGCATTTATGTGATTGAAAGTTAAAAATCTTCTCCCAACAAGATTTTATTCCTATAAGGCCTGGATGGCATAAGGGCATGTAAAAGTATCTACAAAGGGAGATTTAAACCAGGTAAAGCAAGAGAGAGAAAGATGATTACATTTATTCCATACACATCAGAATAGAATAGCACTTTCTTCTGTAGCTATGATTGCTGATGTGCCTCATTAATGCCCAAGATAGTGGGTTTCTGCATTACCCATCACAAATATATAATATATTTTTTGTATTAGTATAAGAGATAAATATGCGAGTAAATCAGAATGCCTAATAGCTTAAATCGTTAAAACACTGGTATACGGAACCAGAGATATTGGGTTCAAATCCGAATTTAGGCATATATTTTTCTCTTTAAATTTAATTTGTCATTCAGTGAGAAGTGATCAATTTAATGTTAAACATCGAACAAAAATTATATTGTTCTTAAAAATCTACCTTTCTATAACATTAAGTACTTTGAGAACTTCAGTATAATGAAAAAACTATATTAGTTGTACACAAATTTAAAGCTGAATTTCAGTGCCTGTGACATTATTATTACAAAATTCCTGAAACCTATTCAGGATAATCAAGCAAGAAAAGTCACTGATAGTGTAGATCTTCTGAGAAACTTTGCATTGAAACCTCTTAGTCACAAAGTTCTCAAATTATAATAGCAGATGTTAACAGATAAATATTAATACTTATTTTTAAATTAATATTGGGGAGTAAACATTATGAGGTTATATCATTAATAGTGAGTAGAGAACATATTTTTAACGACTCACCTCATATAATTTCAAATTTCTTTGATACCGGCGGTTTCAGACAATATCTTGTCCTTCTTCATTCTTCCATGAGTGGAAGCCAAGACTGAAGAGGGACAAGATATTGTCTGAAACTGCTGGTATCAAATTTGAAATTATATGAGGTGAGTCGTTAAAAATATGTTCTCCACACACTATTAATTAATACTTATTACTTTTTTACTGGCTTACTTTGAAGTCAAAGACTTTACGACTTAACTTCTACTCATAATATTAATAAGTAATTAATCTATATGAAGGTATAGATTTAGTAATGCATATAGCAATGTTCTTAATTCTTCATAAAACCAGTTAAAAATAAGTAAGGCAAAAGTAAAAAGGAATATTTTTCACATTTTTATTTAAATCCATCACTTATATTAAAGAACAAATCAATATTTTAACAGAAAAATTTTCACCTAAACAGAATGTATTTATATCATATTAAATTAATATTGAGAAGCTAAAACTATTATTATGATAGAAATAAGTAAATTAATGAACACAAATTATTATAAATCAATGGTAAAGATTGATTTATAACATTTATATCATATTTAATTAACAAAGTGTATACCTGTGAGGATAATGTTTTATTGAACAAATCTTGCAACTTTATTACAATTATTACATAATAACAATGTTCAATTTAACATATGCTTTTACAGTTTATATTTTAAGAAACTCTTTAAGCTTTGGAGAACTATTCATTTGACGTTTGTGTGTAAGATATAAAAGTTTACTTGCTGAGTTTACCATAAAAAATTATGCAGTCAATATATTTTGTTATAAAAATTTAAAAAGGAAATTTATTTAAATATTTTAAATGGTATAAAAATGAATGTTATCAATTATTATATGTTTATACCTTCTTCTTCTTCATCATGAAACTGGACATGAGGTGAGGTGTAAAGGATCTTAATTGAGTGGGAATTTAACACTTCACCTCTTCCAAACACATTTTTCAATACTTCTCGGTGACACGTTAGTTCCATCTAAATCATGAGTTTATTGAAACATTAAGTTATATAGGTAGGAAATAACACTATGAGGTTTATTTTAATTTATGTTGAGTTAATATTTAATTTTAGGAAGTTATATTTTAAGGTTATTTTAAGTATATGAATTTTTAGTCTGGACATCTTACCTCAAATTAATATTGAGGTAAGAGTGTCCAGACTAAAAATCATATATTTATGTTGAGTTGTTTTTGACTTACCTCATACTTCTTAACTCCCTCGCATACTCGAGTTTCTTCACTGGATTTGTGACATTCTCAATGCTGTATCATGTTCACAACTGACGTCCAACGGCCTCCTCTCCTGCAGACTGACCTCTGCGCCATCTGATGGCTGACCGACAAACTTCCAAATCATGGAGAGGGGATTGATTCGGTAGTTCGTCGGTCAGCCATCAGATGGCGCAAGGTCAGTCTGCAGGAGAGGGCGCCATTGGATGTCAGTTGTGAGTGTAATACAGCATTAAGAATGTCACAAATTCAGTGAAGAAAGTTAAGGGAGTTAAGAAGTATGAGGTTCCTGGGTTCAAATCCCGGTCTGAGCGTATAATTTTTCTCTTCAAATATGATTTATCTATCATTGAGATGTATGAAATTAATAATAAAACATTGATTCAAAAACAAGATAAATTAAGAAAGTATTGAAATATGTCTTCGAGAGAGCTACAATTATGAGGCAAGGTGTTAAATTCTCACTCATCATTAATTAAAATAAACCTCATAGTGTCACTTCCTTTAAATATTAATCAAAAACATATCTATACAACATTTTTGGTGACTAATAAGTAGGGCTCATAAAAATTAAAAAAAACTAAAATAATTTCATGTGTACAACTTCAATAGCTGAATTACTTTGGAATTCATTAAAACAATGGAAAGAGTCTTACAATAATAAAAAATATCTACTACGGAATGCAAATTTTATTTAATCTCTCTGCAAAATTTTAACATATTTTGAGTGTGTCATTATTCTTAAAAGATAAAGAAGTATCTTCTTGTCCATGTTTTATTAAAATAGTATTAGTTCTTTAAAGCAGCAGTGGTCAAATAGGAGCTCACAGCTCTTCTAGCCTGTAAATCATTTGTACTGCATCCTTTCCCATGAAAATCATCGGAAATATAAAAATAATTTAAATATTTAAAAACAATAAATAAGGCGAGTCTGTTGCATTTACCTCATAAGTGTAGAATTCTTTTAGGACATGTTTCGAAACAATTATGTTTTATTGTCAAGTTGTACATACTTTTTAAATCCCATATAATACAATTATTACATTTGACGATACACATAATTATGATCCTTTACAGAATCTCAGTTTTATTAAGATAAAATTCAATTTGAATAAGGTGATATCATTAATGAGTTGTATACTTTGATTCAACTCATATTTCTTGATTTTTATGCACACCGGTTTCATTGCTTCTGTGCGACATTCTCGATGCATTACAACTCAATTTCAACTACTTCAATTAGACTTTTTTATGATAAATGTGCTGACTCAAAAACTAACACACACATAAAATTAAAATCTTAATTATTTTACAACCTACGCATTTATCTTTATTTTTCACCTTTCCAAAATATACCTGTAAATTGGGAACAACCTGATTTTCAAGCTTTGTAATTATAAATGATTATTAATAAACTGTAGGAACATTTCATCTCTTGGCATACTGTGACACATACTCTCGCACTCGTCCATGGAAGGCATCTTTGTCCTTTAGATACAATTCTGCTGCTTCTATATTCAGTGGATCATCAAAATTCAAAAGATCCTGTGAAAAATAAAAACAGTATATCAGCTAAGATTTCTTTACATATGAACTTTCATAGTGTAAAGTTTAAGAGAAAATGCCAGTGCGCTTAAATTTTTTTTTTAAATTAAGGGTTATTTAAGTTAGTTCTTCTAACAAATAAATTGAACTGATATTTTGCTTTCATCTGGGACTAGTTTCAAAAGTCATTCAGAGTGGTTTTGGCTGAGAATGTGGATAATTACCTTTGAAAACCAGTCTCAGGTGAGTGAGCAAATTATCAGGTTAAGTGTAAAAAATAATTTGTGTTTAAAGTAGTTCTTCTAATTGAACTTTTATAGCAAAAATCACTGCGAGGTTTAATTTGAGATTTAAATTAAAATTCTCTATACCTCACCTCATATCAAGTGTTCTAATTAAACCGGTTAAAAAAAAAATGAATAGATTTTTAAATTCTTCGGGAATTTGATTTGATTCGGAGGTTCATTGATCCACCAACAGATGGAGTAAGAAGCAGTTCTCCTGAACAACATAACATAAGTTGAGATATTAATGAAGATGAAACCACTTAGGTTTTGAAACCGGTATAATTTGAAGACTGGATATGAGGTGAGGTAGAAAGAATTTTAATTTAAATCATAGTTCTTCTTATTTATTATATTATTTTTAGTCTGATCATCTTACCTCAATATTAATGTTGATTTGTTCTTGGACATGTTTCAAAACAATTCCATTTTGTTGTCAGCCTGTCCAGACTGGTTTGATTTATGTTGCACACCCTGGATGTCGATGTCAGCTGGAGGAGCTGACATCGACATCCAGGGTGTGCAACATAAATCAAACCCGGCCAGGGTCGATGGATTTTTTTAGGATGAAAAAATCCAAGGAGCAAGTCCCCCGGGAGGGACTTTAAGTCGTGAGTCCCGAGTCTGAAGATTTTCAGGCTCGTAAAAGATCCTTCAGCCTGAATGAAAAGGCCTCTAAGCAAAATTTACCGAGTTTTCCCATCCTAGTACTACCTTGGTTTCCTAGATGTCAGTATGAGGCAGAACGCTGACCACAGGCCACTCAAATGACATCTATACGAAAACAAGTGTAACTAAATTAATATGGTTCAAATTCTTCCCTGTAGGGGAGAGTGCCTAAATCTCTGTTAAGGGAAACATGGGCTTACAACAACAAGAAGAAGAAATAAAAGCCACCATTTGCATAATTGAGTAACAGCCTGACTCATTTGAATGAACTATGTATAAGAGAAAAATCTGCATTTAGACTGGAGGCCTGGGTAGCTCATTTGGTTAGAGCATTGGCTTAGAGAGCCAAAGATCCTGGGTTCAAACCCCGGTTTAGACATAGGCCTTTACTTTTCTTCTTATTTATTCATAGTTAAACGTGGGAAATAAGACGATTCAGGTCTTTGGGAAGTTTATTACGACTATTTGGTAATATACTTTTCTCTTCAAATAGGCTATAATTTGTTCTTCTGTGAGAAGTATTAAATGAATGATAAAAACATAGAAAAATATATGTTGAGACTGGAGTTGAACAGGACAATTGCCTTTCTATGCCAATGCTCTATCAACTCACCTACCTGAGCACTCCAATCTAAATGCAAATTTTTATCTTATACATTGTTAATTCCTGATCGTAATATGAGAATATTAACCCATTCACTTCAGGTTTAAATTATCAATGTATTTCCGCAGAAACCGAATTTAAGTCACCGTAAATTATATTCAGACATTCAAAACGAACAAAAGATAACAGTACTTGAGATCACATAAAGGTTCAAAACCAAAACACACTCCTCTACAAAACATAAATATTAACAAAAGATAACCAGCCAAGGGATGTACAAAATATATAACAGCAGAGTTAAGCGAGTGTATCTCGTCTTCTGAGGCGAGTGGGTTAATTTAACATATGGTCAGAGTAATATTTAAATATCTCACCTCACAAATTCAATGTTTTTCATGTTACCAGGTTTCAAACGGAATCCTGTTCATCTTCAGTCAAATCTCCTAACAATGATTGGGATTCTGTTTGAAATCTGGTATTGTGAAAAGCACAAAATTTGTGAGATCAGATATTTAAATATTACTCTGGCCATATGTTAAATGACCACATTGTATTAACTTATTCTTGCATTTGAATACATTTCTCCTTTATCTAATATTTTTTAATGATTCACAGAATAAATTTATTTTTAGAAAAGGCAATTTAACATGATGATTTCAGTATTACAAGCTAGGCTACCTAAAAAGCAGAACTTAATTTTTATAAATAAAATTTGAATGTTTTTTTTTTTGGAAAAACCGTACTTTAATTCGTACTTTTAACATCTCAATAAAAGGTTAACATTGTAGCTACCTGATACTTCATGTACAATATGTTTTATACAGTAACCTCAACATGGTTTAAAATTTTGTTTAGTTGTTTCTTGACTCCCCTCCATGGTATCTTTACCTTGTCGTGATGGAGTGGCTTGCTTGCTTAAATGATCCTGAGAGCTATGCCGGTGGTAGCATTGCTGCCGATAGGGTTACTCATGCCAGACGAAAAAAGTACCTTGGTCGAAAGAGTGACGATCTTTCACCATAAAAATACAACTGTCAAGAAATGCAGACATGGATTCAACTGGGGTAAAATTTTCCGGAGGTGAAATAGTCCCCCATTCGGTTCTCCGGGTGGGGACTACTTCAGGGAACTCATGCCAAAGGATAACATTAACTATGATTTGAGGGAAGTAGATTATACAGGGAATGATTGGAAAGCATTAGCTCAGAATAGGGATGTATGGAGAGCTTATGTCCATGTGGCCATGAACCTACGAGTTAGATAGTGCCAGTGAATAAGTAAGTAAGTATGTTTCTTGACTCACCTCATACTTCTTAACTCCCTTGCGTATCTAGATTTCGTCACAAATACAGTGATGAAATCTAGATATGCAAGGGAGTTAAGAAGTATGAGGTGAGTCAAGAAACAACTAAACAAAATTAAAATAAACCTCATAGTGTTATTTTCTACCTACATAACTTAATGGTTTAAAATGACTTTGATTGATTTTTTGACATATTTCGTCATATACTGTTTTATAGATATCTTGGATAATAGAAGAAAGAGCTTTTAACTTACAGTAAAAAGTGAATTGAGTCCCCATACAATATCTTTCAGCTTCCTGGTCGGAGCCCAACCCATTCCATCAATTGAATTTTGTCTTAGCAAACTCAGACAGATATCACCATCTTCACTGATGTTTGGATGCCACAGTTTTGTCAAACACTTCACCGAAGGAGGCTGTAATACAGGAATATGTGCTAAATATATCCTTCCTAATAAAACCAGAACATTTATAATTATTATGAATACTTCAGAGCTTAAATCAAGTAATATTGATACATACAGCCATGTTGTAATCCTCTGTTACGTATATATGGAAACGAAAACGTCCTCCAGCCCAAAACCCTTCATCTGGGGTAACAGTTAAAAAAAAGTCATGAAGTTGATGAGGATCTTCAAATTTCACTCTACAAGTACTAGGTAACGTCTGCTCCATCTCTTGGACCTAACAAAAAATGTTAATATACAATGAAAATGGTGTTTTTAACTATGCATTCTTTATATTTAAAGAGAAAAATTATATGCTCAGGCTGGGGTTTAAACCCAGGACCTTTGGCTTTCTAGGCCAATGCTCTACCACTGAGTTATCTGAGAAACTCCAATCTAAATGCAATTTTTTCTCTTATACATTGTTAATTCCCAAGCACTGAATGCTACGAGGATTTGCTCAATCATGCAAATGGTGGCTTCTTGTTTAAGAAGACATTTATTGGGAATTTAAACACTACTTTATAAAGCCAGTAGGGTTTCTTTTGATGTTTTTATCATTAATTTAATACTTATCACCAAAGGACGAGATTATATTTATAAGAGAAAAATTTGCGTTTAGATTGGAGTTTCTCAGATAGCCCAGTGATATAGCATTGGCCTAAAAAGCCAAAGGTCCTGGATTCAAACCCTAATTTGAACATATAATTTTTCTCTTCAAATATAATTTACCCTTTAGTGAGAAGTATTAAATTAATAATAGATAGATCATCGGTTGATTAATGTCTTTGACATCGTCCGATTCCTAATAGCCAATTTTGTCGGTCCATCCAATCTCCTGGTTGTAGATGTTTCTCCTTCATATATAACCATATTCCCTGACTCCAGGAGGTTTTAGGTCTTCCTCTGCTTCGTCTTCCCTCAGGTTTCCATTCCAAAACAGATTTTGGTAGTCGATCCTCTTCCATTCGCTGGACATGTCCGTACCATCTTAATCAAATTAATAATAAAAACATAAAAAAAGTCATACTGGCTTTATAAATTAGTGTTTGAATTAAAAAAAAAAGTCTTCTTAAACAAGAAGACTGTCATTTGTGTGATCGAGTAAATGCTCATAGCATTCAACGCTCAGAGAAAAATTTGCATTTAGATTGGAGTTTCTCAGGTAGCTCAGTGATAGAACATTGGCCTAGAAAGTCAAAGGTCCTGGGTTCAAACACCAGTCTGAGCGTATAATTTTTCTCTTCAAATATAATTTATCCTTCAGTGATAAGTGTTAAATTAATAATAAAAACATATAAATTCTTTATTAACATTTGCACATATAATAATGAGATATGGTATAACAATTTTTATTTTGCAAATGAAGATAGAAGTTCTAATAAGACTAAATAGAAAACATTTATAAAGCATATGAGCCGTACACATCAAAATATCTGTATTTCTTCAGGCTGAGGCCAAGGACTGAATTTAAAAAAATATTGTTTGGCATCAAATTTAAAATCTAATAAGAATAACAGATTCAAAATCAACTAAAAAAATAGTTGAATAATTTTTGCAGATTATTTTACAAAATTACATTTTTCAAGTCACGGAATAATTCCTTGTTCATTAGTTCATGTTAAACAGTCCAATTTATGTGGATATATTTATAATAGAATAGTACATTATTAAACAATTTAGTGTGAACTAATAAACAAAGGAACTATTCAGTGATAAGTTATGCTAAATAACCCAGTTTTCATATAAAAAAGTTAGTTGTTATTACCAAGAATTTGCTGAATACTTGGAAAAATTAAGGCAAATTATTTTTGTTAGTTTTTTAACTTGACCATATGAAACTTATATATGAAGAAAGGTACCAGTAGCAATTTTTAAAATGTATAATAATAAAATAAGAAATGCACACAACATGCAAGGAAGATTGTTTTTAGTCACTGCAGAGTTTCAGCAACGATTCTGATCTCATCCTACAGTTTAACATATGATATTTCTCACACTGTTCCCCACATCCTGCACACATGCAGTCTGGGCCGGGCTCGTGGAATCTCTGGTTGCTGCACAGCAAGTGTGGTCACTGTGTGGCGCAATTCATATCCTCCCTGAGTCCATTCACGGTTTGTCATGGCGTCAGTAATATAGAATTCTTCCCATATTTTGCTTTTCTTTTCGTAGAGTTCTTGCAGGAGGTCCTGGTGAGCTGGTGTCACTGGTAGTAGGAACTTTAGCCTCAGCTCTTCTATGTAGAATGGTTCTCTGGAGAGTTCATAAACAAGTCGCGAGGGCGTGTATTTGGAGAGACAGATCACCCTTTTTAGGTATGTTGCTTTTAGTTTCTCTAATTTTTCTAGGTTCAGTTTCTTTAAATGGACCCATATATTCTCTAACCCATATGTTGCAACGGGATCAACTTTAAGTTCAAAAAGTTGTAGCGCTGTTTCTAGTGAGAGTCTGTTTATTGACTTAATGTCGCTTATGGCTCTTATCGTAGCACTTACATGGTGTGTAAACACGCTTCCCTGTGTTTGGAAAGTGACTCCCAGATACGTGAGGCTAGTTACTGATTTTAGTGTTTTTTCACCAACGTAGAAAATGCCTCGTCTGCCCCCTAAAATGTATAATAACAGACTGAAAATTATCTAGATAAGTGTATTAATAGATTAGTGACTTTTTCTTCATAAAGACCAAATTACTATGCTATTGGGGAAGGATCTCGAATTATGTATTCAGTGCAAAAAATGCTTATGTCCCAAGGTTCTGGCTTCTTTACAAATTGCCATTTTCATGAATGTCTCATGGAAAAATATCAACGAATTTGTAAATTTTTTCATTGGGAAATTGTCATGTGTTATAGTTCATACATGTTTTGCTCTATTAATATTGCATTAACTCTTAAGATTTTTTATTCTAATATATTGCCAAATAAGTGATTTTATTTATAAGAAATCCACAGTAATGGGCCATTATTAAAATGATAAGATCATGTATAAGAATAAAAGACTGATCTGGTTCCTGCAATCCATTTCCATGACACTGTCAGATTTAAATCCACAATTTACAAATACAAACTTACTTCTTTCACCAACAGTTTATCTCGTATTGACACTCTCTTTCCTGTTTCTCCCGTAGATGAACCTTCTGTTGAATCTGGTTCTCTTTTCTGTTTTCTCATTAATGTAATCATTTTGAAATTTAGGTTAGGTACTATATAAACAATAGTGTTACAAAAGATCTATACTGTACAATAAATTTTGTTAAGTAGCTATAATGCATTACATAAAGTCATTGTACTCCTATGAAACACTGAATGAGAGTAGTGTTTCTTACTACCGAAATTAATAAATATATATACACTAGGAATATGCATCACCCCCACTCTCTTCCATGTATATTGCATTTGCCATTTTTTAACGCACGAAGATTTCGAGTATACAGCACGATACTACGATCATAGAGACTATGATACAACACGGTAACATGAAATCTACACTTCCTTGATCAAAATTTGTGTATTTTTATTGAAAAAAAAAATCATTATTCACCTTTGGATCAAGGAGGCACTGAATTGATATGTATGATGTTTGGTTTGTACAATATTCAAAATAGGTTATAGTAGAAAAAACAAAAGTATTATCAAATCTTTGTAAATTATGTTTAAAATCATATTCCCAACGATACTGTCATATATGTAAGATGCTCATAAGCGAATAAAATATTTTAGTGCTTAAACTTCGTATAAGAGTGAAGAAAATTGAATTGACTAAAAACATTAAAAATGCATCCACTTTTACGTCGGATTCAGCAATCGACAAAATCTGCAAATTGGAGATATAAAATTGCATCACCAGTTAGTACATGGTCGCCGTTAGCTACAGCATTTAATACGAAACCAAGTCGAAAACTTAACCTTAGTCTTACCCAGGATGTTGTAAGTTTGACTTTTAATACAAAATACTGAAAAACTAGTTAATAAATTTTTCAAAGTCCTGTAGATTAAGAGTGCGCATGCGCAAAAGTTTATAGAGTTGTCGCTAGATGAAACCACATAGGCCTATTTGTGAAATTGGTATGATCAACCTTGGCAATAAATTCCTAAACGTTTGTTGGAAATGGATATATGCCAACTTCCCCCTTCCTAACCTAACAAAATAAATAACATGGATATTATTTAATGAAGTGTATACTAACCTGATATATAATAACTTGTCCCATCGGAACCTAACACAATGAAGTGAGTGAACATCAATTTCTTAAAATATATTTCTGAATGTTGGTCATTTTGATTTTATAGATGTCTCCGGCATCTAGCAGAAGTTTCTTTAAGCATTCGCGCATGCGCATAACGATTCTGCAAAATTAAAAAAATCATCGAGTATGTAGATACATATTTAATAATTGTAAAAAAAAGTTATGATATTGTTGCAAAACGTTTTCTTAAGATTTGTCCACATTTCTGAGGATGGAATACCAGGATTAGTTAGTCACAATGTGTTAGCTTAGCAAATCTTATTAATTGTTTTGTTTTGTTCCTTAGTCATTTGAATTCATTTAGGTTAAGGTCACATTTGTTGCGTAAGTAAGATTGGTAGCCTATGTCTCTATCAGTCATTAGGTTTCATATTTCAAGTATTATCCAAGGTACAGGAAGCCATCTAGTTCTCTTTGTTTTGAGAGCTGCATATCAGTCATATAACTGTAAAACATTTTTATTAACCATTTCTACTTTTGTCCCGTGCCGTAAACGAGTGGTTAAGGCAGGAAGCCTTGGCGCAGAGCTATGGGACTTGCACTGGTTCGAGTCTCCATGGTGGAAGAAATTTTCTCATGGTATTTCGGCCAGTATGGGACCGGTGCCCACCCAGCATTGTGAGGCACTTGGGTAGCTACAATAAGTAGCGGCTCCAGCTATAACGGCTGGGGGACTCGACATGCCGACCACGTGTCACCCCTACACTGGCTGATGATCTTCTACCTCTGTGATTGACACATGTGGATGTAAGACCAGCAGCGCTGGTAGGCTAAGGGCCTTCTAGGCCTGTTGTGCCAGGAGGAGTATTTCCACTTTTTTCATCTACAAAGTTTAATCCCCATGAGATTCCAATCTATCTGTAAGGTGTCCTGAAATAGTGCTTCCTTGTCTATGTGTTTCAAGTCTCTGCTTGTTATTGTCTTTGATGTCAATTTAGATATCTGTAAAGCAAAGGCAATATAAATAACATAGTGAACAGAAAGGCCTAGCACTGGCAACTGGCCGTGCTTAGGATCCAGTCCGAGTTGTTAGTCATAATTAAATCAAGTAAAATAAGATATGTTTTTATTATTCATTTTATACATCTCAATTATGGATAAATTATATCTGAAGAGAAAAACTATATGCTCAGACTGGGACTCGAACCCAGGACCTTTCAAAGTCTAGTCGAATGCTCTACTGAGTGAGCTCCAATCTAAACGCAATTTTTTCTCTTATGTACGCTGTTAATTCCCGCACACCAAATGATATCAAATCTTTGCTTCTATCTTGCAAATGGTGGCTTCTTTATTAAGAAGACATTTAATTGGGAATTTTACATTATAAAGCCAGTACGGCTTCTTTTGATGTTTTTATTATTCATTTCATACATCTCAGTGATGGATAAATCATATTTGAAGAGGAAAATTATATGCTCAGACTGGGGTTTGAACCCAATCAAGTGGGCTGTCTGAGCAACTCCAATCTAAACACAAATTTTTCTCTTATATATGCAGGGTTCAAACCCTATTCTGTGCATATAATTGTTCTCTTCAAATATAATTTATCCATCATTGAGATGTATGAAATGAATAATAAAAACATCAAAATACTATATGCGTGTTCTTATATCGTCTTATCATAAGTAATGTGACAAGTGAATTTATCTAGAGGATTTGGAAATCAAGAAAATCATTTGTTACGACTATTTAACAAATAAAATTAAGCTGTTTACTCACAAATATAGTTACCAGTATTTTAAAATATTTATATATTTAATGTAAATGGCGATGCGTGAAAACAAATCAGAAATGTTTGGTTGTTTCATTTCTTTATTCACAGCAACTTGTTCATATTATTTATTGCCAAATGGGATCGCAATATTGTAAGGATGCACCCTAGTGGAGAAAAAATGAAACACATCAAACTATATATTATAACCAACATTCTCAATTCTATAGTAATTCTGCCCGAGGGCAGGTCTTTCACTGCAATCATAGCATTTTCATTATATGCTTTGCAGCTTTACTAGGGAATTACAACTGTGGTAGCTTCCTGTTGCTTTCCACACCGGTGAGGGATGATGATTATAAGGATGATGGACGGATGATTTTCGGGGACCGTTGCACCCTAAGCTTCCTGACATTTGTCTTACAGGTGAAGAAAAACCCCGAAAAAACCTCACCCAGGAGCCTATCCCGACTGGGAATAACCAACATTATAGGTTATTAATGTATTTTTTTAGTAAACAACTTAGTAAAATCATTATTTAAAAATACAATTATTGAACATACAATTATCAAATGTGTAGTTCGAAGGAATGTGTGTATTATTTGCTATATTCAACGTATTTGTTGGAGAGTCAGTCACTGCAAAATAATGCTCTAGTCTGTTCAGAATATTAAAAAAGGAGAAGCTTTCTTTATCACCAAAGCAGGAGTTGGTAAAGAGACATTGATAAAGAGCGAAGTGAAACACGACTGTCATTGGTTGTAAGTTAAAATTAATTGAAACGTGGTTGGTTATTGACTCCCATTTGGGGCATGAGTTAAACAGTCTTCACAATGTCTTCTGGCCTTTCACTTTTATGTCATGAATATCTAGCACATATTATGAAGTTGTTCCAATAACTCTTTATGTATATTCTTTTTCTTTCAGGGATTATTTGGTATACCACAATTACGAAGCCATGAGGGATTTTATTATCTTAAAGAGCAAGCAATGTGGAAAACAGATAAATTGATTGACGAGTCATGTAGTGTAACCAGGTATTGTTCTATACTTTGGTACAAGGAAGTATTATTGAATAATTTACAAGAATCATTCTCCTATGTTAATTATAATAACATTATTTTATTTGTATTATTTTTAGTCTGATTATCTTACCTCAATATTAATGTTAATTTGTTCTTGGTCATGTTTCAAAACAATTCTGTTTTATCGTTAGCTTGTCCAGACTGGTTTGATTTATGTTGCATTAATATTGAGGTAAAATGATCAGACTAAAAATAATATATTTAAATTAATATTGGGAAGTAAACATTATGAGGTTACATCATTAATAGTGAGTGGAGAACATATTTTTAACGACTCACCTCATACAATTTCAAATTTCTTTGATACCGGTGGTTTCAGACAATATCTTGTCCCTCTTCAGTCATGGTTTCCACTGATGAAATTCTCTGGTTGTTGATTTCTCTAAGGACATCACCTCTTGAGCTGCCATCTTTGGTTGGGATTATAAACTTTGTAATTAAATTTTTATCCACCGGAATATTGAAGTTCATAGATCGATATTTATTCTTCTGAATGAATATCTTTTCCCAAATTGTCAATTCCAACAATTGGATAAACTGTTGGAATTGACAATTTGGGAAAAGATATTCATTCAGAAGAATAAATATCGATCTATGAACTTCGATATTCCGGTGGATAAAAATTTAATTACAAAGTTTATAATCCCAACCAAAGATGGCAGCACAAGAGGTGATGTCCTTAGAGAAATCAACAACCAGAGAATTTCATCAGTTGAAGCCATGACTTAAGAGGGACAAGATACTGTCTGAAACCACTGGTATCAAAGAATTTTGAAATTATATGAGGTGAGTCGTTAAAAATACATTCTCCACTCACTATTAATAAAAATAATATAATTAAAGTAACCTCAAAATATCACTTCCTAAAATTAAATATTATTTTATTTATTTAATTAAATGAAGTGAAATATAAGAATAGTGAATCTAAATTAAAATTTTATTTGAAATTTATAATTTAGGATGTAATTTTGTAGATTTATTAGATGTATTAAATAGTTTAGATGGTAAGGTTTTTGAATAAAAAGTGAATGGTTAAGATTAATTTTCAGAAATGGAGGGATAATTTTTTTTCTGCCTTCATATCCAGGTCTTAGAATTCATTTAGCCTTCTTCATAATAAAGTCCAGAAACTAGGGGTGAATTTGACCAAAGCAAAAGGCCATATCCCTTATCTTCCCCTTGTACCTTTTAGTGAGATTGTGTTAATGTCTTCTGAGGAATATTCTTGAAATACTGTCTGTAACTTTGTTAGCATTCCAAATGGAAAACCTGAAAGAAAACATTGCAACAGCCAGAGGGGAAATCATGGGAAAAAATTGATGAGCTATACACAGAAGTAAAATATGAAGGCCGCAAGGAAGCAGTAGCGAAATTCAGACTGATGTCAGGACACGACTGTCTGGCTCGCCACCTCCACAGAATGCACGTTTTCCAATCAGACGGATGTGTCAAAGACCCGGACAAACATCACCTTCTAGTCTGTCCAGCTTTAAATCCAGTTGCACAACACTCTAAGGACCTTGTTCGCTTGTACTGGGAAGCCAGAGAAAAAATGACTTAAGCATCAAATCTCGCCATTAGAAAACAACAACTTTAAAGTTTAATTTTAGGAAGTGATATTTTGAGGTTATTTTAATTAAATTATTTTCAGTCTGATCATCTTACCTCAATATAATAATATTGAGGTAAGATGATCAGTATTGTTTAGTTGTTTCTTGACTCACCTCATACTTCTTAACTCTCAAGCAGACTCGAGTTTCTTCACTTCATTTGTGAAGTCTGGAGGTCAGTCTGCAGGAGAGGAGGCCATTGGACATCAGTTGTGAACGTGATACAGCATTGAGAATGTCACAAATGAAGTGAAGAAACTTGAGTCTGCTTGGGAGTTAACAAGTATGAGGTGAGTCAAGAAACAACTAAACATTGTTAAAATAAACCTCATAGTGTTATTTCCTACCTACATAACTTAATAAGATGATCAGACTTAAAATAATTTAACAACTGTGAAGTAATTATATGTTGGTATGTCAGCAAAAGATGTTTACATAATTGTATGGAACATTTTGATACAAATTCTCTTCCAGTCTCTCATATTTGTGAATAATTCCTCTTTTAATACTGTATTCCAATCAGAGCCCTTTCCTCCTACATCTCACTGTTTGGTCATTCCTTTGTATATAGTCCATAGTTCTCTTACCCATAATTTTGTTTTCTAGATTCATCTAATTCATCTTCTTCTTAAAACCTTCTACAGTCCAATGTGACTTTACCTCCTCCATTGACCTCTTTTCTGTCCTTGGGCCTCACATTACACCTGGAAACTGAAGCCATGGGTCCCATATGGCCCATGATAGAGTTTACATACCTATTACATTTTTTCGAAGTCCTCTCCAGCACATTCTATACACTGTTGCATCCTCTGGAACTAGACTGGAAGCAAACATTCTCAGATATTACACCCAGTTCCTCCATAGGCAGCTACAACATTTTCTGGGCTAGGAAGTCCAAGTCTGCACATGCAATTTTTCACATTCAGAAAGAGAAAAATGTTGCACATGGCCAGATCAGAACATAGGTAGAATGAGTTATGAGTCACTAATTTCACCAATGTCTTTTGTAGAAACTGAATTGTTGCATTGACTGTGTGGGAAGAGATATAGTCCAGTCCCCTTAGTCCAGTCCTTGACCGCTACTGGATTTTTGAGAATACTTTGGGGAGACCAACCCTTGAATATTATTAAGTAGTGACTACCCTCTGATTCTGTAATACAAGAGTTGCTAGATGACCATATGTTGACAAGAAAGTAGTGACTACCCTCTGATTCTGTAATACAAGAGTTGCTAGATGACCATATGTTGACAAGAAAGTAGTCATCATTTTCTTCCTTATATCGGACCCTCTTGACTTTAGCAGAGACTATTTGTCTCGAAATACCCAGATCAATGATTGGCACTTTGTTTTGGAGTCATATTGGTAGATCCAGGTTTTGTTAACTGTTTTTTTGTCTTATATCTGGCAGGAGTCCTCATTGTTGAATCTCTGCACTATTCTATCCTAGTGCATTTCTTCCCTTCTGACATGTGATACAGCACCCATCAAGAAGATATTTTCTTCATTCTTAAATGTTGGTGTAGGATGGTGGAAACACTTAGCAAACTAATCCCTATGTCCCCTTTGACATTTTTTTTAGGTCAATTGCAAATCTTCCTTAATCACAGTTTCCACTGCTGAGATATTTTCTTCTTTCACCACTCTTGTTGGCATCCTGCTTTTCTCATCATCTTTAAGAGATGCTCTTCCCTTCTTAAATTTAGCAAACCAGTAGAGAACTGTTGCATGCGAAGAGGCAAGGTTGTATGAGTCACTCAAGTGTCTGTGACTCATTTAAACAACACTTAAAATCATAACATGAAAATGATGCATGCACAACTTTACAAGGCTATTGCTTAGAGATAACTGAAAGAAATATGTTGAACCTGGCATGGTTTTGACATTTAAAGGTTGGGCTTTAAGTTGTATATTTGTTTATTGTCATCACACTGCCATACCTCAAAATTTATCTAGTGATAAGAGTTAATTTTTCATTTGTTCCATTTTTGCTCCCTTCATCAGACCAGTGATTTGTCATTTGCTTATCTTCTTTCTCCCAATTCTTACCTGCTGGTACATTTAACTGATTTATATAACATTTTTTTAGTACTTCCATACTTTCAAAATTTTCTGACAGTATTTTCCTATAATTGACTTTAATTTTTTCTTTACTCAACAAATTTATTATATTTATTTCCTGCACTTCTTTTAAATTTCTTGTTTAAGCAGAATGATAAGGAAGACATCGAGTTAGGAATGAGAGAATGCAAGAGGAGCTATTGCTGCCGTTTGTAACCAAGGGTTGAAGATGGCAATTTTCCTGTTTTAGTCATATTATGTAGCTAGATGCAGATAGTATCAGTTTATGGAAGCAAAACCAGTTGAAAGACAAGACTACATGGGGAGAGGAGATTAAGCAGTAAGAATTAAATTAATCGTAATTTCTTCTTACCTCATACTTCTATGTTTTTTTAACACAGCACTGCAGTATCAGCAACCATCGTCACCATCCTCAGCTGTTTTCACAGCTGTCAATTTTTTCTTTTGCCGGTAATTATCCAACTGCCATCTGGTGTTCTTTTGAAGGGATTATTTTCTAAACTGCCATCCTTCAAAAGAATACCAGATGGCAGTTTGGATAATTACTGGCAAAAGAAAAAATTGACAGTCGTGAAAACAGCTGAGGATGGTGACAATGGTCGCTGATACTGCAGTGCTGAGTTTAAAAAAACATAGAAATATGAGGTAAGAAGAAATCACGATTAGTTTAATTCTTATGAATTAAACCTCATAATGTTAAAAATTCCCAAATTTATTATATAAAAGAGATTAAGCAGGTTATAGCAAATGAGACCCAACTTGACTAGATTTGCTGGAGATATAATGGAATTTAATAAGTGAGTTCGAGGGAATCTCTTAATGCCACAATAGGAAAGAAGAAGACTTCTTTTAGTTTTCTCTTTAATTTTTATTTTAATTCAATATGTATAAAAAATGGCCTGACTCTATATTGGCCCCCTGTGTACTTCTGATATCAGGTTCATTAGAACAATGTCTTATATCCTTCGAGACATGGCCTCTCTGATTGTTTTCCTATCTTGAGACTTTGAGGAATCATAGGTATCTTTATGGTTGGTCAACATAGCAGTTACTGCCAAATCTCCTTCAAAAGCAAAGTTAGTCACCCTCTTTCCATTACCACTGGTTCTGTCATGGAGGCTTTGACTACCATATGTATGTATATATCCCATATGTTCTGTGTGGGGACAGGTGCTCCTAGCAGGAGTTTCTTAAACAAGCTAATTATATTATTAAAATTCATCGGAGAACATTTTGTTTAAACAACTCACCTCATAGGATTCATACTTCCATGATACCGCAGTTTCAAACACAGTCGTGTTCATCCTCAGCCATAACTCCGACTGGCTAAATTCTTCATTATACCTCATAATTTAACTTTTATAGGAATTAATCACTATGAGGTTTAAATTATGGTGATTAAATTAAATGTTTCTTACCTCTCCTCATATAAATCTTCTAAGTAGATCGCGATTTCGAGACCATAACTGTCTCATCTTCAGTACTTTCCTGGTGACTGATGTTATGTCGATCTGAAGAAACTCTTCTTCTTCCCTCTGTTGGTGGACTGATGAACCTCTGGATCAGGTCAGAATTTGTGGGAATTTCAAAGTTCATAAGTTTTCCTTTGTTTTTCTGAATGTGGATCTTTTCCCAAACCATGAGTTCCTTTTGTTTGTCTATTTGTTTAATTAGACTGGCTTTTGATTCAATTAAATGTTTTTCGGGCCAAGCATGAGCAGCTACTGCTGACTTTTCCACTTCTCCATTTTTGACGTTTCTAAGATGTTTTTTCACCCTTGTTTTCAAATTTCTTTTCGTTTTTCCAATATAAATTTTGTCGCAATCCCTGCATTTGGTCTAATGAAAGAATTGAAAATGTAAACAAAATGAAATAATTGAAAATGAAAACAAATCAGGAATTTATCAGATCAAATGCAGGAATTGTGACAAAATTTATATTGGAAAAACGAAAAGAAATTTGAAAACAAGGGTGAAAGAACATCTTAGAAACATCAAAAATGGAGAAGTGAAAAAGTCAGCAGTAGCTGCTCATGCTTGGTCAGAAAAACATTTAATTGAATCAAAAGCCAGTCTAATTAAACAAATAGACAAACAAAAGGAAAACTTATGAACTTTGAAATTCCCGCAAATTTTGACCTGATCCAGAGGTTCATCGGTCCACCAACAGAGGGAAGAAGAAGAGTTTCTTCCGATCAACATAACATCAGTCGCCAGGAAAGTACTGAAGATGAGACAGTTATGGTCTCAAAATCGCGATCTACTTAGAAGATTTATATGAGGAGAGGTAAGAAACATTTAATTTCACCATACCTCATAATGTTTACTTCCGAACATGAATTTTATATAATTTAATTATGCTTACTTTTCCTATATATGTCAACAAGTGACACGTGGTTAGCTTATTCTAAACTTTCGTATACTGGATCTAAAATATTTTCCTTCTCTGCGTGCATTAAAATCTTTCAAAATTATTTTCTTGTCATAATTAAGAATTGAGTGAATGGCTTTTAAATTAGCATTAAATTCCTCCTCTTTTTACCCCTTCTTTTATTCAGATGTTGCTTGAACTGATGGTAGATATGTGTTAAAAAACTTGTCTTAAACTTAACTTTACAGATTCTATCATTAACTGGGTAAAAATCTTTCAGATTATCTGTAAGTCCCTTGTTAACATAAAAACCACCCAAATATATATTTTCTTTTCCTACTTCCACTATATAAAATACTAAAATGATTTTTACTTCAGTGTACCTTCCTCTGGCCATTAAATTTCTTGCAATGCACAAACATTTACTTTATATTTCTCCATCTCCTTTGCTAATTTTGTCGTGGCTCTAGCCCTTCTACTTTCCATGTTCCTATTTTTATACATTTAAATTATTTCCATTGAATAGTTCAACTTTTTACACTCTGATAATTCTGAGGCCAAATTATGGATTCTTGAACAATAAGATATTTTCTGGGGTGAGATTACTTGGAGGACCAGGTTCCACATTTCTATCCACTGGAACATTGTTATAACCCCGGAGTCACATTTTATTACATGCATGGGCTACATTTGAACTACACTTTATACCATATAGATACTTCTAAACAAAGCCAGCCGTTGGCGATGGTAGTGACACCTACCTGGCAGTGGACAAAACGAGAATTATAGATGTATATGTGGAAAGAATTGTTAATGGTTGTGTCAGGTCTGGAATGGTGTAGTGGGCTGCACACTAGTCTGGAGAACTAGAGGTCCACGGTTTGATTCCTGGTTCAGACACATTAATTTTTCTTTTCACAATATCATTATAATACTTTATACCCAGTGACTACACAGGTGTTCTAGATTCATGGCTACCTTTAATTGAGCCATCCTTTTAACATATCTGAACTACCGGCTTTATAAAGTAGTGTTAAATTCCCAATAAAAATGTCTTCTTAACTGAGAAGCCACCATTTGCAAAGATAGAAGCAAAGGTTTCAAAGCATTTGGCGCGAGGGAATTACAACGTATATAAGAGAAGAAATTTGCATCTAGATCGCAACTCACCTCGGTAGCTCAGTTGGTAGAGCATTTGGCCCGGCAAGCCAAAGGTCCCGGGTTCGAATCTCGGTCTAGGCGAAAAATTTTTCTCTTCAAAATATAATATCTGAACTATTTCATTCTTTATTTTACAATTATGTTTTGTAATGAAATTACTCCTATTCTTTTTTTAATACATTCAATTTTGTGTCCTAACTTTTCTTGCTTTTGTTATACTACATAAAAATAATGTCTCCTCCTTGAAGTCTGCTTAAATTTGTATTTATTAATTCCTTGTTACTATATGTGTGTGTGATTGAAGATACAACAATATTTGTTCACATAACTTGCTTTGTTGTGGTATATCTCAGAGTCTGACCCTGCATCCTAGTTGTAGGAGATAGGCAATGCTCAGGAAGGGAGAATTAAATACAATGCATGAAATTTATAAGATAGCTCCAAAGGCCTATTATGAGTCATGAAAATTATTAGCCAAAGTTGCTCCAGTAAACCTGTGACAGTCTTAGCAAGATGACAGTAGATGCCATATGATTTACATCATGGTAAAATATTTGAAAAAAAGTTGAAAGAAATTTTATACCATAGTTTGGAGAGTCTAGACAAGGAAATATTATACACATGTATCTATGAATCCGTTTATTTAACAAAGGAACATACAATACAACAATCACTTGCACTTGAACGGAGAAAACATTCTCTCTCTTCCAGAGCAGTTAAGGGGGAAGACATCCCTCCACACATGGTAAAAAAAACATGAACTCCATTAATCTGGTCTGGAATCAAACCTATGACCTTGAAACCTATCGTCAAGCGCTGTACCAATTAACTACCCAGACCATAATTTGATAAATTTTGTATTATATTTAATTTATCTTTAACTACATGTTTATAAATTATGCTATTTTTACAGATCTCGTAAGATGGTTGAAATATTTGATGAATTATCAGATACACTTTGCAAAGTTGCAGATCTGGCTGAATTTATAAGAATTGCACATCCACAAGCTACATATGCACAAGCAGCTGAAGACGCTTGCATAAGCATTAGTGGTATTGTTGAAAAGTACGTTTTTTTATTTAAAATTTCATAAAACATGTGAGAATCTTTTAAATTAAGCTTTTCATTATTCAGTCATTAACAATTAGTATACTCCATAATGTATTGTTAATAATTTAATTATGTTCAATATTTTATATAAAAAATAAATCTAAAACCTATCCTTAAACACACATGTAATACTATTTTTATTATGAAATAATAAATAGATTTGATGAGCACATGAGATTGGATATGAGCGGAACGGATCTAAAGACCCACCATCAAGATGAAGAAGAAGAAACTTTTATTATATAAAACTTTCCTCATTAGAGGATTGTCACAAGGACAAACTAATACAGACAATTAATTTTCAAAATTGATGAAATACATTTTGTAAATGCATTAAAAAATGTCAAGTTGTAATTGAAGTATATTCTATAAAGTAGAAATGTTGTAAAGATGGTTTCTTAAAATTGAAATTGAAAGACAATGATTAATACTAATAAAACTTTACAAAATATAATAAAAAACAATAAAACCAAAATAAAAAAAGAAAAATTATCAGGTGTATATAAATTGAAGTGTGGCACATGTGACAATGTCTATATAGGACAAACTGGTAGACCTTTTATCTCTCGTATAAAGGAACACATGAGAACATATAACAGAAGTTTAGAATATTCAAAATATGCTAACCACCTATTCCAATTTAATCATAGTTTCAATCCAAATTTTGAAATTTTACATGTTTGTGATAAGGGTAAGAAGTTGGACCTTTTGGAGACTGTAGAAATAAATAAATTGAAAAGTAGTAATAAACTGTTAAATTCTCAACTTGATTTGAATGAATCGCCTTTGTTAAATTTAAAAATATAAATAAATTATTGTTGTATTGTTGCTTAGATCAGTTGATATGTACTATAATAACACAATTCACAATTTGTTAACATGTCTGAAGAAGGTACAGTGTACTGAAACAGCTGTCACTGAATTATATCTTAATAAATATGAAAATCAAATAAAACTAAGTTTCATTTTTATTTAATTAATAAAAGCGATTGGAATGTTTTAGAATTAAGGTAGTGATATAGAATAATAATATGTTCACAGACTAAATACACACCGAGAATTGTACTCTGCCTTACGTATGGTTGTGAATTCAGAAGACAAATTTACAACATCTGCTGTTGATGATCATGTTTCACGACTATTCTTATTTGACTTTGAACAGTGTGGCATTCATCTTCCAGAGGTAGAACGAAAGAGAGTTGTTGCACTTAATGATGCAATCTTACAGTTGGGACAGAGTTTCATGACAGGAGCTGTCTCTCCTCGTGCAATACCCAAAGATTCTCTGCCACCAAGCCTTAGTCAGTTGTAAGTAATCACAACAACAATTAAGGTAGTTAATACCAACTGTTGTAATTAATGGTAAAGAGAACAATTTTTTCCTTGAATTGACAACTTTCAGCTTTGTTTCAAGGAAACATTTTTCTCTCTGCAATTGATTAAAATAATTTAGTTGTGAACATTAATTTACTTATTTCAATCATATTAATAGCTTTAGCTTCTTAATATTATTTTAATAAATACTAACTGTATTGTGAAATAAATGTGCACCACACAATCCTCAGTTTGAAAGTTTTGAGAAACTATATCAACATTCCCTTGCCCGGGCCCATAGAAGGCAAAGATTAATCCACCTTTCCTTTGTAAATTACTTAACATATAGTACTGAATGCTAAACAGTATTATAATCGTGGAAGCTAGAAGGAAAAAGGGGATTAAATTGGCTTGAGAAAGCTTTAGAATATAAATCAATACCAGACATGACTATATAGCAGGATTTTAATATCATAATAAATATGAAAGTTAAAGTTAATAATTTTATATTTTAAAATTCTTTTAATATTTAAATATAACTTAAATAAAGAAAAACATCTAAATAATTCATTGTTGTTCATTGTTGAATAAAAATGTCTCTGTAACAATTAAAGAAATTGTATTACATAACAGTCTTTCTAAATAATGCTTTTAAAATTGTTTCAAGTCATTGTTGTCAGAATTATAAAGTTTTCTGTTATAACTGTAATAAGAACACCTGCTTAACTTCATATTTTTAAATGAAAGTATACTAAACTCTGATTGGATGTTAAAACAATTAACTTTTTGATTTAACAAATCAAATTTAAACCTTGTATTTAATGGACCATTAACCAATAGAATTTAAAATATAACATCATGTGATGTAATAATGTTCTTTAAAATTATAAAAAGAATTACACTAGTCATTCTGCATACAACTTTCAATAAACATAGAAGCAATAAGAGTTCTCCTGATAAAATGTGATATTTAATACAAGAAGAATAGTTGATTCAAGAAAAGAAAATAATTTTATTTTAATTGACGGTAAGAATAATACCTTCTGGCAGCACAGTGAGTTCCTTTTGTTTGTCTATTTGTTTAATTAGACTGGCTTTTGATTTAATTCAATTAAATGTTTTTTGGACCAAGCATGAGCAGCTACTGCTGACTTTTCCACTTCTCAATTTTTGACATTTCTAAGATTTTTTTTTCGTTTTTCCAATATAAATTATATTGGAAAAATGAAAAGAAATTTGAAAACAAGGGTGAAAGAACATCTTAGAAACGTCAAAATGGATATAATTTATATTGGAAAAACGAAAAGAAATTTGAAAACAAGGGTGAAAGAACATCTTAGAAACGTCAAAATGGATATAATTTATATTGGAAAAACGAAAAGAAATTTGAAAACAAGGGTGAAAGAACATCTTAGAAACATCAAAAATGGAGAAGTGGAAAAGTCAGCAGTAGCTGCTCATGTTTGGTTTGAAAAACATTTAATTGGATCAAAAGCCAGTCTAATTAAACAAATACTTACTTACTTAATAAATTAATGAGTCATTTTAACATCTTACCTCATATTTCATGTTTTTCAAACACGGTAACTATAGTTTTCAAATGATCTTGTCATTCATTTTCAACCGCCATTATGACTCATTAATTTATTAATTAAGAACCTCATAATGTGTTTCCCAATTTTAACTTTGAACTTACTTACTTACTCACTGGCACTATCGAACCCGTAGGTTCATGTCCGCACGGACATAAGCTCTCCATACATCCCTATCCTGAGCTAATGCTTTCCAATCATTTCCTGTATAATGTACTTCCCTCAAATCATAGTTAATGTTGTTCTCCCACCTCATTCTTGGTCTACCAACTGGGCGTTTTCCTTCTGACTTTCCTACAAGAAGTTTCCATGCATGTCTTTCATTCCCCATACGCGCAACATGTCCTGCTCATCGCAGTCTACGAGACTTAACTGTTCTTATTATATCTGGCTTCCTATAAAGACCATGTAGTTCATTGTTCTAATTAAACAAATAGACTAACAAAAGGAACTCACAGTTTGGGAAAAGATCCACATTCAGGAAAACTTATGAATTTTGAAATTCCCGCAAATTTTTACCTGATCCAGAGGTTCATCGGTCCACCAACAGAGGGAAGAAGAAGAGTTTCTTCCTATCAACATAACATCAGTCGCCAAAAAAGTACTGAGGATGAGACCATTATGGTCTCGAAATTGCGATCTACTTAGAAGATTTATATGAGGAGAGATAAGAAACATTTAATTTTACCGTAAACCAATAGATTACTTCCTCCTAGTTTAAGTAACAAAACTAATTTAAGAAAGAAAAATGTTATCCAGAATTGGAAAATGTTAATTTAAATAAAAACATTGAGAGAAAAAAGGAAACTAATTTACACTCATAATATTTTATCTAAAGAAAATTTATTTTGAAAAAAGAAAAAAGGAAATCATTTGAGTAATAATGTGAATTTATTTTCCACTAGTTTTTCAGTTGAAGGTGATCATATACTGGTAACAGGATTGTATGCTGATTCTCCAAATGCAATGGCCCGGGAAGCTGCATATTGTATATATCTTCATCCGGATCCACACCAAGAATATCTTCTTTCAAAGATGATCAGTTCAAGAGATGAACTTGCCAAACTGTGTGGTTTTCCTACTTACAGTCATAGGTACAATCATTTAAATAATATAATGCATTTATTATTATTTTCATACAATGCTGTCTAATAAATATGATAATTGTAGTTAAAATATTAATCTTGATTAATTACAGAGCTCTCAAGGCTAGTATAGCTGAAACTCCAGATATGGTTAATGAATTTTTGGAAATACTTAGAGAAAAGTTGCATGTTAAAGCAGAAGCTGATTTTAATATCTTGAGAAATATGAAAGCTGCTGATAGTCAACAGGTGAGTTATAAAAGCTTATTTATAAGTTATTTTGTTTAACTGCATTCATTGTTAAGTTATGTATATAGGAAATAACACTATGAGGTATTTTAGTATTGTTTATTTTTTATTATTTCACTCACACCTCATACTTCATAACTTCTTGCAGACCTAGGTTATAAGGAGACAGGACTGATTAGGAAATTCGTCGGTCAGCCATCAGATGGCACAGAGGTCAGTCTGCAGGATAGAAGGCCGTTGGACGTTAGTTGTGAACGTGATACAGCATTGAGAATGTCACAAATGGTGTGATGAAACCTAGGTCTGCAAGAAGTTATGAAGTATGAGGTGAGTGAAATAATAAAAAATAAACAATGCATTCATTATATTTAAAGAGAAAAATTATACGCTCAGACCGGAACTTGAACCCGGGACCCTTGGTTTTCTAGTCCAAGTGCTCTACCATTTGAGCTACCTGAGCAAGTACCGATCTAAACGCAAATCTTTCTCTATATACGTTGAAATTCCCACCCACCAAATGCTTTGAAGCCTTTGCTTCTATCTTTGCAAATGGCATTCATTGTTGTTTGCAGATGATCAAATGATTTTTGCAGGGGATGAAGATGATATGAAATATATGATAAATAAAATAATGGAAGAATATAAAAAATGGGGACTGAATATAAATTTACAGAAAACAGAATATATATGTTTGGGAAAGGATGTTAATGACCTCATACTCGAAACAGGGAAAATAAAAAAAAAAAAGTGAATTTTTTAAAATTTCTTGGGTCAATAATTACAAGTTTAGGTACCTGTGAGAGAGATGTACAGACTAAAATTGCAATAGCAAAAAATGCAACTAAGACATTACATGGAATAAGTTGGAACAAAAATATTACAAAGGAAACTAAAATGAAAATTTATAAGAGCATAATACAGAATATTTTGTCATATGGAAGCGAAACTTGGTCTTTGACGGAATTACAAAAGAATAAAATTAGAACGGTTGAATTTGATTATTTTAGAAGAAGCCTCCAAAAACCAAGACAGGATAAAATAAGAAATGCATTCCTTTGGAGAGAAATGAATGTCACCACATCTGTTGTTAAGAGGATTGAAAATCAAATGCTTAAATGGTATGGCCATGTACAAAAGAATGGAAAAATGAAAGATGGCCAAACAATATATACCAAAGGTCACCCCCTGGAAGAAATAAACGTGGCAAACCAAGATGGAAATGGAAAACCTACGTCAGAACCATAATGGATTGATAGGAATTTGGAAGAAGGAGATTGGAATGATAGAGATAAATGGAAACTGAAGACGGCAAACCTATAAGTGGGGGAAAGCCGAAGAAGAAGAAGATTTAACTGTGTTCTTCAATAGCCAAGGTCATTAGCCCTGCATTTCAAATCTGGGTATGAATAGAACAACATATTCAATGAATGAATGGGTCACTTCTTATCTTACCTCATAGCTTATGTTTTCTTAAACATGGGAGGGAACTGCAGTTTTCATTAGAATATTCACAACTCACCTCATATTTGTAGATTTCTTGAAGAACAAGGTTTCACTCTATGTTATGCATCATTATCTATTTTTTCTAACTGTTGAATCAGCTTTTTTCGATGTTTTTAATATTCATTTCATACATCTCAATGATGAATAAATCATATTTGAAGAGAAAAATTATACACTCAGACTGGGACTTGAACCTGGGACCCTTGGCATTTATAATGTAATGTATAATTCCCAAATATATGTCTTCTTAATAAAGAAGCCGCCATTTGCAAAGATAGAAGCAAAGACTTCATAGCATTTGGTGGGCGGGAATTACAATGTATATGGAGAGAGATTTGCGTTTAGATCGAGTACTTGCTCTGGTAGCTCAGTTGGTAGAGCATTTGGTCTAGAGAACCAAGAGTCCTGGGTTCAAAAGTCCCAGTCTGAGCGTATAATTTTTCTCCTTAAATATAAAACCTCAAGAATGTATTCTGAAGGATCAATTTTATATGAAAAACGAAGAATTTTGTTAATTGAATTGAAAGTTGGGCCTGAAAGGTTTAAGCATATTGAGGATTTGTCAGTCGACTCGTAATGTTTTTATTATAATTTCAGGCCTTGTCTGCTTGGGATATTCCATACTATACACACAAAATGAAACAAAACTGGCTGAAAGTTAGTAGCTCAGAATTCTCACCATATTTTTCACTTGGAGCTTGTATGGAGGGGTTAAACATGCTGATGAATAGATTGTACAACATCTCACTAGAGAATGATGAGATGTCACCTGGAGAAGCCTGGGCACCAGATGTTTATAAACTAGCAGGTAAATTTAATTACTAGTGAGTGGAGAACATATTTTTAACGACTCACCTCATACAATTTCAAATTTCTTTGATACTAGCGGTTTCAGATAACATCTTGACTTCCACTGAAGAGGGACAAGATACTGTCTGAAACCGCCGGTATCAAAGAAATTTGAAATTGTATGAGGTGAGTCGTTAAAAATATGTTCTCCACTCACTATTAATGATATAACCTCATAATGTTTACTTCCCAATATTAATTTAAATGTAGGTAAATTGAACTTTAAGGAAGTATCACTATAAGGTTTATATTGAATATTTAAAAAAATTATCATCTCGTATCATCTGCAATTTAGACTGGTTTCAGAATAACTTTTATTCCATCTTCAGTATTTTCATGATCTTTGTTCTGTCATGATGATGCTCTGCTAAATGAGCATCCACATCAAATCACATTCTCCAGGAATTCAAAATTCATTAGTTTCTCCTTCTTGTTTGTTTTTTAATGTGATTTTTCCCTAAATTGTGAGCTGTTTAGGTTTTTCTATTTGTTTTATTAATCTAGCCTTTCTCTTGGTGTGATTTTTTCTGACCAAGCATGAGCAACTATTGCAAGTATTTCTACTTTCCCATTTTTGACATCCCTAAGAATTTCTGTCACTCTGGTTTTCAAACGTCTTTTTGTTATCCCTGATTTGGTTTCTTCTTTTCATTTTTGTTGGATTTGATAATTCTATTGAGGCTAAAATCATTTTTCAGTACCAATCTTATTTTGAACTTTAAAAAATGTTTCTGAAACCTTTGATGCTTCAATGGATGATATGTAAATTTTTTGAATTATATATTTTCTTCTTTTTCTTTTAGAAGTATACTTTCATGGATTAATTTTTGTCTTTTTAAATTCTTTATATGATCGTGTATCATGCTTTTTACAAACCCATTTTCTATTGCTACTTTTATTTTTAAATTCAATAGGAAGTAACATTAAGAGGTTTTTATTATTGATTTAACATTTCTCACTGAAAGATAAATTATATTTGAAGAGAAAAATTTTCGCCTAGACCAAGACTCAAACCTGGGACCTTTGGCTTGCCGGTAGCTCAGTTGATAGAGAATTTGGTCCGGCAAGCCAAAGGTCCCGGGTTCGAGTCTCGGTCTAGGCGAAAATTTTTCTCTTCAAATATAATTTATCTTTCAGTGAGAAATGTTAAATCAATAATAAAAACATCATTGGAAGCCTTACTAGCTTTATAAAGTAATGTTAAATTCCCAATAAATGTCTTCTTAACTAAGAAGCCGCCATTTGCAAAGATAGAAACAATGGTTTCAAAAGCATTTTGCGATAGGGAATTACAACGTATATAAGAGAAAAATTTGCGTCTATATCGTAACTTGCCTCGGTAGCTTAGTTGGTAGAGCATTTGGCCCGGCAAGCTAAAGGTCCCGGGTTCGAGTCTCGGTCTAGGCAAAAAAATTTCTCTTCAAATATAATTAAGAGGTTTATTTAATTTTCACAGGGAAAGAACACTATGAGGTTTAATTTAAGAATTAAATTAATGTTTCTATTACCTCACCTCATATCCTTTTTCTTCTATTATTAAGAGGTTTGTTTACAATTAAAATATTTTGTCTGATCATTCTTACCTCTTATAGTTGTTTTTGTCGAACATATGTTTCAGGGCTTCTTAGCCCCATCGTCAGCAATTACAGACTGAATTTTCTCATGTTGTCGGCCCTGATTCTTGATTCCTGTTCTCTCTGCCTCTAAGTAAATTCATTGGACCAAAGACAGAGAGAACAGGAATCAAGAATCAGGGTCAACAACATGAGAAAAGTAATCGCTGACGATGGGGCTAAGAAGCTCTGAAACATATTACTTACTTATTTATTTATTTATTTCTGAAACATATGTTCGACAAAAACAACTATAAGAGGTAAGAATGATCAGACAAAATATTTTAATTATTCTATAGCTACGTTGATTATGTATTCTTTTTCTTATTCATAATCTCACTGTTCATGGGTATGTTTACTATCTGTGTGTCAGAATATTGAAAACTGCCTCTTTGTGAGCAATCACTGTTCATGGGTATGTTTACTATCTGTGTGTCAGAATATTGAAAACTGCCTCTTTGTGAGCAATGTGCTTTAATATTATTATCTGTATATGTCTTCTTACTCTATATTCCAAATTCTATCTTCATTTCTTATTAAACTTAGATGAGAAACATATTTGTCGATTTCAGTTCCCATAATAAACTTTATAGTTTAGTTCTGAAGTTCAACAAATTTAAAACATCTGTAATTTGTCCACCGCTGTGGTCTCGAGGTAGCATGCTGCCTTGTCACGCAGCGGGCCCGGGTTCGATCCCCAGTCGGGGCAATTTTTCGGGGTAAGGTTTTTATCGGGGTTTTTCCTCACCTGTAAGACAAATGTCAGGAAAACTCTAAGGCCCAAACGGTCCCCGAAATCATATGGCCATCATCATCATCCTTCACCAGTGTGGAAAGCAACAGCAAGCTACCACACCCACAATTCCCTAGTAAAACTGCAAGCACAGCATGAAAATGCTATGATTGGAGTGAAGGACCTGCCTTTGGGCAGAATTACTATGGATGGATCTGTATTTTAATAAAAAATTACAACGGGAAGTAACACTATGAGGTAATTTACAATTGATAAATTGAGTCAGAGAAATATTTTTATCTCACCTCATAAAACTCTGATTTTCAGAGTACCAGTTTCAAGGGTGTTGCCTCTATCCTCAGCCAAAAATCTGACTGTTGTAATTCTGCCATTACCATCAACTTCGGAACCAAATTTTTTAAACATTTAGAGAAACCTTTGAAATTAACAATTTGGGAAAATATATACATTCAGAAGAACAAATATTAGATCAATGAATTTTGAAATTCCCAGTGAGCAAAATTTAATCTCAAAGTTCATCACCACCAGATGGCAGTTCAGAAGTTGATGGTAATGGCAGAATTTCAACAGGCAGAGTTTTGATGATCTTGAAGAAGATTTTCGGGCTGTAGGCCATGATCGTGAGGCTTGTAGTTCCCTAACGTTTTGCCAGAGACTGCGTCTGGCATCCTCAAGGGTTGTCATGGTCTCGAAATCACGATCTACTTAGAAGATTTATATGAGGAGAGGTAGGAAACATTTCATTTTGCCGTGGTTATTTTGACTCACCTCATATTTCTTGATTTTTATACATACCAGGTTTTGTCATTTTTGTGCGACATTGTTGATGCATTCCAACTCATTACTTTCTCTTTATCTTTAAAAATAGCTTACTATTATCAACAACATAAAAAAATAGTAAAAGTGTTAACAACTCTGTTTGGAAAATGACCTCCCTCCCTTGCTGATATAACCTGAAAAAGAGACCTTAAAACTTTAAATTCAAATTCATTTCAGAATCATTCTTTGTATCACTGCATATAATTTATGAATTATAAGATTTGAAATTATACATATTTTATATTTAACTTTTTTAGGAATTAAAACTATGAATTATTATTTAAGTAAAATTTTATCATCTAACCTCATTCTCCTTCTTCTCCTTAGACTAGTTTTGGAACCTTCTTTGGTTCCATCCTCAGTATTTACACGACCATTTGTTATGTCATCTTGAGCCACCTGTTCTCTTCACAAGATGTGGCTCTTCAAGACGACATAGCAACAGTCATGAAAATACTGGGGATGGAACTGAAGAAGGCCCCGAAACTAGTCTAAAAAGAAAAAGAATATGATGTGAGATGATAAAATTTTGTAAATCAATGGTAAAGAGAAAAATTTTTGCCTGAACTGGGAATCGAACCCTGAACCTTTTAGCTTTCCGTGCTAATGCTCAGACCACTGAGCTAATCCAGGCTTCATTCCCATCCAAGCAAGAATCCTTCCTTTACCTTTACTCTACTGGCCCCACATTCAATTGCAATGTCTTCTTCAGGTAGAAGCCATTCATTGTGTATTTGTGAATGATGATTCATTGCAATTGAATGTGGGGCCAGTAGAGTAAAGGTAAAGGAAGGATTCTTGCTTGGATGGGAATGAAGCCTGGATTAGCTCAGTGGTCTGAGCATTAGCACGGAAAGCTAAAAGGTTCGGGGTTCGATTCCCAGTTCAGGCAAAAATTTTTCTCTTTACCATTGATTTACAAAATTTTAATTGTGTTTATTAATTTACTTATTTCGATCATAGTAATAGCTTTAGCTTCCCAATATTAATTTAATGATAAAATTTTACTTAAATAATTTATATTACTCGACTTTCTAAATTATGGTATTCAGTATAAGTAATGACATAGATGTTTTCACTTTAAAATAGACCAGAATTGTTGTGTTTCATTGAAATGGCCCTAATATGAAATTTTATATTATTTAAAAAAAAACACTATTGGTGATGGTGTATTATATAGTAAAACCTGTCTATGAATGAACATGACAGCTCCTTAAATATATTTCCGTCTTGGTAGTATTCCTTCTTATAAAGGGTTCTCAAATTACAAGCTTGAACTTTCTCAAGCAGTGTAAGGGTTTTACATGCACACTTTAAAGGCATGACGTATTGACTGAAATACAGACAAAATAGTGTATGTAACACAGCACAGTTTGCATGGCAATACAAAACAACTTTATTACATAAAAACGAGAAGGAACTCAACTACAGGAGGACTGAAGAGTTTCCCAACTCCCTCGCAGGTTATATAAGCAGGGGCAAGGACATGCGAGGGATTTCCCGCTGTCACACATAAGCAAGGGTATCCCCGCAATACAATGGCAGCACAAGAAGGTAAAACGATATAATGCAGTAGTGTCATATGCAGAATTTTCACGTGTGGTTATTAATACTGTAATTAGAACGTGCTTAAGATTAATTTTCCATCTTATTGAGGTAAAAATTAACTATTGGTACTTTAAAAACCATTCCATTTCCACATTATGAAGGTTTCCGGCTTATACAGGGCGATTTTACATATAAAATCATATCGTTCTGGAGATTTTTTTCCCGTCTCTACAGGTTTCCTCCTTATAAAGGTTCTGGCTAAGGCAGGTTTCACTGTATACAATAGTTATTGAAGTATATTATGGAAGGATTTACTGATTTATTTTAAAATTCTCTCTTTTAATTTTTTATAGTAATGCATGAGTCAGAAGGATTGTTGGGACATATTTATTGTGATTTCTACGAACGACCAGGAAAA
Source organism: Diploptera punctata (assembly GCA_030220185.1). NCBI lineage: Eukaryota > Metazoa > Arthropoda > Insecta > Blattodea > Blaberidae > Diploptera > Diploptera punctata. The sequence continues at coordinate 1,246,068 of JASPKZ010007829.1, forward strand.
CCTAACCAAGATTGTCATTTTACAATACGTGGTGGAAAGCAACTGGCTGATGGAACATATCAGGTGAGAAGTATTAACAATCTCATATATTTTATTCAGTATATTTTAATCATTTTTTGATAGACTTACAAAAGTGGAAAAAAAGTTTGATTAATGTTTAAATATTATTTGAATGATAAATAATCATTTTTATAATTTATACAATGCTATAGATTTCCTTTACCAAATAAAGTGCACCTAATTTTCTCCATTGTTCCCTATCCATACATACTACAGCTTGTATTCCTTTTGGTTCCTTATGATACCTCAATCCTGTTTCCACTTGGTCTTCCTTCCCTCTTTATTCCTTCTGATTGACATTATTTCCTTTGATTATGTTCCATTGTCCACTGCTGTGGTCTCCAGGTAGCATGCTGCCTTGTCACACAGCGTGCCCAGGTTCGATTCCTGGTCAAGACAAGCTTCCTGGGTGAGGTTTTTTCTCACCTACAAGACAAATGTCAGGAAGCTATGAGGCCTAAACATCTGGCCATCATCATCATCCCCAGTGTGGAAAACAATGGGAAGCCATCACACCTATAATTCCCTAGTAAAGCTGCAAAGCTATGATTGCAGTGAAGGACCTGCCCTAGGGCAGAGCACATATTAATAAATGCTCCATTTTTGTTATATGTAATTTAATATATTGTAATCTTAATGATGGATAAATCATATTTGAAGAGAAAAATTATGCTTTAAGGTAGAATATTTTTATCACTCACCTCATATTGTTCTTCTTATTTGATTATAAACTAGTTTCGGAACATAGTTTCTGTTCCATCCTCAGTATCGTCACGACCGTTATTCTGTCGTCTTGAAGAGCTGTCCTTCTCTCCTTCCATTGGCTGAAAAATTATACGCTCAGACCGGGACTTGAACCCGGGACCCTTGGTTTTCTAGTCCAAGTGCTGTACCATCTGAGCTACCTGAGCAAGTACCGATCTAAACGCAATTTTTTCCCGCCCACCAAATGCTTTGAAGCCTTTATTTCTATCTTTGCAAATGGCGGCTCCTTTATTAAGAAGACATATTTGGGAATTATACATTACATTATAAAGCCAGTACGGCTTTTTTCGATGTTTTTATTATTAATTTCATACATCTCAATGATGGATAAATCATATTTGAAGAGAAAAATTATATGCTCAGACCAGGACTTGAACCTGGGACCCTTGGTTCTCTAGTCCAAGTGCTCTACCATCTGAGCTACCTGAACAAGTACCGATCTAAACACAATTTTTTCTCTCTATACGTTGTAATTCCCACCCACCAAATGCTTTGAAGCCTTTGCTTCTATCTTTCTTCATTTTAACCAACTCATTGGCACTATCAAACTCAAAAGTTCATTGTCTCGCAGACATGAGCTATCCATACATCCCCATCCTAAGCTAATGTTTTCCTATAACCCCTGTATAATTTACCTCTTCAAATTATGGTCAATGTTATTCTCCCACCTCATTCATTTATAACTTCTGTTATAACTTTTTCTGTATGAATTTTCTCTCTTATAACTACAATCTTCAGTTCATTTTTTCTTATCTTCAATTTTACTTGCTGAGTTTTTCCAAAAACATCTAATTCAGGGTACTCAATTTTTTAATTGTAATAATTAATGAATGATAATTTCTAAAATATAATTTCTCTATTACAGAATCCAGTAGTAGTTCTGATGTTGAATTTGCCAGTTCCGCGTTGGTCTAGCCCCAGCTTGCTTACTCCTGGAATGGTAGATAACTTGTTCCATGAAATGGGACATGCAATGCATTCAATGTTGGCAAGAACAAAATATCAGCATGTTACCGGGACTAGATGTACTACAGATTTTGCTGAAGTTCCATCAATACTCATGGAATATTTTGCTTCGGATCCCAGGGTAAATTTAAAATTATTTTCATTATTTAAAATGTTATGTAATTTGTTATAATTGCTGTACCTACAGCAATATGATAAAGAGCAAGGGCAAGAGGCCACATCCTTGACGTAAGCAAGGATGTGGCCTCTCGCCCTTGCTCTTTATCATATACATGGATAGAATACTCCAAGATTGGAGACAGATGAGACACGGTTCTATCCAAATTAATAAAAACCATAAAATAGTCTCTTTGCTTTTTGTAGATGATTTGGTATTAATAACTCCAACAGAAACAGATTTACAGTATTCTATACACAGTTTTAATATAATTGCAAAAAGGTAGAATATGGAAATCAACAAAGAAAACTAAAGTGATGGCCTTTTGTGGGAAATACCGTATACCTAGCAAAATTGTTTTGGATGATGAAATTTTAGAACGAGTAAACAAATTTAATTATTTGGGTTACAATTTAACATTTCAAGATGAAGCTGATATATCAAAGAAAATCACAAATTTTACAAAAACAACGGGGATAATTAACAGTATAATGAAACCATCTTTAATACAGAAGAACATAAAATTATGACTTTATAAGGTTCTCGCAAGACCAGTATTAAGATATGGTAGTGAAGCATGGACAATACAAAGAAGAGATTACATTTTATCTAATGTAAATTTGCAATTGGTCTGCAGATTTGAAGTGTTTATCTATTTTTGTAACACATTTCATGTTTTCTTATATGTTTACTTCATTTTTTTTAGATTGTAAAAACATTCGCTAGACACTATTTAACGCAGGAATATATGCCAGAAGATATGCTTGTGCAGTTGTGTGCTTCCAAACATCTGTTTGCTGCCTCAGATATGCAAACACAAGTATTTTATTCAGCCTTGGATCAAAGATACCATGGTACTCACCCTCTCAACGGTTCCACTACTCAAGTTCTGGATGAACTTCAGAAGAAATATTATGGCATACCATATGTTCCTAATACGGTAAGAAATATATCTAAATATGGATAGTAGACATATATATATATGTTTTAATTTTGTTTTGTTGTTTTATGACTCACCTCATAATGTTAAAAATTCCCAAATTCAATATATAAATACGACATTATGACTACCGGATTTTTGTTGGGATCTCCATCAATAACGTTGCCATCTGGTGTTGAGTTGATGAACTTTGAAGTTCCAATGAAAATCCAGTAGAGAATTTCATCAAATCAACACCAGATGGCAATATTATTGATGGAGATTCCAACGAAAATCCGGTAGTCATAATGTCGGTTGAAAATGAGAGAGATCCTTCTCTCGAAAACTAGTTCCCTTGTTTAAAGAAACATAAAATATGAGGTAAGATGTTAAAAATGACTCATTAATTTACAAATTATCTAAGGTTGGAATATCACAATATGTAATAAGATTAATCAGTTTTGTATTTTTAGTTTTTTCTCTTAAAGTTTTCTATGTTTCAGTTATGTCTTTTTATGTGCTTTGATAGAATTTCAAAACTTTACTACCCGTCACTTAAGCATCATTTGCTGTTAGAAGCCTCTACCATTAAAAATTTACAACCAATTTTATTATAACATGTATTACTATTAATGTTGTGTAAGGTGCATGTTTTTATTACAGGCTTGGCAGTTAAGATTCTCACATCTAGTGGGTTATGGTGCAAAATATTATTCATACCTCCTGTCACGAGCTGTTGCAGCCTGGATATGGCAAACTTACTTTGAAGCAGATCCTTTGAATTCCGCTTCTGGAGAGAAATACCGACGGGAATGTTTAGCTCATGGTGGAGGAAAACCTGCAAGAGAACTAGTCTCAAATTTCCTGGGAAGAGATGTCACGCCCATAAATCTCGCTAATAGCTTAATTTCTGAAATTGACAGCAAACAAGAAAACCTTAAAAAAAGGTTAAATTAGACTGTTCTACTTACAATACTAGTTTATTAATTATTCCATTAGTTATGAGAATTTAAAGATTTTTATAGAAAAAATAAAAGAAGCATTATATTTTATTAATTCACTTTATTTTATAATTGTTATATTGACTGATGTAAAGTGCTGTGCCTTTTCATGCAGCGAGCCCTAGTTTCCTGGGTGAGGTTTTATCAGGGTTTTTCCTTGCTTATAAGACAAATGTCAGGAAAATTTAAGGCCCAAATGATCCTCAAATGCCATCTTGGCCATCATTATGATTAATAGTGAGTGGAGAACATATTTTTAACGACTCATATAATTTCAAATTTCTTTGATACCGACGGTTTCAGACAATATCTTGTCCCTCTTCAGTCATGGCTTCCACTGATGAAATTCTCTGGTTGTTGATTTCTCTAAGGACATCACCTCTTGTGCTGCCATCTTTGGTTGGGATTATAAACTTTGTAATTAAATTTTTATCCACCAGAATATCGAAGTTCATAGATCGATATTTATTCTTCTGAATGAATATCTTTTCCCAAATTGCCAACCAAAGATGGCAGCACAAGAGGTGATATCCTTAGAGAAATCAACAACCAGAGAATTTCATCAGTGGAAGCCATGACTGAAGAGGGACAAGATATTGTCTGAAACCGCCCGCCGGTATCAAAGAAATTTGAAATTATATGAGGTGAGTCGTTAAAAATATGTTCTCCACTCACTATTAATGATATAACCTCATAATGTTTACTTCCCAATATTAATTTAAATACATCATTATGACATTTGCCACATTAGATTAAGGCCTCTCCTGGCACATCATCATCTTTCATATCATCATTGGGACAGCGTAACCGTGCCTTCCCGGCACCCAAACCTCAGAAGTGAGTTATAAGTTTGGAAGTGCCAGGAGAAAATACCAGAAATGTCATAATGATAACTTGGTAGCATCGATTAAAAAAATGACTGATATAAATTCTACAAACAGTAATTCAAAAAAACATGAGGTAGAATGAACTGAGCGATGTAAGGGCTAACATTTATAATTTTGTCTCATTCTTTTGGAATTAGCAGCCCACATTTGAAGTAGATGAGATGTATCCATTTCATCAGTTCTCTTTTCTTTTTCTGTGTCCTTTTTTTCATTTTCTTCTTTTTTTTTTACTGTTAATTACAGCATTTATTTTTTGAAAATAAGATCTCCATTTTATTAGATTTTTTAACCTAAAATATTAATATAGAAGGATGATTATTATTACTAAATGAAAAAGTAGAGGTATGTAATAGCTAACATTTTTAAGAGGAATTTTTTTACTGAACCAGGAATTAAACCCAAATCGAAATTTTTTTTTCTCTTCAAAAAATTATTTGTCTTTCTTTATGAGTGTATACATTTACACATAGCTAGAGATCCGTGAAAGTGGTTTTATTTTTAGGGAAAATTCATTTTAAAATTTCAAGATTTTGATGTTATTGGGAATTTGGTGGTGTTATTCTAAAAAAATGTAAATTTCAGTATTTTTAATCCTAGTTCAGTATATTAAACCCAATAAGAATGATATATCCAGTAGTTTAAGGTCAACTTTTAGCTTGTACACTTGATATCAATTCCAATGCACTAAAATGCATGAAATTTTAATCCTAGTCACTAATTTGTAAGCAAAATTTACCTTTTAAGAAAAAGCTACCATGGTTAGTATATCTGTGTTGCAATCATTTCTCTTTGCAAGAATGCATGGAGGAAAGCAGATATGGCAGTTAAAAAGAAGATGGAATCCGAAAACAGTGTTTAAAAATGCATTATGAAAATTTTGCGAATAAAACAAAAAAATCTCTGGAATTCGTTGAAAAGTTTTAATTTTGGTGTTATTTCACGTTATTGTAGGATTTTGCATTATTTTGCAATTCATAAATGCTTTATTTGAGGTTATGGGAAGTGGAGCTTAAGAAAATAACAAAATTAGAGTATTTTGCGTTATCGTGACTCACAAATTTCACTGATCTCTACATATAGCATAATGTAATGGCTATTTATTAAGGTAAATACTCTATTGCACAGAAAAATTACAATTTGCTACCCTTTCAATTTTAATATTATTCGTTTTTAAACATCTTAATGATGGACAAATTATATTTGAAAAGAAAAATATATGCCTAGACTGGGGTTTGAACCGTGGACCTTTGACTCTCTATGTCAATGCTCTTCCATCTGAGCTACCTAGGTCTCCAATCTAAACGCGTATTTTTCTCTTACACGTAGTTAATTCCCTAACCCCCAAATGCTACGAGCCATTGCTACGATTTTTGCAAATGGAGGCTTCTTTATTAACTAAATCATCAGCATATACCAATAGCTAATGCCATTGAATTGTATCCTCCTAAGATTTTATTGCTTGTTGCAGTTTTACTGCATATCTTTTTCTGTATAAAGCTGAAACTTTTATAATTCAAAATTAATTTACAAGTTCTATTCAGCTTTATTTAGTTGCTCAAATACGACTTGTTACATGAATGAACGTTCTACAAGTTGCATATTGAAGGGGCTCATTGAATTACCACAATAAATCATTCTACATGATAAGGGGTTGATGTATTGGTTATCTTCAATTCTACAAGGATTTCATCACCTCGTATCAGAAAAGTATACAATCATTTGTTTTTCATTTTGTTGAGTTGTTTCTTGATTCACCTCATACTGCTTAACTCCCTCGCAGATCTAGATTTCATCACTGTATTTGTGACGTTCTCAATGCTGTATCACGTTCACAACTGACATCCAATGATCTCGTCTCCTGCAACCTGACCTCCGCGCCATCTGATGGCTGACCGACGAACTTCCAAATCAATCCCCTCTCCTTATCATCGGGTATTTCAAAATTCATAGTTATGGAAGTTCGTCGGTCAGCCATCAGATGGCGCGGAGATCAGTCTGCAGGAGAGGAGACAATTGGACGTCAGTTGTGAACATGATACAGCATTGAGAATGTCACAAATACAGTGAAGAAATCCGGATCTGCGAGGGAGTTAAGAAGTATGGGGTGAGTCAAGAAACAACTCAACAAAATTAAAATAAACCTCATAGTGTTATTTCCTATCTACATAACTTAATCATTTGTTATTATATTATGGCAAAATTTATTCCTTTTATGACATTTTAATCTATGACCATGTTTTATTACAAAACAATAAGCAAATGTAAAGTAACTTTATTGGAATACTGTTATTATACTATATTCCAGATGTCTTCAGAGCAAAACAGTAAGCCAGCCCTCCCCTTCATTTAAAATGCTGGCGCGTCATTGGTTGCGTTGCAAGTGTCTGGTGGGAAATCCCACATCAGCTTTATTCACAACATTATGATATAAGTCAGAGACTCTTGTCGTCCCAACTCCTTTAAAAAAACGTAAAAATGAAAATATTTAAAACTATTATATGGATGCGAAACATGGACTCTTACTTTAAGGGAAGAAAGGAGATTATGAGTATTTGAGAATAAAGTTCTTAGGAAAATTTTTGGACCAAAGAGAGATGAACAGACAGTTGAATGGAGTACACTACATAGCAGTGAACCACATGGTCTTTATAGGAAGCCAGATATAATAACAGTTAAATCTCGTATACTGCGATGGGCAGGACATGTTGCGCGTATGGGTAGACCAAGAATGAGGTGGGAGAGTAACATTAACTATGATTTGAGGGAAGCAGATTATACAGGGAATGATTGGAAAACATTAGCTCAGGATAGGGATGTATGGAGAGCTTATGTCCGTGCGGCCATGAACCTACGGTTTCGATTGTGCCAGTGAGTTAGTTAGTTATTACAACACAAGTTATTGTTTTTCCCTCAGTATCACTTATGTGATGGAGCGTTATGTTCAGTAAGTGTTGAGCCTACAGTAGTGAATGTGATGTATTTAGCTGCGTGTGCAAGTGTTTTTATAACAAGTGCAGTATCCCTTTCTGAAAAGATGTCCGATAATTCTATGCCAGGTCCTTCCAGAATGTCTCCTGTGAAGAAACATAAACAGAGGAAAGGATTTCATTCGGGAGAAATACAGACAATTATAAACGTTTAAAAAACGTTATTGAAGGAGAACCTTAACACGGCGATTAGAGATTATTATTATTATTGGTATTTATTATTAATATTAGTATTATTTATTGTTATATTATTAGTATTATTATTATATTATTATTGGTATTTATTTATTATTTATTATTATTAGTAGTAGTATTAGTTTTACTATTATTATTATTATCATCATTATTAATTTCATTATTATTGTCAGTATTGCATTTCATTGTTGTTAAACAAATATGTTATGAAACCGTGATTGCATGTCGATGTACTCGTAAGGTTTATCCGCTTGTGAAGCGTGCTTTTTCGCCGTTACAACCTCTGTTTACATCTGCTCCGTAGACATCTGGAACCGACTATAGCTAATCAAATTTTTCTATCTTTATATATAAAAACGAGTGTCTGTGAGTCTGTTTATCCTTTATAGACTCAAAAACTGCCTGACTGATTTGAATACATACTAGCGTTATAACTTTTTGGACTTTTGTGAAATAAAATATTCCCTGTGCAATGAATGGGTGAACTTTTTATTAAATTAATATTGAGAAGCTAAAGCTATTACTATGATAGAAATAAGTAAATTAATAAACACAATTAAATTATTGTAAATCAATGGTCTTCTTCTTCTTCTTCATCTTCACTTCCTGGTTTAGGCAAGAGTTGCCTGTTCCGTCTTCACTAAGACCATCTCTTCCGAGGACGTCCGACATAATTCTACGCTGAGGTCGTCTTTGGTTAAGTCCGTCCGAGTTTCCATTGTGAAGAATACGAGTAATATGTTTTCCTTTGATCGCGGTACCAACGCTATGCAGAGTAGACCATTGGTGGGGCTGCCACCTCAAAGCTTTAGGTCCAGCTTCTGGATGTACTAACCCCATCTAGAGGGTTGCCACTTCCGCCAGATCCGCCATGATGAAGGACTCCATCTGCGCCGAATCTGCCATTGAGGTCTTCACTGTAACCCTGGCTAGGGGCCCTTACAGAGTGCTATCAGTCGGAGCCAACTGAACCCTGGTTTTTTTACGAGGTTGTTATTCCTCCCCCTCCTCCTTTCTCATCCGGGCTTGGGACCGGCCATGGCGGAGTTTAAATCAATGGTAAAGAGAAAAATGTTTTCTCTTTACCATTGATTTACAATAATTTAAGGGTGAACTTTTGCTTAAAACCATTGAAAAAGGCCTTCATTTCACTGAGCTTCAAGAAAAGGTCACCCACAAATATATTTATATATCAGCATTTAATATATTTATATATCAATATTTAATATTGATTTGGACTCTAAACGCCTTCTACCAAATGTACATAAAACCTATACTTCATCATTGTGAAGAAATCCTAGTAACTACTAAAGTGGAAAAACTTATAAATTGCAGAACCAAATCCTCCGCCTGATAACAGGAGCCGTTAAAACAACACCAATCACTGCCATGCAAATCTTAACAAATAACCCAAACATAGCATTTGAAATTGAGAAAACAGCAATCACACAGTATGAAAAAATTTTTAAGGCTACCCCATAATAACTGAACCCAAAGAAAACCACAAGTATGTTTAAAATCTCAGCAAAGCTTCTTAAGCATAGTACAAGAAATCAAACAGAAATTGCAACTTCCACATTCAAAAGAAAATATGCAGATGAGAAACAACCCTCTAGAATTTTTGGAAAATTGAATATAACCTTCATTTGACAGAAGACATCAAGAAATCTGAAACTCCCCCATATATTTTAAAACAAATGTCCCTGGAAATAATAAATCTAAGATACCCTGTTCCTGAATGGATACATATTTTTACAGATGGCTCCAGCCTACCAAATGTCGGTGGCACTGGTGCAGTATGTCCACTTTTTTTCCTTTTATCGTAAACTAAACACAAATTCAACAAACTTTGATGGCGAAATTCTAGCAATTTTCTTAAGTTTACAAAATCTTTTATATCACATCCAAAAATTTACAAAAGTTGTAATTCTATGTGACTCCAAAGCAGCCATTCTCGCTATAACACGAGACACAACACCCAAAAGCATCAAAATTATTGAATGTTACAAAATGATAAAACAGTTATCCCGTCTACATAAAAAAGTTGTACTTCAATGGATTCTGGCCCATTGTGGAGTGACAGGCAATGAAATAGCCGATTTTCTGGCCAAGAAGGGTAGCAAAATTGTTTCAAACCCAACTTCTACTCCAGTTTCCTTTCACTCTATCAAAAGAATTATCTCAAATAAATATATCAATAAACTTAGAGAAGAATACACCACCAAAACATCTGGAAAGGAATGGGAAAATCTACAAGCTTATGACATTACTGCATTACAAAGAAAATCTGCAGTAGCAACATTCAGACTGCTAACGGGACATGACTGCTTGAATAAACACCTACACAGACATGGCATAACAGATTCACCTAAATGCCCTTTTTTGCAATTTAAATGAAGATATGGAAAGAAACCATCTCCTCCGTTTTCCAGCTTTTGTAGAAGAGACCAGCCTTTCTGCTAAATATTGGAGTGCAAGAGAGCGAATGATTTCATTATCAAGTGCTCAACATTAGATACCAACCAACCAACCATATTGATTTGGGGGTGACTTTTTCTTGAAGCTCAGTGAAATGAAGGCCTTTTCAATGGTTTTAAGTAAAAGTTCACCCATTCATTGCACAGGAAATATTTTATTTCACAAAAGTCCAAAAAGTTATAACCCAGATATATATAGTATACTTTGTACAAAATTAATAGATCTATGACTTCTAAGGTAAAATATTGCAATCAGTTATTTGTTAATTATAAGTAATTGAATATCTTAAATGAAAAATCTGATTGTTTGGTTAATATTTTGAATTGTATCATGTACCGGGCTTCCAATATAAACCCGGACCGGCCTTACGGGGTTTCACCCTTCAGGCAGCGCTCTCTCCTCGTCCGCATTTCACTCTGCCAGCCGCTTGTCCTTGAACTAATCAGTTTACTATCGTTCGACAAGATGAGACGTCAGCTGACATTAGAGCAGTGCATTTATATGTGTAAATGTTATTATAAATACGAATCAGCTCGTCGCGTTCGCGAGGAATTTATTCGGAACTTCCCTGGACAATTACCTCCTTCCAGATCGACAATCCACAATCTTGTGACTAAATTTGAGACCACTGGTTCAGTACAAAATAAGAAACACACGTGAAGGTGTACGGTTCTCACCGAAGAAAAATTAGACGAAATTGGCGAACATTTGGAACGTTCACCACAAAAATCATTACCGAAATTAGCACAACAAGTTGGGATTTCAGTATCTTCTGCACATACAGCAACAAAATTGTTAAAACTCAAACCTTACAAGTGTACACGTGTTCATTGTCTAAACCAAGGTGATCCCATAGCACGTGTGCGGGAGGACAACATTTCCAGCATTTTCTATAAGTTCAAGGACGGGTGGCAGGCAGGGTGAATTGCGGGAGGAAGAGACAGCACTGCGTGCCGGGTGAAACTCCATGAGGCCGGTCCGGTTTTATATTGGAAGCCCGTTATATAATATACAGTATACTTTGTTTTATAGTATATTTAATATTATAAGATTGAAATAACTTGTAAAAATACTCAGTCATTTTAATTGTAAATCTAAAGACTGAAATAATGTTAAAATGTTGTATGTTCTACCTGTACATTGTTTATTGAATTATATTTTATGTTTATTATAAAAGTCTTTTTGTTACAAAACAATTATCTCTAGTAATTGTTGGTCAAGTAAAATTGATTAATTTACTCATTATTTTATAGATAGAGAAGTAGCATTCAAATGTTGTGAAGCTCTTGATTTGTCATCAGCTTCCCAATAATATTCAGCAATTTGGAATGGTGTTGCAACTATTTTCTGAAGATCAGCGTAGAACATCAAGTGATCCTTGTTCATTATCGTATTTGTGTCCTTGCATACTATGCAGTGTGGAGAGTCTAGTAGCTTAATTCTATGTAGATGTGCTGCCAAGCAATCATGTCGAAATGATGCAACTGCAATTGATCGGGGGCTGTTTGGTATTGTATCTGGTTCTAGTAATGTCTTCCATATCTTGGTTTCACATTGGATTTTGTTTTGTTTGGCTATATGGGATTTTATTTTCATTTTGGTGTAGGGTTGTACTGATTTGTAAGATAGGTAATTGATCTTACTCTGTTGGATGAGTGCAAGCATATCAGCCTTCTCATTACCTTCCATGCCACAACATTTCTGTTTAGATTTTTCAACATCCTGATGCAATTTTTGGCTTCTATTATCCTATGGTCTTGGATGGTCCGGTTGTGTGTTAGTGCCATTATGGCTGAGCTATAGTCAGAAAGTATTACAGCATTTTGGAAGGAATTGATATGTTGTAGGGCTGTAAGTATTGCTTGTAGTTCGCCGTCATGATGTGTTGTATATTTCCCAAGAGAGATGTAAAATGAGAAGAGTTTACACGTTATTCCTGCTCCTGCTGCTGCTTCTCCATTCATTAGCGACCCATCTGAAGCCACATTTGTTCTGGATATCTAATGTTGATTGTTTCTAATGCTAATTGTTTCATTACTATTGGGCTTGTAGTTTTTTTGTTGATGTCTTCTGTCAGGTTTAATGAATAGTTGATGCTGCCAAATTTGAGAGGGGATATTGGAGTTATAAGTTTTTGTGCCATCTGTGGTATTTCATATTTCTCTTTAGTCTGTAATATTTTTTGGATGAATTCTACTTGAGTTTTTAGATGTCTATTTTGATTTATGTAGCTGTTCCAGTAGTTCTGATATGGAAGTCGTCTTAGTTTTTCATATAACAATATTCCTTTTTCTTCAATATCATATTGTATTGGTCTATTGTTAGTTAAGATTTGCATTGCTATGCATTTTATAGATAGATCATCGGTTGATTAATGTCTTTGACATCGTCCGATTCCTAATAGCCAGTTTTGTTGGTCCATCCAATCATTATTTTAGATTGTAGATAAATGAATTAGTATTGGTAGGATGTCTGATGTCAGACTTGCTATTTGCTCTATCTTCCTACTTGATACACATTCACGAGAGTCTGAGTTACAAGGTAGTGTGACTAATATGCACGCATAATTATTACTTGAGTATGCCGAGAAAATAAATTATGTCAAGTAAAAAGTATATATCTTTTATTAATTAAATAAAAATAAAACTTAGTTTTATTTGATTTTCATATTTATTAAGATATATTCAGTGATAGCTGTTTCGGTACACTGTACCTTCTTCAGACATGTTAACAAATTATGAATTGTGTTATTATAGTACATATCAACTGATCTAAGCAACAATACAACAATAATTTATTTAAATTTTTTAATTTAACAAAGGCGATTCATTCAAATGAAGTTGAGAATTTAACAGTTTATTACTACTTTTCAATTTATTTATTTCTACAGCCTCCAAAATGTCCAACTTCTTACCCTTATCACAAACATGTAAAATTTCAAAATTTGGATCGAAACAATGATTAAATTGGAATAGGTGGTTAGCAGCGTGACAACACCACATTAGGACCAGCAGCATCAACCATCATTCTGGATGTTTTAGCAAAGAGTGACCTGCTGAAGATGGAACGGATGTTCCGAAAAGGCCTACAGGCATAAAGATTACATATTTTATAAGTTGAGGATGACGGATTTTACCTAAGAAGGTATATTTTAACTTATTTTATTTTATTATATTTTAGAAGTTATTTGAATTTCTGTTGAACAGTGTTTACCTTGATCTAAGCATTTAAAACCCCTGGGCTGGGCATTTAAACATGGCCTAAAGTAGCTGGTAGTGAATGTGTTAACATCATAGAAAATCAAATAAGAGGTTATACAATATGTGTACAAGTTACACTATAGTAAAAGTGAAATTCAGATGAGGACAAAATGCAAAAGTTCAACTTATTTCTTCTCTCAGTTCAACAATGTGAGCCAGGTGTCAGGCAACAAATTATTTGACTATGGGTTGGACAGCAGAGGAATTTAGATTTTTCTTTGTTTATGGTGACATTAAATGTTTCTTACCTCTCCTCATATACATTTTCTAAGTAGATCGCGATTTCGAGACCACAAAGGTCTCATCTTCAGCACCTTCTTGGCGACTGATGTTATGTCGATCGGAAGAAACTCTTCTTCTTCCCTCTGTTGGTGGACCGATGAACCTCTGGATCAGGTCAAAATTTGCAGGAATTTCGAAATTCATAAGTTTATCAAAATTCCTGCAAATTCTGACTTGATCCAGAGGTTCATTGGTCCACCAACAGAGGGAAGAAGAAGAGTTTCTTCCGATCGACATAACATCAGTCGCCAAGAAGGTACTGAAGATGAGACCTTTGTGGTCTCGAAATCACGATCTACTTAGAAAATTTATATGAGGAGAGGTAATAAACATTTAATGTCACCATAAATCAAACCTCATAGTGATTAATTCCTATTGATTCATATCCAGATTGATCGTGAAACTCGCACATCCTCCTATAAAATTAGTACTGGAAACTCTTTTGGAGCAAGAATGGCCAGAGCATAGGATTAGAAAAAGAAAATTGACAAAAAAGAGAGGATTATATGAATGAGAAAGAGTAGCATTTGCATCGGGATGCAGTCAGTAGCACGCTAACGTATAAAGTTAAGAGGTTCAGGTTAAAAGCCAGATTCATGCATTAATTTTTCTTTTCAAAATCTTTTGTTGTTGTTCATCCCTAATTATATCCAGGTCCAAAAATGGGATTTGATTATTTTTCTCCAATACCTTAGTAAATTTCACAGATTCATCTTGAAGGTTAAGTATTTTCATTGCATCTTCTATATATTTTGAATGTATTACTGGGAATTAAAAGAAGACAATTTGTCCAAAGGATTTAGAGATGGTGGTCAATGTAGGAGAAAACAAAATGATGGCCTCTTGTGGAAAATACCCTGTCTTAAGCAAAATTAATTATGTGAAAAAGTAATATATGATTAATTAAAAAAATATAACTGAGATAAGAAAAACATGTAATCCTTTACAAAGGATTTTTACACTCTTCTAAATCCATTATTCCACACAGGGTTTCAACCCGCGGCACTAGAAGCAAGCATCATAACCACTAAGACCACTGGCATCAATTGGATTAAAAAAAATTATGATAAGGGCTCAAGTATAGAAACAGTTAGCCTTGATTTTTCAGTTTATTCTTGTGAATTATAACTCTTCTTCTGTATTTAGTAACATTTTAAAATATTTAAAATAATTTTTATAACATAATTTTAGATTACAACAACTACAGGGGCTTCTCATTACTTTCAACTTCATACAAAATTCTAACAAATATATTTGTAAGCAGACTTACTCCCTATATTGATAACCTTCTAGAAGATCATCAATGTGTATTTAGAAGAAACAGGTCTACAACAGATCAGATTTTTAGTATAAGACAAATTTTAGAAAAGAAATGGGAATATAATGGTACTGTACATCAACTATATGTAGACTTGAAGAAAGCATACAATTCAATGAAGAGGGAGAACTTATATAGTATCCTGCTGGAGTTAGGAATTCCTAAAAAGTTAGTTAGACTTATACGAATGTGTCTAAATGGCATAAAGAGTAGCGTGCGTGTAGGCAAACAGTTTTCGGACACTTTTGAAATCCAGAATGGGTTGAAGCAAGGAGATGCACTATCTCCTCTACTATTTAATTTTGTACTAGAGCATGCCATCAAATCTTTAGAGGATGAAGAAGGCCTACAACTGAATGGTATTAATAAGCTGTTAGTTTGTGCTGATTATTAAAATATGGTTGGTATCTAATGTCGAGCACTTGGCAATGAAATCATTTATATTAAAATATAAAATTATGGAATATTCATCTGAAAGGTTCGTCTCCTCAACTTAATTGGTTGTTTAACTGTAGCGCTTTCGGGACTTGTTCCATCATCGGCAGGATTCAAAACTGGTGTTTCACTGAAGATCTGGTAGAGGGGGTTACATGTATTGGGTTCGTTTTCGTTTATCAGATCTCTACCAGATCTTCAGTGAAACACCAGTTTTGAATCCTTCCAATGATGGGACAAGTCTCGAAAGCGCTACAGTTAAATAACCAATTAAGTTGAGAAGACGGACCTTTCAGGTGAATATTCCATAATTTTATATTTTAATTTTGAATAATACCTCAACGGAACACATCATGAATCTTATAAAAGTTGATTATGCTGATGATGTAGTACTATTGGCCAATATCGAGGAGATACTAAAGGACAACACGCACACACTAAGAAATTAGGACTGGAAGTAAATATCAATAAAACTAAATATATGGTCACACGTAGAAATACATTATATAATGGAAATGGACAGCTAATGACAAATGAGGGAAATTTTGAGGAAGTTGCCGAATTCAAATACCTAGGAACAGTAATCACAAATAGGAGTGAGATGTACAAAGAAATTAAACATAGGCTCAATTCTGGAAATGCGTGCTATTTTGCATTGCAGAGACTTTTGACGTCCCAACTCCTTTCAAAAAATAAACTGAAAATATATGAAAATATTATTCTACCAGTTATATTATATGGGTGCGAAACATGGACTCTTACTTTAAGGGAGGAAAGGAGATTACGAGTATTTGAGAATAAAGTACTTAGGAAAATTTTTGGACCAAAGAGAGATGAACAGACAGGTGAATGGAGAGGACTACATAACAATGAACTACATGGTCTTTATAGGAAGCCAGATATAATAAGAACAGTTAAGTTTTGTAAACGGTGATGGGCAGAAATGTGGCATGAATGAGGAATATAAGACTTGCATGGAAGCTTCTTGTAGAAAAACCAGAGGGAAAACACACAGTTGGTAGACCAAGAATGAGGTGAGAGAATAACATTAACTATGATTTGAGGGAAATAGATTGTACAGGGGATGATTGGATAACATTAGCTCAGGATAGGGTTGTATGGAGAGCTTATGTCCGCGCGGCAATGAATCTCCGGGTTGGATAGTGCCAGTGAGTGAGTGAATTTTAGAATTTTCAAGTATTTATTCAAATACACATATTGTGATTGTGACTTGCTATTTTCTCCAGAGTATATTACATAGTTGGAACCAGTGGGTTATCGATGGTTTCGATTATTATGGAGTGAAAAAAAAGGTTAGAGTAATTGAATTAAGTTAAGTGTGAGTTAGTTAGCTTTTAGGTTCGTTACATTTTAAAAATGTCTAAATACATAAAACAAAAAAGATCGATAATAATCGAAACAACAATAATAATCGATATGTGGTTCGATGGTGGGTTAACGCTGGCTCAAAAAACTCTGGCGCATGCGCATTGTTGTTCAATAGGACTTCGAAAATATATCAGGTATGTTAAAGTGGACTTTTTCGCCATGAAAGCAGTTGATCAAAATATATCACCCTACATGATAAATCGTCTGTATATAAAATTTGATTAAAAATATGAATCTAGTTGTTTTGATATTATTGCCAGGTATGACATTTAAATGTTACTTGAATATCCCGCCTCTTCACATCAGTGATTGAATTCTGAGTAGATCTGATTTCCAGGAACAAAACGAATTAGAGAGAAACTATACTCCTGTAACAATTGACATGCTCTAGAAATCCGAACGGGGCATCGCTATTGACCATGAAGAAAAAAATCAACGTTGAACCCGCCATAACTTTTAACGTGTAAACATCAGTGAATATCCGTGTCATCGAAATTATGAGTGATTGATATATGTTTTTAGGATTTTATGTCGGATGTAAAAACTTTAAACTTCTGTCATGTATCTATGTTTAGAGATGCGACCATGTTCTTGTAATATAATTTCCTTTCAGCAAACTAACCTTATTTGTTCTGTTGGTACTCAAGGACAAACCGGTGTGAGTAATAAACAGTAGGCGTACCATGACCGTGGTTGAAATTGTAGGAGTTCAGTGACTTTTGAGTAAATGCCAAAGTGGTCAGATTTGCAGATGGTTGGTATTTTTTGATGTTTTTAACTTAAAATTTGTGAATGCAAATGTTATACTATACATTGTGTTTATATACTTACAAATAGTTTAATAATAATTCCTTTTATTTATGTCAATAGCCTTACTGCAATGTTTGAACATTTTCATTCCTTTATTTTATTTTTTTAATAATTAGGCTTCGAAAAATGTAAGAGGGCAAAAGGGGGATGAGCAAAACATTGGTGTGGCTACTAGAAGAACAGGGAAAAAAACACTCCTGCAGACAGGAAGCACCAATGAGAATCGTCCTCAGAGGCGGTCTCCAAGGCTGGCCGATAAGGTAATTTTGCTGTTGTACACTTCAGGTCGCAAAAATTTTTCAATTTAATATCTTATTCCACTGATGCATTAAACATCTTCCAATGTTGCAACAATCTTTTTTTTATATTTATATATTTACGTAAAACATGGTCATGCTACCTTGCTTACTGCTATTTTCCCTCCTCTTCCTATGTTGTTCCAGCGTTGCCACCATCAACAACCCAAAATACTCCAGATGTTGCCAACCATTTCCACGTTCCCTGGATTTCACCTACGTTAGAGTAATTGATTTGTGTTACAGTAATTGATTTAGGTTTGGTTAGCTTTTAGGTTCCTTGCTTTTTAAATGTGATTCCACGTTCCCTGGATTTCACCTACGTTAGAGTAATTGATTTGTGTTACAGTAATTGATTTAGGTTTGGTTAGCTTTTAGGTTCCTTGCTTTTTAAATGTGATTTGATATGTAAAATAAATTACCTCTTCATATCTGTTATTCTATGAAAAATTCAAAATATTGGACGGTTACCACGTAAAATCATATTTCCACTAGTTCATTTCCTGTTAATTATACATTTTTAGACAAGTTCTGGGAATTTTGTGTCAATGTTGGTCATACTGATTTCTCATACATATACCGCCAACTGCTGGAGGTTGCATTTATCTACCTGGGATAATTGGAGCACTAGCGCATGCGCACTGCGATTCTATAGAACTTAGAAAAATGTTTGTGCGACCCGAAGTGTAGCATATCCGGTAATTTTTACATTACGTGTACAGTGTAACATAGAATGAATAACATTTAAAGAGCTTCACTCTGAAAAAGTCGGTTATTTGGCAGACACTAATTCTTCTAAGTTCCACAGAATCGCAGTACGCATGCGCGAGTTGCTGTAATGGTTAATGTAGCCTCCAGTAGATGGCTCTGCAGTTGGTGTCACCAACTTTGGGAATAAATTCTTGGCTGTGGTACGTTTTTTGGCAGACACAATTCTACATTTACATCCTTATGCCACTGATGCACTAAGCACTTGTAAACACGTTTCATACTATTTTAAACATTTTGGAACCATTTTATAAACATTTCTTACGATTATTAATTTATAAATTACGCAAAATTTGTGCATCGGGTTCTAGAGACGCAGAAATGCTTCATGTAACATCCACTAGGTGGCTTTCAAATCGGTGTTACCAACATTTGAAAATAATTTCAAACCATATTTAGTGTTAGTGTACGTAAAATTAGTTTATAGTTTATTAAAAAATACGCATGTAAATTGTTTTGCTAGGTTAGGAAATGGGAAGTTGGTTTACGTCCATTTTTTTTAGCATTTGGGAATAAGTAATACGCATGTAAATTGTTTTCTTTGGTTAGGAAATGGCAAGTTAGTTTACATCCATTTTATTTTTTAACATTTGGGAATTTATTCTCAAAGTTGGTAATGCCAACTGCAGAGCCATCTACCAGAGGCTACATTAACCAATACAGCAATTCCTGCAACTCGCGCATGTGCACTGCGATTCTGTGGAACTTAGAAGAATTCGTCTGAGACATATAACCGACTTTTTCCCTTCTAAGTTCCACAGAATTGCAGTGCGCATGCGCGAGTTGCAGGAGTTGCTGTAATGGTTAATGTAGCCTCCAGTAGATGGCTTTGCAGTCAGTGTTACCAACTTTGGGAATAACTTCCCAAATGCTAAAAAAAAATGGGCGTAAACTAACTTGCCATTCATTACCTAACCAAAGTAAACAATTTACATGCATATTATTTATTCCCAAATACTAAAAAAAAATGGACATAAACCAACTTCCCATTTCCTAACCTAAAAAACAATTTACATGCGTATTATTTAATAAACTATAAACTAATTTTGGAAAAGTCGGTTATATGTCTCAGACGAACTTTTCTAAGTCCCACAGAATCACAGTGCGCATGCGCGAGTTGCGGGAATTGCCGTAATGGTTAATATAGCTTCTGGTAGATGGCTCTGCAGTCGGCATTACTAACACTGGGAATAAATTTCCAAATGCAACAAAAAGTGGACGTTAACTAACTTGCCATTTTCTAACTAAAGAAAGCAGTTACATGCTTAAAAAAATGGACGTAAACCAACTTCCCATTTCCTAACGTAACAAAGCAATTTACATGCATACTATTTAATGAACTACAAACTAATTTTACGTACCCTAACACTAAATATGGTTTGAAATTATTTTCAAATGGTGGCAACGTTGGAACAACATGGGAAAGCAGCAAGCAAGTAATTTATCCACAATCATGTTTTACGTAAATATATAAATATAAAATGTTGTAAAGAAAGCTTGAAGATCATTGGAAAATGTTTAAAACAGTACAAAACTTGTTTACAAGTGTTTAGTGCATCAGTGGCATAAGAGTGTAAGTGCAGAATTGTGAGAGACATAAAACCTACCACATCCCTAATTTTACGTACACTAACATTAAATATGGTTTGAAATTATTTTCAAATGTTGGTAATTCCGATTTGAGAGCCACCTAGCGGATGTTACGTGAAGCATTTCCGCGTCTCTAGAACCAGATGCACAAATTTTGCATAATTTATAAATATTTAATAATCGTAAGAAATGTTTATAAAATGATTCCAAAATGTTTAAAATAGTATGAAATGTGTTTACAAGTGTTTAGTGCATCAGTGGCATAAGGATGTAAGTGTAGAATTGTGTCCGCCAGAAAACGTACCACAGCCGCTTCACTCTTATAACCCTATGTAGTATCTAGTTTTTAACTGAAATAACATTAAGAAGTAAGTCTTTGGCTGAACTGTAGACTACGGTTCACTCAACATTCTTATGCCACTGTTGCACTATTGGGTATGGTGCAAAAAATGGACATCTGAATTTTGATATAATTCTGGTTTTAAAATGAATCATTTCCACTTGATTTTCCATACTATATTCTTGTAATTCTGTTACTCTAGTCTACAGCTGTGGTCTCGAGGTAGCGTGCTGCCTTGTCATGCAGCGGGCCCAGGTTCGATTCCTGGTTGGGACAGTCTTCTGGGTGAGGTTTTTTACGTTGTTTTTCCTCACCTGTAAGACAAATGTCAGGAAGCTTAGTGCCTAACGGTCCTCGAAAATCATCCGGCCATCATCATCCTTCAATGGGAAGCTACCACACCTATAATTCCCAAGTAAAGCTGCAAAGCATAGCATGAAAATGCTATGATTGCAGTGAAAGACCTGCCCTCGGGCAGAATTTCTGTGGATGGATGGATGTACTTCTTCTGTCTTTACTAACATTTCATACTATTTTAAACGTTTTACAACTTTTTTTTTACATTTGAATATAGCTGTATATCCATCCATAGTAATTCTGTCCGAAGGCAGGTCCTTCACTGCAATCATAGCATTTTTCATGCAAAGCTTGCAGCTTTACTAGGGAATTGTAAGAGTGGTAGCTTCCCATTGCTTTCCACACCAATGAAGATGATGATGGCCATATGATTTCGGGGACCGTTTGGGCCTTAAAGTTTTCCTGACATGTGTCTTACAGGTGAGGAAAAACCCCGATAAAAACCTCACCCAGAAAAATGCCCCGAACGGGGATCGAACCTGGATCTGCTGCATGACAAGGCAGCACGCTACCTTGAGATCACAGCGGTGGACTAGCTATATATAATAATAATGTTTTATTTATTCTGGCAGAGTTAAGGCCATAAGGGCTTCTCTTCCACTCAACCAGCACAAATACAAATAAATATTTGACAAATATAGATTTACACTATACTAATTATAAACAGTTAAAGATACATTAAATGTAGCAATGTAAATTTCATGCACAAACAAAATTTTATACGATAATAACAATAATAATACTTATGATAATAATAATAATAATAATATAAATATGATAAATTATACAAGAAACACCAATTAACATATACACCTTACACTGGGTAATGTTGAAGTTGAGGTTAGAGCAAATATAAATTTAAATTTCTTTTAAAAGATGCCAATGTCCGGCAGCCCCTTTAGGGAATTTCAGTTGCGATATATATATTAAACAAAACTTATAACAATTTTTTACAATTATTTAATATTTATGTACGTATGCAATGATTTCTTCAAAGTTCTACAGAATTGCAGTGCACATACAGGAGATGCATGAATGCTTAATGTGAAGTCCACAAGATGTCAGTAAAATCGCTGTTACCAACAATTGCAATTAATTCCACACCATATTTCAATAAATTAATTTAATTTTGCTAGGTTAGTGTTAGTGCTAGTGTACAATTCAGTAAATAATATGCATGTAATTTATTTTGTTAGGTTAGGAAGGGAGAAGTTAGTGTACATCCATTTCAAATAAATGTTTGGGAATTTATTGCACAGGTTGGGCATATCGATTTTACAGCTATGTGGTTACATCTAGCATGGTGATAGATTTTTATCCCAGAAAGATTTCTGGTTAGTTTTAGGTTTGATAGAGGATTAATTTAGGTAAATTGTGGTAGAACTGGATTCTCTTCTCAGCAGTCGGTGCACAGGATACATTTAAAAAAAATTGTTTGTTGAAGAAATAATTCAGATTTATTCCAAGCTTGAGTTCCAAGAAGATCAAGTAGATTCTAGTGATAATATTCTTCGCCAAATGTTTAAAATCAATTCTTCTTCTTAAATAATGTTGATTATTTTCATTCTAAGTAAAAAAAATATTTTTTTTCTCATAGAATTGGAGAAATTATTAAATTTTATCAAAAGAGCTGTTCTTGCTTCCATTCAGAACAAAATATTGATACAGAATGAATAAATGTAACATGTTATAATATTACATCACATGACATTATGGGTTACAATTCTATTACATATAAGGTTAAATCTGATTGGTCATTTAAGAGAGATAAGTGGGAGTATGAAATTGTTGAGATTTACTATTAAAGTTTAATAGAAATAATTAAGATATTTGGTTTGTATATTCTTACCTCTTATGGTTGTTTTTGTTGAACATGTGTTTCAACGCCTGTTAGACCCATCTTCAGCTATTACAGACTTACTTTTCTCAAGTTGTCGGCCCTGATTCTTGACTCCTACTCCCTCAATGAGCTTGCTAATTATGTTCCTTTCTCCGGGAATTTTAAAATTCATAATTCTCTCCTTGTTTTTCTGTATATAGATTTTTCCCACATGGTGAGTTCATTTGTGTTTTCTAACTATTTTAATAATTTTGTGTTTACATCTATTTTGTGTTTTTCTGACCAAACTTGAGCAGCTACTGCAGATTTTTCTACTTCCCCTTTTTTTTTTACATTTCTTATGTGTTATTTAGTTCAAATGGTTAAATTTCTCTTTGTTTTCCCTATGTATATCTTACCACAATCTGCACATTTTATTTGTTATATTCCTGATTTTTTACTATCATCAATCTTTACATTTTTGTTGGTTTTTATTAGTTTGTTTAGGCTATAATCATTCTTTGGTGCTAAACTATATTAATTTTTGTTGGTTTTTATTAGTTTATTTACCCTCTTACTAATAATCCATATATAACTTTTATACAAAGCTTTATACACATCTCAGTTGAAAATTCTTACTAATAAACACTGTATTAGCTGTTCAGTGTATAAGAGGTGTACAACTTTACATGGGAATTGTTATACATGCCTCCAGCCTTGTTTTAAGGATTGTATAACTAGACAAAATGTCGGACTTCAAGATCAACTGATTGTTTTCTTATGATATTGATGAAAGTTTCCTTAAATTTAACGCAAAATGCAACACTTTAATGACTGTTTGATGGCTGCACAGGACATAAATAATATTAATAAAGCCCTGGGTAGGAAAATAAAGGCATCATAAAAGGCCTTTTGTTACACTCATTCTCGATTAGGCCTAATAATATTTTTAAACTGAAAATTGATTCATGATAGAATATGTTCTACAATAATTGCTGTAGACAAGATTTAACCTGAATGTAGTTTAAATGCTTCATAATATTATTTTATCAAAACTCTCTTGCATCATTAAAACATAATACACAGTCCGATATAAAAATGTATTTAATTATAGAGGTACTATTATCGCAGCAAACCACATGTTAGCTTGATAGTCTTGTGGTTAGAGCTTCTGACTACAGTCCATGGGGTCCTAGGTTCGATTCCCAATCAAACTGCAATGATTTTCTTTTTTGCCTAAAGCATTATTCTGTTTTCGGTAACATTTTCTACTATTTATATATTAAATTTGGGAATTTTTAACAATAAAAACATTAATTTAATTCTTAAATTAAACCTCATAGTGTTCTTTCCCTGTGAAAGTTAAATAAATAAAGTTTTGGATTTGTTAAAATTGAGTGAAAAATTTGTACGTTGTTCTTTTGCTTATAAAAAAGTTCACAACCCTGAGGTTTCTTGCCCACCCTGAGTACTGCTGCACAGGGTGTAAATTATTATATAAACTTTATTTTTAGTTTCATTTCAAGTCTGCTGCAAATTACTAACTTGTATTTTGAGTTAAGCTCTTGGCAGTTAGGTTTGTTCATGCTGACTGAAATAATGGAGAAATAACTTAAGATTTGTTTTTTGATGGTCCACTGTCTTAACGTACCTCTGTAAGTAAGGTTGTGGAGTAGCTGCAAGACTGTTATAAACATGTGTTACCATGGTATTGGATTTAAAAATATCTATTCCCCTTTCCAAAAACATTAGACAGAAACTAACTGAGTAATTGGCACAATTGAGCCTGTAGGTTCAAGGTCTTGCAGACATAAGCTCTTCAGACATCAATATCTTGAGGTGTCGTTTTCCATTCATCTTCTGTATAATTATTTTCCTCAAATCATGATTAACATTATTCTCACACCTCATTCTTGGTCTACCAATTGGGTGTTTTCCCTCTGGTTTTCCTACAAAAAGTTTCCATGCACCTCTTTCTTTCCTCATTTGTGCCACATTGTCCTGCCCAACACTGTGAAACTAAACATTTTTTTCCCTGGGGAAACCTGGGTGATCAGAAACAAAATATGCTGCTTTGTTTAGCTATTTGTGCTCTTGTTTACACTCTATGTACTGTCATATCTTGTTTGCTCCAGTTAATACTTTATTGAGGTTATTGTATTCCTTATCTTATCAGAATTTAAATACATATTTTGTTACTTCATATAATTATAAGAGAAATAAGTAGTTAGATTTGGATGCAAATAACAAGTGTTATTTGTGAATTCAAGCAATTTGAATTAAAGTAAGTACAGAATTTCATATTTATTTAATATGGCACATTGCATTCTGTAGACTAGTGATAAAATTTGCTACTTTGGGTATATATAAGTTGAAAAATAGATAATTAGGAAATATTATCTTTTAAAAATTGAATTGCCTTCTACAGCGAAATAAATGTTGCCTAAATCTCCTAAGATATTTAGCAAGTGTTCTAAAAATATATTTTCCTCTCCATATTAGAAACTGTTTTTTAAAAGTATTTAGCCAGGAAAAAGACAGTGAGGAGTCCTAGACTTTGAATTTGACAAAACAGTATTGTAAATTTTAGTAGACCTATTAGTACATGTCAAATTACATAAAACAGCATAGCATAATTACTAAAGTAAATAGAAAATAACTGTTTTTAGAACAACTTTCTTAAATTTATTATTCTTCGGGAATTAAAATGTAGTAATATAAAATTAACAACATAGAATAACTTCAATAGCAGTTTATAAATTATGACTTAAAGTTAAACAATCTGAAATTGAACAAAAATTAAAATTAATGAATAAGTTTTATTAAAAAATACAATTCTTTTTACAGACGATTTAGCTCTTCTGGCACTTTCTGAAAATGATTTGCAACGATCAATTCATAATTTACAAAAAATAGGTGCCAAATTTAATATGGGAATATCAATTAACAAAACTAAAATTATGGCATTTCATGGGAAGTACCCCATGCAAAGTAAAATCTGTCTCCAGAATAAAATTTTAGAGAGATCTAATCAATTTAAATATCTTGGATATTATCTCTCTATCTGGGATGAAAAGGATATCCCTGAAAAAATTACTAGTTATAATAAAAGTTTGGGAATTATTAATCAAGTTATGAAACCATCCCTTGTACAAAAAAACACCAGATTACGCTTATATAACACTTTGGCTAGACCAGTGTTGACCTATGGTAGTGAAGCATGGACACTAAAAAGGCAACATGAAAGCAAAATAATGGCTTGTGAAATGAGATTCATGCGCAGAACAACGGGCTAGTTTATTATTTATTTAGTAGTAAAATATTCTTTGAAAATAAAATGTTAATAAAATTACTCCTTTGGTTTAAATTAATATTTCAGTTTGCAGTCAATTGCAGTTAACATATTCTTTTGATTAATTTATTTTCAAATTTAAATTAATATTGGGAAGTAAACATTATGAGGTTATATCATTAATAGTGAATGGAGAACATATCTTTAACGACTCACCTCATATAATTTCAAATTTCCTTTATACTGGTGGTTTCAGTCCCTCTTCAGTCATGGCTTCCACTGAAGAGGGACAAGATATTGTCTGAAACCGCCAGTATCAAAGAAATTTGAAATTATATGAGGTGAGTCATTAAAGATATGTTCTCCACTCACTATTAAATTATTTTCAGTCTGTTAATTAAATAAAAATAAAACATAGTTTTATTTGATTTTCATATTTATTGTATAATTCAGTGACAGCTGTTTCGGTACACTGTACCTTCTTCAGACATGTTAACAAATTATGAATTGTGTTCCAACTGATCTAAGCAACAATACAACAATATTTATTTAAATTTTTAAATTTAACAAAGGGGATTCATTCAAATCAAGTTGAGAATTTAACAGTTTTTTACTACTTTTAAATTTATTAATTTCTACAGCCTCCAAAAGATCTAACTTCTTACCCTTATCACAAATATGTAAAATTTCAAAATTTGGATCGAAACAATGATTAAATTGGAATAGGTGGTTAGCATATTTTGAATTTCCTAAATTTCTGTTATATGCTCTCATGTTGGAACACAATTCATACAATTTGTTAACATGTCTGAAAAAGGTACAGGGTACCGAACACAGCTTGTCACTAGAATTATATAACTAAATATGCAAAATCAAAATAAAACTACGGGTTGCAGGTTTTAGTGTAATTAACAAAATGGATTTTCATCAAAAGTAGAGCACCAACTCAGAGGATTTATTTTTCAGTCTGTTGTATGCTTACCGGGGGAATCATAGTAAGGTGGTATTACAACCTTAATGGAATGTTGATAGGCCAACATTAATAATGAGGTAAGATAAACAGGGACGTGAAAATAATTTAATTAAATATTACATCAAAATATTACGAGGTCCTAAAATAAAAGATTTATATTCCTTTTGAATTTGTATATTTTGGTAGCATAAGTGTTTACTAATTACCAAAGAAGAATGTAAAAAATATTTATTTTTTCAAACACTTGGTATAGTTCTTTATTCAGTGTATGTCTAGCCACATATTTGCCTGATGTAAAACTTGTTTCTTATTTTGTAACAACTTATTGATAAGGAATTCATGGATGACTGGGCCTTCATGTCTTGACCCCTATTGTTTTTTTTTACACATCTGTCCATAAGTTTTTCGGTTTATCAGTGTAAACAAGTAAACATGGGGCCCCACATTGAAGTTTCACACAGTTTGTAAATATGGGGTACTAGTGTAGGTTGAATGCTGTTTAATTGTGGAATGTGGCCTTCTCACAGTGATGTCACTATCACTTTTAAATAGGGAAATTACATAATATGCAGAAGAGAAGCAAAAGGAAAGGGGGGGGAGGGTATAGTAGGGGAATCACTTTATGTAAAACATTTTACGCGCAGATGGAAGACAGCCATTGTTCAGAATTTACAGAGAAGAATACTTTTATTATTTAGGTATTTTCATAACTTTTGATAAATTATATAAAGTAAATATTATTTTTGTTTCACATGCTAATAATTTGTGACTATCTGACAAAAAAGTGAAAGCTGCTTACATGTAGAGGTTAAATGGATAAAGTGCATCAATAACTTTACATCAGATGTATTTACTATGCTTTGTATTGTGATTGACTGTCTAGATAATATTAAAAGAGTGGGTTGTGCTTAGAGGTCAGAACACCAGAGAGGTTGGCAATATTTAAAACTCAGCAGTTGTATGCATAAGATATCATTTTGTGTTACTTGTTACCATTTTTTAATATTAGTTTTTTTTATGTTTTATACTCTCCTCAGACAAAACCCTCTCAAGCAATTATTGCAGCAAAAAGAAATGCAAGATTAAGACAAGCTAACAAGAAATCACCTGAAATAGTTATAAAAGATATTTATCACATGGTAAGAATTATTAATTTACGGTACTGAAACTTTTCAGATCCATAGGTTAGCAGTAGACAATATAAAATTGACTTGTTAATATTATTGATTTAGGTACTATATTATTTCTGATTTTCTCTTGCATTTAAGTAATTGTTTATATATATATATAAATTAACCATTATGAATGTCATACTGTCATTCTGAAGAGTGAATGCCAAATATATATATATATATAAATGTACAAAAAATAAATACCCATCTTGATAAGATTGATATTTCTAAATTAGTGGCAAGTCATACAACACCATTTCTCACTTCATAAGATTCAGGAAAGAATTCCAATTGGAGAAAAAATCAAAATCAAATACAATAAAACTTGTGAATAATGGACACCTCCACCACTGTGGTCTCGAGGTAGCGTGCTGCCTTGTAACGCAGCGGGCCTGGGTTTGATCCCCAGTTGGGGCAGTTTTTCTGGGTGAGGTTTTTATCGGGGTTTTTCCTCACCTGTAAGACAAATGTCAGGAAAACTTTAAGGCCCAAATGGTCCCCGAAATCATATGGCCATCATCCTTATCATCATCACCATCATCCTTCATCGGTGTGGAAAGCAACGGGAAGCTACCACACCTACACAATTCCCTAGTAAAGCTGCAAGCATAGCATGAAAATGCTATGATTTCAGTGAAGGACCTGCCTTCAGGCAGAATTACTATGGATGGAAGGGGAAAATAAAAATGTCCTCTATTAAGAAGTGTCTGCTATACAGAAAAGTAATAAAAATACAGTAGAGTACAATATGCAGTAGTGTGATAGAAAGAAAATTAAAGTACTGGAATGCAGGCTTTCACGACCGGTAATCATGGTAATAAAAGATTCCGGGCTATGTGGCCGTGGTCTATAACTGGCGTTTCTTCCAGACGTTTCTCCCTCAACTGCGGAGGGCATCTTCAGTGGCGAGCGCTTCCAGCTGTTGTTTCCCTGTTGTCAGTCGAGTCTACGACAGGGAAACAACAGCTGGAAGCGCTCGCCACTGGAGATGCCCTCCGCAGTTGAGGGAGAAACGTCTGGAAGAAACGCCAGTTATAGACCATGGCCACATAGCCCGGAATCTTTTATTACCAACATTAAAGTACATCAGTAAATTTCTTTGAGTACAGTACAGTATTAATGTTGTTGAGTTGTTTCTTGACTCACCTCATACTTCTTAACTCCCTCACAGGGAGTATGAAGGTCAGTCAAGAAACAACTCAACAAAATTAAAATAAACCTCATAGTGTTATTTCCTACCTATATAACTTAATTATTGATGGTTTCCTTGTTCTTGAGAAATTTAATGAGAAATCATTATGAAAGGTATTTAAATTTAAAGATTGCTCACCAACTTAAAAATTCATGCATTTTTGTAATTATTATTATTATTATTAAAATTTTTATCTATTTGTAAATGTGTAAAGTTCAATTTTCAAATAAATTTATATCACACAATTGAATCAATGTAACTCGTTTGTATTATAACTTTTTAAGTGTTTTTGTTTTACTGCTCAGGCTCGAGAAGCTAAAGACATGATTCGTAAACAAACAGGATTAATATATGATCGTCACATGACTGAACATAGATGTATATGGGATCAGAATTACCCAGAATGCCCAGAAAGATTCAGCAGAGTTCTTGAGAGGTAAGTATTACTTGAATAGTAACCTCACTTGGTTTGTGTAGATTAATTGCTTAATAGACCCGACAATGAAACTAACATTTTGTTTACAGATGTGAACAATTAGGACTAGTGTCACGATGTTTATATATTGAACCTCGTGAAGCAACAGAAAAAGAAATTCTGGTGAAGCACTTGCCTGAACAAATAGCAATTCTTAAAGCTACAAGTCAATGTAATGATGAAGAGTTTCTGGAAGAATTGTCTTCACGATTTGATGCTATCTATATACATCCTGTGAGTATTGTAAAGAAATAATTATAGGTGTAAGATTAAAATTAAAATGTTTTAACCTTTCCTCATACCCAGTCTTCTAATTATACCGGTTTCAAAGTTAGGCAGCTTCATCTTTAGTAATTTCTTGGCGGCTATTTTCCGGAACATTTTAAAATACTTGTGTAATTACTAGGGTAATCAGTCCTAAATTTAATTAATAGTGAGTGGAGAACATATTTTTAACCACTCACCTCATATATTTTCAAACTTCTTTGATACCGGCGGTTTCAGACAATATCATGTCCACTCAGTGGAAGCCATGACTGAAGAGGGACAAGATATTGTCTGAAACCACCGGTATCAAAGAAGTTTGAAAATATATGAGGTGAGTCGTTAAAAATATGTTCTCCACTCACTATTAATGATATAACCTCATAATGTTTACTTCCCAATATTAATTTAAATATAATCAGTCCTAATCCAACCTGATAATGGTGTGTGAAATAATTACCAGACTAACAGGTTTCATTATCAATTTAAGTTAATTTTGAATAGCCTTATGAGTATATACATTTTTCAAAATATTGTTGCCATGTGATTTGGTTGGTTGGTTGGTATCTAATGTCGAGCACTTGATAATGAAATCATTCGCTCTCTTGCACTCCAATATTTAGCAGAAAGGCTGGTCTCTTCTACAAAAGCTGGACAACGGAGGAGATGGTTTCTTTCCATATCTTCATTTAAATTGCAAAAAGGGCATTTAGGTGAATCTGTTATGCCAATTCTGTGTAGGTGTTTATTCAAGCAGTCATGTCCCGTTAGCAGTCTGAATGTTGCTACTGCAGATTTTCTTTGTAATGTAGTAATGTCATAAGCTTGTAGATTTTCCCATTCCTTTCCAGATGTTTTGGTGGTGTATTCTTCTCTAAGTTTATTGATGTATTTATTTGAGATAATTCTTTTGATAGAGTGAAAGGAAACTGGAGCAGAAGTTGGGTTTGAAACAATTTTGCTACCCTTCTTGGCTAGAAAATCGGCTATTTCATTGCCTGTCACTCCACAATGGGCCGGAATCCATTGAAGTACAACTTTTTTATGTAGACGGGATAAATGTTTTATCATTTTGTGACATTCGATAATTTTGATGCTTTTGGGTGTTGTGTCTCGTGTTATAGCAAGAATGGCTGCTTTGGAGTCACATAGAATTACAACTTTTGTAAATTTTTGGATGTGATATAAAAGATTTTGTAAACTTAAGAAAATTGCTAGAATTTCGCCATCAAAGTTTGTTGAATTTGTGTTTAGTTTACGATAAAAGGAAAAAAGTGGACATACTGCACCAGCACCAGTGCCACCATCATTTGGTAGGCTGGAGCCATCTGTAAAAATATGTATCCATTCAGGAGCTGGGTATCTTAGATTTATCATTTCCAGTGACATTTGTTTTAAAATATATGGAGGAGTTTCAGATTTCTTGATGTCTTCTGTTAAATGAAGGTTATATTCGATTTCCAAAAATTCTAGAGGGTTGTTTCTCATCTGCATATTTTCTTTTGAATGTGGAAGTTGCAATTTCTGTTTGATTTCTTGTACAATGCTTAGGAAGCTTTGCTGAGATTTTAAACATACTTGTGGTTTTCTTTGGGTCCAGTTATTATGGGGTAGCCTTAAAAATTTTTCATACTGTGTGACTGCTGTTTTCTCAATTTCAGATGCTATGTTTGGGTTATTTGTTAAGATTTGCATGGCAGTGATTGGTGTTGTTTTAACGGCTCCTGTTATCAGACGGAGGATTTGGTTCTGCAATTTATTAAGTTTTTCCACTTTAGTAGTTACTAGGATTTCTTCACAATATTGAAGTACAGGTTTTATGTACATTTGGTAGAAGGTGTTTAGGGTTTGTGTGTTGCAACCCCACTTTTTCCCTGCTAATCGTTTTAATAATGGTAACCTTGTTTCTATCTTTGTACATATATTCTCCATGTGTTTCTTCCATGTTAATTTTGTGTCCAGAGTTATTCCTAAATATTTTGCTTCATGTGTTTGAGTTAATAATTCACCCTCCAATTTCAGAGTGATGGGTAGTGGTTTCTTTCTTAATGTAAATAGTTGATAATTTGTTTTCTGTATATTTATCTTCATTAAGTTCTGGGATGTCCAATTCTCTAACTGTATTAGTGATTGTTGGGCTATGGTTATTAATTGTTGACTTTGGTTTTTCGGTTTGGAGACCCATATTACAACATCATCAGCAAAAAGTAGGGTTTTCGTTTCGAGCTTTTCTATATGCTTAGGTAGATCATTAATGTAGATATTGAAGAGAATGGTACTGAGTACAGAACCCTGTGGTAAACCTCGATGTGTTTGTTGGTATTTAGAGAGGTGATTATTATACTTTGTAGCGATGAACCGTTGGATGAGAAAATTGCTGATCCAGAGTAGCATATTCCCTTGAATGCCTAAAGTCTGCATTTTTTCTAATAATTTATATCTCCAAATAGAGTCATATGCTCCTTGGAAATCAACGAACATTGCCAGAGTGTCTTCTTTTCTGTTGAAACTGTCTTTAATAGCTTGACTTAGGTGTACAATTTGTTGATTTGTTGATTGTAATTCTCTAAATCCAGCTTGATTGGGTGAAAGTAAATTATTGGTTTCTAAATACCAATTTAATCGATTTGAAATCATTTTTTCCATAGTTTTAACAATTACACTAGTTAGTGCTATTGGGCGATAATTTGAAAAAGTATTTGTTGATTTTTTTGTTTTCGAAATAGGTATTATAATAGCTTTTTTCCAATCATCAGGAACTTTTGTGTTCCAAGAAAGATTATAAAGGGAGAGCAATTGAGTTTTGGCTTTATTGCCAAGGTGTTTGAGAAATTCTGCATGTATATTATCTGCTCCTGGAGATTTGTTTGATTTTAAACTATTAATGGCTATGTTTAACTCTTTAATGTTGAAATTCTTATTAAAGATATTATCTTTTGTACTGCTTGTTGATTTTATGTAATTTTTTAGGTTCTCTTTTATTGTTTTTTGTTCTTTTTTGTTCTCTGAGGACAAAGTATAGGTGTTAGCGTAGTGTTTGTTGAATTTGTTGGCTATTTCACTTTCATTTGTAATCTGTTTGTTGTTGTGGATAAATGGTGTTTTTTGCCGTTCTTTTTTATTTTGTATATTGTGTACAAATCTATATGCTTTCTGGCCATCTTTCCTATAATCCATTTTTTGGAGGAAGTTATTAAAATTTTCTCTTTTATTGCTGTTAATTTCTTTTTTGAGTTGTGCGCACAGTTTTCTCCAATTTTGTACATCTTTTGGGTCTTTTGTTTTTTCTGCTTTATTTCTAGCGAGATCTCGGTCTATTTTCATTCTTTCTAATTTTGAATTCCAGAAGGGTTTGTAGTTTTTAACTATTCCTCGTGGTATATATTTTTTTGCTGTTTTTAATATTATTTTGCATATAGATTTGTTAATTTGATCTGACTGAAGTGATACGTTTAAAGGATTTTCAAATTTGGTTTCCAGTTCGTCTGTGTACAGTTTCCAATTGGCTTTTTTGAAGTTCCACCTGGGTTTAAGATGCATTGGAAGTAAGTTGTTATTCCCCAGTTGAATAGTAGCAATGATGGCTCTATGTCCTGAGCCAGGATCTTCTACAATTTGTTTTTTGGTTTTGGAGTATAAATTAGAAGATACAAAGAGTAAGTCAGGATTAGTTCCTGAACCAGAGTAATGTATATATGTTGGAGGATCCTCTTTGTTGTGTATTATTTCTATGGGTGTTGAATTTAATAAGTCTTCTACAATTTTCCCTGCATTATTAGATTTGGTATAGCCCCATCGTCGTGAATGGGCATTAAAATCTCCCATTATAATTGTGTTTGGGTTTATTGTAATATGTTCAAGATTAGGGGAGTTATTTGGTGGATTATAAATTGAATATATATTGTACTGAGATTTATTTATCCATATGTTAATTTTAATTATTTCAATTTTGTCTACATTGTCCATTTCTTTGATAATTTGAACGGATGAAGTCATATGTGTTCGAATTCCAACTAAAATACCACTGCTTATTTGTCGTCCTTTAGGAAGTATGTGAACAGTAAAATCCTTGAAGTGGTAATATTGTAACTGTTCCTGTGTGAGATTTGCTTCTTGAATTGTGAATACATCAATTTGGTGGTCAGATAGCATTTTT
This sequence comes from Diploptera punctata, assembly GCA_030220185.1. Classification (NCBI taxonomy): domain Eukaryota; kingdom Metazoa; phylum Arthropoda; class Insecta; order Blattodea; family Blaberidae; genus Diploptera; species Diploptera punctata. Next base: position 1,280,671 of record JASPKZ010007829.1, read on the forward strand.
GTAAGTTCAGTCTTTTTAGCTTGTGATAGTCCTCCAGTATTCCACTGGAGGATTTTGATCAAGTTTGGTTTGGTATATTTGTTTCCTTGAAGAAAGGTCCCCGTCCGGAGATCCGAATGGGGGACTATTTTACCTCCGGATTTGTATTTCTTTTTCCAAGGCTTCATGTTTGTATTGGAGTACAATAAACTAGTTGTAACCGTTTAGTAGTAGGCACCACATGTGGTGGTTACGTCACCCATTGAGAGAAAGTAGGTATAGGAAGGAAGGAGAAATGAACCCCTAGGCCTCGAGTACTCTAATACCATCAGGGTCGAAAGAAACAAGAGGTCAGTCAAGGGAGACTGGATAGAAAAGTTAAAAGAGGGAATTGGTATGGGGAGGAGAAGTAATACCAATTCGGTCAAAAAAGAAAAACTCACCAAGCTGACCAGTGCTTGTTGGTGAGTAGCCCTTCCCTTTCGTTCATCATGCATAAGCATGATTACTAACAGCTGCACCACGAGAAGGTGAGGGATTGGACACTAGGTTACTGTCCAGGTCGGTTCCTTTAAGCCTTTGATGGAAGGAATTAAAGGGTCTCCTCTCTGTTAAAAACAGTAGCCTTTCCGCAGCCCTGTACGTATAGGGTGTTCCAGTCATTTTACCTGGAGTATCTTTACCTCCCCAGTTATATAATGGCTTTTCTTTAGCGATTGAATGTTTTATGACATTACATTTCCATTGGGCCTCTTTATGAACTCTTTTCCTTCCTTTCTTTGTAGAAGAATCCTGTTTATTATTTACATTCTCACTCTATTCACCTGAAGAAGGTAAATACAGCAAACTCTCAATTATCCGTGTGCATATTATCCAGTTTGCAGATTATCCAGGCATGGTTCTTCATACTGTATTTTTAAAATGAAGATAAATACTGTACTGTATTTTTTATTGTTACAATAAACTAGTTGTAACCGTTTAGTAGTAGGCACCACATGTGGTGGTTACGTCACCCGTAGAGAGAAAGTAGGTATAGGAAGGAAGGAGAAATGAACCCCTAGGCCTCGAATACTCTAATACCATCAGGGTCGAAAGATACAAGAGGTCAGTCAAGGGAGACTGGATAGAAAAGTTGAAAGAGAGAATTGGTATGGGAAGAAGAAGTAATACCAATTCGGTCAAAAAAGAAAAACTCACCAAGTTGACCAGTGCTTATTGGTGAGTAGCCCTTCCCATGCATAAGCATGATTACTAACAGCTGCACCACTACGTTACTGTCCAGGTCAGTTCCTTTAAGCCTTCGATGGAAGGAATTAAAGGGTCTCCTCTCTGTTAAAGACAGTAGCCTTTCCGCAGCCTGTATTTTTTATTGTTAATCTCCTCCGTTGTCCAGCTTTTGTAGAAGAGATCAGCCTTTCTGCTAAATATTGGAGTGCAAGAGAGCGAATGATTTCATTATCAAGTGCTCGACATTAGATACCAACCAACCATTTTTTATTGTTATGAAAAAGTCTTTTTTTGAATGCGCTACTGTGAACTGCGCTTAGAAACTCTCACAATAAATGTCTTCTTAACTAAGAAGCCGCCATTTGCAAAGATAGAAGCTATGGTTTCAAGCATTTGGCGCGAGGGAATTACAACGTACATAAGAGAAAAATTTGCGTCTAGATCGTAACTCGCCTCGGTAGCTCAGTTGGTAGAGCACTTGGCCTGGAAAGCCAAGGGTCCCGGGTTTGAGTTCCGGTCTAGGCGAAAATTTTTCTCTTCAAATATCTGACAATAAAGTTAACTTCACTCATGACCCCCCTCCCCTGATGCATCTAATGGTACCCACGGCATATTTTGGGAAGGAAAGGCTACATGTTAAAGCTGTCATACTTCTAGACAATGCACCCTGCTACACAAGTGAACTTATATCTGACATGGTCAGGTTATTGTGAAATACCTGCACCATGTGTCACATCTCTGATTCAACCCATGGACCAAGGTGCGATTGCTAGTGTTATACAACATTATCGCACCGACCTTGTTTGAAGCCTAGTACACGAGGGAACTAATGTCACATTTTAGAAATCTTTAAATGTGTTAGATGCCATTTATGGAATTTGTAGGGCGTGGGAAAAAGTGAAACCAACCACAATAGAACGATCATAGAAAAAAACTGATGCCACCTAAGAATGAAGAAGACTTTGCAGTATTACTGTGACGATGCTACAAATATAGTTCACTTGTTGAAAGAAGTTGCTGGCTGAAGAAAATGTGGCCGAATGGTTGCTGAATGAAACTGGCTTCGAAACATTGGATGACGCGGCTATTGTCAACTAAGTCAGAGGAGGAGGGGAAGGAGAAGTGAAGACGAAAATGCAACGACATTTGTAATCAAAATTAGCCACACAGAAGCATCAATATGTATAGATGTCTTATTATAATATATGGGACAAAAATTATTTTGATTAATTTATATATTAAATTTGGGAATTTTTAACATTATGAGGTTCAATTAATAATAATTAAATGAATCGTGATTTCTTCTTACCTCATACTTCTATGTTTTTTTTAACACAGCACTGCAGTATCGGCGACACGTTGTCATCATCAGCTGTTTTCACGACTCAGCAAAACTTTTAAAACATCTATCTAAACCTTTGGATTTAACAGTTTGGGAAAAAATATATATACAAAAAAACCATACTAGAACTATGAACTTTGAGATTCCGGACGAACCAAGCTTGATTACAAAGTTCTTCAAAAATACAACAGATAGCAGTTTAGAAAATGATTCATTCAAAATAACACCAGATGGCAGTCTAGAGAATTACCGGCAAAAGGGAAAAGATTGACAGTTGTGAAAACAGCTGATGATGACAACGTGTCGCCGATACTGCAGTGCTGTGTTTAAAAAAAACATAGAAGTATGAGGTAAGAAGAAATCACGATTCATTTAATTATTATTATTTTGATTACTTTGATGTCTTAAGTGTTAGGAAAATAAGAACTGTAATCAGGAAGAGCTTAAACGATAAATTGAAGCAGAGGAAAATATCGGACTTCTTGGTGTAAAACACATGGTTTCAACAGAGATTTGTAGTTTCTAGACACAAATGTTGCTTTAAGTACAACAGCTTTTTAATTACAGTACTGTATTGCATGTTAATATTATTCATTTTTAAACATCTTAATGATGGACAAATTATATTTGAAAAGAAAAATATACGCTTAGACTGGGGTTTGAACCCAGGACCTTTGACTTTCTATGTCAATGCTCTTCCATCTGAACAACCTAGGCCTCCAATCTAAACGTGTATTTTTCTATTGTTTATTTTTTATTATTTCACTCACCTCATACTTCATAATTCATAGCAGACCCTGGGTTTCTTCACATAATTTGTGACATTGTCAATGCTGCGTCACGTTCACAACTTTTTCTCTTACACATAGTTAATTTTCTAACCCCAAATGCTACAAGCTGTTGCTACGATTTTTGCAAATGACGGACTCTTTATCAAGAAGACTTTTTATTGGGAATTTTGGAAGAGCATTGACATAGAAAGTCAAAGGTCCTGGGTTCAAACCCCAGTCTAGGCGTATATTTTTCTTTTCAAATATAACTGTATTGCATGTTTATTCTTTGTTGGATTATCTGTGTTTTTCGATTTTCCATGCATATCTTGGTCCCAATTAACACGGATAATTGGGAGTTTGCTGTATTCACTTTCTGAAGCAGAGAAATAACTTTCACTTCCTGTAGACACCATTTTTTCAGCATTAACAGCTGGTGGTGCTATGACATGCAGGATGGTGCTGCTCCAAATGTACCACACAATCCTTGCAATACAGGATGATGATGAATATATTCATGTAATTTGAGTATAAATCAGTATGTAGACGAATTCTTTGAGAACAGATGTTAATTTTTGTTGTTAAAATGCATGTTTGTTTTTATATTTACAGAGTACATATCATCTTTCTCTTCTCGCAGCAGGAAGCACCATTGAATTAGTTGATGCAATTTGTACTGAAAAGGTACAAAATGGGATGGCAATTATTAGGTAAATTATATTAGAATAATTATTACAAATTTGCACTTGTAACTCTATGAAAACACAAGTATACACTGCTATGATATGTTTGTTTCATGAAAGTGTGTTTCCTAGAATTCTGGAGGTATTGTTTGCTTCTTACGGGAAACATTAAACATTTTAATTTTGTTGAGCTGTTTCTTGACTCACCTCATACTTCTTAACTCCCTCGTAGATCCAGATTTCATCACTGTATTTGTGACATTCTCAACCAGTTGTGAACGTGATACAGCATTGAGAATGTCACAAACACAGTGATGAAATCTGGATCTGCTTGGGAGTTAAGAAGTATGAGGTGAGTCAAGAAACAACTCAACAAAATTAAAATAAACGTCATAGTGTTATTTCTTACCTACATAACTTAATTAAACATTTTATTAATTATATTTTCATATGATAGTTTTTATGTTTGAGTTTCCTGTTGAAAATGAATTTCTGGAACTATCTGGCAAAATCATAGTTAATGAGAAAAACATTTTTAAGTTTATTGACTTAGGCTTTCACGGCTGGTGTTAGTATGATGATCTTGTATAAGATTTCCGGGCTGTTGGCCGTGATCTTGAGGCTTGTAGTTCCTCGTTGTATTGCCAGAGACTGCGTCCACCATCCTCAAGTGTTTACTTGAGACTGTTGACTGCCTGCTCTATTTATACAGTTGACCATGATGTGTTCTCTGCACGTAAGTTATATCTGTGGTTAGAGACTTACATTAAACCAATGAGGTTGTTGTCTGATGGTCTAGAAGATTGTTGTTGTAGAGGTTTAATTTATTTAAGCTATTATTTTGCTTTAAGATTTTAAACACTTGGTAACATAAGAATTAAATGATTTGTGATTATTTCTTACCTAATACTTCTATGTTTTTTAAACACAGCACTACAGTATTGGCGACCCCTTGTCACCATCGTCAGCTGTTTTCACGATTCATTTAACTCTTATGAATTAAACCTCATAATGTTAAAAATTCACAAATTTAATATTTAAATTAAATTTGAAGAGAAAAATTTTCGCCTAGACCGGGACTCGAACCCGGGACCCTTGGCTTTCCGGGCCAAGTGCTCTACCAACTGAGCTACCGAGGCGAGTTACGATCTAGACGCAAATTTTTCTCTTATATACGTTGTAATTCCCTATCGCCAAATGCTTTTGAAACCATTGTTTCTATCTTTGCAAATGGCGGCTTCTTAGTTAAGACATTTATTGGGAATTTAACATTACTTTATAAAGCTAGTAAGGCTTCTAATGATGTTTTTATTATTGATTTAACATTTCTCAATGAAAGATAAATTAAATTTGAAGAGAAAAATTTTCGCCTAGACAAATTTTTCTCTTCAAATTTAATTTATCTTTCATTGAGAAATGTTAAATCAATAATAAAAACATTAATATTTAAACTTGGTAACATATATTTGAAGAGAAAAATTTTTGCCTAGACCGAGACTCGAACACGGGACCTTTGGCTTTCCTGGCCAAATGCTCTACCAACTGAGCTACCGAGGCGAGTTGCGGTCTAGACGCAAATTTTTCTCTTATATACGTTGTAATTCCCTTGTGCCAAATGCTTTAAAACCTTTGCTTCTATCTTTGCAAATGGCGGCTTCTTAGTTAAGAAGACATTTATTAGGAATTTTAACACTACTTTATAAAGCCAGTAGGACTTCTATTGATGTTTTTATTATTAATTTAACACCTCTCACTGAAGGATAAATTATATTTGAAGAGAAAAGTTTTTGCCTAGACCGAGACTTGAACCCGGGAGCTTTGGCTTTCCAGGCCAAATGCTCTACCACTTGGTAACATATCTGAAAACTAAAGTTTTTTTAATAATGGCGGTTGAAAATGAATGACAAGATCATTTGAAAACTATAGTTACCGTGTTTGAAAAACAGGAAATATGAGGTAAGATGTTAAAATGACTCATTAATTTATTAAAGTTTTTTAGTCTGTTCTACCGAGTTTTTTTTTACTTGACCATTTTTTTTTCTTAATTTCAACTTAATGGCAAGATATCTAAGGATTAAATTAGATTCGATAGTTGGGAATTTATTATATTGAAACAAGAAAACTGCAAGTATGTTGTTTATTAAGTTATGTAGATAGGAAATAACACTATGAGGTTCTTTAATATTGTTTATTTTTTATTATTTCACTCACCTCATACTTCATAAGTATGTTGTTTGTTCATAAGTACGTGCTTGATTATTTCAGACCACCTGGACATCATGCAATGAAGAGTGAATACTGCGGATATTGTTTCTTTAACAATGTAGCAATAGCAGCCATGCATGCTTTAACATATTGTGGTATTTCTAAAATTCTTATTGTGGACTGGGATGTTCATCATGGACAAGCTACGCAACAAATGTTTTATAATGATCCTAGGTGAGTTGGTATTTATTGTTTTAATATGTCATCTATGACACTATCAAATGCTTTCCACATCTGGTCCTGGGTATATTAGATATAAATGAACAAAGGTAGATAAAAACAACACTTCCACAAAAACCAACATTTTGCTGCATTTACTACTTGTTCGGATAGAGGACTTTTTTTCTGATTTGTGTGAGGAATGATAATTGAAGGGTCCGGGGGAAAAACGATGAATGTCACAAAATCACAAAAACTGAGGTTTCATATTCTTAGTGTTTGTTCTGATCCCTAGTAACATTTAAAAGGCGAAAACTGTTTAAAGAAGCTATGGGTTACGTTTTATACGGCTTTGAAAATAATGTGTACAGGGAAATGATATAGTGTTTCAAAACTTAAAATTCATTTATCTCAGTTTGAGTTTAATGTGACATTCATCGTTTTTCCCCTGGACCCTTCAATTGTTGAACAGTAATTATTTTTTTTATATAATAAAAGTAAATATAGGAAACTACAGAAACAAGAGAAATTATTGAATCAATAATTGACAACATTTGAGGCTGTGTAGCCTGTTTGGATATCCAGACGTAAAGTGATCACACTACGTGCCTTAGGAGGACCTTGGAGTAGGTTAAGGGTCTCGATATCAGCCCTGCATGGCACCAGCCTTTACCTAGAACAAAGATTTGGTACTAATTTCCATTAGAGGCTAAGTCGATGCTAGGACCATGGTGGGGGCCAGAAAGTTTGGGTCAGTTTAAAATCCTCACTCCACCAGGATTTGAACCCTCGACCTTCTGGCTTGTAGCATATTGCCTGAACCAACTATGCTATGGTGTGGTAACCAAATATACAAAATTATAAAAGGGTAGACCTTTAGAAACCTTTTCAATATTAGCTATTGGTCTATAGCTCGTAAAATATAGTTTTCCAAAATCTTATGATTAATATAACAAATTTGGGAATTTTTACATTGTGAGTTTTCTTAATAAGAATCAAAATTAATTGTAAATTCTTCTTACCTCATACATATATGTTTTTTAACACTGAACTGCAGAGTCGTGAAAACAGCTGATGATGGGAATGTTTTTTCCCGATAATGCAGTTTTGTGTTTAAAAAACATAGAGTATGAGGTAAGAAGAATTCACGATTCATTTGATTCTTATCTTATCATCATTTCAATTAGTAGAATGCCCAATGAATTAATTAGTCAAATAATTGATGTTTTTATTATTGATTTAACATTCTCACTGAAGGATAAATTATATTTGAAGAGAAAAATTTTCTCCTAGACTGAGACTCGAACCCAGGAAGCCCTACTGGCTTTATAAAGTAATGTTAAATTCCCAATAAATGTCTTCTTAACTAAGAAGCCGCCATTTGCAAAAATAGAAGCAAAGGTTTCAAACCATTTGGCGCGAGGGAATTACAACGTATATAAGAGAAAAATTTGCATCTAGATCACACCTCGCGTCGGTAGCTCAGTTGGTAGAGCATTTGGCCCGGCAAGCCAAAGGTCCCGGGTTCGAGTCTCGGTCTAGGCGAAAATTTTTTCTTCAAATATAGTCAAATAATATTTATTTCTCAATGTCAAGTTATTTACATTACTGATTAAACCTGCAGGGTCTTCTCTTACCTTAAAAAAACTGTTAAAAAGTACTTCTTGTAGGGCTTGATAGTTCCAGTATCCATATATAGATGTAATTAGAATATTTAAAAAAAATATTACGGAAAACATTTGGTCCAATATACTAGAATGGAAATTGGCACATTAGGTATAATGATGAATTATATAAACTATATATATGGTGATACATATATCTTTAGGCTTCCTATAATTATAATTATTTTTAGCTTCTGATGTTGTATAAGTAGTCACTCCAAAGCCAATGTGAGGTTGAGTTTTCATTGACTTTGTCGCTCGTGATTTTTTCAGAAAAACAACCTCTTGTTAGATTACTGTTGATAATTTGTACATGTAAACATTTTTCATTTTAATTCGAAATTTTAAACTGAATGAATTTTGAAGACCTGGTTAATTTTATTGATTGTTTTACTTTTGTCACTATTTTCAACTTCTTTTCTGACAATTGAGTCCGTCACCTTGGTTGAGCAGTGTAAGACATCATACTTGGTGCAGAGCTATGACATGTACGCTAGTTCAAGTCCGGTAAGACTTTTTTTCATGGAATTTGAGCCAGTGCATGGAACTGGTGTCCACCCAGCATCATGAGGAATTTGCGAATCTGTAATAAATTGCAGCTCCAGTTTGAGAAAATGTACTATAATGACTGAGGGTCTCAACGTGCTGACTCATATCACTCCTATGCGGCTAAATGATCATTCACTTCTTTATGGTGAAATTAAATGTTTCTTACCTCTCCTCATATAAATTATAATCCATCCATGGTAATTCTGCCCGAAGGCAGGTCCTTCACTGCAATCATAGCATTTTCATACTATGCTTGCAGCTTTACTAGGGAATTGTGTAGGTGTGGTAGCTTCCCGTTGCTTTCCACACCGGTGAAGGATGATGATGATAATGATAATGATAAGGATGATGGCCATATGATTTCGGGGACCGTTTGGGCCTTAAAGTTTTCCTGACATTTGTCTTACAGGTGAGGAAAAACCCTTATAAAAACCTCACCCAGAAAAACTGCCCCGACCGGGGATCGAACCCGGGCCCGCTGCGTGACGAGGCAGCACGCTACCTCGATACCACAGCGGTGGACAAAAGACAAAAAAATTAATAAATGAAAGCACACTTATAAAAAAAACAGAAAAAATAAAATTCAAGAAATTCACTTACCATCCATTGAAACACCATAAATTTAAAAAAAAATTCAGTAAGTTTAATATAAGATTAGCACCAAAGAATGAATACAGCCTTAATAGGATAATTACAACCAATAAAAATGAAAGAATTGAAAATGAAAACAAATCAGGAATTTATCAGATCAAATGCAGGGATTGTGACAAAATTTATATTGGAAAAACGAAAAGAAATTTGAGAACAAGGGTGAAAGAACATTTTAGAAGCATCAAAAATGGAGAAGTGGAAAAGTCAGCAGTAGCTGCTCATGCTTGGTCCGAAAAACATTTAATTGAATCAAAGGCCAGTCTAATTAAACAAATAGACAAATAAAAAGAACTCACGGTTTGGGAAAAAATCCACATTCAGAAAAACAAAGGAAAACTTATGAACTTTGAAATTCCCACAAATTTTGACCTGATCCAGAGGTTCATCGGTCCACCAACAGAGGGAAGAAGAAGAGTTTCTTCCGATCGACATAACATCCGTCGCCAAGAAAGTGCTGATGATGAGACCGTTGTGGTCTCAAAATCACGATCTACTTAGAAGATTTATATAAGGAGAGGTAAGAAACATTTAATTTCACCATAAATTAAACCTCATAGTGATTAATTCCTATAAAAGTTAAATTCACTTCTTTAATTGACACATGTGGATGTGAGAGACCAATAGCTGACTGATAGGCCAAGAGCTAAAGTGTTTTACTGACAACTGGATAAATTTTATCCTATTGCTTACTTTAGCAATTCTCACTATGAGGTATATTCATTACGGTAGAATTTTTTATCACTCACCTCATATTGTTCTTATTTGACTATAAACTAGTTTCAGAACATAGTTTCTGTTCCATCCTCAGTATTTGAAATTCCCAGTGAGAATGACCTGGTTTCGAGGTTTTTCAGTCAGCCAATGGAAGGAGCGAAGGACAGCTCTTCAAGACAACAGAACAACGGTCATGACGATACTGAGGATGGAACAGAAACTATGTTCTGAAACTAGTTTATAGTCAAATAAGAACAACAATATGAGGTGAGTGATAAAAAATTCTACCTTAATTTATCCTATTGATTTATTATTTTCCTTTGCTTTCAATTGATATTTGTGTTAAATATTGATAAAGTTAAACATAATTATAAGTTTTCTTTCAAAGACTGATCTTGCTTAGGGTTGTGTACTTCTCATTACATCGGTATGAGCACGGCAGCTTCTGGCCCAATTTGAGAGAATCAGAATATGATTTCATTGGTGATGGTCCTGGCACTGGTTACAACTTTAATATTCCTCTAAATAATGTTGGCATGACTGATGCTGACTACCTTGCTGTCTTTCATCAAGTATTGCTTCCAATGGCTAGCGAAGTAAGTATATTAATCTCCGTCAGATTTTAATTTAGGAAATAACATTATGAGGTTCTTAATTTAATGAATGAATGAGTCACTTCTTAAGAATTAAATTAATGTTTTTACTACCTCACCTCATATCATTTTTCTTCTAGACTGCAGTTTCGAAGCTTATCTCCACCATCAGTAGCCTCGGTGTCACATAACACCGGTCGACCAGAGGCTACTGATGATGGAGATAAGCTTCGAAACTGCAGTCTAGAAGAAAAAAGGATGTGAGGTGATAAAAACATTAATTTAATTGATCTTGTAGAAGATTTCCGGGCTGTTGGCCATGGTCTTGAGGCTTGTAGTTCCCCAACGTTTCTCCAGAGACTGCATCTGGCTTCATCAAGGATTGTGTTGAGTATCAAGATACCCTCTTTTCTTTACAGTATGGCGGCTGAAGATAAGAGGGACTCCTCTTGGAAACTACACTTCCCGTGTTTAAAAAAAAAAACATGAAGTATGAGGTAAGATAAGAAGTGACTCTTTATTTAGCTTTCACGGGGAAAAAAACACTATAAGGTTTAATTTAAGAATTAAATTAATACATAGTTAAATATGGGAAATAACATTATGAGGTTCTTAATTCGTAAATTAATGAGTAATTTTTTAACATTCAAACACGGGAACTAGTTTTCAAGAGAAGGATCTCTCTCATTTTCATCCAACATTATGACTACCGGATTTTCGTAGAATCGTTGGAATCTCCATCAATAACGTTGCCATCTGGTGTTGATTTGATGAACTTTGAGACGAGGTCACATTCATCAGGAACTGAACAAATTTAGATCCATGAGTCAGGCATTTATAATTTCAAACACTTTAATATTTTCTACATTCGTAACTACACAATATTTGAACATTCGGACTCGCCTAGAAAGTAAGAAATGGCGATTTTGTGCTATATTTCGCCTGTGGAGCATTCCTCTTGATCGTCCAACAATAATCGGCCAGCATATTAGGATTCCATTTGCCTTGATATCTCTTTTCCATAGCTGAAATCTCCTGAGTTAGCTCATTTGGTTTTATTTTACAATGGACAAATGGATGAAAAAACATTTATTAAAAAAATAATTATTTAAATCCATTAATTGAAATTGAAATAAAAAAAACTGTGGGTGATGGAGAAATTCCGAATACATATTTGAAAACACAATAAAAACTGCATCAAGTACAACTATTGGTACTCATGTTGACCTAATGGCTATTAGCTTCTTTGGTTAATGTAATATGTTACATAATGAATATTGTGGTTTGAACGCCATAAAGCAAGAAACTGATATTTTATTTTTATGAATATTGATGACAGTTAAAATATATTGATTGCAGTTTTAGTTATGGTAGAGTTTTGTTTCTTCCGTTAATTGCATTAATATGATAAAGGTAAGTATTGACCGTGAAATATTTCTTCAGCCTGATTGAAATTCTGAATTCTTAAATATTATAATGAAGATATCCATATTTTTATGGATGATAGAAATTATACACACTGATTCAGAAATATGGCTATACGTTTGATCGCATTTTGTGACAAAAATATTATTATTAAAGGAAATATGATGTTATCATTGGAAAGGGAATCGTTCAAATTACAACAATAGAACAAAACAAATCACTGCTCACGTGCAGCTTGGCGGGTTGATTTTTGTGGGCTAGAGTCGAACGCCTCCACAATTCTCTTCGTTGTTACTGCATCCGTGCTAATGCGAGGCCTTCCAGGAGGTTTGATTTTCTGCATCCTTCCCGTTTCCAGCAGTCATTTTCTCCACTTCCCCACAGTCGACGGCTGCAATGCTACGTTAAACTCACATCTTGTCCGTCTTGCGGCCTCACGATCATTAGCATATGTTATTGCCCATGCAGGAATTGTAATTTGCTGTTGCATATTCAACGCCATTTTGACTAATGACGTAAGTTCTACACTGTTTTGTTTTATTCCATTGTTGTAATTTGAATAATTGCCTTTCCAATGGTAATTTCATATTTCCTGTAACGGTAGTATTTTGATCACACAACACGATGAAACATATAGCCACATTTATGATTCACCCCGTATTTAGATGTAAAAAATCTTATAATGTTAATGTGTCCTTCAATGTAAGTGACAAATTTAAATAAAAATATAAAAATAAGCTTTAATAACTGAAAAATTAATTTTAAAAAGAAAACAAATATAAAATGCTTGTTTGATATGTTGAGGATATTTATTTGTGTTATAAATTATGTTACAGTTCCAGCCAGAGCTGATCCTGATATCTGCTGGATATGACGCTGCAATTGGCTGTCCTGAGGTGTGGCTTATTTCTGTATTGTAGGAATCTCACATTGATTGTATTAACAGACTATTAGAAATGCTTTAAAATATATTAAATGCTACACCTCTACAATCCATAGAGTATTAGATTATTTTTTTTTTCAATGCCCCAGGTTGTCATTTTGACATTTCTGGTGTTCTCTCCTGACATTGGCTTAATTGTAATAATAATAATAATAATAATAATAGTAATGATAATGATAATTATAGTAACAAAAATGTTGAAATTACATTTCATTCCTTTCTTTCAGTGAATGAGCAATATAACAAAAAGCTTGAATTAAATATATTGACAAGGGGGATATACTAACATAATTATTTTATATTGACGATTTTATTATTGATTTAACACCTCTCACTGAAGGATAAATTATATTTGAAGAGAAAAATTTTCGCCTAGACCGAGACTCGAACCCGGGACCCTAGGCTTTCTGGGCCAAGTGCTCTACCAACTGAGCTACCGAGGCGAGTTGCGATCCAGACGCAAATTCTTCTCTTATATATGTTGTAATAATTTTTCTCTTCAAATATAATTTATCCTTCAATGAGATGTGTTAAATTAATATAAAATCGTCAATAGAAGCCCTACTGGCTTTATAAAGTAGTGTGAAATTCCCAATAAATGTCTTCTTAACTAAGAAGCCGCCATTTGCAAAGATAGAAACTATGGTTTCAAGCATTTGGCACGAGGGAATTACAACATACATAAGAGAAGAATTTGCATCTGGATCGCAACTCGCCTCGGTAGCTCAGTTGGTAGAGCACTTGGCCCGGAAAGCTAAGGGTCCCGGGTTCGAGTCTCGGTCTAGGCGAAAATTTTTCTCTTCAAATATAATTATTTTATGTTATAACTTCATAAAAATAAATATTGTTTTAAAAATTGCATTTACACATTGTCATTATGAAATGGAGAAGCATATTTCCATGGCAAGGAAGGAATTTTTATTTTTCCCATCCTCCCTGTTAATCTGAAACCTGAGCAACAATTAAAAACCCTCTATACTTCATGTGTTATTAGAGCAGTGAGATGATGCCTCTATTATTGAAGATCTGTCGTATGCTAGCTGACAAGCCCTTGTTGCACCATCACAGGGAAGATGAAATGAAACAAAGTAGTAGATATGAGTATGGAGAAGTAGTGGAATAAAGTTTTGGGAGGGGAAAACAGGAAATTCCAAAGAAAAACTGCCCTGGCTCCAATTTTCCCACCACGAACCCCACATGGAGTGATTGAGATGCGAACTTGGGGCTCTGAATTAGATGGTGAGTGTCTAAAATTAACACTTGTACCATAAAGTGGCCTCCTGAAAAATTATTTTTAATAACAATACTGTAATAATACATTTAGAAAAGTTTTAAAGCATTTCTACTGGTTGATTAATCAGTCATTGTGGTGATTCACTGTAGTTCTTTTATTAAATTAATTTTATTTTCTCTTTCTACTGACCTTTTAGTTTGCTCCAGAGCTAATACTAGTGTCTGCTGGATATGATTCTGCCCTTGGGGACGAAAAGGTAGTTAACATGAGATTACATTTAAATTCATAATAATTTAACCTTTTGTGGTGCATTTTGTAAAGTAGTAAACAGAATATGGCCTGTATTATGTTTCAACAGTAAAATGTAGTAATTATATTATTTGGACTCTTATTTAAATTAATATTGGGAAGTAAACATTATGAGGTTATATTATTAATAGTGAGTGGAGAACATATTTTTAACGACTCACCTCATATAATTTCAAATTTCTTTGATACCGGCAGTTTCAGACAATATCTTGTCCCTCTTCAGTCATGACTTCCACTGATGAAATTGAAGTCAGCTTTCCCATGACGATAAAACAGAATTGTTTTGAAACATGTCCAAGAACAAATCAACATTAATATTGAGGTAAGATGTCCAGACCAAAAATAATATAATTAAAATAACCTCAAAATATAACTTCCTAAAATTAAATATCATAATTGCTGTTTTTATCTATTTCAGGGGGAGATGGAGGTGACTCCAGCATGTTACACACATCTGCTAAATTCTCTTCTGTGTTTAGCTTCTGGTAAAGTTGCTGTTGTTTTGGAGGTAAACAAAGTGCATGTAACATATGATGATTTCATTCACTCTGTAATAATTTTTATAACTAATTTTTAAGCTCTAACTGTAGTTAATTTATGTTCTGATGTTGAGCTGATATTTTGTATCTTCTTTAGCCACTAGTGTCATAAATTATCCAATCTACAGAAGGATATGCATGACAAATTTTTACAATTTTTTTCATTTGATCATTTAACGTTTCTAATGTTAAGATTTATTTTGAATGGGGAAAAAAATGTATTTTACACTGATAAATGAGTAAAAATTACTTACCCCTTATTTCTGTTGGTTCTATCATTATTTCACAATAAAGAATTATGCTTTGTTTTATAGTAATTGTATATTTTCACTTGTGTTTATTTTAATAGGGTGGCTACTGTTTGCAGTCGTTAGCAGAGGGTGCTGCTCTTACTTTAAGAACTTTACTGGGAGATCCTTGCCCACCATTACCTAGTCTTAAAGGTCCTTGTGAAGGGTAAGTTTTCCATTTAACAAACATTTCCAATAAATCATTTAAATTGTAATGTGAATCTTGTGAAAAATGTTACAAACCAACAAACATATTTGCACAGGTTTAGAAGATTAAGTATTATTCATTAATGTCCAGAACAAATAAAGATGAAATTTAAAAATCATTCAAGTTTATATAATAAATTTGGGAATTTTTAACATTATGAGGTTTTTAATAAGAATTAAATGAATTGTGATTTCTTCTTACCTCATACTTTTATGTTTTTTTTAAAACACAGTACTGCAGTATCAGCGACCATCGTCACCATCCTCAGCTGTTTTCACGACTGTCATTTTTTTCTTTTGCCAGTAATTATCCAAACTGCCATCTGGTGTTCTTTTGAAAGAATTATTTTCTAAACTGCCATCTGGTGTTCTTTTGAAGGAATCATTTTCTAAACTTTTTAAAAATACAACAGATGTCAGTTTAGAAAATAATTCCTTCAAAAGAACACCAGATGGCAGTTTAGAAAATAATTCCTTCAAAAGAACACCAGATGGCAGTTTAGAAAATAATTCCTTCAAAAGAACACCAGATGGCAGTTTGGATAATTACTGGCAAAAAAAAATTGACAGTCGTGAAAACGGCTGAGGATGGTGACGATATGGGTCGCTGATACTGCAGTGCTGTGTTTTAAAAAAACATATAAGTATGAGGTAAGAAGAAATCACGATTCATTTAATTCTTATATCATTGAAGTTACCTCACCTCATATCTTGTCTTTTAATTAGACCAGTTTTGAAACCTTCATCTTCACTAATTTCACGATCATTATTCTATTGTCTAGGAGCACTGCTTCTTAATCCATCTGTTGGTGGACCGATGAACTTCCAAATCAGAGTGGGGATCACGTGATGTTTGTATGTGCGAAAAAATGCACAGAAATCAAATCATGACTGGAAACATAAATTTTATTAGTAATAACCCGTTTAATGATTAAAATATAAGATATGCAAAAATCATAAAAACTAGAGCACATTCAGCACTTTCATGAATAAATTCGTAAATTGTGCACTTGAAAACATAAAAATTCTCTGAGATATCCAGGGCAACAAAAAAAGTTTTTTTTTGTAGAGCTGTGTAATTTGTGCAGATTTGTCTTCAAATTGAAGATAGATTTGACGCATTTAATAAGACATTCTGCCAAAGTTCCAGTCTCTGTTTATAAGTAATTTGTTATTCCCTCTTATTATCAGTTGCTATTAATGTATTTATTTTTTTCCATTTTAGGATTCGTGAAACAATACTCAACGTAATATATACACATTGTGATTATTGGCAGTGCTATCATTTCCAAGATAAGTTTAGTGTTCATGCCGAGAGCAATAAGAAGATGGTGCAACACATACCTACTGTCAAGTTTCTCAGTTCAGAAAAGAAGCCAGACAAGTATGAAACTAGAAACTGTTATCCAATACAGAGCAAGGAGTTTATTGACGGTGTCACGAGGAGGCTTAATTTACTCATAGCAAATACAAAACTTACATTTGCACCTAATCGAGTTTGCCTCGTTTATGACGAACGAATGATGAGGCACAAAAATATTTCTGATGTGTAAGTTTCACATAAAACACTTCTAATCTAATGTAAGGAAAAAAAAAGGACATAATTATATATTTTGAATTATATTATTTTTAGTCTGAACATCTTACCTCAATATTAATGTTGATTTGTTCTTGAACATGTTTCAAAACAATTCTGTTTTATCGTCAGCTTTTCCAAACAGAATTGTTTTGAAACGTGTTCAAGAACAAATCAACATTAATATTGAGGTAAGATTTTCAGAATTAAATTAATCATGATTATTTCATACCTCATACTTCTATATTTCTTTAAATACAGCACTGCAGTATCGGCAATTTCTTATCATCATCATCAGCTGTTTTCACGATTGTCAATTTTTACTTTTGTTAATTATCCAAACTGCCATCTGATGTTCTTTTAAAGAATTATTTTCTAAACTGCCATCTGGTGTTCATTTTAATGAATCATTTTCTAAACTGCCATCTATTGGATTTTTGAAGAACTTTGTAATCAAGCTAGGTTCATCTGGAATTTCGAAGTTCATAGTTCTAGTATGGTTTTTTTGAATATATATTTTTTCCCAAACTGTTAAATCTGAAGGTTTTGATAGATGTTTCAAAAGTTTTGTTTCTTTTTCAATCCTATGATGTTCTAATAAACTATGTGCTGCTATAGCTGATTTTTCAATTTCTCCATTCTTTATATTTCTGAAGTGTTCTTTTTTACGAGTTTCCAAATTAACAACAAAAGTAAAAATTGACAATCGTGAAAACAGCTGATGATGGTGATAAGAAATTGCCAATACTGCAGTGCTGTATTTAAAGAAATATAGAAGTATGAGGTATGAAATAATCATGATTAATTTAATTCTTATGAATTTGAACCTCATAATGTTAAAAATTCCCAATTTTAATATATAAGATGTTCAGACTAAAAATAATATAATTAAAATAACCTCAAAATATAACTTCCTAAAATTAAATATATATTTTGAAATTAAAATGGAAAAACTCCATGACATGATGGACCTAGAAGGCCTAATTTAATAAATAATGCTATAGCTATGTGGAGTTCCTTCATGTCTTCTTAATGTAGAAGCCATTCATTGTGTATTTGTGAATGATGATTCATTGCAATTGAATGTGGGACCAGTAGAGTAAGGTAAGGGAAGGATTTATGCTTGGATGGGAATGAAGCCTGAATTAGCTCAGTGGTTAAGAGCATCAGCACGGAAAGCTGAAGGTTTGGGGTTTGATTCCCGGTTCAGACATAACTTTTTCTCTTTACAATTTGATTACAATAATTTAGTTGTGTACTTTAATATACTTATTCAATCATAGTAACAGCTTTAGCTTCTTAATATTAATTTAATTGGGAGAAAAGACTGTCCCATCCACAGATGAAACAGGGAAATTTTGTATATCCTGATTGTTTTCCTAGAATCATACCCAAACTTTCAAATCACCACACACCATCCAATTATTGTGATCCTCTTTTTATTGATTTGTGCAAAAGCTGTGGGTGATACGAAGTTTTGAATATCATTTTCAAATTCAGGAGGTTGAAATACATAAAAAAAAGCCTACATTTTCGAAAAAAGTTTTTTCGCTGTTGCATTGTGTAATTGACACAACTTTTATTTTTAAGGCTCTTTTGTTTTAACAAATGATTTATGATTTTTATATTTACTGTATTTTAGTACAATTTTGTATTATATATGATCATTTTGTAAAATACACAATTTTATATTTTTTATATACTTTTACTCCAATATTTTATTCAATTTTTTCATATTGATTTAAATTGAATTTATGTATTATATCTGATCATTTTATAAATTACTCAGGTTTGTATTTTTTTTCATATACTTTTGCTACAACATTTTATTCAATTTATTGTTTCATTTGTAGGAAGATAAATCATGCCCAGCGACTATTTGAAAAAAAAAAAAATAAATAAATACAAAAACATAACTGAAATGATGGATAAATTGTATTTGAAGAGAACAATATACTCTCAGACTGGGTTTGAACCCAGGACCTTTCGCTTTCTATGCAAATGCTCTACCATTCGACTAGAGCATTCACATAGAAAGCGAAAGGTCCTGGGTTCAAACTCCAGTCTGAGCATATATTTTTCTCTTCAAATATGAAAAACTTCTGCTTATTTTTTTACAGGGGACATCCAGAAAAGCCTGAGAGAATTTCAGCAATATTTTCAAAGCATGAAGAATATGGGCTGTTGACAAGATGTCATATGTTGAAAGTTTGTATCTTTTGCTAATATAAGGAATAGTTAAAATGGAGAAATAAGTATAAAATTTTTCTCTTCAAATATAATTTATATTAAATTAATGTTGGGAAGTAAACATTATGAGGTATAATCATTAAAATTCATCGGAGAACATATTGTTTAAACAACTCACCTCATAGGATTCATGCTTCCATGATATCGCAATTTCAAACATAGTCATGTTCATCTTCAGCCATAACTCCGACTGACGAAATTCTTCGGCCGTCAACTATTCTATTGTCGCCATCTTCAGTGCTGCCATCTATGGTTGAATTTATGAACTTCGAAATCAATGTAATTTCGTTAGGGATATCAAAATTCATTGATCTATTTTTGTTTTTCTGAATGTATATTTTTTCCCAAACTGTCAATTCCAAAGGTTTCTCTACTTGTTTTAAAAGTTTAGCTTCTCTTCCAATTTTATGATGTTCTAATAAACTATGTGCAGCAATTGCAGATTTTTCAATTTCACAATTTTTAATATTTCTGAAATGTTCTTTTGTCCGAATTTCCAAATTCCTTTTGTTTTTCCTATATAAACTTTATTGCAATCTTCACAATTTATTTGATAAATTCCAGATTTCTTACTGTCTGAACAGCCTCGACTTTTTTATTGGTACTTAGAAGAGTCGATAATGATAGTGGAAGAGAAAAATTTTGTCCACCTAGACCGACGGCTCGAACCCGGGACGCCTTGGCTCTTTCCGGGCCAAGTGCTCTATCTACCACCTGAGCTACCGAGCAAAAAGCAGTGCGATCTAGACGTACATGTTTTCTCTTATATACATTGTAATTCCCTTGCGCCAAAATGCGTTAAACCATAGCTAGCTTTCTATTCTTTGCAAATGGCGGCTTCTTAGTTAAGAAGCCCATCTTTGGGAATTATAATTTGTCCGTCAGTGGGAAGTGTTAAAAATCAATAATAAAATCGTCAATAGAAGCCCTAACTGGCTTTATAAAGTAATGTTTAATTCCCAATAAATGTCTTCTTAACTAAGAAGCCACCATTTGCAAAGTTAGAAGTCTAAAACGGTTTCAAGAATTTTACGCGGAGGGAATTACACTGTAATATGAGAAAAAAATTTGCGTCTAGATTCACAACTTCCAACTCGCCCTCGTCAGCTCAGTTGGTAGAGCACTTGGCCCGGAAAGCCAAGGGTCCCGGGTTCGAGTCTTGGTCTAGGCGAAAATTTTTCTCTTCAAATATAATTTATCCTTCAGTGAGAAGTGTTAAATTAATAAGAAAATCGTCAATATAACCTCATAATATTTACTTCCCAATATTAATTTAAGTACTACTATATTATTATTTAAAACATTTGAAGGTGATGTGGTTATACCGCCCAGAGCCTCATTTGTAATAGCAGGTTGCAACACGAGCAGGTTGGATAGGAGAGGTGGTGAAATGCACATCACTGACCCATTGTGTTTGTGTATATACAGTAGATTTTATAGAACTGGGTATTTCATCTCAAAAATTGATGTTATTTTGAAAATTAACTTTAAAAATTGATTAATTAAATAAAAATAAAACGTAGTTTTATTTGATTTTCATATTTATTATATAATTCAGTGACAGCTGTTTCGGTACACTGTACCTTCTTCAGACATGTTAACAAATTATGAATTGTGTTCCAACTGATCTAAGCAACAATACAACAATATTTATTTAAATTTTTAAATTTAACAAAGGCGATTCATTCAAATCAAGTTGAGAATTTAACAGTTTTTTACTACTTTTAAATTTATTAATTTCTACAGCCTCCAAAAGATCTAACTTCTTACCATGAGAGCATATAACAGAAATTTAGAAAATTCAAAATATGCTAACCACCTATTCCAATTTAATCATTGTTTTGATCCAAATTTTGAAATTTTACATATTTGTGATAAGGGTAAGAAGTTAGATCTTTTGGAGGCTGTAGAAATTAATAAATTTAAAAGTAGTAAAAACCTGTTAAATTCTCAACTTGATTTGAATGAATCCGCTTTGTTAAATTAAAAAATTTAAATAAATATTGTTGTATTGTTGCTTAGATCAGTTGGAACACAATTCATAATTTGTTAACATGTCTGAAGAAGGTACAGTGTACCGAAACAGCTGTCACTGAATTATATCTTAATAAATATGAAAATCAAATAAAACTAAGTTTTATTTTTATTTAATTAATAAGTATGGATTTTCATCAAGTAAACACCAACTCAATTGATTATTTAAAAATTGACTGTATTTCATGATAAATTATTTATTTTTAAGATGCAAAATATAATTTTATACAGTACAATGAATTGAATGAGAACTCCACATTACAGGCTCGAGCAGTGACAGAGGAAGAACTTTTGCTGTTACACACGAGAGATCATATTGATACGATGAAAGAAACAGCAGACATGAAACTGCATGATCTAACTAAAATGCAAGATGAATACCGATCCATCTACTTCCATCCTGGTTCATATCAGGCAGCGTGTCTTGCAGCAGGATGTGTTCTTCAGGTTAGTTTATTTTTGTTTCTCTTCATGTATTGATATGATGAAAGTTAAAAATTAAAATGTACCTGTTGGCAGGTGCCGTTGTCTTCAACTTTGTTAAAATATTGTATATAAAATTAACTGGAGCGCTTTCGGAAGTTATCTTCCATCTTCTGCAGGTTGAGCTTCCGCTACTTGTTGTTGTGTACGGTGATGTATACTCCAACTGTTTGTAGCAGCAACTGACTTGTTTTTGATGATCTCGTATAATGGTTTGACTGGGGTGCGTTCTCATTAAGAAGTGAGGTGTTGTTTGTTTCCTTTATAATTTCAAGGTCTTCAAATATATTTATCGTAGCTGGAATGTTTTCTCGGTGGATTATCATGAGAGTGTTTTCAATTGTGTTCATTTGATGACCTGCGTTAATGAGATGTTTAGCATAGCTTGATTTATCACCCGCGTGTATGAAATCTTTTAGGTGTTCTTTATATCTTGTATTGAAATTTCTGCTTGTTCTGCCAATATAGATTACAAATATAAGATTGCAATAAATAAAACATTAACTATGATTTGAGGGACGTAGATTATTCAGGGAATGATTGGAAAGCATTAGCTCAGGACAGGGATGTATGGAGAGCTTATGTCCACACGGCCATGAACATATGGGTTCAATAGTGCCAGTGAGTAAGTAAGTAAGTTCACTCCTTATTAAGTAAAGGTCCAAAAATGGGATTTGTTTATCCATTTCTAATTCCATAGTAAATTTCACAGATTCATCTTGAAGGTTGAGTAATTTCAATGCATCTTCAATATATTTACAATTTATCACAGAGAAAATATCATCCACATATCTATACCAACATTTGTACATCCAGGGAATAATTTCCCATATTTGAATAGAAAACATCTGGAAAGGAATGGGGAAATCTACAAGCTTATGACATTACTACATTACAATGAAAATCTGCAGTAGCAACATTCAGACTGCTAACGGGACATGACTGCCTGTATAAACACCTACACAGACTTGGCATAACAGATTCACCTAAATGCCCTTTTTGCAATTTAAATGAAGATATGGAAAGAAACCATCTCCTCCGTTGTCCAGCTTTTGTAAAAGAGACCAGCCTTTCTGCTAAATATTGGAGTGCAAGAGAGCGAATGATTTCATTATCAAGTATATTAAATTAATGTTGGGAAGTAAACATTATGAGGTATAATCATTAAAATTCATTGGAGAACATAAGGATATGAGGTGAGGTAATAAAAAATTAATTTAATTATTAAATTAAACCTCATAGTGTTCTTTCCCTGTGAAAGTAAAATAAATGGAGAACATTTTGTTTAAACAACTCACCTCATAGGATTCATGCTTCCATGATATCGCGATTTCAAACATAGTCATGTTCATCTTCAGCCATAACTCCGACTGACGAAATTCTTTGGCCGTCAACTATTCTATTGTCGCCATCTTCAGTGCTGCCATCTATGGTTGAATTTATGAACTTTGAAATCAATGTAATTTCATTAGGGATATCAAAATTCATTGATCTATTTTTGTTTTTTTGAATGTATATTTTTTCCCAAACTGTCAATTCCAAAGGTTTCTCTACTTGTTTAAAAGTTTAGTTTCTCTTCCAATTTTATGATATTCTAATAAAATATGTGCAGCAATTGCAGATTTTTCAATTTCACAATTTTTAATATTTCTGAAATGTTCTTTTGTCCGAATTTCCAAATTCCTTTTTGTTTTTCCTATATAAACTTATTGCAATCTTCACAATTTATTTGATAAATTCCAGATTTCTTACTGTCTGGAACATTGACTTTTTTTATTGGTACTTAGAAGATTCTAGAATTCTGGAATTTATCAAATAAATTGTGAAGATTGCAATAAAGTTTATATAGGAAAATCAAAAAAGGAATTTGAAAATTCGGACAAAAGAACATTTCAGAAATATTAAAAATTGTGAAATTGAAAAATCTGCAATTGCTGCACATAGTTTATTAGAACATCATAAAATTGGAAGAGAAGCTAAACTTTTAAAACAAGCAGAAAAACCTTTGGAATTGACAGTTTGGGAAAAAATATACATTCAGAAAAACAAAAATAGATCAATGAATTTTGATATCCCTAACGAAATTACATTGATTTCGAAGTTCATAAATTCAACCATAGATGGCGACAATAGAATAGTTGATGGCCGAAGAATTTCGTCAGTTGGAGTTATGGCTGAAGATGAACATGACTATGTTTGAAATCGCGATATCATGGAAGCATGAATCCTATGAGGTGAGTTGTTTAAACAATATGTTCTCTGATGAATTTTAATCATTATCAAGTGCTCGACATTAGATACCAACCATATTTGTTACCAGTGCTTTGATCATTTTCCATGTTTTTCCTATTTTGTTAATATTAGGAGTTTCTTGTAATTCTAAAATTGTTTATTTTTGAAGGTGGTGGACAGTGTATTGAATGGAGAATGTCGATCAGGAGTAGCAATAGTAAGACCTCCAGGTCACCATGCAGAAGAGGATGAACCGTGTGGTTTTTGTATGTTTAATAATGTTTCATTAGCAGCAAAGTATGCAATAGAAGTGCATGGTTTGAAACGGTGAGTTCTTTCATTCTTGATTTCTTCCTGGTAGATTCTGTATACCATGCTTGTCTCTATTCTATCTACAACATTTTTTTGTCTTTTTATTTTAAAATAAAAGTATTATTAGGAGATCCAAGTTTGATATAATAATTTGAAAAGAAAAATATGTGCCTAGACTGGGGTTTGAACCCAGGATCTTTGACTTTCTATGTCAATGCTCTTCCATCTGAGCTCATTGACATAGAAAGTCAAAGGTTCTGGGTTCAAACCCCAGTCTAAGCGTATATTTTTCTTTTCAAATATAATTTGTCCATCATTAAGATGTTTAAAAACGAATAATATTATCATTAATATAATAAATTTGGGAATTTTTAACATTATGAGGTTTTATTGATAAGAATCAAATGAATCATGAATTCTTCTTACCTCACACTTCTATGTTTTTTTAAACACAGCACCACAGTATCGGCGACCATCATCACCATCGTCAGCTGTTTTCATGACTGTCATTTTTTTTTGACTTTATTAAACACAACGTGTACATTAAATTTAATTTAGCTTTTTACCAGTCTTTAATTACAGTCAAAGTTAAAATTGGGAAACACATTATGAGGTTCTTAATTAATAAATTTTTTAATTACAGTGTTTAGTGGTAGAGTCCTGTTTTCACACTTCACTAAATGATATTTGGGACATGGATTGTTTATTAATTTACAGACATAGTCCTCCTTGGGTCACTGAACTACATGGTCTTTATACGAAGCTAGATATAATAAGAACAGTTAAGTCTCGTAGACTGCGATGGGCAGGACATGTTGCAAGTATTGGGAATGAAAGACTTGCATGGAAGCTTCTTGTAGGAAAGCCAGAGGGAAAACGCCCAGTTGGTAGACCAAAAATCTTCTTCTTCTTCCTTCCAAGTATTAGGCCAAGGCCTGTTACGATCCTATAGAAAATTTTCCCTCCAGCGTTTCATAGGACGGCCCAGTGATCTTCGTCCTCTTGGTATATAATTATAAACAGCTTTGGGGATCCGATTTGAACTCATTCTTTCAAGATGGTGTGTTTCCAATTTAGTTGGTACTGTTTAATATATTCCAAAATTGGCGTAGTCTTCAATTCTTTTAAGATATCGGTGTTCCTTTTCAGATCCCATCTGGTGTAACCCGCTGTTCTGCGCATGAATCTCATTTCACAAGCCGTTATTCTACTTTCATGTTGTCTTTTAAGTGTCCATGCTTCACTACCATAGGTCAACACTGGTCCAGCCAAAGTGTTATATAAACGTAATCTGGTGTTTTTTTGTACAAGGGATGGTTTCATAACTTGATTAATAATTCCTAAACTTTTATTATAACTAGTAACTTCTTCAGGGATATCCTTTTCATCCCAGATAGAGAGATAGACCAAAAATGAGGTGGGAAAGTAACATTAACTATGATTTGAGGGAAGTAGATTATACAGGGAATTATTTGAAAGCATTAGCTCAGGATAGGGTTGTATGGAGAGCTTATGTCTGTGCTGCCATGAACCTACGGGTTCGATAGTACCAGTGAGTAAGTAAGTCATCCTTGGGTTCATGGTACGTGTTGTTGAGGCATATATTCCCATGAAATCCATGTTAAAAATTCCCAAATTTATTATGTTAAACATTTTATCCAACTCGGTTATAAATTGATAATTAACTCATAGTGTTATATTATTGTAATTTTGATTAAAATGTTTAACAATTTTTTCCCTGTAGCATACTGCTATTAGATTGGGATGTGCATCATGGCAATGGAAGTCAGCACATGTTTGAGTCAGATCCAAGAGTGCTATACATCTCTTTGCATCGCTATGACAATGGCAGTTTCTTTCCATCCTCCTCTGATGCTAATTACAATGTAGTGGGTTCAAGAAGAGGTGAAGGATTTAACGTTAATATTCCCTGGAATAAGGTAAGAAAAATTTATAAATTGTGAATATTGCAAATATATTGTTACCAATTTTATTTAATTTTATAGCATTCATTCTAGCCTCAGTAGATTAACAAGAATGAGAAAATAGAAGAAGAAAACAAATCAGGGATTTATCATAAGTAACGCCACGAGTGATTTCCAAATTATCGAATAAATTCACGACTCATGAAGTGAGGAGTGAATTTATCTAGAGAATTTGGAAATCAAGAGTGGCATTTGTTAGGACTATTTAACGAATAAAATTAAGCTGTTTACTCGCATATCATTATTTAAATATAGTTATTTTAAAATATTTATATATTTAACTAGAAGTCCCGGCCACGCGTTGCTGTGGCTAAGGTATAGGTTAAACATTTAAATTAAGTTGTTGTCTTTCAGCCAGTTTACTTAAAACTAATACTTACACACGAAATTAATAATATTGAAAATAAAATAAACACTGAACACACTTAAATTATGAAATAATCAATATTTGTAATTCAGTTGAAATTCGCGGTTGCAACAAAAAGCACAGCCATCTGGATCTCTCTTTGTTAAATAATAAACCAATTACCGTACCAAATTACCTTACACGGCCATCTGTTAGAATCGTATGGAACTCACAGATAATTATAACTCTTTGTTAAATAATAAACAAATAATTTGCAATAAAAAATAATGCGACTATAAATTTAGTTATAAACTACCCTAAGTCTCAAGTTGGATCAAACTGCACACAGTGTGCAAAATTTTATTAAAATCGGTTCAGTAGTTTAGGATTCCATCGCGGACAAACAACGTGACACAAAATTTTTATGTATTAAGATGTAAACGGCGATGTTTGAAAACAAATGAGGAACGTTATGTTTCATTTGTTCATCACTGCAACCAAATCATATTTATTGCCCAATAGAATCGAAATATTGTAAGAATGCACCCTAGTGGAGAAAAAATGAAAGACATCATTACAGGTTATTAATTAATTTCTGATGTCCAATGATGTAAATATGTCAATTATATTTTTCTGCAACATGGTTGGTTGGTTGGTATCTAATGTTGAGCACTTGATAATGAAATCATTCGCTCTCTTGCACTCCAATATTTAGCAGAAAGGCTGGTCTCTTCTACAAAAGCTGGACAACGGAGGAGATGGTTTCTTTCCATATCTTCATTTAAATTGCAAAAAGGGCATTTAGGTGAATCTGTTATGCCAATTCTGTGTAGGTGTTTATTCAAGCAGTCATGTCCCGTTAGCAGTCTGAATGTTGCTACTGCAGATTTTCTTTGTAATGTAGTAATGTCATAAGCTTGTAGATTTTCCCATTCCTTTCCAGATGTTTTGGTGGTGTATTCTTCTCTAAGTTTATTGATGTATTTATTTGAGATAATTCTTTTGATAGAGTGAAAGGAAACTGGAGCAGAAGTTGGGTTTGAAACAATTTTGCTACCCTTCTTGGCTAGAAAATCGGCTATTTCATTGCCTGTCACTCCACAATGGGCCGGAATCCATTGAAGTACAACTTTTTTATGTAGACGGGATAACTGTTTTATCATTTTGTGACTTCGATAATTTTGATGCTTTTGGGTGTTGTGTCTCGTGTTATAGCAAGAATGGCTGCTTTGGAGTCACATAGAATTACAACTTGTGTAAATTTTTGGATGTGATATAAAAGATTTTGTAAACTTAAGAAAATTGCTAGAATTTCGCCATCAAAGTTTGTTGAATTTGTGTTTAGTTTACGATAAAAGGAAAAAAGTGGACATACTGCACCAGCACCAGTGCCACCATCATTTGGTAGGCTGGAGCCATCTGTAAAAATATGTATCCATTCAGGAGCTGGGTATCTTAGATTTATCATTTCCAGTGACATTTGTTTAAAATATATGGAGGAGTTTCAGATTTCTTGATGTCTTCTGTTAAATGAAGGTTATATTCGATTTCCAAAAATTCTAGAGGGTTGTTTCTCATCTGCATATTTTCTTTTGAATGTGGAAGTTGCAATTTCTGTTTGATTTCTTGTACAATGCTTAGGAAGCTTTGCTGAGATTTTAAACATACTTGTGGTTTTCTTTGGGTCCAGTTATTATGGGGTAGCCTTAAAAATTTTTCATACTGTGTGACTGCTGTTTTCTCAATTTCAGATGCTATGTTTGGGTTATTTGTTAAGATTTGCATGGCAGTGATTGGTGTTGTTTTAACGGCTCCTGTTATCAGACGGAGGATTTGGTTCTGCAATTTATTAAGTTTTTCCACTTTAGTAGTTTTTTCTGCAACATTAATTCCTGGGAAATAATACGTTTAAAAAAGTGCAAACAGTGGTTTCTTTTATTATGGTATAATCAATTGCTACGAATGCTTTTCTATTATATCTCACAAGTAGGATCTCGTTACATTTGTGCACTACATATACAATCTGGGAGCCACTTGGTAAGATGAAAGTGATAAAATCGAGGTGAAAAACAACTGTGATTGGTTGTAAATCAAAATTCACTAAAATGTGATTGGTCATTGACTGCCATAAGTTAAGTAGTCAGATTAAATCTGAAGAATGTAAGAAAGTGTGCATACGAAAAACTAAGAGAAATTTGAAAACCAGAGTGAAAGGACATCTCAGGAACTTCAAGAAAGGAGAAGTAGAAAAATCTGCAGTGCATGGTCCAAAAATCATCTTATCGAAAAGAATGCTAAATTATTAAAACAAATAGAAAAACCAAAAGAACTCACTGTTTGCGAAAAAATCTACATTCAAAATTATGAAAAGGAAAAATGAATTAACTTTGAAATTCCTGGAGAAAATGACCTGATTTCGAGATTTTTCAGTCTATTGACAGATGGAGTGAAAGGCAGCTCTTCAAGGTGACAGAACAACGGTCACGAAATTAACTGAAAATGGAACTGAAGTGTAAAGTTCCAAAACTTGTTTAAAAAAGAATAATAATATGAGATGAGCAATAAAAATTGTATCTAAAAAATGCATCTTATTTATTTATTTTCAGGTGTACAACATATATACACACACACACACACACACACACACACACACACACACATACATTCTTCATACCCAAACTTATATAACATTTTTTTCCCCTTAGTATTCCCTATTTTACCAATCATATTTCCCCAACGTGATTGCAAGAAACATGAAAAATTCAAGAAATTTACTTACCATCGTGAAGTTCATAATAAATTTCAAAAAATTTTCAGAAAATGTAATATAACATTGGCTCCAATTAACAAATTCAGCCTGGGTAATCTTCTGTTAACTAATAATAAAGTTAACACCCCAGACAACAAAAAATCTGGAATTTATCAAATTGATTGCAATAGGATATATATAGGAAAAACAAAAAAGAACTTGGAAACTCGTAAAAAGAACACTTTAGAACATAAAGAATGGAGAAATTGAAAAATCAGCTATAGCAGCACATAGTTTATTAGAGAATCATAGAATTGAAAAAGAAGCAAAACTTTTGAAATATTTATCCAAACATTAGGATTGAACAGTTGGGGAAAAGATATATATTCGAAAAAACCATACTAGAATCATGAAGTTTGAGATTCTGGACGAACCAAGCTTGATTACAAAGTTCTTCAAAAAATACAACAGATGGCAGTTTAGAAAATGACTCCTTCAAAAGAACACCAGATGGCAGTTTGGATAATTACCAGCAAAACAAAAAATTGACAGTGGTGAAAACAGCTGATGATAGTGACGATGGTCGCTGATACTGCGGTGCTGTGTTTAAAAAAAATAGAAGTATGAGGTGAGACGAATTCACGATTAATTTGATTGTTATAAGATATAATGTTGTTCTGTTGCAGAGTGGGATGACAGCTGTAGACTATCTGACTGCATTCTATCAAGTTATCCTACCAATAAGTTACCAGTTTAGTCCAGAACTGGTTCTAGTTTCAGCTGGTTTTGATGCTTGTATTGGAGATCCTCTGGGAGGTAACTCTAAAGACTATTACTTATTTTAGGAATTCTCACTATGAGGTATATTCATTAAGGTAGAGTGATAAACATATTCTACCTTAATCTAAACACTATATTAGCTTACTTATCTGTTTTATGAAGTCTTTTTGCTTTGATCTATCATTTAAAAAATCTTTGTAAAATTAATAAATAACAAACTGAAATTATATTTGAAGAGAAAAATTTTTCGCTTTACCACGACTCGAATCCGGGACCTTGGGCTTTCCGGGCCAAATGCTCTACCAACTGAGCTACCGAAGCGAGTTGTGATCTAGACGCAATTTTTTCTCTTTATACATTGTAATTCCCTCGCGCCAAATGCTTTGAAACCGTTGCTTCTATCTTTGCATATGGCGGCCTCTTAGTTAAGAAGACATTAATTGGGAATTTAACACCACTTTATAAAGCCAGTAGGGCTTCTATTAATATTTTTATTATTAATTTAACACTTCTCACTGAAGGATAAATTATATTTGAAGAGAAAAATTTTTGCCTAGACCAAGACTCGAACCTGGGACCTTTGGCTTTCCGGGCCAATTGCTCTACTAACTGAGCTACTGAGGCGAGTTGCGATCTAGATGCAATTTTTTCTCTTTACACATTGTAATTCCCTCGTGCCAAATGCTTTGAAACTGTTGCTTCTATCTTTGCATATAGTCTAGGCGAAAATTTTTCTCTTCAAATATAATTTATCCTTCAGTGGGAAGTGTTAAATTAATAATAAAAACATCAACAAATTGAAAATTTAATTATTTTAAAGTATATGTGAAGTGTACAGGAGAGAACCAGGCAAAGTCACTTTTTTTTTTGAAACCTAGAAAACTTATTTTTAGCTGTAAAACATCCATACTTCCTTATCTGTATGTCAGACTTTGGATATAAATAAACCTATGACTTAAGTATATATTTTAGCATAGTTCTTTCTTTTGCTCTAATAAGAGCAGTTTTTTTTTGTACTGATGCTTCTTGCGCCTATAGTTCATTTTGCAGCAAAATCTCAAAATCTGCTCCCAGGGGACACCGCGTGGGGGCAAACAACCTTGTCCCCTCTACTCTCATATTTTTAGCCAATATATTACAGTAGACACAAACAATACAGCCTTCGATGGTGAAGTAAAAGCCATAGAAGTAGCACTCCAGAACCTTCTATTCCGAACAAAAATGTTTAAAAAACCTGTTATTCTGGCAGACTCGTAGGCACTATGCAAGCAATAACTTCCAACCAAACACCAGAAAATGAAACCATCCTAGAATGCCGTAAACTTCTGAAATACCTCAACAACCAGAACAAATTAATAGCCTTCCAGTGGATACCCACACACATCGGAATAGTTGGCAATGAAATAGCTGATGGACTTGCCAAAAAGGGTACCAAAATACAGATAACAACCCACCCTCCACAGAAAGATTGAAGAAATTAAGAAAGCACTCCAAATGGAAAACATTGCAACAGCAGAGGGAAATAATGGGAAAAAATTGATGAGCTATACACAGAAGTAAAATATGAAGGCCACAAGGAAGCAGTAGTGATGTCAGGACACGACTGCCTGGCTCACCACCTCCACAGAATACATGTTTTTCAATGAGACTGATGTGTCATATGCAAAGACCCGGACCTGATCATGGACAAACACCACCTTCTAGTCTGTCCAGCTTTAAATCCAACTGTACAACACTCTAAGGATCTTGTTTGCCAGAGAGAAAATTACTTAAGCATCAAATCTCGCCATTAGAAAAACAACAACTACTATTATATATTTTAGTGTTTCACACTTGTAAATGATAGTTCATTCCATGGGGAATCTAATGAAACCATTTTCAATAAGAAAGTGACTTACCTAGTTCTTACCCTTCTGATATCTAATATATATTCATTAAATTATTTGGGGTCTGTTCATCTTACCTCAATATTAATGTTGATTTGTTCTTGAACATGTTAATAAAAAGAACCTCAAAATATTATAGTCCAAGATACGGCTGCAAGATTACGTTCATCGAGTGTATGAACAAAATCAATTTTTTTTCATAAAATTGTGAATTACTGAATACATTTCTTCAAAGTTAAAATTGGGAAACACATTATGAGGTTCTTAATTAATAAATTAATGAGTCATCTTAATGAGTCATTCTAACGATGGCAACGATATCTCGAAGTTCGTCAAATCAACACCAGATGGCAACGTTATAGAGGGAGATTCCAACGAATATCCGGTAGTCATAATGGCGGTTGAAAATGAATGACAAGATCATTTGAAAACTATAGTTACCATGTTTGAAAAACATGAAATATGAGGTAAGATGTTAAAATGACTCATTAATTTATTTATTACTGAATACATTTTTGCCGAGTTGCCTATTAAAATTCGGCTGCCAGTATGTTTAATTAAAATATAATTTATTTATTTATTCAAAATAATTTGATTCACTTGTTATTAACATAAATTATAATCCAGTTTACAGAAATCGATAGAGCTTGAAAAGTTTTGGTTGCCATTGCACACTTGGCCGTAAACCTCCTCGTGGCTATAGCAGGCTGTGACACCAATCAGTAATAAAATGGCAGTAAGTACATATTTATTGTTTTATATTGTTTCAAATAAAGTTCAGTTCATTTAAAATACTGTGATTTGTTTCGTATAATGTATATTAACACTACCTTTTAGATATATTTTTGTATATACATTGTACATAGTATACATAAAAAGCAGTGGTTTTACTTCCCACTGTGAGGGAACAATATAAAACAGTAAATACATACTTACCACCATTTTATTACTGATTGGTGTCACAGCCTGCTATAGCCAAGAAGAGGTTTACGGCCAAGTGTGCAATGGCAACCAAAACTTTTCAAACTCTATACATCGATATCTGCGAACTGGATTATAATTTATGTTAATAACAAGTGAATCAAATTATTTTGAATGAATAAATTAATTATATTTTAATTAAACATACTGGCGGCCGAATTTTAATAGACAACTCGGCAAAAATGTATTCAGTAATTCACAATTTTATGAAAAAAATTGATTTTGTTCATACACTTGATGAACATAGTAATCTTGCAGCCGGATCTCGGACTATTACTTCCTAAAATAAAACATATATTAATTAATATTTAATTTTAGGAAGTGATATTTTGAGGTTAATCGCTGATGATGGGGCTAAGAAGCTCTGAAACATATGTTCGACAAAAACAACTCGTAAGAGTTAAGAATGAACAGACAAAGTGTTTTAATTATTAAACAAACCTCTTAATGATCCATATTTGGTTCGTCTTCCGGGCTTATAGGCCGTGGTCCAGTTGTCTTCACACTTGACGTTTCGTCTACTGCTGCGGTAGACCTCATCAGGAGATACTGCGTGCTCTCTGTGAACTCCTCAACAGTCGGCTGCAGACTGGCTGGTTGTTGGAAACTGTCTCTTTATTTATAGGTAAACCCCAGGTGGTGGGGGGAGGGGGTTTCTTCATGGTCCAAGTTTTGTGCAGTTTGCAGAAGTCATAGGCTTCGTTGTCGTGTTATGCAGTGCTGGGATCCATATTTTGTTTATCTTCATGGTTTCTTCAGTAGACGAAACGTCGAGTGTGAAGACAACCGGACCACGGCCTATAAGCACAGCAGTAGACGAAACGTCGAGTGTGAAGACAACCGGACCACAGCCTATAAGTCCGGAAGATGAACCAAATATGGATCAAGACGCCGGCCATGAAAGCCTACAATTATAAAACTTCTTAATGTTACTTCCTATAGTATTTTAAAATATACCTCATAGTGTTAAATCGTAAAAAGTCAACTATACCTTACTTATATTTGAAGAGAAAAATTTCCGTCTAGACCGGGACTCGAACCCAGGACCCTTGGCTTTCCGGGCCAAGTGCTCTACCAACTGAGCTACCGAGGCGAGTTACGATCTAGATGCAAATTTTTCTCTTATATACGTTGTAATTCCCTATCGCCAAATGCTTTTGAAACCATTGCTTCTATCTTTGCAAATGGCCTGGAAAGCCAAGGGTCCCGGGTTCGAGTCCCGGTCTAGGCGAAAATTTTTCTCTTCAAATATAATTTATCTTTCATTGAGAAATGTTAAATCGATAATAAAAACATCATTAGAAGCCTTACTAGCTTTATAAAGTAATGTTAAATTCCCAATAAATGTCTTCTTAACCCGTCAGCGCCGACATCCATACGTGGTATAGACCCTCTCTTCTTCACTTATTGCCGACATCTATACGTGGTATAGACCTATGCAGTCGTGTTTTCTTTTTGTTCTGGATCGTACATTTTTGAAGCTACAAATATGTAATTTATTTTTGTTTAACGTAGAAATTATGAGCTTTGAGGACATACGAATAAAAATAATATTTGTTTAAAATTTCATTTGATATTATTTTTTTAAAAAATCAGATGAGATTGAAGTAATCGTAATTTTCTCAAAATGTGCGCGACCTTTTCATTCGTTTCTTTACTGCTGTGTATTCTTATATTTGCATATGAACAATATATTTTTGAAGCCTAAGATCTTAGCTTTCTTTCTAAGTGTATGAATCAGCTGTAATCACATTTTTTTCATGTGGTATTGAGGTTGAAGTAGTTTCTTACTTCAACACTCGATGGCACACAGACCTAGCTTTGTGCTGCTTTCTGCAGGGCTTCTAATAAACTTATACACAATCTAATTTTTCAGGTCGATAAAATGATATACAGGCTTCGATTGATATATAAATCGACCTGTTTAGGGGAATACCTGATTTATTTTGCCTCTTTCAAAATAGACGTTATTTACAAGGAATCATGGTTCACGGAATCAGTCTGAGGCGCGGTGTCGTGAGTTATATACGTAATTATGGCCAGTTGTAACCTAAAAGACACTTCATCAGAAAAATTACCCCTAAAAGTGATAAATTGAAATCTCAAAGGACGTGTGTTGTTTGTACTAAAAATGGGAAAAGAAAGACATCTGTTTATTGTTGCCAGGAATGTGACGTAGGTCTGTGTATTGAAGAGTGTTTCGAGCTGTATCACACCAAGCTCAACTACGAGGTAATGCGATTTTTTATTTCTAAAATTAGTAGCACTAAAATAAGAGAAAATTATTTTTATGGTCTGTGTAGTTGTAAATAACTGCTGTAGAATTTTTATACGAATCCAAGCAATAATTCAGATTCTAAGTATAAACATTGCTAGTGTTTGACACAAGATTGAGCTTGAGTTCACTCTTCTAAATATTCATTCTGATTTTGGTTATGTCAGCTGCTTTTGTATATACAAGTTACAAATGAATCAGCACTATGCCACACAATATATTTAGTGTCTCACAGAAAGAAACAGGGATGTCCAATGTGAGCAAATCAAATTATTTAGTAAAAATGTGTATCATGAGAGAGAAAATCAGATTTCAAAATTTTTTTTAAATAGTTTATAAAGGCTACTGAACTCCATATGGTATGTATTAAATTTCGCATTCATTTCTGAGCTAACAACTAAAAATGTTGTTCAAATCCATCGATATTTAAAAAAGTTATGATCGTTTATATAAATCAGTGTTCTAGGAATACTTAAATGTTAAAATGGCCTCCGTCCATGCAGTAGGAAAGCAAGTAAAAGGGCGCGTCACTGACAGGTTAACTAAGAAGCTGCCATTTGCAAAGATAGAAGCAATGGTTTCAAAAGCATTTGGCGATAGGGAATTACAACGTATATAAGAGAAAAATTTGCGTCTAGATCGTAACTTGCCTCGGTAGCTCAGTTGGTAGAGCACTTGGCCCGGAAAGCCAAGGGTCCCGGGTTCGAGTCCCGGTCTAGGCGAAAATTTTTCTCTTCAAATATAATTTATCTTTCATTGAGAAATGTTAAATCAATAATAAAAACATATACGTTACTTCTTTGAATATAAATTCTCGTTGTAATGCATTATTTATCTAACCAGTTCTGATGAGATTATTTTACTTTTGTTTGACTGTGTGTCTTGCTTGTTACAGGATGCAAAGTGAGTCCGGAAGCATATGGTCATTTCACACATTTGCTGACTGGTTTGGCAGGTGGGAGAGTGATTTTGTCATTGGAAGGTGGTTATAATTTGAATTCAATCGGTCATGCGATGCCAATTTGTACAAAAGCTCTGCTTGGAGATCCCCTGCCTTCTCTTCCATCACATACGGTGGCCTGTCCCAGTGCAGTAAATACCATAAGAAACGTGATCAGAACACATTCAAAATACTGGTCTGCCCTCTGCTATCAAGTAGCTCTACCACAGGAGAATATCCTTCCGAAATGTTCTCTTACCAAACATGAGATGGAGCTAAAATCATTTGAATCCCCTTCTAGAGATAGTAAAAGTGACGAAAAATTAAGTGACATTACAATTCAGAAAATAAACAAAAGTGATAACAGAGTAAGCCTTGATCTTCCAGGTTTAAATTTTCGTGACAGTGAAAAAAGTTTAGTTTATTCAAATTCAAAAGAAATTGGGGTGTTTCGTGAAGACTACGTTACTGCTTCGGAATTCAACATCGGAAATGACACAGCCATAGAAACTGTACCTGATATAACAAGTTTGTTAGAAGAGTCGTTGAGTAAGCTTAGCATAAGTGAGAACAAATTGTGTGCTACGTCTAGTCCTGATTGCATGAAATCAATAGAGCTATCAAGTGATACGAGTCCAGTAAGTTCTGAAATGGGGTCCAAAACTAATTCATCCCCAGATGAAAAATGTGATCCTCTACAAGGAAGTGTTGGTTCGCATATGAAATTAAGTTTCTCGGATGAAGGATACAAGTCTGAAGACATGTCAGAAATTTTAATATTACAGAAGGTATCTTCATTGGCTATAGTTGATGAGAATTATCAGAATAAAATAAGCAGCGCTTCTGATAGGAATGATGACTCAAATAATAAAAGTCAACAAGGTGGCGGTGAAAATGCAGAGCCAGGAGCTAGCAGTAGTTCTGCAGATGCCACTGGGCAACAGACACTTGTCAGCTATTTATCTGAGAATATACAGGTAATATTTTTAAAAATTTAATCTATGATTTTTTCGTAATTTTTAATAATTTTGAATGTCAAAAATATGTTGTACTTTTCTCAGTCTAACATTGCTCTCTAGATTTTAGTTGCTGAAAATTTAATAATCAATTATATCAAAGTGTATAATTTTAATACTGTTATTTCATATAATAATAACTGTAATACAAATTTGAAACACACACTTGACATAATATTGTTTATTTTTTATTTCACTCACCTCATACTTCATAACTCCTAGCATACCCAGGGTCTCGTCACATCCTTTGTGACATTCTCAATGCTGTGTCACGTTCACAACTGACGTCCGGCTGCCTTCTATCCTGCAGACTGACCTCCACGCCATCTGATGGCTGACTGACGAACTTCCAAATCAGTCCTCTCTCCTTATAACCGGGTATTTCAAAGTTCGTCGGTCAGCCATCAGATGGTGCGGAGGTCAGTCTGCAGGATAGAAGGCAGCCGGACGTCAGTTGTGAACGTGACACAGCATTGAGAATGTCACAAAGGATGTGACGAAACCCTGGGTATGCTAGGAGTTATGAAGTATGAGGTGAGTGAAATAAAAAATAAACAATATTAAAAAACCTCATAGTGTTATTTCCTATCTACATAACTTAACTTGACATAATACCTAATTTGTTAAGATAAATTATTTATATATCCATCCATTCATCTGAGCTCAGATGGAAGAACATTGACATAGAGAGTCAAAGGTCCTGGGTTCAAACCCCGGTCTAGGCATATATTTTTCTTTTCAAATATAATTTGTCCATCATTAAGATGTTTAAAAACGAATAATATTAACAATGACACTTTGTTAAGAGTTAAATTAAATATTATTTTTTTTAAGTTCTCATTTAAATTGAGATGAATCTTGTAAATGTTCAATAGTTTTGAAAATTCCGGCTCAAATTAATAAATTTAAGTTATGGGCAGATTATTACTTCATCTATGTAATGGATGACTTTTTGCAACGCTCAATTTTTCACTCACTAACACATTATTTCCACTTTATGGATTATTCAAACTCCAGATGAAGGAAATTTATACTACAATATTATTGTCCATCACTTTCACACCATATCAAGAAATGAACATTAATTCTCTTATTTCTCGATGGCCCGTTGTTTTACATGTCTAACTTCTTTCAAATATTGTAGCCATCTTGTTATTCTTATAGGATGAATCCAGTATTCAGATTATATTTTGATTGGTCCAATTGAAAAGGAAGGAGTACTACTAGCTGACTCCCATCCAATTCGTCCAATCCCATTTATTTGTTTATAAAAAATATCAATTCAAATATTTAAAGTATTTTTACATATATTAAATCAGTTAGAAATACACCTAACTATATTAACAGTTTATATTGACCAGTTTGAATTTTTTTATACTTATAAAAAATTTGAATTCTCTAAATCAATCTTATTTCCATTCTTAATAAAAATAAATATCATATTTAAATATTTATTTAATATTTAAATATTAAATAAAAAACTCCTTATCATTTTATATGGGGATAAATAAAGCTTTATGAGAAAGTGGAAAAACAATCATCTATGTTACAGGAATGCATTTTTGTGTGATTTTTAGAAATATCGTGACTGATTCTGAAAATGTTTACAAAAATGAGTCATAATAACTTTTTTCATATACCATTTCACATTAAATAAAAATGTTGTTTCTTAAAATTGAGTCATATCTTTATTAGAATGTAATGAACATTGATTTCACTATATTTAAATTAATATTGGGAAGTAAACATTATGAGGTTATATCATTAGTGAGTGGAGAACATATTTTTAACGACTCACCTCATATAATTTCAAATTTCTTTGATACCGGCGGTTTCAGACAATATCTTGTCCCTCTTCAGTCATGGCTTCCACTGATGAAATTCTCTGGTTGTTGATTTCTTTAAGGATATCACCTCTTGTGCTGACATCTTTGGTTGGGATTATAACTTATAAAATCCCAACCAAAGATGGCAGCACAAGAGGTGATGTCCTTAGAGAAATCAATAACCAGAGAATTTCATCAGTGGAAGCCATGACTGAAGAGGGACAAGATATTGTCTGAAGCTGTCGAAGAAATTGTCGGTATCAAAGAAATTTGAAATTATATGAGGTGAGTGATTAAAAATATGTTCTCCACTCACTAATGATATTTTTTTTTGGTTACAGATGCTATTGGGTGGTGAAATGTTTGCTGTTGTACCATTAAAAAGTTGTCCACATCTCAACAGAGTAGAACCAGTGCCTGCAGGCGGAGTGAACTGTAACACTCCATGTGTAGAATGTGGCTCAGACCAAGAGAATTGGGTGTGTTTGGTCTGTTACACAGTAAGTGCTCTAAATTATACTCAAACTTAATTATCTACTAAGGACCATGGTTAATATCTTGGGAGTTCAGTGTCCTACATTCACTTCAACGTTTTATGCAGTTTTCCCGTATCATCTCTGTGAAAAAACAAATTTTCACTTCAAAGTTAAAATTGGGAAACACATTATGAGGTTCTTAATTAATTAAATTTTCACTTGTTTCATGTATCTTGTGTATTATGAATTCCAAATGCAGGAAATTCATAATCAACCTCATTACTAGGGTAATTTACTTGACAATCATAGCTGAGTTTTATTTGAGTTTTACTTCACATTTACAAACACAAAATTATTGTTGGAAAGTAAACATTATGAGGTATTAAGGTAGAATATTTTTTATCGCTCACCTCATATTGTTCTTATTTGATTATAAACTAGTTTCGGAACATAGTTTCTGTTCCATCCTCAGTATCGTCATTACCGTTGTTCTGTCGTCTTTGACGATACTGAGGATGGAACAGAAACTATGTTCCGAAACTAGTTTATAATCAAATAAGAACAATATGAGGTGAGTGATAAAAAATATTCTACCTTAATGAATATACCTCATAGTGAGAATTCCTAAAATAAGTAATTAAGGTAGAATTTTTTATCACACACCTCATATTGCAGCACATAGTTTATTAGAACATCATAGGATTGAAAAAGAAGCAAAATTTTTAAAACATCTATCTAAACCTTTGGATTTAACAGTTTGGGAAAAAATATATATTCAAAAAAACCATACTAGAACTATGAACTTTGAGATTCCGGACGAAGCGGGCTTGATTACAAAGTTCTTCAAAAATACAACAGATAGCAGTTTAGAAAATGATTCATTCAAAATAACACCAGATGGCAGTTTGAAGAGTAATTCCTTCAAAAGAACACCAGATGGCAGTATAGATAATTACCGGCAAAAGGGAAAAAAATTGACAGTCGTGAAAACAGCTGATGATGACGACAATGTGTCGCCAATACTGCAGTGATGTGTTTAAAAAAAACATAGAAGTATGAGGTAAGAAGAAATCACGATTCATTTAATTATTATTAATTGAACCTCATAATGTTAAAAATTCCCAAATTTAATATATAAATTGTTCTTCTTATTTGACTATAAACTAGTTTCGGAACATAGTTTCTGTTCCATCCTCAGTATCGTCATGACAGTTGTTCTGTCGTCTTGAAGAGCTGTCCTTCGCTCCTTCCATTGACTGACTGAAAAACCTTGAAACCAGGTCATTCTCACCGGGAATTTCAAAGTTCATCAATTTCTTCTTTTCGCTCTTAAATTGATGAACTTTGAAATTCCCGGTGAGAATGACCTGGTTTCGAGTTTTTTCAGTCAGCCAATGGAAGGAACGAAGGACAGCTCTTCAAGACGACAGAACAACGGTCGTGACGATACTGAGGATGGAACAGAAACTATGTTCCGAAACTAGTTTATAGTCAAATAAGAAGACTATGAACTGAGTGATAAAAAATTCTACTTAATGAATATACCTCATAATGAGAATTCCTAAAATAAGTAATTATGAGGTATATTCGTTGAAATTTCTCGGAGAACATTTTTTGACAATTCACCTCATAGATTTCATGTTTTTCGTGATATCGCGGTTTCAAATGTAATCATGTTCATCTTCTGCCACAATTCCGACAGATGAAATTCTTCGGCCATCAACTCTTCTGTTATCACCATCTTCAGCTCTGCTGTCTATGCGTAGACTATTGAAATTTACATTGTCGACTCCATATTTTGGCTGCCCAAAGAACTTATAATTCAATTTTTTTCGCGTTTTTTTTTTACTCACTTTATTTATTAAGAAGAACCTCATAATTTATTAAGTAACTCTTTTAAAGAGAAAAATTATACGCTCAGACCGGGACTTGAACCCGGGACCCTTGGTTTTCTAGTCCAAGAAAACCAAGGGTCCCGGGTTCAAGTCCCGGTCTGAGCGTATAATTTTTCTCTTTAAATATGATTTATCCATCATTGAGATGTATGAAATTAATAATAAAAACATCGAAGTAACTCTTTGTTTTAGAATATGTTCTTTCTCTCCAAAGAAAATCTAAAGGTGGGGTGTTTGCTACCCTGATTAGTTATCAGAGGGTACAGAAAATAAGCATCTAGCTCTTTGTTTCTTAAATCAGCAGATTAGAATGACTGAATTTAAAATGGCAATATTATAATATGTTAATTTTGTTGACAGGTACATTGTGGTCGCTTTGTGAACGAACATATGATGGTGCATGGATTGGAAAATTCACATCCTCTGACATTAAGTTTCTCAGATCTTTCTGTGTGGTGCTATCAATGTGAGGCTTATATTGATAACCATGTAAGTTTAACTCCATGAGGTAAAAGTGAAGTCTAGGGCTTCTAGACAGTTGGCAGCCCTGTATAATGGCCACTCCTGGAACAAGTAATTCAAATTAGAGGCTGAGCCGATTCCAGAACTATGGTGTCAGCAGAAGGTTTAGGCCAGTTTAAAAATTTTAATGCTATGTGGACTCAGATCCACAACCTTCTGACTTGTAGCACATTACTTTAACCAAATGCCCTCTTTTAATGCCTAAGTTTCTAGTAAATTGCCTTTGTTTTCTTACAATTAAAGAAACAGCACAATTAATTATATTATTTTTAGTCTGATCATCTTACCTCAATATTTATGTTGATTTGTTCTTGGACATATTTCAAAACAGTTCTGTCTGGACAAGCTGACGATAAAACAGAATTGTTTTGAAACATGTCCATTGAGGTAAGATGATCAGACTAAAAATAATATAATTAAAATAACCTCAAAATATAACATCCTAAAATTAAATATTAAGCACAATTAATGCTACAAATAATCACTATTCTAATTCCATCCACCGCTGTGGTCTTGGGTTTGATCCCCGCTTGGGACAAGTTTCCTGGATGAGGTTTTTATTAGAATATTTCCTCACCTGTAAGACAAATGTTAGGAAACTTTAAGACCCAAATAGTCTCGGAACATCATCTGGTCACCATTATCATCAATATCATATTCACCTCATTAGATTAAGTTTAGGTTTAAGGCCTCTCCTGGTGCATCATTACCCATTGTCATCACCCATCATATCATTGGGGCAGCATAACCCCGCCTTCCAGGCGCCCCAACCTCAGAAGTGGGTTACAATACACCAATGCCAGGAGAGAATACCTGAAATGTCAAATGATAAACAGGTGGCATTGAACAAAAAAAATCTAATTCTGACCTAATTTCCAGTTGTACTGTGAACAAACTTACTCTGTTGAGGGGGAACCAGGTGTTACTTTTAAGTGCCATATGACTGAATTGTATATGGAACTATCAATCACAGAAACATTGTTCTTAGGTCAAATCGTAATTTATGGGAAATCAGACTGAATACGAGATAAGATGGTACCAATAATTAGTAACTTCCTTCCATTTCTTATTTATTTATAAAAAAAAAGAATTATATAATGCCCTACTTAATCTGATTTTTACACTTTTTCCATGATTACAATAGACATCCTTTACTTAACGGTACAATTTCATTATGAACAGAATTTATGCTCCATGCTGATTCATCTGTAAATTCTGCTATTATTTCCACCACATTATCAATGGCTAATGTGGGATTTTGTTTACTAAAGTGTTTGAAAATAATTGAATATAATCACATTTTAAATATAGCAATGTTAAATGGTTTTGGAAAGAAGATAATAATAAATGAGTTAAAGAGGTTCAAAGAACAAAAAAATCATTGGTTTGAAATTTCTCATTTAGGTACAATTTTATCACTCACCTCATATCCATCTTCTACTTCTTCTTCTTAAACTAGTTTCGTACTATCTTCGATTCAATTATCAGTATTTCCACAGCCGCTGTTTTGTCGTCCTAAAGAGCCGCCTCTTCATTGATTAGCTTTCCATTTTCTATACACATAAACTACATCACTCAGGCTAACTGTCTCATTTTATCCCATTTAGCGACTTAGTTCCCCTTTTCCCTGGAGAATAAACTTTTTAACTTTAAACACAGTGTTTAAGATTTCTATTTTCAGTTATACAGTCATCTTTTACAAACCACCCTTTTAGATATTAATATTCTTTAAATAAGTTTGGTCTGTATTCACCTTACCTCATAAATTGTAATACAATTGTAATACAGGTAAGGTGTGAATGCAGACCAAACTTATTTATTAACAGAACCTGATAATATTACTTCCTAATATATTTTCATAAAAATGGTTGGTTGGTATCTAATGTCGAGCACTTGATAATGAAATCATTCGCTCTCTTGCACTCCAATATTTAGCAGAAAGAGTATTCGAGGCCTAGGGGTTCATTTCTCCTTCCTTCCTATACCTACTTTGTCTGTATGGGTGACGTAACCACCACATGTGGTGCCTACTACTAAATGGTTACAACTAGTTTATTATACTCCAATTTTCATAAAAATTAAATTAATGTTTTTATTACCTCACCTCATATCCTTTTTCATCTAGACTGCAGTTTCAGAGCTTATCTCCATCATCAGTAGCCTCTCATCAAGCAGTGGAGATAAGCTCCAAAACTGCAGTCTAGAAGAAAAAAGGATATGAGGTGAGGTAATAAAAACATTAACTTAAACCTCATAGTATTTTTTTCCTGTGAAAGTTAAATAAATATTTCATAATATTAATATTTATAGAATGAATAAATGATGTAATATTTTTATTTTACAGGTACTCTATGCAGCTAAAAATGCAGTACATAGGAGCAAATTTGGAGAAGACATGCCATGGTCGTATGGTGATACAAAAAATTAATGCCATAAATAAATTTATATTGCTGTTTTAAATTAATTTTATCTACAATAAGCAATTTTCTTGATATGATGATAGAGATCAAGTCATAGATGAGATAAACAAATGTAAGTCATTCATTTACTCTTAT
Source organism: Diploptera punctata (assembly GCA_030220185.1). Lineage (NCBI taxonomy): Eukaryota > Metazoa > Arthropoda > Insecta > Blattodea > Blaberidae > Diploptera > Diploptera punctata. Next base: position 1,325,333 of record JASPKZ010007829.1, read on the forward strand.
CTTGAACAAAGAATTAATAAATATACACTCAGATAAATTTCTTGATTCTTATTTTACATTGGCATTTGTTCTTAATGTACTGTCCACTTTTTTGTCATACATGACTTGACTTACATTATCATATGAAGAAAACCTCTTATTAGGAACGAAGTTGTGAAATTTCATCCTGTGCAATATGGTCCCAGGAAAGTCATCCTATGACAATTTTGTACTTGTAGAAGTCATTGTCTGATTCATCCGAGACTTGGTTTGAAACTTGAAAGCAAATGTAAATTCAACGAATGCCGTCTCATAGAATTCCAAAAGCCATACTTCGCTACTGCCCCCAAGGCAGAAGATCACTGGGATGTCCAAAAAAGCGCTGGATGGAAAATTCCTCTTTGAGACCGTAACAGGCCACACGGCCTAATACTTGCATGGATGATGATGATGTAGAAGTCATTGCTGTTTAACATTTCATTAGTTATTGCAAGTCACTTTAATACCATACGGAATAAATTGACCTCAGAACTAAAAAAAGATAGCTATGAAAGAGAGTAAAATATTACTTATTTTAGGAATTCATACTGTGAGGTAAAATATATTGTTTAGTTGTTTCTTGACTCACCTCATACTTCTTAACTCCCAAGCAGACTCGAGTTTCTTCACTTCATTTGTGACATTCTCAATGCTGTATTATGTTCACAACTGATGTCCAACGGCGTCATTAAGACACTGTTCGACAGAGCGACTAAGTTATGCCAACCACAACACCTTAAACAAGAACAACACCATCTGTTCAATTGTTTCCAGAAAAATGGCTACACATCCAAGGAAATAAGACAAACCATACATCCACGAAGACAGCACGTCAGAATGGATAACACACCCTCAACCAGCATAGCCTACTTACCATATGTACAAAGAGTCACAGATCGTATCGGAAAACTCCTACGAAAATACAACATAAAACAGTTTACAGACCTACAAGAAAAATAGAAGACTGCCTTCGCTCAGCTAAGGATCCTCGGCCACCTCTCTCCACTTGCGGCGTATATCGACTTCCTTGTTCGTGTGGTAAACCATACATAGGGACCACAAAAAGAAGTATAGCCACCCGTTTATCAGAACACAAAAGAAACTGCAGACAAGGAGAAATGGATAATCGGCTGTAGCAGAACATGCCATTATGAATGGACACCAGATTCTATTCGATGATACACAAGTTTTAGCCACAACTTCCTATTATTTCCCTAGATTATATCGAGAGGCTATAGAAATACACAAGCATAAGGAAAATATTAACAGAAAAGAGGAAGGTATTAAACTGTCTAAGGCCTGGTACCGTACACTAGAAAATAAATGCATCAACACTAGGGACAACAAGGAGACGACCATTAGCCAATCAGCAAGAGCCACGCCCGCTCACCCTGCTCCCACCACTAGTATCAATACAACACCCGCAGCGTTCACTCTAAGTAGAGCTTCCGACCAGGAAACACGCCTAGAAGCACTCGCCACTGAAGATGCCCTCCGCAGTTGAGGGCGAAACGTCTGGTATCAACACCAACTATGGACCACGGCCACAGAACCCGGAATCACTCAACATCATTACAGAGATATAATTTATTAAACACAGGATATAAAATATTTGTTATTATAATATTAAGAACAAATTACATAAATATTATGAAAAACTTTTTGGCGAAGAGCAAAATAGTTTTCGGAAAGGAAGATCTTATTGTGATGGGTATTTTTCATTAAAGTTGTTAATAGTAAAACAAAGAGAATTCAATGTGGAAACTCATATTGCATTTTTAGATTTGAAAAAGACTTATGATAGAGTACATAGAAATAAGAATTAAATGAATTTTTCTCTTCAAATATAAATATAATTAAATGAATGTTTTTATTACCTCACCTCATATCCCTTTTCTTCTAGACTGCAGTTTCGGAGCTTATCTCCATCATCAGTAGCCTCTGGTTGACTGAAACTGCAGTCTAGAAGAAAAAGGATATGAGGTGAGGTAATAAAAACATTAAGTTATGTAGGTAGGAAATAACACTATGAGGTTTATTTTAATATTGTTTAGTTGTTTCTTGACTCACCTCATACTTCTTAACTCCCACGCAGACTCGAGTTTCTTCACTTCGTTTGTGACATTCTCAATGCTGTATTACGTTCACAACTGATGTCCAATGGCCTCCTCTCCTGCAGACTGACCTCCGAGCCATCTGATGGCTGACCGACGAACTACCAAATCAATCCCCTCTCCTTATCACTGGGTATTTCAAAATTCATAGTTGTGTTTTTATTCTTGCATATGTAAATGTTTTCCCAAATTGTGAGTTCCTTCGGTTTTTCCAATTGTTTTTTTTTTGGTTTCTGTTCTATGTTTTTCTGTTTCTCCATTTTTAACATTTCTGAGGTGTTCCTTTAATCTTGTATAGATTCCTTTTTGTTTTTCCTATGTATATCTTTTCACAATCTTTACAATTAATTTGATAAATTCCCGATTTTTTGCAGTCTTCAATCTTTTCATTTTTGTTGGTTTTTATTAAATTACCTAAACTGTAATCATTTTTTGGTGTTAATTTAATGTTGAAGTTTCAAAAAATCAGTTGTGAAAGTGATACAGCATTGAGAATGTCACAAATACAGTGAAGAAATCTGGATCTGCGAGGGAGTTAAGAAGTATGGGGTGTGTCAAGAAACAACTCAACAAAATTAAAATAAACCTCATTGTGTTATTTCCTAACTTAAATAGTGCAAGTTGCTGGAACATAGAATTTTTAAGTCTTAAATTTAAAACTGGACATTAGTTTTGTTATGTTTCATGATCTTTTCTTGTGGCTCTTTTTGAATTATGGGTTGATTATTTTGTCAGTAGCTTCCATTAATCCTGTTTTGAAGTTTCTTCTGGATTTATTCAGTGTCATTGTACCTGTCATCCAGTTATTTGTTATACTCCAGTTACTTTTTTTATAAACAAATTTGTGAAATACTCAATATGAACAGATAAGAGAATGAGTAAATTATACGACTGTAGTTATATTACAGAACAATATTCAAACACTATCACTTTCTGATATAAGCTCATCCATTTCACTTTTTAACTTAATCTCTATATGAGCCTTGCATGAGTTTTGGTAAAAACATAAAAGTAAAGTGATCCCATTACAGACCTTAGTAGATCCTTCCTAGACAATTGGCACAATATGTCAGTCTTGCATGATGGCCGTCCTGCGCCGTACCCAAGTGGTTAAGACAAGAAGCCTTGGTGCAGAGCTACGGAACTTGTGCTGGTTCGAGTCTCTCTGGGAGAAGACATTTTTCTCATGGAATTTCGGCCAATATGGGACCGGTACCCACCCAGCATCGTGTGGCATTTGTGTAGCCACAATTAGTAGCGTCTCCAGGTTAAGAAGACCAGCTATAACGACTGGGGGACCCAACATCTGACTACATGTCACTCCTACACTGGCTAGATGATCGTCTACCTCTGTGATTAACACATGTGGATGTGAGGCCAGCAGGCAGATCAGCCAAGGGCCTTTTAGGCTTGTCGTGGAGTTTTGCATGATGGTCACTTTTACCCCCAGAATAAAAGTCTGGTATTCATTTCCATTGGAGTTGAGTCACATTCAGGGTCATGGGGCTACGCCAGAAGGTTTTAAAGTAAAGGCAAAGTGATCCCACTACAGGCCTTAGGATACTCTTGGATTAGTAGGATCTTAAGGCTCGCAGCTTTCTAGACAATCAGCAGCTGGATTGTCAGCCCTGCAAACCCCCAGAGCAAACATGCGGTACTCATTTACAGTAGAGGCTGAGTCTGTCCCAGGGCCATGGCACTGCCAGAAAGTTTCAGACTGGTTTAAAAATGCTGACCTGCCAGGACTCAAACCCCCAATCTTCCATTTGCAGCATGTTTGCTTAGCTGCGCTGTGGCATGAGAGGTCTAGTATTTTTTTTACCATTAAGTTATTCTCACCTTTTTGATTTGCCGCTCTTGTTTGCACCTCTTCATACAACTTTTTCTCTCTGATGTTTAACCACAACTTTAAGTTAAATTTAAATAATAACCTTGAGAGTTATAAATAGAGGTCCTGCATAACTCAGCACTTTAAATTACATGAGATTCCTGTATACTTTGCATGACTGGAGAGAATTATGCAGTTTGTGCAAAAATTGTACTTAATTTTAACTTTTACTAAAAAAAAATAAATTCTATCTTACGTTATTTACCTTGTCTTGTAACCAGTTCGTAGTACTGCTGTTGAAACTTTTTTTCTTTTTTCCATTTTTTAAGAGTGCTCAGGTTTGTGCTTTTCATTTATATATCTATATTGTATAAGTTATATGTGAATGGAACACTGTAAAAGACTGGACAAGATTTTTGACTTGGATTGTAATAACAATTTTTTAGACATAAATTGGATTAATCCTCAGGTTGTAAATCTTTTTTTTTTTTTTACTTTTAGAATAGTACAGTAAATAACACTTACTGAAGTTACTATTTATGGGTTTTTTGTATATGATGCCACATATGAAATAAATTGAGTGTAAAATGCTGAGCATGTGGCGGCAGTATGTGAAGCATGTTATTAACTGTAGGAGATTTAAATGAAGCAGATTTGCTTATTAAAGTTTTAACTAATGATAATTATAGAATATTAGAAGTAAATTAATTCATATTGATAAACGTTCCTTTCTAATTGAGACAAATTAAAAAATAAATATGTTACAGTTTTAATATAAAATTTTTTTAATGCATTACTAAGTTATGTCCTGTTCATTATACCAATAACGTAATGTGTATACAGTATTTTATGAAAATTAAATGGACTATTATATTAATTGAAACTTTTCATTCAGTTCATAAGTTTAACTTGAGTTGGTTTCACCAATCTTATATTTTAATTTAGATTATTTTCTTTAGAGAATCTTTTCTGAGGTTAATCTAGTTTTATTATGATCTTGAACGGCAATGCTGTTATTTAGAGCAAAAATGCTACCAATACTGACACGGCATAGAAATCATCTGGACACATTTAACAATGAAGAATCTTTCCTCTCTAGAAAGGGTGAAAGCGAGATATATAAAGGCAGTATTAGGAGTGTCAAGACTCACATACCTACTAGCGAAGGAAACTTTCCTCATCTACGACCTCAGAACAAGCATACTCTTACCCAGCACCAGCACATCTGAGCAGCTGCTAGCAACATTGAACAGGAAAAGAGAAGGAATACATCCAGAATTCTACAGCACCGGAGCCATGGTGGACCGTGCGTGGACAAAAGAAAATTTCTAAATGAGACATGTCATCACTAGGCTGGCAATCCACGGATTCCACCACCTGATATGCAACAACAAAAAATTCCATTAACCAAACATGGACTGTAAATGTATGCTATGCGAAAAAACATGTGACCGATATCACATTGAGCTATGCACAAAAAGAACAAAGACAATTTGTGAATATGCAAAAATGTAAATTTAAAATGTATCCTACTTTAATCCTGGCTATTTGGCTGCAATAAAATTATTATTATTATTATGATATTGAAGAAGATTTCTGGGCTGTAGGCCATGGTCTCAAGGCTTGAAGTTCCCCAACATTTTGCCAGACAACCCTTGAGGATGCCAGATGTAGTCTCTGGCGAAACGTCAGGGAACTACAAGCCTCGAGACCACGGCCTACAGCCCAAAAATCTTCTTCAAGATCATCATAGTAACTCCGGCCGTGAAAGCCTGAATCAATACATGTTGTTTTCAAATGCTGGGCCTCGGCAACGAAGCCATTAGCGTTCTTGCTCTCCAATATTTCTCAATGGTGGATCCAACAGGTAATACTTCACAGGTTTGTAGGTGTTCTTCGTCTTTGTTGCATAGTCTATACATTAATCTAGTTTTGCTTGTTTTAAGTTCTGGATTAAAAAAAAATGTTTGTTGTGAAGGAACTGCGTAAAATAAGCAAATTCCTCTTGAAGTTGAATTTTATGACCCAATTTTGCTAGTTTAACCCTCTAGGTGTCATGAGCCGATTAGATCGGCTCTGGTGCTCCCCATTACCTGCCAAACAAAACACTTAAACTGTGAACGTAATACAGCATTGAGAATGTCACAACTGAAGTGAAGAAACTCGGGTCTGCGTGGGAGTTAAGAAGTATAAGGTGACCGATGTGATCGGCGGGTGCAATTTAAATCTCTGACACAAGAGATTTTACCAGTGGAATGCAGAGGATTAAGGAACACATATTTTCTTTGTTAAATTGGAGAAACTTAATTTCTGATTTTTTTTTTCAATGTTTTTACTTAAATTAACGATGTCCAATCATGGATAGTGTCTAATTTTTCTTTCTCAAATTTCATTTCTGATATTTTAAATTAACACTTTCTAGAATTGGACATAGTTTTCATTTTATCTGTTTTAAAATAGAATAAATTTCTGATGCCAGCTTATTTAAAAGTATCGGATGCAGATATCACGGAAATTTCAATTAACAAAAGTAAAATTATGGCATTTCATGGGAAAGACCCCATACAAAGTAAAATCTATCTCCAGAATAAAATTTTAGAGAGATCTAATCAATTTAAATATCTTGGATATTATCTCTCTATCGTCCACCGCTGTGGTCTCGAGGTAGCGTGCTGCCTTGTCACGCAGCGGGCCCGGGTTTGATCCCCGGTCGGGGCAGTTTTTCTGGGTGAGGTTTTTATCGGGGTTTTTCCTCACCTGTAAGACAAATGTCAGGAAAACTTTAAGGCCCAAACGGTCCCCGAAATCATATGGCCATCATCCTTATCATTATCCTTCACCAGTGTGGAAAGCAATGGGAAGCTACCACACCTACACAATTCCCTAGTAAAGCTGCAAGCATAGCATGAAAATGCTATGATTGCAGTGAAGGACCTGCCTTCAGGCAGAATTACTATGGATGGATCTCTCTATCTGGGATGAAAAGGATATCCCTGAAAAAATTACTAGTTATAATAAAAGTTTGGGAATTATTAATCAAGTTATGAAACCATCCCTTGTACAAAAAAAAACACCAGATTACGTTTATATAACACTTTGGTTAGACCAGTGTTGACCTATGGTAGTGAAGCATGGACACTAAAAAGACAACATGAAAGCAGAATAACGGCTTGTGAAATGAGATTCAAGTGCAGAACAGCGGATTTCACCAGACGGGATCGGAAAAGGAACACCGATATCTTAAAAGAATTGAAGACTACGCCAATTTTGGAATATATTAAACAGTACCAACTAAATTGGAAACACCATCTTGAAAGAATGAGTTCAAATCGGATCCCCAAAGCTGTTTATAATTATATACCAAGAGGGGCCGTCTTATGAAATGTTGGAGGCCTTGGCCTAATACTTGGAAGGAGGAAGAAGAAGAAGGATGCAGAGAAAACAAATCATACATAACCATGCTATTTGCATATTGTTGTTTAATTTGATAGCAATTTAAACAATAACTATCAATTCATTTTTACATTTAATAATTTAAAATAATGTATCTTATAGGATACATAAGGAGTAAGTGAAATCAAATGTTTTTATATTTTCTGTTTTTTAAAGACTGCATTGATGAAGTAAAAAAGAAGAAAATTCATATAATAATCTGGATAAAAAAATTGACTGCATTTATTGGTGAAAGAGACATTTTAAAAAAGGAGTCAACTTCACATTAAGGTGGCAGTACATATGTCACTTTTTCATTAAATTAAATTTTATTACTCTTTCCTCTTCCTTTCATAGCCTCTCTCTCTCTTTCTACTGCCATCAACTCTGTTACCTGATAGTGTGGTTCATCTCGTAACAGAAACAAAGCTTTAAATTAATTATACAGTCTTCATTGGACTATTCAGGAAATATCACTATGAGGTATATTTTAAAATTTAAAATAAATTCTTTTTCATCTCACTTCATATCCTGTCTTCTAATAAGACTGGTTTTGAAACCTTATTCGTTTCATCTTCAGTAATTCCATGACTGCTGTTCTGTCATTTGGTATTACAACCCAAGGTGAGGCTTTGCTTTCTTTTCCAGTTTTCATCTCCAGTCTTTTACATTGAACATTTTCATATCTTGCTTGGTCTTCCCCGTAGTCTTCTAATGGTTTTCATAGCACTACTCTGTTATTTTGGGGCACGCCGTAGCGTAGTGGTTAAGGCACTGAGCTACAAGCCGGAGGGTCGAGGGTTCAAGTCCCGTTGGGGTCAGGATTTTTAAACTGACCCAAACCCTCTGGCGGCACTATGGCCCTGGGGTCGACTCAGCCTCTAACGGAAATGAGTACCAGACGCTTGTTCTGGGGGTAAAGGCGGCCGTCACGCAGGGCTGACAACCTGGCTGACATAAAGGGCCGATTGTCTAGAAAAAGTGGGAGCCTTAACCTCCTACTACCCCAAGGGCCTCCGGGCCTGTTGTGGGATCACTTTACTTTACTTTACTCTGTTATTTTATTCTTCTGCACCCGTATCATATGTCTGAACCAGGCAATAAGTTTACTTTTTACAAACCTTAAATGTCAGCTCTTTTAATAAACAGTTCAAGTCCATGATTCATTTTTATTTTTACTTAGTGTTACATGTTTTAAACTACTTATAAATATTTTACCTGGAGGAGACTTAATCAATTGTCCATGTCTCTACCATATGAGCACGTAAAGTGCAGAGGGTGGCATTGGAACACACACACATTAATGTCCAAAACTTCAAGAATTTTTGCACAAATAACTAAAGAATTTTAAAATACAATAGAAAGTAACATTAAGAGGTTTGTTTAATCATTTAAAACATTTTGTCTGTTCATTGTTACCTCTTATAGTTGTTTTTGTCGAACATATGTTTCAAGGCTTCTTAGCCCCATCTTCAGTGATTACAGACTGAATTTTCTCATGTTGTCAGCCCTGATTCTTGATTCCTGCTCTCTCTGCCTCTGGTCCAATGAATTTACTAATGAGGTTCCTTTCTCCGGGAATTTCAAAATTAGGAAAACAAGGAAAGAATTATAAATTTTGAAATGGTTTCACAACCACGTGTCTTATAATGCGTCTGTATACTTTAAGTTTTAAACTTTTTCTTGATAATTTGATTTCTATATGCTTATTCAAAGTTAAAATTGGGAAACACATTATGAGGTTCTTAATTAATAAATTAATGAGTCATTTTAACATCTTACCTCATATTTCATGTTTTTCAAACACGGTAACTATAGTTTTCAAATGATCTTGTCATTCATTTTCAACCGCCATTATGACTCTATATGCTTATTGTCTGACCAACAGGTGTGTGCCCCCCACCCATAAGATATGCGAACTGAGGCCTAATTCTCTTTCTGCCTCAGTTAACCATTTTCCTCCCTGCATTCATATCTCTTTCTTCCTTCCCACTATTCACGATTTTGAATGTTCTTGTGGGACAATTTGCACTTGCAAACCAGTGTTGTCAACTCAGCATGAACACTGTAGCTTGGAGTGGTGAAAGAAATATTATTAAGTAAATAATAGAAGTCAATTAGCGTCATTAGACCTGCTTAAATGAAATATGAAGTAATAATTAACCTTATATTATTCAATATTCAAGAGCCTGACACTCTTTGGGGAAAGTTTGGCAATATCCCTACTCGGAAAGGTTCATGGCAGCTGTTTGATATGGTGGGAGGGAAGTGCATGGAATGGAATGAGTATAGAGGTTAACTTTTCTAAGAACAGCAGCAGCGTAGAAGGTGCACAGCTTCCTGTTTTGGTACAACAATAACAGCACTGGTTTCCAGTAAGTGGATACTCCGCATTTGATTTTCTCAGATGTTAAATTTAAGTTAAACACAGTAGTGACATTGACATATTCAAATGTGTACTTATCCATATTTGAACTGTAACTTCTGTTCTTATCCATGGTTAATTTTTTAGTTTTCCCCCCATTAATTTCTAAACCTCCAAAGTCTAATTTGAGTGCAATTTTCTTAATTGATTTCTTCTATTAATTATGGAGACATAATTAGCATATGCATATACCTTTATCCAGATGAGCAAGACAAAGTACTTTGGGCAAAAGATCGATGATCTTTCAGCATAAAAACACAACCGTCAAGAAATGCGCACATGGTTTCCACTGGGGTTAAATTCTCCAGAGGTAAAATAGTCCCCATTTGGTCCTCCGGGTGGGGACTACTTCTGGGAATCCATGCCAAATGCTCAACATTAGCTCAGGATAGAGATGTATGGAGAGCTTATGTCTGCATGGTCATGAACCTATGGGTTCGATAGTGCCCGTGAGTAAGTTACATCCCTTTATCATCTCTGTTCCAATATGACCAGAGACATCCAACTTCCTAATAGCTGAACAGTTAAGACTGTCACCTTGTCATAATACCATTTTTTTCTCTTTATTTTTCCAGAAATACTTGTAAGCATCATAAAATTAACTGTGGTAATTATTTACAAATATTGTAGCTATATTAAGATTTGGTGAGAGTGCATACAATTTATTTAGACAAACTGTAAATAATTTTTCAGTTATCGGTATTAAAAGGAAGAAGTTGCAGAATGGTTTTAAAGTTTGGGTGAGTTATTTTTGTTAGTGTTTTAAGCTTAAAGTATAAACTATTTTAAAACGTAAATATGTAGAATGATAAACGAGGTCGCCATTTTGAAAATGTATAACAACAAACTGAAAACATTACTCATAATAATCAATTTTGGAGAAACAGTACTTTACCTTTCCCAGAATAACAGTGTGCATGAGTTTATAGAGCTGTCGCTAGATGGCAGCACATGTGGTATGACCAACGTTTGAAATAAATTCCCAAACATTTATTGGAAATGGAGGCTCAACTGCATTTCTACTAGCGCTTGATTTTTCAGTTATATTGTTGTAAATTATAGCTCTTCTTCTGAATTTACTAACCTTATTTAATATTTTAAACTTTTTATAACATTATTAGACAATTTTGAAGTATTTATTTAAATATGCAAATCACAATATTATGATGCTAACTGCTAATTTTCTCCACAGAGTATATTACTTATTCTATGATTTTTCTATCGCTGTTTTGGGTTATCGCTGGTTGGATCAGCATTAAGAAGTGATAAGTAAGTGTACACCCATTTTTAATAAATGTTTGGTAATTTTAATATTATTAATATTTTTTTAAACCTAGATTTGGAGATTTATTGCAAATATTGGTCATTTAAATTTCATAGCAACGGATAGTAATCGAGAATGATAATCGATATGTGGTTCTTTTATGGGTTATTGCTGGTTCTATAAACTCTGGCGCATGCACACTATTGTTCTATAAAGTATTTCACACTAGTTTAAGTGCAGTCTTTCCAAAATGGATGTACACTAACTTCTCCCTTCCTAATCTAACAAAATAAATTACATGCATATTATTTACTTAAGTGTACACTAATCTGATATACTAACACTAACCTAATAAAAATATGTGTAATTGAGTTGTTGGTGGTGGCAACATTCGTAGAGGAGGGAAAATATCTGGTGAGTTTCACAATATTGTCTAAAAGTCACAATGTATGTATATATATATATATATATATTGTAAAAGAATGTTAAAAGTATCATTGAAAAACACTTAAAATATTACAAAAGTTAATAAAGATGGAAGAAGTACGTAGAGTAAGAGCATTACAAGAATATACTATAGAAAATTATGGGAAAGGTAATGTACTGTTGAACCCCAATTTTTTAAACAAGGAAACTGTCAACTATTGCGATGCCAAAACCTGTCTTGAAATTTCTCTCAGAGAAGCATTGTAATATACCAAGGCCGTGTCCAAACAATTATCTGCTGTTTTTAACTACATTGGCAACCCACTGTAAGGAGCAGAGTTAAGTGAGGAGAGGACAGCAGGTAGTGAGGGTTATCCAGTCTGCCAATACAGGAGTTGGATTACTTCCCTACAGTTTAAATGAGAGATCTGGTACTGGATTTTAATGCCTTGCAGTTGAAAATAGCAGATAATTGTTTGGACGTGGCCTTAGTACATTACAACGCTTCTGTGGAAGAAATTTCAAGGTAAGTTTCAGCATGTAATGGTTCACAGTTCCCTTCTGAGTAAAATCTATGCACTAACAAACACTTAACCCACCCACTTTGTAAATAATTATGGTACCTTAACTAGCACACAATACTTGCCTATATACAAAACAAAAATGAGTACAGTAGTGTTTGTTTTGGTGATAATCTGTATAATTTCAAACAATGTTTTGCACAAGGTTTTATTTTATGTTACATCCTGGCAGATACACCTGGTGAGTGCACACTGAATATTGTAATAATTGAAAGAAAGCATACTGTTTCACTGTTTTTACTTATCTTTTTTCGACTTGAAATCAAGGGAAGCACTATTTATACAATATCTTAAACCTGTTGGAAATGGACCATCTTCAAATACATGTCCTAGATGCGAACCACAGTTAGCACACGTAACCTCCGTGCGTTCCATATCAAGCGATTTATCATCAGAGAGCATCACATTTTGTTTTTCTAAAACGTCATTAAAAGCTGGCCATCCACATCCAGAGTCGAATTTGGTATCTGATGAAAACAGCTTCTTTTTACATACAATGCATAGATATAAACCTGGATCGTAGGTGTCATGATATTCTCCACTAAAAGGATATTCTGTGCCCTTTTCTTGAGTAACATGATATTGTACAGGAGTTAACTTTGTTTTTAAATCATCCTTTTTGGAGTTGTCATTTCGATCCGATTCCATTTTTACAGTTGTAAAAATTTTTCGTATTGCAGGAGACACTTGGAAGTTATATTTAGGTTTGGACTGAACGATCAAGAAGAAATCTTTACGTAAAGTACTGCGCAATGTATTAGTGTAAAACATTACTGTTAAAATTCTTATCGTGGCATATAAAAAATTATCAAAGAAGAGAGCGAATTCTAAGAGACAAAAAAAAAAAAAAAAAGAATATCACATCGTCTGCTAGATGTAACAAGGTTGCCAACCTGACAAAATACGCTATTTTTTTACTTATTGCTTAAAACATTCGTATAAGAAATAAAAACATCTTTAAAATTGCCCAGATATTTAGTATTTCACAAACAGATAACATTCTGATGGTTTATTTAAAAGCTGTAATTACAATAATCTACTTCCATAAAAGTTTAAGGCCTGGTGAGCTGTTACGATCTCAAGATCATAGGGGACAGGCCGAACGGGTACGGTACATCGTCTGGTCAGTACACATCATACTGCAATTATTCTGTATAACAACGGATGATTTTTTATGTAGGCTAATGTTACGCAAGAATAATTTTTGCAAGGGATTTGCTTTTCGCGTCTGAGTTTTCAACTTGCTACACATTAGGCTACTGTGACACGAGATCGAAGAATTTTTAATTTTCTATTATCGAATTATTAAAATTTTCTTACCCGAAAAATTCCATAGACATTGGAATATTAAAAGGTCGACGAGGACTATCTTAACCATCTCCGTATGTTTATAAGAGATAATATTCTAAATTTATTTTACTGTATTTAATATGAATTGACGTTGCAGCATTGTATGCCATACTTAAAAAACAATTACATACTTTAATGCTGTTAAACCAAGCTACATGCAAGTGCTCTGGTAGGACTAGCGTTAATGGACCTACTTTTCTAATACTACGTTTATAACTCGTAGTTTAAGTTATGAAAATATTACTATGATATAATATGAAAATTTAATTAAGCAATAATACAACTTTCCCGCAGAATTCATTGCATTCCTTCTTACTCGAATAAAACATCAGATATCTCTCTGCCCTCTGCTGTGTGAATAACAAAATAATCGCCAGTCTTCGGCTAGAGCGTAAGACGGTACGATTCGACCGGGTGAGTGCAAAAATAACATTTCTAATCATTGTTTATTTAACATTATATGATGTACTATTAGAATAATTTTACGCATGTTTCATTGTGGAATCTATAATAATAGAACCTGGCATAAATACATACGCTGTAGCAATATTATGCATTACTTTGTTTTAAGCAGACACATTTTAACGTCATTTTCCGACATTGATGTTCTAAAATCTAAAGCAATAATGTCGTACCAATATAAATTTTAATTTAATAACCTCCAAATTATGCTATGCTTTCGTGTTTTTATTAACATCTGTAACACGAGGCACAGATCATTTTAAAAATCAGTCTTTTTTTAAAACCTATGTTCAAATAATTATATAAAACTGTAAGTACACATACACAATTATTTTGTTGTCAATTATCTTAATAGTACTTACTATAAATACATCTGGTCCCAAAGCTCGTGGGTTCAAACCCGATTGGGATCGATGGATTTTTAAGGGCGTAGGGAACTAAAGTCATGGATCCCATAAAAAATATGAGCAAATTCTGTCTGCCTTTTTACGCCCAGATTTGAATTGAGATGCTAATAATAATTACCTTAATTGTTAAAAGCGTCGGTAAATAAAATAAATAACAATTTTATTAAAATTCAGGCCACACATATGTTTAGGAAACAAGTTTTATATAGGGATGTCTTAGCCTATGAAGTTTTATCTGTGAGTTATTCATTTAGTAACCTAATGTTATTTTTATTCGTCTTTTGGAAATTACCAGTTATAATAATAATAATAATAATAATAATAATAATAATAATAAATATAAATAATATGTATGCAAATGCTCATTTTTAAACATATATTAAAAAAATTCGACCATGTTAAAAATCATTTGATGAGAGGGAACTCTTGTGCAAAAAGCATGGTTTTAGGCGCTATGAAATTAATTTTTGCATCGAGTCAAATCGCGACGCCGAGGGGTCGAAATGCACACCTGGAAATTTTGTCAGGGACTATTTTATGAACTTGATTAGTATCGAACCCACTATCATCAGGTTTCTACGCGATCTTGCTACCCCCTATAGTCTATAACTTAAGTTGATGGATAAACAAAATATTACAGAACTTGCAATTAATCCAGTAAAAAATATCTACCAACTGAACAATAATGTCTTCGCGGATTTACAAAAGTAATCCAATCTCTCGATCGATTCTTCATTCCCAGAGCATTCATGGAGGCACAGAGATCTTGCGTTATATATGTTGAGAAACATTTCGTAAGCAAGTGCAGTATTTCGCCAATCTTGAGTTATTTAATCAGTTCTGCATTATTAAGAACTCCTTAAAATAAATTTAATCCAACTTATTTTCGTACATGGATTCCCTCCGATAAAATTACCATTTTTGTTATTCCTTTGACACTCATTGTGCAGTATATTATTTTATTTGTCGATGCTGTACAATATGTGAAAATGGAACATTTCCTTCGTAAACACGGTATCATCATATGGATCATTATACATGACGTCAGAGGGAAGAAGTTAGAATAGTTTAGAACAGTGGTACTCACTAGAGAAACCATATCTGTTCGAGAGCCGCACCAAATTTCACAGTTCTCAGTCTTGGTAACACGCAGCTTTTTTTTTTTTTTACTGATTACTGTCATTTAATTTTTGTTAATAATTAACTGTTTATTATGATTATTATTATTATTGTTATTATTATTATTATTATTATTATTATTACGGTACTGTACATAATTTTAAGGCAACTTACAGTTGTGTAGATTCCTTTTTAGCAGGTATGAAGAAAAATTCATGCTCCCAAGTATCTTGAAAAACTCTTCCTTCATCTTCGAGTTTTCTCTTTTTCCCTTTCGAAAAAACACCAGCCATTATTAAACACTGAAATTCACTTCACTTCAACTGATTAGGTAACACACAGTATCCAGTCGCTTGTTCATAGAAACTAAATTGTATAATATTTCATTGTGAAAGATTCGGACGACAATGTAGAAGTTTAAACGGTTTTAAAAACAAACGTACACATATTCAAAACCAATAACACTAGCCAGGACATTGCATTGCATTGTTGAACACGTGCGGTACTGTACTGCTCGGAATGACACAGGGGTATCCAAAGTTTTGTAGAAATTCAATAAAGATAATATTATTTTATACTTAGAATTTAAAATTTAAATGTAATGTAATGAAGGTAAAATTATTCCAAGAGCCTTAATAAATATCTTCAAGAGCCGCATGCGGCCCGCGGGCCGCGTAATGAGTACCGCTAGTTTAGAATAATCACGTTACATCTGTTATATTTCACTCCAAACGTTCAGAACAGTCAGTGCGCAACTTTTATATTCCACCGAAGTATACTTTGTAAGTGTGAATCCTGGTCTTGTTTACATGTGACCGCAGAGTGACCTCTACTGTGCGGCTGAAGCCTCGCGTCATTGGAAAGAGAGGTTTCATCTCATGTCTGTGTTTCAGTGCATTCCATATCAAATGAACACAGGGCACAACCTGATTCCTTTAAACTTTAACGAAGTTTTTGCATACTTAAAAGCTAGGATGAAGTTAATCTAATAAATAAAAATGAATGTTTGTTTCTTTATTTGTTCGTACTTTATGAGCGGCCATACCGTTGATCCGATTCTGATGGGGCTTTTTGTAAAATGTTCAGGAGATTCCCGGGATGAATATAGGCTAGAATACAGTTGTGATACTCAACTCCTACACCCTTAAAAATCGCCCTTTGTAGTGGAAAACTTGATTAAACGTAGCTCTTTGGACGCTTGAGTTGCTTACGCTGTCTAAACCATAACAAATACACAAAATTAATGTACACAGAATTGAATATCTCAAAAAATCTCTACAAAAAAGTCCGCGACAGCATATGTTTATCTCTTACGGGTAACTCGCAATAACCATTTTTGCCTTTCATTGATGTTCAGAAGATCGAGACAAGTACGTAGATTCCTGTGCAAGCATAGCAGCACATGGCGGGTATTCTTTTACGGTTAACTCACAATAACGAATTTTGTCTTTCAGTTCATTTATGCCAAGAAGATCGGAATGAGTAGATTCCCGGACAACGCCGGGTAAACAGCACGGGGTATCTAAAAATAATTACGATATACATTTTTCCTTTTACTTATTCAACTAAACATATAAGCACATACATTTTCAATTATTTAGACGCAGCAGCGCACGCCGGGTATTAGCTAGTTAAATATAACAAACATTGAATGTATGTGTCCAGTACTGTGTTTGTAACAGCTATTTCAATTTTGTAAAACATTACAATTTTAGGTAAATAGCTTACTTTTTAAATTGAAATAACTCAGGATGTTTTGAAGATAGAGGGTGTGCTATGTTCAGTCACGTTTTAAAGCTCATGAAACACACTTTATTTTAAAGTATATTAAAAGTATTGTGAGTTTGAACAATGTTGCAGGTCGTCCATTGTTGTGTTCTAAAAAAGAACAAATGTAAAAAAAAAAACTTTCACCATACATAATTATTACATCCTTCAGACTCGGCACCCACGGCTTAAAGTCCCTCCCGAAGGACTTGCTCCTTGCATTTTTCCTTCCTAAAGAAAATCAGGAGGAGTTAGACAAGGTTGTCCACTATCAACCACTCTTTTTAACATTTATTTTGACATGATAAGATCATGGAAGCAAATGACGACTGGGGGAATTAACTTAGGAAATATAGTAATAAAAACAGTGGCCTTTGCAGATGACCAGATTTTAATAGCAAAAACAGAAGACGAACTACAAAGAATGCTATATAAACTAAATGAAATATCAAAAAAAATACAACATGGAAATATCATCAGGAAAATAAAAAACAATGGCCTTCAAGGGCGCTCATCCAGTTCGGTCAAAGATAATATTAGAAAATAAACCAATACAACAAGTGGTAAGATATAACTTCCTAGGTTGCGAAATATCATACACAGCGGAAGCAGAATATAAATAACAAACTAAATAAGTTTAATTATATAACAGAAACATTAAAAAGAACTTTGAAAAATAAAGCCAGGAAAGACTCTATAATAAAATTATACAAGATAATGGAAGTGCCTATTATTACTTATGGGTCCGAAACATGGACAGTGACAACACAACAATCTGCCAGAATTCAAGCTGCTGAAATAAAGTTCCTCAGACCAATAGCAGGATATCAAAGAACAGACAAAAAACATAACACAGAAATAAGACAACTAAAACACAACAATAGTGAAATACAGAACAAACAGGAAAGAACACTTGGCAAGGATGACTGAGAATAGAATACCAAAAGCAGCATACAGCTATTCACCACGAGGAAGAAGAAGTTTGGGAAGACCAAAGAAAAGATGGAAAGAGCAGCAATTTGGAGCCGGAACAGGCTAGTAAATAAGCCTAAACCGTGATGAAGAAAGAACAAGGAGAAATAAAATCCATCGATCCCGACTATAGTCTCACTACGTCAACAAAATGTCAGTATCAAGCTGCTCTTTCAAATCCCTGTTAAACCACCAGTTGTAAATAGTAAGACATCCTAGTGAACACCGGGTTTGAATCCGCGACCCTCGGGACCCACTAGTCCACTGCGACCGATAATTAAAATTAGTCACAGAGAAAATTAGTTGTAATCAAAATTGGACAAGAAACAAAATAAAAGTGAAAACTTCTACAGAGTCGAACCAGCACGTTAACGCTGTCCTATGATTCTCAAACACCACACTATTTCAGTTCTACAAGTGCTGCATTATGTAACAGCACCGCAATCTGAAGTGGAACTTAGAATATATTCACTGTTCGGCCACTTTCATTTTTACCAGTTGTACTTTCATTAATCTCTTCTAAGAGAAATTCCTACATCAAATTCTACAGAAGGATATTTAAAAAGTGAAGCAATCCGTTCAGTAGGTCTTGAGAAAACATCAACTTTATAAACAGAACTTAATGTTATCGATGTAGTACTATTGGGCGATAGCGAGGAGATACTAAAGGCCAACACGCACACACTACTGAGTAACACTAAGAAATTAGGACTGGAAGTAAATATTAATAAAACTAAATATATGGTCACACGTAGAAATACATTATATAATGGAAATGGATAGCTAATGACAAATGAGGGAGATTTTCAGGAAGTGGCTGAATTCAAATACCTAGGAACAATAATCACAAATAGGAATGAGATGCACAAAGAAATTAAACATAGGCTCAATTCTGGAAATGCGTGCTATTATGTATTGCAGAGACTCTTGATGTCCCAACTCCTTTCAAAAAACGTTAAACTGAAAATATATAAAATTATTATTCTACCAGTTATATTATATGGGTGCGAAACATGGACTCTTACTTTAAGGGACGAAAGGAGATTACGAGTATTTGAGAATAAAGTTCTTAGGAAAATGTTTGGACCAAAGAGAGATGAACAGACAGGTGAATGGAGAAGCCTTCATAACAATGAACTACATGGTCTTTATAGGAAGCCAGATATAATAAGAACAGTTAAGTCTCGTAGACTGCGATGGGCAGGACATGTTGCGCGTATGGGGAATGAAAGACGTGCATGGAAGCTTCTTGTAGGAAAACCAGAGGGAAAACGCCCAGTTGGTAGACCAAGAATGAGGTGGGAGAATAACATGAACCATGATTTGAAGGAGTAGATTATACAGGGGATGATTGGAAAGCATTAGCTCAGGATAGGGATGTATGGAGAGCTTATGTCCGCGCGGCCATGAACCTACGGGTTCGATAGTGCCAGTGTAGTTAGTTAGTACTTAATATTATCAAATTCCTTTAATTAAAAAA
This sequence comes from Diploptera punctata, assembly GCA_030220185.1. Taxonomy (NCBI): domain Eukaryota; kingdom Metazoa; phylum Arthropoda; class Insecta; order Blattodea; family Blaberidae; genus Diploptera; species Diploptera punctata. The sequence goes on from JASPKZ010007829.1 coordinate 1,344,978, forward strand.
ATCTGCTTGTCCACTGCCGGGAATCGAAGGAGGGGTCTCTTATTTCATAGTCGCTAAGAGAACAGGAGAGCGTTCAATAAACTAACATAATTGGCGTTTAGTTTGATAGAACTTGTTTTAATTAAAACAATCGGAATATACTTTAATATTATATTATTATTCTTCTTCTTCTTAAACATAATTTGTAGGATTTTCATTTGTTTATTTCTAAAATCAGTCCTCGGAGGAAGACGTATTGGATGTGCATTCACTGTCTATCCATCTCTTGGCTGGTCTTCCTCTGGTTCTTCTCCCGTCCGTTGGTCTATCTTCTTTAGCTCTTTTTGCAGTCGGTTGTCTTCCATTCTTTCTATATGACCTTTCCAATATTTTCGAGTATTTGTAATAAATTTGGTCATGTCTTGAATGTGACATTTGTCCCTAATTTCTGTGTTGTGTATCTTATCAAATTATGTTTTCCCCTGAATATATTATATTAATAAATAATAGTTTAAAAAACTAAAACAACACGCTTTATTAGAAAACCGAACTAAAAAATGAAAAATAATTTTAATTTCTAACACGCTTGGGATAAAATTAAAGTGGTCAACAAAAAATGATTTCCAACACATCTAGAATAAAACTAGAGTTATGTACAAAAAATTAAGTTTACCATCAAAAGCGTGGGGTACTTTTTATGGTTTTTATGTTTTCTTCTTAGAGACTATACTTTTACCAATATCTGTTTATTATCAAATATATTAATTGATATAGAGCACCCCACGCTTTGATGGTACATTTTTTTTGTTGGTAACTCTAGTTTTATTCTAAGTGTGTTGAAGATGATTTTTTTGTTGAGCATTTTAATTTTATCCCAAGCGTGTTGGAAATTAAAATGATTTTTCATTTTTTAGTTCGGCTTTCTAATAAAGCGTGATGTTTTAGTTTTTTAAAACTATTATTTATTTTTTATTTTGGTTTTCTAAAAATGTAAATATTTTTTAATTCGATACTATTATAGTATGAGCTAAAAGTAATACTCTTCTAAAAAAATCCTCCGGTCCGGATTTGAACCAGCGACCTATGGATTACTGAAATTATATACCACTACAGTCCATCACTCTACCAACTGAGCTTACACAATATCCGCAACCTATTATACCGGTCTTTATTTTTTTGATGTCCTCATGATCCTGGCCAGGATCTTAGAAAAAAATTATGAAATTATTGTATTGTCATTGGTCCTTTATAAGTATGCAAAGTTTCAAGTCGATCCAATGTTTTTAAGTAGGTGAAAATTGCGTTGAAAGATTCCGTTACATAGATAGATACAGATCAAGCTAATATAAAGCGTGTAAAATGCAAAATTGGTTTGTATAAAATTTATTCAAATGGCATTGAACTGATGTGCAATGTAGACAAATTTATTCAATTCTTAAGAGAGTAACGCAGAATGTGTGAATATGCGTGCATGCATACAAACCCTCCTACACCGAGTTAAATATAGAGATTAGAGTCAGCTGGTGGGTGAGGCGTCATAAAGCGATTCAGTCCATGGAGTTCTCTATGATCCAGACATCTCATTCCTGAAATACAGGAGTCATAATGTTTTAAAGAGTAAATTATTTTTGTCTTATTGTAGATTTGTTCGTATAGGATGTCATGACTCATGCGTGATTTACGCTTTATTTTATCGAAGTGAGAAACAAAATGGCAAATACTAACAATCAATTGTAGTAATACTTATGCATTTATATTATTGACACTTGGGCGTTATAAAATAGAGAGATATTTCGGTATACAACATATAAATGAATTGAGTAAATTTATCTGGTTACGGTGCAGTTGTGCTATTATGCATTGCAGAGATTTTTGATGTCCCAACTCCTTTAAAAAAACGTTAAACTGAAAATATATAAAACTATTATTCTACCAGTTATATTATATGGGTGCGAAACACTTTAAGGGAGGAAATGAGATTACGAGTTTTTGAGAATAAAGTTCTTAGGACAATTTTTGGACCAAAGAGAGATGAACAGACAGGTGAATGGAGAAGACTACATAACAATGAACTACATGGTCTTTATAGGAAGCCAGATATAATAAGAACAGTTAAGTCTCGTAGACTGCGTTGGGCAGGACATGTTGCACGTATGGGGAATGAAAGACTTGCATGGAAGCTTCTTGTAGGAAAACCAGAGGGAAAACTCCCAGTTGGTAGACAAGGAATGAGGTGGGAGAATAACATTAACTATGATTTGAGGGAAGTAGATTATACAGGAATGATTGGAAAGCATTTGCTCAGGATAGGGATGTATGGAGAGCTTATGTCCGCGCGGCCATGAACCTACGGGTTCGATAGTGCCAGTAAATAAGTATGGTGCAGTTGTAGAAAATCAGTTTGAGACAGGGAACCCAATATATTCTCAAATGAAAATACCAAGTTATCAGTTATTAAAGTTGTCTGTATTTGATGCTCGTAATTCAGTATTAATAATGTAGTACGATGCGAGGTTGGAAGTGGTTTTTACAGAATCGAGGAAAATGTATAAAATCCGACCGATAACGAGGGTTTTAATTTCCGATATTCTGTAAAACAGTTCACAAACGTGCGTTGTACATTATTTTTTGCGCGATGGTGTTTTCAAAATAATAAGTAATAGTAAAATAATAACATCTTTGTTGGAAATATTTGCGTTCATTATAAACAACTGACTAACGTTAACAGTGTGGGCAATGTTTATTAGTTGAAACAACAGGAGACCGTGAGACAATATTAGTGACACAATGCCGGCAACTACGTAGTTATTGTTTTCATTTCATTTAAAAAATGCAGTGATTTGTTTCGTATAATGTATATTAACACTACCTTTTGGACATTTTTTGGTATATACATTGTATGTAGTATACACAGAGGGCAGTGGTTTTACTTCCCACACGCGGTTTGTAATATGTAACATTACAGTATAGTTATTTTATTAGAGTGTAGCTTTTAGGTTGGCAACCCCGAAATGTAGGAAGTTGAACTTTCAATCCTGGTCGCCACTGCTGTAAGTACGATAAAACGCACTATCGCGCAAAAAAAATATTGAGTATGGAATGTATGTGATGGCTTTGACCTTATTTACCAACAAATTAATTAAGTACAAAGATGGCTCAAGCAGTAGGATCATGGATTGTGACTGATCCTCCAAGAAACACAGCTACCAGATTGTATACATAGTGCATGAATGTCAGCAGAAAGCGTCATGCGATAGATACCATAAAAACATTTGTAACAATTGATTATACAAAAAAAAAAGAGTTTGCACTTTCTTAAACGAATTATTTTCCAGGAAATGACGTTGCAGAAAAATATAATTGACATATTTACATCATAGGACATCAAATTAATTAATACCTATAATGTTGGTTATAAATTTCTCCACTAGGGTGCATTCTTACAATATTGCGATCCTTTGGCAATAAATAATATTATGATCTGGTTGCAGTGATGAACATTTGTTTTAAACATCGCTGTTTACATTAAATATATAAATATTTTAAAATAACTCGTGGCATTACTTATGGACATTAGGGTGCTTTAATATATTTTTACAGACGCTGCAACGGTGCATGATGCACGTCTATTATCTTTGTTAAGCAGACAAGATCGAATTCAACTATTTCGCTTATTAAAATATTCAACACTTTCATTCATTAAGACAGCTTTTTCAAACATTCGTTTCCACCAGAAGAAAATGTAGTGCATTTAAAAATACATAAAATAATTTACACTGAATTTTAAATACATTAATAACTGCTTCAGTAATACGGGAGGCGTAAACATGGGAGGAAGAAGAATAAAGTGCATAAGATTTGCTGATGATATGGCTTTGCTAGCAGAAGATGCAATGGACATTGAGGAACATGCGGATGGAGCTGAATGATAAGTGCGAGGATTATGGGATGAAGATAAATGTAAATAAGACGAAGGCCATGATTATAGGAAAGAAACCAAGGAAGATAAACATGAGGATTAAAGATGAGGCTATTGAGCAAGTGGAGAGCTTCAAATACTTGGGTTGTACTATCAGTAGTAACATGAACTGCAGTCAAGAAGTAAAGCAGAGGATAGCAATGGCAAAAGACGCTTTCAACAAGAAGAGGAGCATTTTCTGCGGACCTATGGCAAGAGAAATAAGAAAGAGGCTAGTGAAGTGCTTTGTGTGGAGTGTAGCATTATATGGTGCAGAGACGTGGACATTACGACGGAATGAGGAAAAGCGACTGGAAGCTTTTGAGATGTGAATATGGATAAGAATGGAACGTATAAAATGGACAAAGTAAGAAATGAAGATGTGCTAGACAGAGTGGGTGAAAGAAGAACAATGCTGGAACTCATAAAGAAGAGGAAAAGAAATTGGATTGGCCACTGGCTAAGAAGAAACTGCCTGCTGAAGGATGCTCTAGAAGGAATGGTCAACGGAAAGAAAGTTAGAGGCAGAAAAAAGACATCAGATGATAGACAATATTAAAATAAATGGTTTGTATGGAGATACAAAAAGGAAAGCTGAGTCAAGGAAAGAGTGGAGAATGTTGAGTTTGCAGTGAAAGACCTGCTCTTGAGCAGAACACTATGAATGAATCTTTAATAAAATTATCTAAATTTAATCTCATTATAAATTAGAGGTGAAAACTTTTTTAATGACGTGAGTATAGTTTATGTTTTATTGCTGTGCTTGTTATTCAATTAATTAGATATTTGGAATATCTTATTCAACCTCTGTCCTTTATCCTAAGGTTAGAGGTTCATCTTTCTTGGCGTCTGAAACTTCGGTATTCCATTCTTGATTGGAAGAGTTCACTATGAGAATTCTAACATAAAATGTCGGAATTTGAAATGTAGACAATATACCCACTATTTGTGTTTAAGAGCTTTTGTATTCCAGATTAAGCACTTAATTAACTTTAGGTGTTTTAAATACCAACAGCATATTTAACATCACAAATATATTCGATATCTGTAAACGTCGAAATTGTTTATTTATTTATTTTACCTGATGAAGTTAAAACCGTAATGTTTTCTGTTCCATTTTACCAGGGTTAAATTATACATACCATAAGAATTATGATGAATTATACATAGTAGATAATTATAGACTACACAATATAAAGTTGACAAGGAAAAGAAAAAAAATACTTACTTACTAACTCACTGGCACTATCGAACCCGTAGGTTCATGGCAGCGCGGACATAAGCTCTCCATATGTCCCTATCCTGAGCTAATGCTTTCCAATCATTCCCTGTATAATCTACTTCCCTCAAATCATAGTTAATGTTGTTCTCCCACCTCATTCTTGGTCTACCAACTGGGCGTTTTCCCTCTGGCTTTCCTACAAGAAGTTTCCATGCACGTCTTTCATTCCCCATACGTGCAACATGTCCTGCCCATCGCAGTCTACGAGGCTTAACTGTTCTTATCATATCTGGCTTCCTATAAAGACCATGTAGTTAATTGTTATGTAGTCTTCTCCATTCACCTGTCTGTTCATCTCTCTTTGGTCCAAAAATTTTCCTAAGAACTTTATTCTCAAATACTCGTAATCTCCTTTCCTGCCTTAAAGTAAGAGTCCATGTTTCGCACCCATATAATACAACTGGTAGAATAATAGTTTTATATATTTTCAGCTTAACGTTTTTTGAAAGGAGTTGGGAAATCAAAAGTCTCTGCAATGCATAATAGCACGCATTTCCAGAATTGAGCCTATGTTTAATTTCTTTGTGCATCTCATTGCTATTTGTGATTATTGTTCTTAGGTATTTGAATTCAGCCACTTCCTCAAAATTTCCCTCAATTGTCATTAGCTGTCCATTTCCATTATATTCTGAAAAGAAAGAAAATAGTAATAATAATAACAAAAATAACCTATAACACAGGTCAACATGATTTTTGTATCATGGGTACCAATAGTTGTACTTAACACAGTTTTTTTTTATCGTGTTTTCAAATATGTATTCGGAATTTATCCATCACCCACACTTTTTTATTTCAATTTATGGATTTAAATAATTATTTTTTTAATAAACCTAGATTTATTCCCGGAAAATCTTGGCGCAGTGACCGATGAGCACGGGGAACACTTTCATCAAACAAAACACAAACAAACATTCATTTTTATATATTAGATTAACCACAAGGTACTTCTTGTCTATGTTTCTAATGATAGTTGGCCTTCTTACGCTAGATTAAGCAGTATGTTGTATAAATAATTGAATTGTGTCCAAACAAGAACGTATGGCGATATTTAATAAATTATTATATTTTACAAGTTTAACTAGCTCACTTTAATTAAAATTTGTCTTTGTTGTGAAAACATTTTGAAAGTGGGAGCCAATTTAAACTCCAGAACACGATAAAGTAGTTTAAAACAGATACAATAAATTCGATGGATCTAGGAAAATTATATTTTTCTCAATTTGAAGAAGTAAAACGTTACTTCAGCTGAATAGGGCCAAGGATAGGATGCAAACATTTTGCTGTACTCGTTCCAATATGGACACACTCCAACCCAGCCACTCAAATGCCATACATACCTCATTCTGTTGCAAAATTAAAGCAATTCTGACCGCGCCATTTTACGTATCCTCCTTCATCTTAAATTGAAGGTGTGCTATTTCATGGAAGATCTTATAAAATAAGAAATTCATAATAGACTACTGAAAAAAATATTCCCATTGAGTATATAGTTTCTAAAATAAAATAGTATTGGAATCTATGTTGTATGTACAGCAGGACTTTGATCTATTTTTTAAAGATATAGATTGGAATGTCCACCGCTATGGTCACGAGGTAGTCATGCAGCGGGACCGGGTTCGATCCCCGGTCGGGACAGATTTCCTGGGTGAGATTTTTCGGTTTTTTCCTCGCCTGTAAGATAAATGCTAGGACACTTAAGGCCCAAACGGTCCCGAACATCATAATCATCATTCATATTCGTCTTAGATTAAGTTTAGGACTAAGGACTCTCCTGGCGCACCACTATCACCCAACATATCATCGGGCAACGTAACCCCGCATTACAGGCGCCCCAACCTCAGAACTGGGTTACAAGTACACCATACCAGAAGAGGACAACAGGAATATCGAAAGACAACCTGGGACATTTGCAAAAAAATAGGCTTTAAAAGTAATGATATAGCCTTTTTTTTTAGGAATTCATTTTTTATCCGTACTTCTGTAACAAACCCTCTGGCGGCACTATGGCCCTGGGACCGACTCAGCCTCTAACTGAAATGAGTACCAGACGCTTGTTCTGTTGGTAAAGGCGACCGTCACGCAGGGCTGACAACCTGGCTGACATAAAGTGCCGATTGTCTAGAAAAAAGTGGGAGCCTTAACCTCCTACTACCCCAAGGGCCTCCGGGCCTGTTGTGGGATCACTTTACTTTTACTTCTGTAAAAAATATAGTACATTACATAAAAAATCACAAAAAAAGAAAACATCAACGCAAGAATCAAGAGTTCGTTGAAATTAATAGAAACCTTTTATTTTTTTAAAATCGGAAGTAAGATTCAAAATTTGTATTTTTTCTCAATATTAAGTTAAGAATTAGAACACGCAACGAAATGTTAGTTTTTAAACTGAATTTTTATACTGTTTACCATATATATAATACTTCCTATTGCCCCTTAAATCATTTTTGTAGGAAGAAAAGTGTTAACATTTGAATAAATACACACACTAAATCACAAAAATAAATATCACAACAATTAACTATTCACTTAAATTAATCTAAACTTTATTTTTTTTATAAATCGGAAATAAAACAATCCGAAGTCGTATGGAATATACTTTTTCGTGTTTTTTTTGTCATCTCTAAGACAAATGTGAGGCAACTTGAAGGTCCAAATAGTTCCTAACACCATCACACCCTTGTTTAGTCTTAATGTATGAATGAATGGTGTATCTTGCCTTAAATGTTGGAATGTCTCGGAGGTGGCCCTAGCATTGAGCTAATCACTTACCATCACCTTGTTTGGTCAAAAGTATGTAATCTAGAGTTTAGAATACTCATCCAACTGGTCGTACTCCTGCCTGGATGGCTTTCGGCACGCAAAATACCTACAAAGGGAGAGGTTACATACGATAACGAAAGAAAGAATAAATAATAGTTTTAAAAAACTAAAGGAACACGCTTTATTAGAAAACTAAAAAATGAAAAATAATTTTAATTTCCAATACGCTTGGGATAAAATAAAGTGGTCAACAAAAAAATCATCTCCAACACATATAGAATAAAATTAGAGTTATCAACACAAAGGAAATAATTTTACCATCAAAAGCGTGGGGGTGATTTTTATGATTTTTACATTTTCTTCTTAGAGAGCTTACTTTTACCAATATCTGTTTATTATCAAATATATTAATTGATATAGAGCACCCCACGCTTTTGATGGTAAAATTATTTTATTTTTGTTGGTAACTCTAATTTTATTCTATATGTGTTGGAGATGATTTTTTTGTTGATCACTTTATTTTATCCCAAGCGTATTGGAAATTAAAATTATTTTTCATTTTTTAGTTTTCTAATAAAAAGTGTTCCTTTAGTTTTTTAAAACTATTATTTATTTGATTTTCTGATGATTCTGGCCAAGATTTTAGCAAAAGGAATATGAAATTATTGTATTGTCATGGGTCCTTTACAAGTATACAAAGTTTCAAGTCTATCCTATGTTTCCAAGTGGGTGAAAATCGTGTTCAAAGATTCCGTTACATAAATACAAAGACACTTTTTGATTTTCTGATGATTCTAGCCAGGATTTTAGAAAATAAATATGAGATTATTGTATTGTCATGGGTCCTTTACAAATATACAAAATTTCAAGTAGATCCAATTATTTTAAGTGGGTGAAAAACGCGTTGAAAAATTCAGTTACATAGATAGATAGATACAGGTCAAGCTAATATAAAGCGTGTAAAAATACATAAGATCGTAACATAGAATAATCATTATAAGTAAATATTTATACAAATTCAATTAAAATATAGCAGACTATTTGGCGATTTTATTCATAATATTGAAATATCTTTTAATTTTTAAAAATTTATTTCACTGGTCAACATGATTTTTGTCTCATGAGTACCAATAGTTGTACTTAATGCAGTTTTTTATCGTGTTTTCAAATATGTATTCGGAATTTCTCCATCACCCACAGTTTTTTTTATTTCAATTTCAATTAATGGATTAAATAATTACTTTTCAATAAACCTAGATTTCTTCTCGGAAAATCTTGGCGCAGTGAGCGATGAGCACGGGGAACACTTTCATCAGGAGATTTCAGTTATGGAAAAGAGATATCAAGGCAAATTGAATCCTAATATGCTGGCCGATTATTGTTGGACCATCAAGAGGGATGCTCTACATGCGAAATATAGAAGAAAATCGTCATTTCTTACTTTCTAGGTGAGTCCGAATGTTCGAATATTGTGTAGTTACGAACGTAAAAAAATATTAAAGTATTTAGAAAATACCCTCAGTGGTCCTCACCTAGGGGATATGTGGATGGCGACCACAAGGTGCCCAAGCTGAGCAAAACATTTCTTCCACTTACTTATGTTTTGCACTCTTTTAACTTTACTATCTAACCTCTCTTGGTTAACTCTTGTTTTTTCGACCTCGACGCTATTAGGGCATCCGAAGGCCAGGGAGTCTTTCCTTTCTTCCATTTCTTCTTTCCTTTATTTTATTTTCTTCTCCAGAAAAGCCTGACCAGAGGCTATAAGATGGCAGCCCCATCACTGGTCTTGCCTTCCTTTGGCCAGCAACCAATCGAAGGGACTATTATTATGCTTTCAAGTCTTATACGAGAATTTTCCGGAAGATGCTGGAGGGAAAATTTCTATAGGATCGTAACAGGCCTTGGCCTAATACTTGGAAGGAAGGAAGAAAATTATAAATCCTGTCTCTCGGAAACCGGATGGAGAAAAACCGATATCATATTTGAATTCAGGAGACAAAATACTATCAGAATCGCTTATTTTTCTTTCTGAAACAAAAAAAAAGTTTATTTTTTGTTGCTCAGTGTTTTAGTGTGTGCTGTTGCTACTGTAGATGGTCATATGGCTGATAACTAGAGATGTAATAAACCAAAATACTTCAAGACTGGATAATGTTTAAAATATGTACTTACTTACTCACTGGCACTATCGAACTCGTAGGTTCATGGCCGCGCGGACATAACTCTCCATACATCCCTATCCTGAGCTAATGCTTTCCAATCATTCTCTGTATAATCTACTTCCCTCAAATCATAGTTAATGTTGTTCTCCCACCTCATTCTTGGTCTACCAACTGGGCGTTTTCCTTCTGGCTTTCCTACAAGAAGTTTCCATGCACGTCTTTCATTCCCCATACGTGCAACATGTCCTGCCCATCGCAGTCTACGAGACTTAACTGTTCTTATTATATCTGGCTTCCTATAAATACCATGTAGTTCATTGTTATGTAGTCTTCTCCATTCACCTGTCTGTTCATCTCTCTTTGGTCCAAACATTTTCCTAAGAACTTTATTCTGAAATACTCGTAATCTCCTTTCCTCCCTTAAAGTAAGATCCATGTTTCGCACCCATATAATATAACTGGTAGAATAATAGTTTTATATATTTTCAGCTTAACGTTTTTTGAAAGGAGTTGGGACATCAAAAGTCTCTGCAATACATAATAGCACGCATTTCCAGAATTGAGCCTATGTTTAATTTCTTTGTGCATCTCATTCCTATTTGTGATTATTGTTCCTAGGTATTTGAATTCAGCCACTTCCTCAAAATTTCCCTCATTTGCCATTAGCTGTCCGTTTCCATTATATACTGAATTTCTACGTGTGACCATATATTTAGTTTCACTGATATTTACTTCCAGTCCTAATTTCTTAGTGTTACTCAATAGTGTGTGCGTGTTGGCCTTTAGTATCTCCTCGCTATCGGCCAGTAGTACTAGTTTAAAATATGTATTAATGATTATTAGAGTATAATGTTAAAACATATTTTTAAATAGGAAATTGCATTCTTTTACTTAAACTATAGGCAGACCTACATATTTTGGGAACCCCTGAATACGTTTTGTTAAAACATTCAATGGTGTCTTTATATTGGCGTGTGCCAAGATTCTAGTGTAAACAGTTGCGGAAACCGTATTGGTCTCAACTAATTGTGGATTTGTTCTTGAGAGTTTCTAAAGTGACTGTTATGATTTAATTTACAACTTTGAAATTACATTATATTTCTTGGTTATTTATTTTTATCCTCTCTTCTTTTACACCCCTTCCCCCAGTCAATGCAGTATGCGAGTCGCCTATAGTTACTTACTTTTTACTTTTGAGGGCCTCTCCACATTTCAGCGGTTACCCTGTATTCCCATTCGCCATTCTTGCCGATCACGCCATTCATCCTCCTCCAGACCTCGGTCGTTCATCAATTTATGGATCTCTCCTCTCCAAGTTGTTCTTGGCCTGCCCCGTTTCCTTCTACCAGAAGGTGACCATTCCAAAAGAGTTTGGGCCACTATCATCCTCCATTCTCCTGACATGGCCATACCACTGAAGAGCTCGTCTTTCGATCCTTTCCACCACTGTCTCCTCCATATCCATCATCTGCCTCACTTCTTCATTTCTTCTTCTTTCCAACCTGGACAGCCTGGCACTGCGTCTTATTCCATCCATCTCCACTGCCAAGATCTTAGTTTTTGTCCCTCTACCAAAGTCCATCCCTCAGCACCATAAGTCATTATGCTTTCCACAACAGACTTCAAAATCCTCTTCTTCGTGTGGTTTGACATGGTCCTACTCCACAGTACTCCATTCAACATTTTTATGGCTCTTCGTGCTTGTACTAACCTGCTATCTACTTCAGGTATACAACTCCCTGATTCATCAATAAGTGATCCCAAATATTTACATTTTTTAACAGCTATAATAATTCCTTGGGAAGACATCCTCGATTACAAATTACCTGTTCTTCCAGGTTGGGGGTTAGGCAGAGGGCTAGCACCCCGATCCTATAAAACAAGCTTGCTACGTTTCCCAAGAAATTAGTCGGACGGATTAATAGGCATCGACTTTGGCTTCTTAGGGGGATATACGTAACTCCTAACAAAGGAGAGGTTAAGACCCACACTGGGCTGTTACGTCATTGCAGATAGATATGAGATTAAACTGCTTCTAAAAATAATGTATAACCAGTTGCTTCACAGATATACAATATAGTTTTTGTCTGATGCACTGGCTGTTGGAAACTTCCAACTTGAATTAGAAAGGACTGAGACAGTATTGAAATGTTATTTTTTTGAGTCAAAACTAACAATTTCAGGATTAAAGTAGATGTTCATTATTATTATGGCGGTCAGAGAATTCTTAACCCGTTAAGAAATATAGCTTTGCACTTGGTCTGACATCTTTCTATTTTGTTACGTAATATACATTTAATGAATCACAAAGAAATCTTACGACAGTTTATTGCTCTATTAACGTAAAGCACTGCGCTGAATTACTAAAATTAACGACACGAAAAGACAGCAATGAGACGTTAGAGAATGGAATGAACGACATCAGTGACATCTACAGGAAGAATATATAGAGTAAGCAAATCGACTGAGACAGAAGAACGTAGCTTGATTTTACTGCGGATAGTTTCAGACAACAAATGCTTACGGTAATTTATTCTTAATTGTAAAACGAAACTCTCAAATGTCCACTTGCAGTTAAATTATCAAAAATATATTTTCAAACAAGAGATGAATTCATAACATTTTACGAGCAAACTATCCTATCTAGATATTTCAGGTTTTATTTATAATAAATAAATATCAATAAATAAGTCAAAAGTAATGGCATTTATTGGTAAATATGGAATTCGATCAAAAATTGTACTGGATAACAAAATAATAGAACAAGTATCACATTTCCAATATTTAGGATGTGCTATAACTTATAGAGAAAATAAAGATATAGAAAATAAAGTAAATAAATTTCAGGCTATTTGTGGAACCATAAAAAGAACCTTAGGTCGGAAAACAAGGAAAGATACGAAACTTAAATTATATAAAACAATGGCTGTTCCTTTGTTGTTGTATGGAAGTGAAAATTGGATAATGAAATCAAGGGATAAAAGCAGGATACAGACTGCGGAAATGCTGTTTTTACGTAATGTGAAAGGAGCGGTATAGAATAGGGAATGATACTTTTCCAGAAGAATTAAATATATATAAAACTGAAGATAAAATCAGCGAAAATAATAAGAAATGGACAGAACACTTAATGAGAATGAACAACGAAAGAATACCAAAAAGAACCTTCCTGTATAATCCCAGAGGAACAAGAGATGTTGGCCGACCACGCAGAAGATGGACTCCACTTTTAACTTCGCCGGAACAGGCTGCATAGCCTAAATCTTGTAGTAGTAGAAGAAGAAGAATAGCATAGTTAATGTAACATTGAGCAAAAGTTTTTATGTAAATTTTCTGATTTCGTATTGCAGGAAAACTAATAAAAAATACAGAAATTATATTTTTACTTCGATTTCATCTTCAAACGTTCCAATATCTTTGTGTATATTAATTTTATGAAGCAGAATCATTTATTACTCCATGTCTACCTGATGTTTGGCGTAATTTATACCAGGAAGCCGCGTAAATCTATGTCATGTGTTCTTAGTGTATCTTCAGCAATTGTTTATATTTTTTATTTCATTTATTTGCTGTGGTCTCGAGGTAGTGTGCTGCCTTGTCACGCAATGGGCCGGGTTCGATTCCCGGTCGGAACAGGCTCCTGGGTGAGGTTTTTTTTTCGGGGGTTTTCCTCACCTGTAAGACAAATGTCACGAAGCTTAGAGCCCAACGGTCCCCGAAAATTATCCGGCCATCATCATCATCATCCTTCACCGGTGTGGAAAGCAGCGGGAAGCTACCACACCTATAATTCCCTAGTAAAGCTGCAAAGCATAGCATGAAAATGTTATGATTACAGTGAAAGACCTGCCCTCGGACAGAATTACTATGGATGGATGGATATATTTAACATCTAATGTATCGCATGTCCACCGCAGCAGGCCCGGGTTCGATCCCCGGTCGGGGCAGTTTTTCTGGGTGAGGTTTTTATCGGGGTTTTCTTTACCTGTAAGACAAATGTCAGGAAAACTTTAAGGCCCAAACGGTCCCCGAAATCATATGGCCATCATCATCATCCTTATCATTATCATAAGTAATGCCACGAGTGATTTCCAAATTATCGATAAATTCACGACTCACGAAGTGAGGAGTGAATTTATCTAGAGAATTTGGGAAATCAAGAGTGGCATTTGTTAGGACTATTTAACGAATAAAAATAAGCTGTTTACTCACAAATCATTATTTAACATCAGTTATTTTAAAATATTTATATATTTAATGTAAACGGCGATGTTTGAAAACAAATGAGAAACGATAGGTACGCTTCTACTGCTTCATTTGTTTATCACTGCAACCAGATCATACTATTTATTGCCAAATGAACGCAATATTGTAAGGAGGAGCTTTCTTTAACATGGTAATTATAACACTGATAAATATTTGGTGAAACACGACTCTGATTGGTTGTAAAACAGGAATCATTGAAACGTGATTGGTCATTGACTCCCATTTGGGGCATGAGTTAAAATAGTCATCATCATCCTTCACCGGTGTGGAAAGCAACGGGAAGCTACCACACCTACAATTCCCTAGTAAAGAGCTGCAAGCATAGCATGAAAATGCTATGATTGCAGTGAAAGACATGCCTTCGGGGAGAATTACTATGGATGGATATGATAAATAACTAAACGATTTTTTTGTGAAAATGTTTGTTTCATTTTTTCATCTCTAAAAACATTGAAAATATGGGTTAAGAGTTTTACTGATTATTAAGAAAGAAATGCGATTTGAGCTTGATGGTGAAGTCTGTAAATTTAATATGAAGGCCAAGAACTTGCCCAAACTTTCCGAAACTATTGAGTTATGAGGTACAGTACTGTATAGCGGATACCAACAATTTCCGATATCACACCACTGCATTTCTTTATATGGGAGTGATGAACACCCTTTTTAGTACATTACTGGGGAATAAATGTTTGCAGCTTCAATTGTCATTTCCGGAACGTCTGGAATATTCAAACGTATAGACAATCGCTAGTGAGAGACGTAATGAAGTCAGTGGCGGTAGTTTTAACTGCATCAGTAACCGAACAAATGTTGCTTTATTGACACGAGTGATCCGTCAACAAGCAAACGGCGGTTCTATAAGATTTTAGGACATAAAAGTTTGTCCTTTCTGACCACCATTATTCCTCAAATGTTATAAAAGTCCTTTCGAAACATCTTGTTTGAACATCTCCAGATGTGTATAATTTATATTTACAATGGAGGAAAATCGAGTTACGCAAAACATGTAATTCAAGCTGGACACCATATGCATAACATCGATAACACCCTCACAATAGTACATAGAGAAAACATTCCAACGAGAATAAATATACTGGAGGAAATCGCAATCCTAAGAGAAATCAACAACAACCTGATTCTCAATGAATACACACCTAATCCACACAATCCTCTGTACAAAATTCTCACAACCAAGTCATTGCTTCAACAAGGGTCAACAAGAACGGACCTAATGCATTCTGCTGATGATGGGACTAGTCCCGAAAGGCCTACAGAGTTTTAAAAAAACTTAAGTTGAGGAGACGGACCTACAAGGTAACTATATTATAGTTTTTAACCGTACATTATACTCGTATTACTATAATTTATTTGTGGATCCATGCGGGTGAAGAAGACAGATCTGATCAGACAGTAAAAATAAATAAATGCGCTAGAGAAAGCGTTTGCTTGTATTGTTTTGTCCTCGAAATGTGTTGGTGTTAATTGACAAAAAAGAATAATAATTTATTGTGTCCAGAAGACTCGAACGCCCCTGGATCAATCGAGAGCATAAATAACACCAAGCTGTACCGGGTCTGAAGGTAGCGGTAGATTTAGTTGGCAGTGTCTTTTCTAGTGTCACAGTGTTTACACTGATTCCGCGACACTAACTTACTGGTGAGTGCATGTGCTCTTAGTGCTAACATTTCATTAACACCATGTGACTTTAATATCAGCGCTATTTTTAAAGTATCGTGTGCACATGTGCAAACATAGAGAAAAGTTACACGGATACTATATTCTAATTTGTTTATTACGTGGATTAGTAATTTTACTGGCGCGTCTTTCTAATTAACTTTGATAGAATGAACGGAATCTTTATTTAAAACTTCGTAGGCGTTTTTGAAGACCGACTCTGAAGATACGTAAAAAAAAATGCACTTGTTACGTAATGAAAAAAAAAGTTAAGTTGTTGGCTCGGATTGTGGAAAAGTTTTTGTCTCCGTACACATGACATTTCGTTATACAGTAAATTACGATATAAATAAATACAATGATTCTACTGGTGCGCTCTTTAGAATTCTTACTGTAAACATCATCAGGTAGCAAGATTTACTTAGACTAGCTGACTTTTTGCGTTTTATATCTATATTCTGTATAGACTACAATTCAATGTATGTCAATGTAGGCCTAAACATAAATTATTGATCATCTTATCCGAAATATAATTTTCGAGGTATGAAATATCAGTTTTGTGATTATTTATAGTAAAAACTGACAGTAATAGTTGTCTTCTTGTAAGCCATGTTTTCCCTTAACAGAGATTTAGGCGCTCTCCCCCTACAGGGAAGAATTTGAACCATACGAATTTAGATAGACTTGTTTTCATATAGATGTCATTTGAGTGATCCGTGGTCAGCGTACCGCCTCATACTGACATCTAGGAAACCAAGGTAGTACGGGAAAATTCGGTAAATTTTTCTTAGAGGCCTTTTCATTCAGGCTTAAGGATGTTTTATGAGCCTGAAAATCTTCAGACACGGGACCCACGGCTTAAAGTCCCTCCCGGAGGACTTGCTCCTTGGGTTAATGGTTGTATTAATAATTTAAAACGTGAATATTTGGACGATGATGACGACGACTTTGATTCGCTGTCGATTTAGGAAAATTAACAGTCACTGAGATGGTTCGACTTCCAATTCACGACAATCGATTTAATTGATTTGGTGTTACTATGAGCTTAGAGAAGACTGGTGCAGTCAGAAGTTACTGTGTGTTTAGAATAGGGAACTCGATTTCCATTTTAACAGTATTTTCTTGAGAAAAATCCTTAAATAAAACTGAAGTATGCAACACATCAGGTACAAAGTTGTAAGTTGTAGCCGTCTAAACCACCCCCTCTTAAAGAAAAAAAAAACAGTTACCACTTATCACTGTGCTCATGCGGATCTGTACTATCCTGTGTGTAAATGTCGACTCTCATATTTACTATAAAACTAGTTTGCATGTCGTAAAAGAAAAAAACTGTGTTTTTAAATGTATAGTACATAGAGTTGGAGAAAGTACTGCTAACCTTGCCGCTCCACCCCTCCCTAAACAAACAAATACCGTTATTATGAGTTTGGCAACATCTACCTTCTGTAGGTAGGGGGACACTGGCGTAGCGCGTAAGGTCTGTAGTAACTTCCTGGGTTGAGTTAGAGCGTAGCATGTTTTATAAATGAAGGAAATTTATTGAAAAATACTGTTCACTTTAAACATTTGGTAAATGAAAGGAATAATACTATTTTTTATCTTTTATGTTTATTACAGTTCTTTCAGTTAAAGAAAATTTAACCAATTTTATCTGGAAGTAAATATCAATAAAACTAAATATATGGTCACACATAGAAATTCAGTATATAATGGAAATGGACAGCTAATGACAAATGAGGGAAATTTTGAGGATGTGGCTGAATTCAAATACCTAGGAACAATAATCACAAGTAGGAATGAGATGCACAAAGAAATTAAACATACGCTCAATTCTGGAAATGCATGCTATTATGCATTGCAGAGACTCTTGATGTCCCAACTCCTTTCAAAAAACGTTAAACTGAAAATATATAAAACTATTATTCTACCAGTTATATTATATGGATGCGAAACATGGACTCTTACTTTAAGAGAGGAAAGGAGATTACGAGTATTTGAGAATAAAGTACTTAGGAACATTTTTGGACCAAAGAGAGATGAACAGACAGGTGAATGGAGAAGACTAGATAACAATGAACTACATGGTCTTTATAGGAATCCAGATATAATAAGAACAGTTAAGTCTCGTAGACTGCGATGGGCAGGACATGTTGCACGTATGGGGAATGAAAGACTTGCATGGAAGCTTCTTGTAGGAAAGCCAGAGGGAAAACGCCCAGTTGGTAGACCAAGAATGAGGTGGGAGAATAACATTAACTATGATTTGAGGGAAGTAGATTATGCATGAATGATTGGAAAGCATTAGCTCAGGATAGGGATGTATGGAGAGCTTATGTCCGTGCGGCCATGAACCTACGGGTTCGATAGTGCCAGTGAGTAAGTAAGTAACCAATTTTATTAGGCACGAAGAATGAGAGTAAAAAATATGAAAATCCTAATAACTTCAGATCTCCAACATGAAGGTTAACATAATTATGTTGAATTTTACAAACTCTTATTTTGTAAATATAGGATTTTTATGTCAACTTTAGGCTTAACAGCAGGTATCTTGATTTATGTTGGGTTTGTCTTTCGGGCTAAATTACCGTGGTCGAACTTTCTTAAAATTCAACGTTTCGTCTACTACTGTGGTAGACATCCTCAGGAGACTCTGCGTGCTGTATGAACCCCTAACTCTTCAACTGACAGTTAAGTTTTAAGAAAGTTAGACCACGTCCATTTAGCCCGAAAGACAAACCCAACATAAATCATAGGATTTTTTTGGACGAAACAAAGACAGGTGAATGGAGAAAACATAAAAAACTGTGCTACACGATCTTCAAAGGAAACCAGAAGACATAAGAACAGTTAAGTGTCATAGACTGCTGTGGGTAGGACATGTGGCATGCATGGACAATGGAATAGGATCATATGAACTTCTTTTAGGAAAATCAGGGGGAAAATGCCCAATTGGAAGACCAAGAATTAGACGAGTAACTACATTAAATATAATTTGAGAGGCGAACTGTGCAGGTAATGATAGGAAAATATTACCTCGGAATAGGAATGTATGGAGAGCTTATGTGCAGGCGGCCATGAACCTCGAGTTCGATAGTGTAAGTGAATTAACAGTTATATATGACATAGGGATCACCGGGAACGACAAGCGCTCTCTCCGGGTTCGCTTGCCGACGAGTCGCACGGGCATTCCCCATTCGTGCCACATGTCCTACCCGTCGCAGTCTACGAGACTTAACTGTTCTTCTTATATCTGGCTTCCTATAAAGACCATGTAATTCAGTGTTATGCAGTCTTCTCCATTCACCTGTCTGTTCAACTCTCTTTGGTCCAATAATTTTCCTAAGAACTTTATTCTCAAATATATTATTATTATTAATATATTTAATATTACCCGTTTAAGGAGTAAGCGCAGTTGTTGGCAGAGGGCACTGCAGTCGTGTTTATGCAGGAATAGAACACGTGACACTGCTATCTATGAGTGCAGAGGGGAATGGAACGTGGGACGCTGACAGTATACACTGCCTTATATGACGTCACGTGTAGTAACAAACAGAACTTCGCAATTCTTCCGCCTGCAGAGATATTTTGAATGACTAATAATATAATAAGATAATATTCTTTTTTTAATTTGTTTCTCTGCCTAGATGCGGAATTATAATATTAAATGTTAATTTTTCCATGACGATGTAATAAACATTTCTTCAGCAACAATGCTATGTATTTGTCGTTATTGTTGCAGTTGGTGGTGAATACAAAATAGCGTATGGCCGCGTCATGACTTCCAGCTTCACTGTCTCCACCAAGCGGAAAGAAGGTAAGATTAGCGCTTAAATAATAACTTATTTATCCCATAGACATAATTACTCAGTGATATACAGAGCCTGGATTATACGTAATTCTGTTCCTGTACATGTAGTTATAAGGAAAGCTGAAATGTCAACGGACACTTGATCCTAAGTTTTAAATTATACATTTTTACATATTTCATACCATAGCACATAATTTTATAAATTTTAATATTATTGCGGAATTACACAGTTTCGTGTTTCCATTTATTTTCGTTAAATAGCAAGAAAGGGGATATATATATATATATATATATATATATATATATATGTGTGTGTGTGTGTGTGTGTGTGTGTGTGTGTGTGTGTGTGTGTGTGGTATATAAGATATATATCAGGGGGAACGACTTCCCGCTACCTCTTGTGTGAATTGAGAATACTACATATATACGAAAAATGCATATTTGTGTTGGAATACTTGAGTAGCTCAGTTGGTTAGAGCGCTAAACGTATAGAGTTTAGAGACTCGGGTTCAAATCTCGACTCAGGCATTAATTTTTCTTTTCGTATCATATTTGCCTTCATTGCCAAATAACAAACATATAGTTATAACATCTTTATATACATGCGTTACTGCTATAAAGTAAATATTCTCTTTAAAAATTTGCTTACCTGTTATGGTGGCCACTAGATGTCAGGTGGAACGACTTCCCGCTACCTCTTATGTGAATTGAGAATACTACATATATAAGAAAAATGTATGTTGTGTTGGAATACTTGGGTAGCTCAGTTGGTTAGAGCGCTAAACGTACAGAGTTTAGAGACTCGGGTTCTCATAAGTTTCGGTAAACTGTAATAATAATTATTGATTTACTCTTAGCATATCAAAATTGATTTTGTTTTCTATTGTGGTGTCATTTCGTGTATCATTCAACTAAATTCTATAACAAAAACGTAAATCTTATTTTTACACTAGTAAATCGTTAAAAAAAACCCGTTTACATGATGTTAGATAAAATAGTTTTCTTAATCATATTTTGATACTTCTTACATCATGTAAAGTCATTCGTTCTCACGAGACTGAATGGATCTCATTTCAAATCTCATACAGTAAACAAATCCTTAGCACTGCACAACTTCTAAGGAGCAAGTTCTACTGAATTGGTTGCTGTCATTAGAAAGTAGTAGTAGGAGGACTTTATTAGACAAAAAGTAAGAGATATTTACAATATTATTTACAAATATGGGTCGCACGGGCAGTAAGCCGTACGTGCTGTTGACAGTCCGTTACAATAAAGTAATTATTGCTACTAGTGTAAAGAAAAATAAACAACAAAAAAGCATAACATTACAATTACATAAAGAAAATACAATAATATTACAATTAGATAGTAACACAATAGCATTATACACTAAAAAACATTAACATTACAATTACATAAAGAAAACACAATAATATTACAATTAAATAATAACACAATAACATTATACACTAATTAATTTATATATAATTGTTAAGAATTAATGATATTGCATTTTGATAACATATATTTATTCATGAATGAGTGTTGTCCTTATTTTCCGCGTTTTGTCCAGAAATTTACCGAGGTTTATCCAATTTTCTGGATTTACCAATAACTCGTAGCATGCCAATCTTTCCCGATTTGAATTTAGAAATCTTTCCGGTAATATCTGACGTCTCCAATATTCTAAATCATTACATTTTCCTAATATATGTATCTCATCTTCAAAGTTCCCGCACATTGGACATATTCGCATATCGTGATCGTCGCTAATTTTTAGAAATTTCCACGCCCCTAGAAAGTAAAAGCCAGCAAAGAAATTGTTGTAGGAAGCGTCTCAACTCAATTTCGCTACTTTTCAGTTGTGGTCACGAAGCTGAGTCAACCCCATTCAAGACCCTGTACATGAATATATCTCTAAATCCGTGAAATAGCAATCAATGTGATGTTAGGCCACTGGGGAATTCATGATATGCTGAACAACTAAAAATGCAAGTATAGTACAAGAAAAATGAGAAAATTGTTGTTACGTGAAATAAGGTAGGGCCTATGTAAATTAGGAAGTTTACAATGGCTATTTAACTCATGCCCCAAATGGGACTCAATGGCCAATCACGTTTCAATGATTTCTGTTTTACAACCAATCAGAGTCGTGTTTCACGAAATATTTATCAGTGTTATAATTACCATATTAAAGAAGGCTCCTCCTTTTTAATATTCTGAACAGGTCTGACCATTATTTTGCAGTGACTGAGCCTGTGAGAAATACGGCTACCCAGAATTTGTATATATAGTGCATGAATGTCAACACCTTGCCGCATGCGGAAGTGAATATAAAAACATTTGTAGCCATTGATTTTACCACCACCAAAAAAGAAACCACCGTTTGGACTTTCTTAAATTCATTTTTTTGTTTTTTCCCATGTAACAATATAATAAAATATAATTGGCCATATTTACATCATACGACATCAGAAATTAATTAATATACAATTTGATGTGTTTCAGTTCTTCCTCCACTAGAGAGCATGCTTACAATATTGTGCGTTTCCTTGGCAACTAAATAGTATGATCTGGTTTCAGTGATAAACAAAGAAGCATATGAATCGTCCCTATCGCTTCTCATTTGTTTTCAAACATCGCCGTTTACATTAAATATATACATATTTTAAAATACTATAGTTAAATAATGATTTGTGAGTAAACAGCTTAATTTTATTCGTTAAATAGTCCTAACAAATGTCACTCTTGATTTCCAAATTCGTGAGTCGTGAATTTACCGATAATTTGGAAATCACTCGTGGCATTACTTATGACTATTTAACTCATGCCACAAATGCTAGTCAATGACCAATCATGTTCAATGAATTTTGTTTTACAACCAATGACAGTCGTGTTTCACCTCGCTCTTTATCGATTTCTCTTTATCAGCTCCTGATTTTGTGATAAAGAAAGCTCCTCCTTTTTAATGTTCTGAACAGGTCAAAACATTATTTTTCTCCAACAAATACATTGAATATAGCAAATAATGAAAAGATTCCTTGATTTTACTGAGTTGTTTACTAAAAAAATAAATGAATAACCCGTAATGTTGATTATGATATATAGTTTGATGTGTTTCATTATTTCTCCACTTGGGTGCACTCTTACAATATTGCGATCTTATTTGGCAATAAATAATATGATCAAGCAGCAGTGAATGAACATAACCTCACATTTCTGATTTGTTTTCAAACATCGCCGTTTACATTAAATATATAAATATTTTAAAATAACTATAGTTAAATAATGATTTGTGAGTAAACAGCTTAATTTTATTCGTTAAATAGTCCTAACAAATGTCACTCTTGATTTCCAAATTATCATAAGTAATGCCACGAGTGATTTCCAAATTATCGATGAATTCACGACTCACGAAGTGAGGAGTGAATTTATGTAGAGAATTTGGAAATCAAGAGTGGCATTTGTTAGGACTATTTAACGAATAAAATTAAGATGTTTACTCACAAATCATTATTTAACTATAGTTATTTTAAAATATTTATACATTTAATGTAAACGGCGATGTTTGATAACAAATGAGAAACGATAGGTACGCTTCTACTGCTTCTTTTGTTTATCACTGCAACGAGATCATACTATTTATTGCCAAAGGAACGCAATATTGTAAGGAGGAGCTTTCTTTAATATGGTAATTATAACACTGATAAATATTTAGTGAAACACGACTCTGATTGGTTGTAAAACAGAAATAATTGAAACGTGATTGGTCATTGACTCCCATTTGGGGCATGAGTTAAATAGTCTAGATAAATTCACTCCTCACTTCGTGAATCGTGAATTTATCGATAATTTGGAAATCACTCGTGGCATTACTTATGAAAATTACACCAAGAACCAGGTGTGCGTCTCTTATAAATTGATAGAGGTAGGGGAATATTGAAATCTGAGGTACACAAAATGCATTAATTTTGTTATAGTATATTGCGATACAAGTGAAGGTAAGCACTAGTTACTGATCGAGAAAAAGTTTGAAAAAAAAAAACGAGGCGCTTGCGCCGAGTTTTTTAAATTTTCGAGTTCTGTTACGTGGTTACCTCATGTGTATTGCATACTATTTTTTGGTCGATTGACTAATTTTTATTAAATATAGTAATAAATGAATTAAAATATTGGTTGGATGTAAATGACTTCTATGAGGAAGAAACATTTGGTGATCGTTGCTATGTAGCTTTTCATTTGTTTTATTATAAGCAAGGATTGTTGGCTGTGGAGACATTTTTATATGTAGTACCGTGATTAGAATCTGTTTGATAATTTTATTATGGAAGGAGTCATGGTAGATGATAGAGAAATTGAAGAAGCCTGGAGAGTGGGATGTTCTGCATTAATACCGTAAAAGTCTAAAGAAAGGTACGAGTTAGTGTACAAAACAATCAAGAAATGTTTTATTTTACTTACCGAACGTGTGCTTTTTGAGTCCATATCAGCATTGCGATTTCTTTTGTTTGCATAGCAACCAGGTTAGATGTGGGAACGTTGACTTACTTCCAGTAACAACAATATTATTGGTAAGTATTATCGCCTCACTATGATGCTTAACAAGCGGCTCGCTTTGTTTCCCCGCAGCTGTTATATGTTATTAAAATACAAAGATCCCAACTGCCGCGACTACCACGATGTTGCCACATTGTTATTCTTCATTCAGTTTCAATTAAAACTCGGAACGTGGAGCAGTCGATCCAATTATAAAATTGTATACCGTAATTAATTGTTATAATCACCAGTGATTTACTGTGATATGTAGCTCGAATAATAGTATATCTCCATATTTTATTCTTCTTCTTCCTTCCAAGTATTAGGCCAAGGCCTGTTACGATCCTATAGAAAATTTTCCCTTCAGCGTTTCATAGGACGGCCCAGTGATCTTCGTCCTCTTGGTATATAATTATAAACAGCTTTGGGGATCCGATTTGAACTCATTCTTTCAAGATTTTATTAGTTTAATATGTAAGTGATTAGAACATATGGCGGCCATGGGAAAATATTTCAGACCGAAATAAGAATAATAATAACAATATAAATAATAATAATTTTAGCATGATGTATAAATACAACTATATAAAGTTGGAATTAAATTATTTAATAAATAAATACACATATAATTTTAATTTTAAAAGTTAAACAATACCAAATAATAACATAAAAATAAATTATAACATAATCAGTGCCTTCTGTCCTTGTGTAATAAACGCCCATAGCGCTATGAGAAACGTGACAACACCGCATGTCAAGCATTGCCGGGCGGCACCCGCTTTTATATAAACTGTTAACCATCAGAGTGAGGCGATAATATAAGAAATTAGTCACATCGACCAAAAACTATGTTTATAGTTTTTCTTTGTTATATATAATACATACTATTTCCTCTCTATATTAATTAATTTCACAAACATTCTATTTGTAGCGAATGTTCAATTCTAACAATAAATTAGAGGAAAATAAGTTGAAATCATAAAGCAATTGTTGAGAAAGTAGACGCCATGCATTTGTGTTTGAACCACAGCTGCTTTTGTGAATCAACTGATAGAAGTGAATAGAAGTAAAACGATCTATAAACACAGTTGTTCAGTTGACATTGAGTTTGTTCCTCGATCGTAAACTGGAAGCTCATGACCCAAGTTATTTTCGCGCGGAATGATATCATTGCTTTTAAATCATATAATCCCTAAATATACCAGACGGGGTAACCGACCTCTGCCAAAGTGAAGTCAACATCAAACAAAACGATTGACAGAATACATTTGATATTCAGAAACGAAACGCAGTATTTACAGCTTAATGGTTTTTATGTTCCCTACCCAGTGAATCAATTTAATATTGAATAAACAATGTATTTTATCTTCGTAGACTGTTGCTTAATCAACTTTTATAAGATTCATGATGTGTTCCGTTGAGATATTATTCAAAATTAATATAAAATTATGGAATATTCACCTGAAAGGTCCGTCTCCTCAACTTAATTAATCGTTTAACTGTAGCGCTTTCGGGACTTGTCCCATCATCGGGAGGATTCAAAACTGGTGTTTCACTGAAGATCTGGTAGAGGGGGTTGCATGTATTGGGTTCGTTTTCGTTTATCAGGCTGTCGTTGTGAGCTGCTTTCATGATTTCCATCTCTTCGAGTACGTTTTATCTTCGCTGGATTATTTTCTCTGTGTATTACTGTTAGGGTGTTTTTCAATATTTAACATGCGATGTCCTTCATGGATAACGTGTTTTGCATAGCTTGTTGCTTAATACATAAAAAGTAACCTATAAGCCTACATTGTAAATCATCATCTGCATTCATGGATTAGGTCTGTTGACCCGTTCCGACTTCAGCCCATCTCTTTCTAGGTCTGCTCACATCTCCGGTGTCTTTAGGTTTGTATTTTGTTATTTGTTTTGGATATCTATCTTCATTCATTTTGTCTATGTGTTGCTTCCATTTTTGTCTATATGTATCTATTTTATCAGTTATTGCAAATATTTCAAGGTCCTGTTTTATTTCTGTGTTCTTGATTCTTGCACCCTTTAACAGATCTCAAAAATTTCATTCATTTATTTCTGCCGCCGTTATCCTACTTAGATCTTGTTTTTTATGTATTCAGGCTTCTGATCCATAGAGCAGTACCGGTACTGCCAACGTTTTATAACATTTCAATTGGGTCTCTCTTGTTGTTTTGTTATTTAGTGATCGTTTTATCGTACCACATATTCCTTGGAATTTTGCTGTTTTATTAGTTATATCATTATCATAATTAAATGAAATGCCACATCCTAGATAATTGAGATGGTTCACCTGTTACTATTTTGGACATTGTAAATGAAAACATTATTTTTGTTTAAATGACAGAATGTATTTCTTAAAAACAAAGCTTCTCTCATAAATAACACTGGTCAACATGATTTTTGTCTCATGAGTACCAATAGTTGTACTTAATGCAGTTATTTATCGTGTTTTCAAATATGTATTCGGAATTTCTCCATCACCCACAGTTTTTTTATTTTAATTTCAATTAATGGATTTAAATAATTATTTTTTAATAAATGTTTTTACGTCCATTCGTCCATTGTAAAATAAAACCAAATGAGCTAACTCAAATGGTTTCAGCTATGGAAAAGAGATATCAAGGCAAATGGAATCCTGATATATTGGCCGATTATTGTTGGACCATCAAGAGGGATGCTCCACAGGCGAAATATAGCAGAAAATCGTCATTTCTTACTTTCTAGGTGAGTCCGAATGTTCGAATATTGTGTAGTTACGAATGTAGAAAATATTAAAGTGTTTGAAATTATGAATGCCTGTCTCTCGGAAACCTTGCGTGATGGAGAAAAAGCGATATCATACTTGAATTCAGGAGAAAAATACTATCAGAATCACATATTTTTCTTTCTGAGACAAAAAAAAAGTTTGTTTTTTGTTGTTCAGTGTAATCGAATACATTTGGAGTATAATATAAACTGATATTAATTAAACGAACCTGTGGTGACAAATTTTATAAATGTTCAATTCCAAGCAATTTTTTTGAAAAAAGAAGTTTTATTTTGGGACATTTTAAAGGTAATGTCATATTTCTGCTTAATTGCTTACTAAAATATTTTCTTCGTCATATTTAATTATTTATTTTTAATTTTAAGTAAGATAAAAAAAAAGACTGAAAATTCCTAGTGGTAACTTTTTGAATTTACATTAAACAATATGTATAAAAATATGAACAAAAAATTATAAATTGAGGATTTTTAAAAATAATTATTTTCATGTACATTTTTTAAAAATTTGTACCCTATTCATTTTCTTGAATTAAATATTACATTTTGTCAGGAGACTCTAATTGCTTTTATCCTTGAAGAAAGTTTTATACAGAATGAACAGTTTTATTCTATTATAATTTTAAAGAACATTATTATACATCCCATGATGTTATTTTTAATTTCTATTTTGGTTAATAGTTCTTTAAATATAAGGTTTAATTTTATTTGTTAAATAAGGAGGATAATTGTTTTAATATCCAATCACAGTTTAGTTTACTTTCATTTAAGAATATGAAGTTAGGCAGGTGTTTTCATTGCAGTTATAACAGGAGGATTTATAATTTTGACAACAATGACTTAAAACAATTTTTAAAAGCATTCTTTGCAAAAACCGTTATGTAATACAATTTCTTTAATTATTATTAAGACATTTTATTCAACAATAACTAACAATTAATTATTTAGATGTTTTTATTTATATAAGTCATATTTAAATATTAAAAAGAATTTTAAAATACAAAATTATTAACTTTGACTTTAATATTTATCATTATATTAAAATCCTGCTTCAAGACTTAGTGACAATGAGGCTTGTTTTACTTTGATGTTTATTTGTCCATTTGGTTTGAATCGCTCTTTTTTTTAACCTGCGAATAATGAAAACGCGAATGAGGAGTTTTTACTGTAGTCTATTTCAAAATATGTAGGCCTATATAGATACTAAGTTAGTGCGCTTGATTCACAGCAAAATTGTCATTATCCAGAAGTAAGTTAGACGCGGTTAATCTCGTTAAACTGTGTAAATGTGGGCGTGTAGATTTGTGTTTATTTCTTCTCTTTTAATTCTATTCTTATTTATGTGCCTTTTATCTTACATCTCAGATCGCGTATAAGATATGCAGGCTATGTGTTTATAATGTAGTGTGTTTTCTGAAGTCCGCTGTTTAAATTTCAAACATATATGAAATTGTCATTATGACTGGGTAACTCCCGGTAATGAATTTATAATCCAGACTTGACGACTGAGGAATACTAGAAAAACACTTTGGTTGGTCGGCACAGTAGTTCGAACGCGGGACCTACTGAATGCAAGTTTCCAACGTTATCACATGAGTTGGCTCGCTCGTTTTTATTATTTTTTTTTGTAATCCTACAGTTGAGAGAGAGAGAGAGAGAGAGAGAGAGAGAGAGAGAGAGAGAGACAGAGAGAGAGAGACAGAAAGAGAGAGACAGAGAGAGAGAGAGAGAGAGAGAGACAGAGAGAGAGAGACAGAAA
Source organism: Diploptera punctata (assembly GCA_030220185.1). Classification (NCBI taxonomy): domain Eukaryota; kingdom Metazoa; phylum Arthropoda; class Insecta; order Blattodea; family Blaberidae; genus Diploptera; species Diploptera punctata. Next base: position 1,373,946 of record JASPKZ010007829.1, read on the forward strand.
GAGAGAGACAGAGAGAGAGAGGGGAGAGAGAGGGGGGAAGTGACAACATAGCAATTCAGTAATTGGAAGAAAGACGACAATTGAACTATTTAAAAATATACACGGATGACAAGAAATAAAGGAAATAAATGCTGTGTTGTGTTTAAATTTTGGAAATTTATTGGCCGACACGCAAAAATTATATCTAAAACTTTAATGTTCATCATTTAAAAAAAAATCAATTATTAATTAAACCAAGAATTTAGTATTTGAACTTCACAAGTTTCAGTTGATGAGTACAGTACCATGATCTCTTGTACACATAATTGAATATCTAAAATAAAAAAACCCTATAAATAAATTCGCGACAGCATATGTTTATCTTTTACCGATAACTCGCAATAACCATATAACCACTTGTTTGTGTGGCAAAGTTTGAGTTCACAAACTTACTTCAAAGGCCTCGAGCAGATGGACGTAGGATGTAGGATTCATTTTAAGAATACTCAAAATTTAACTCTGGTTATTTATTCACTTTAAAGCACTTCACTTCACTTTTGTACTTAAATTCACTGATCAAGGCTAATTTCTAAACACTTTTTTGTAACTTCATGCATTACTGCGGAGATGGCATTTACGTGTTACTTGCATGAAATCTTATCTGCATCTGAGGACATGAGGCTGATGCAAGACATTATAAGCATACAGACCCAAGTTTCCAGAAATTTCTACATACAAAGGAACTTAGTTTCGCGGACAAAAATTGAGCGCGAAAGGTAGAAGGGCCAATGAAAAATTACATTTAATTATTTGCCGCCAAACTATATTAAGACAAAAGGGATGTAAGAATGACGCGATATTTTTGATGATGCAAGTTTTAGATTATTCCATAAGAACTTCAATGTAAGAAGGACTTATAGTACATGTATTACGCATTTAAATACAAGTCATATAAAACTTTAAAAATAAAAATATATAAAAAATCAAGTAAAATAAGAATTGTCCAGCATTTTTGTCTTTCAGCTCAGTTATGCTAAAAAGATCGGGATAAGTAGAATCCCTGGCAACCCCGAGCACAGGGTATCTAAAATAATTACAATGTAGGTAAATTTATAATTATTTATATTTGTACTTTTTAAACTACACATAAATACACATTTAATTTATTTAGGCGTAGCAGTACGCGTCGGATATAAGCTAGTTGAATATAAACATAAAAATCAGCTGATGTGCCACATGTAGAACATCTGGGCACTAATTCTCTAATCTTGTGTGTAAAATTGTAGATTAATCTAATGCATTTGTCAAATTGTCAAGCAAATGAATTGCACGAAGAGCAAGTTAGACAATTGTGTACAATACCGCTGGCACATCCCGCAGTTTACTTGGCACTGCTACTCTTGTGGATTTTAATATAATAATGAATATAAAAGTTTACATTTACATTATTATGTAACGTTAGAAATTAACCACACTCTAAATTACTGTAAATAATTAATTGTATTGTAACTAAAACCTTAACATACCGGATAGTGAAATAGGGTTCGTATTATTGGAGGTTCAGTAAAAAAATATAAATGTTAAAGTTAATAATTTTGTATTTTAAAATTCTTTTTAATATTTATATATAACTTAAATAAATAAAAACATCTAAATAATCAATTGTTACTTGTTGTTAAATAAAATAATAAAAATTTCTCAATAATAATTAAAGACATTTTATTAGATGGCGTTTTTCTTGTAAAGAATGCTTTTAAAAATTGTTTTAATTCATTGTTGTAAAAATTATAAATCCATTCATTATAACTGTAATAAAAACATCTGAATAACTTCATATACCTAGATGAAAGTAAACTAAACTCTGATTGGATGTTAAAACAATTAACTTTCTTATTTAACAAATACAATTAAACCTTATATTTAAAGAACTATTAACCAATAGAAATTAAAAATAACATCATGTGATGTAATAATGTTCTTTAAAATTATAAAAGAATTACACTAGTCATTCTGTATCAAACTTTGATCAAGGATAGAAGCAATTAGAACTCTTCTGACAAAATGTAATATTTAATTCAAGAAAAGGATTGATTAAAGTAAAATTTAATATTATAAAAAGAAGAATGAATAAGTTTAAGAAAAGAAAATAATTTATTTTTTATTGACGGTGAAGAATAATATCACCTGCATCTACTTGATCTGCTGCGAACTTGTAAAGTGAATAAATTTTCAATTATTTCTACAAGAAACCATTTTGTGATTTTGAAGCGTTTTTCCTAACCTCCAGTGTACCAATTTCCGACCCCGAGAAGAGAATCCGGTTCTACCGAAAATTAAACCCAACCTAAACCATTAATCCTTTTTGGGAAGAAATCCTCCTTCAGTATTCCATCCATAGTAATTCTGCCCGAAGGCAGGTCCTTCACTGCAATCACAGCATTTTTATGCTATGTTTGCAGCTTTACTAGGGAATTGTAGATGTGGTAGCTTCCCGTTGCTTTCCACACCGGTGAAGGATGATGATAATGATAAGGATGATGGCTATATGATTTCGGGGACCGTTTGGGCCTTAAAGTTTTCCTGACATTTGTCTTACAGGTGAGGAAAAACTCCGATAAAAACCTCACCCAGAAAAACTGTCCCGACCGGGGATCGAACCCGGGCCCGCTGCGTGACAAAGCAGCACGCTACCTCGAGACCACAGCGGTCCTTCAGTATTATTATATAAATATTAGTTTGCAATATTACTAATATAGATTCCATGTCAATCATTTTATTTTCTTAATTCTAATTTATTAAGTGGATTGCGATCGACTTCTACATTTTTTAGAATATTATAACATCCATTGCATTAACCCCTCACCTTACAGGTATTTTTTACATGTCATCCGGACCTTACGGTCTCACGACCTTTGGGGGAGGAATGGATCACACTACACATACTTTTTGATCACACAAGGGCATGTGGCCTCCGAGACAACGCAATATGAAGGCGAAACACTCCATTCACACACATTCATATTAAACATGGCGAATATAATAATAATGGCCAGATAATATTCAGGGACCGTTGGGCCTTAAAGTTTCCTGAAACTTTTGTCTTACGGATGAGGAAATTTTGGGATCAAATCCCGATTTAGGCATATATTTTTCTCTTCAAATTAAATTTTCCTTAAAGTAAGAGTCCATGTTTTGCATCCATATAATATATCTGGCAGAATAATAGTTTTATATATTTTCTGCTTAACGTTTTTTGAAAGGAGTTGGCGTGTAAAGAGTCTCTGTAATACATAATAGCACGCATTTCCAGAATTGAGCCTATGTTTAATTTCTTTGTGCATCTCATTCCTGTTTGTGATTATTGTTCCTAGGTATTTGAATTCAGCCACTTCCTCAAAATTTCCCTCATTTGTCATAAGCTGTCCATTTCCATTATATAATGTATTTCTATGTGTGGCCAAATATTTAGTTTTATTGATATTTACTTCCAGTTCCAATTTATTAGTCATGAACGCGCAGACATAAGCTCTCCATACATACCTATCCTGAACCAATGTTTTCCAATCATCCCTTGTATAATTTACTTCCTTTAAATGATGGTTAACGTTATTCTCCCATTTCATTCTTGTACAATTTACTGGGCGCTTTCCCTTTGGTTTTCCTAGAGTTTCCATTCCCCTTTCGTGCCACATGTTCTCTTCATCGCAGTCTACCGGACTTAACAGTTCTCAATATATCTGCTTTCCCATGAAGATCATACACTGTTTGTAGTCTTCTCCATTTGCCTGTCTATTCATCTCTATTATGTGCAAAAATATTCTTAATAACTTTATTCTCAAGTACTAGTAATGTTTTCTCCTCCCTTAAAGTAAGAATGCATGTTTCGCATCCATATAATTGGAATAGTTTTATATATTTTAATGGAAAAACTGCACTTAAACTAGCGTGAAATATTTTCAAATTCCTATTAAACAACAGTGTGCATGCGCCAGAGTTTATAGACCAACGATAATCCACAATCGAAGCACATATCGATTATCATCCTCGATTACTATCCGTTGCTATGATATATAAATGACCAATAATTGCAATAAATCCTCAAATCTATATTAAAAATAGATGTATTAATAATATTAAAATTACCAAACGTTTATTAAAAATGGGTGTACACTTACTTATCACTGCCTAACGCTGATCCAACCAGCGATAACCCAAAACAGCGATAGAAAAATGATAGACTGAGCAATATACTCTGTGGAGAAAATAGCAGTTAGCATCACAATATTGTCTAACAGTGTCATAATATTGTGATTTTGCATATTTAAATAAATACTTCAAAATTGTCTAATAATGTTATAAAAATTGTTTGAAAAAGTTTAAAATATAAAATAATGTTAGTAAATACAGAAGAAGAGATGTAGTTTACAGCAATATAACTGTAAAATCAAGCGCTAGTAGAAGTGCAGTTGAGCCTCTATTTCCAAAAATGAGTTTGTGTTTAATTTCTCTGTGTATCTCATTCGTATTTTTAATTATTTTTCGTAGGTATTTGAATTCAGTCATTTAATTCCTTAAACTACGTTATACAAGTCCATAAATATGTTAATATCGTAGATCTATGAATATTGTAGATGCCTATCATCGAATCTGGCAACTGAAGAGGTTTGCGAATATAAATAAAGATTTCTGTTAAATAACTTTGAAAACAACATAGAAAGTGTCTTCCTCGTTGTAATTGACAGCAGCACGTGTGACACGTTGGACTATTTTAGTCAAGGTCACTGTCACTGAAAAATAAATATTTTTTTAATATAGTTTCTTACATTTTTATTCTGAAAAGATAAAAATACGGAACCAAAGCGGTGTTTTTGATAAATCGGCGAATAGACCTTTGCCTAATTCCTTAAAATAATTAACCAAATAAAGTTGAGAGAGAGAATGAGAGAGAGGGAGAGAGAGAGAGAGAGAGAGAGAGAGAGAGGGGAGAGAGAGAGGGGGGAGAGATATATATAGAGAGAGATTATTCAATTGTGAAGCCAGACATTTCCAGCTTATGGATATCATAATTTCATCTTTTAATTAGCAATTTTTTATATGCACACGTGACCTAAATATTAAAACAGGCCTAGTGAGTAGAAATGTAGATATGAATAATTAATATAGTGTCATGATGTTGAGTGATTCCGGGTTCTGTGGCCGTGGTCCATAGTTGGTGTTGATACCAGACGTTTCGCCCTCAACTGCATTCAACTAATATAGTGTCATTTATAATTTTATATGGTTTAAATTTTTTTTTGACTTTATTAAACACAATGTGCACATTAAATTTAAGTTAGCTTTTTACCAGTCTTTAATTACAGTGTTTAGTGGTAGAGTCCTGTTTCTACACTTCGCTAGATGATATTTGGGACATGGATTGCTGCATAATTTACAGAAGCAGTCCTCCTTGGGTTCATGGTATATGTTGTTCAGGCATATATTCCCATGAAATCCATGGGCTGTACAGGTGTCGAAGTTCGAAGTTTGGTTGCTTCCAGGTTTCTGTTTTCTGTTTTCATTGCGTCTGTTTCCATAATTTCTGTCGGTATCTGGGCGGCTTTGTTCTGTCTCTCCTCGATGACGAATCTGTATGCTTGCGTTTCCGGTAGTCTGAAACAGTGTCTGATATCTTCGATGAAGAAGGATTGCTGGGCTATTGTATAGGCATGACTATTTCTTGTATATTTTGAAATTGACAGCGCTCTTTTGAGAAACCTTGATTTAACGTTCTCCAGTTTCTTAAGGTTTTTCACCGTCAAGTGATTCCATATTAGCTGGATTCTGTATGTTGCTGCCGGCATTACTTTAAGATGGTTTAAATTTTAAGACTATCTTTTTTATGTATTGAATTAGCCAGCTTCCGAGAAAAAAATCTTGGATTTAATTTTTATTTAAGCCTCGAATTTTATAGCAGGAGTTTAATATTATAATGAATATAAAAGTTAATAATTTTGTATTTTAAAATTCTCTTAATATTTAAATATAACTTAAATTAAAAAAAAAACTAAATAATTCATTGTTGGTTATTGTTGAATAAAAATGTCTCAGTAATAATTATAAAATTCTATTACATAACAGTTCTTTTGTAAAGAATGCTTTTAAAAATTGTTTTAAGTCATTATTGTCAATATTATAAAGCCTTCTATTACAACTGTAATAACTTCATATTCTTAAACGAAAGTAAACTAAACTCTGATTGGATGTTAAAACAATTAACTTTCTTATTTAACAAATCAAATTAAAGTTTATATTTAAAGTACTATTAACCAATAGAATATAAAATTACCATCATGTGATGTAATAATGGTCTTAAAATTATAAAAGAATTACACTATTCATTCTGCATACAACTTTCAACAAAGATAATGGCAATAAGAGCTCTCAAGATAAAATGTAATATTTAATACAAGAAGAATAATTGATACAAGAAAAGTAAATAATTTAATTTTAATTGACGGTGAAGAATAATACCACCTACATTTACTTAATCTGCTGGGAAATAATAAATTTGCAATTAATTCTACAAGAAACAATTTTTTAGTAATTTTGAAGTGCTTTCCTATCCAGTGTACCAACTTCCGACCCTAAGAAGAGAATCCGGCTCTACCGAATATCAAACCCAACCTGAACCAGTAATTCTTTTTCGGGACACAAAATCCTTCTTCAAAATGTTACTACAACATCGGGCATGAAGAGAATTACTTCTTCAGTGAATAGAAATATATTTAATATAGTGTCATTTATAATTTTATATGGTTTAAATTTTGAGACTGTCTTTTCTATGTATTGAATTAGCGAGCATCCGAGAAAAATTCCTGGATTTAATTTTTATTTAAGCCTCGAATATTTTTCTTACTTTATTCTTATTTGTAGCGTCATCTTAAGATCTAAAATCATGTCGTGTCTATAATATCCTTAGGCTCTGTGTTCCTGTTGTATTTGTCAGATTCTTACTTATTTAATTTTGATTATTTTATGAAAGTGTTACGAAGAAATAAGTAATATTTGCTTCGACGAATGTAAAAAAAAGCAAACATTAGATTCGAATTCAGATTATTTCCTAATACGAGTCTCAAACACTATTAAGCGTTGATTATCTTAGTCAAAACAAATAGTTATCTTAGTATGAACCATTATTTTGCGTCAAGTGTTATTATAGCTTACCCATATGAGGGTGCCTTTATTTTTTCCCTAAGAAATATGTCTGAACGATTATTTTCAATGGTTTTTAATTCCCATGGAAATACACGATTAAGAATGTATGATGAAATCAACACATATGTTCTTTTTTGCCCCGAGCTTCCTTCATTCTCACAAGGAAACCGTCAACAATTGCATGCCGAAACCTGCTTTGAAATTTCTCTCAGAAAATCGTTGTGACGTTAGAAAAACAGCCGTTTTTAAACTGCAAGGCACTGAAATCGAAAACCAGAGTCCAGCAATGGTAATCCACTATATTACACATCCAAGTTAACTGTGCACGGGCGGAGGGTAAGAGTTTTAGCGCTAGTGTAGCCGATCTACTGAATCTGTGGAAGGGATGTAGGAGAAAACTGTACATCCGATCACGTATTGAAAATTTTCAACTTCAAAAGTGGGGGAGAATCTCTAAACACGTGTGAAAGATCTTAACATGGTTGTGAAATTAGTCATTTAAGCACGGAACGCTCAAGCGGTCGGATCATTTAAATCACAGTATTTGTCGTCTCTCTTTTACCAGACTCACAATAAATCACAAGTGGCAACATGTAATGAGAAGGACAAGGAAGGGACAGCTCATTCCTAGTAACCCCAAAAGTAACAGGGTTGTCAAGTTAGTCATTCTGCCACTGACCGCGCAGAACGACGGATCATTAAAATACATAGTATTTGTCAGCTCTCTACCTGCCAATCAAACAACATAATACAAAGGACAGGAAGTGGCAACAGAGTAAGGAAGAAAAAGAGAAAAAGACTATATTAGTTAACATATTTTCCGCCTGCACAAAACACGTAGCAGATATATTCTCTGCATGTGTAAGAATGGAGTGAAGTGAGGTGGGATGCGATGCGGACGGCAGGTACTGACGGTTGTCCTGTCTACGAATTCACGAGTTGTATTGCTTCCCTGTACTTTAAATGAGAGATTTGGCGCTGGATTTTAGTGCCTTCCAGTTAAAAACGGCAGATATTTTTTTGGTCACCAGATCTCTCAATTAGACTACGGGAAAGTATACAACTCGTGCGACTGGGTAAATTGGACAACCGTCACTACGTGCCGTCTGCGTCTCACTCCACTCCGCTCTTACTCCAGCAGATAGTCCATCTGCTCTGTAAAATGGGTTTCCATTGCTGGATTCTGGCTTCGATTTCTGTGCCTGGATATAATTGTTTGTACATCATAATGCTTCTCTGGGAGAAATTTGAATGTAGATTTCGGCGTGCAATGATTGTGACCATATTCCTCTTAATAATTTATTAGCACAGATGTGAATATATTGTATTGTGTTGTATGTTTCAGCATTCACTGAAGAGTTAGGTTCGGTTTTAACGCGTCGGACGGTAGTGACAGTGCACGAGGAGCGGACAATAATCGGCGGCGATGGTGGGGGCGGCGGCGTGGACATCGAGGAGGTGAGTACATTCCATTTGTAATGTTAGCTATTACAGACCTTTAAAAAACTAAAAGAACACGCTTTATTAGAAAACTAAAAAATGAAAAATAATTTTAATTTCCAATACGCTTGGGATAAAATTAAAGCGGCCAACAACAAAAATCATCTCCAACACATCTGGAATAAAACTAGAGTTATCTACAAAAAGAAAATAATTTTAACATCAAAAACGTGGGGTGCTTTTTATGATGTTTACATTTTCTTCTTAGACACTTTACTTTTACCAATTCTGTTTATTATCAAATATATTAATTGATATAGAGCACTCCAGGCTTTTGATGGTAAAATTATTTTGTTTTTGTTGATAACTCTAGTTTTATTCTATATGTGTTGGAGATCATTTTTGTTGTTGACCACTTTATTTTATCCCAAGCGTGTTGGAAATTAAAATTATTTTTCATTTTTTAGTTTTCTAATAAAGCGTGTTCTTTTAGTTTTTTAAAAACTATTATTTATTTGATTTTCTGATGATTATGGCCAGGATTTTAAAAAATAAATATGAAATTATTGTATTGTTTCGGGTCCTCTACAAGTATACAAAGTTTCAAGTCGATCCGATGATTTTAAGTGGGTGAAAATCGCGTTGAAAGATTCCGTTACATAGATAGATAGATAGATAGATATAGGTCAAGCTAATATAAAGCGTGTAAAAATAGGGACTTGATCTCATCTCATCCCTTGATACGTCTGGCACGAGTAGGGGGTTTATTGTTTTTAGCATGCAATAAGAGAGTGGAGCATCTGGACAATAACAACACTGAACAACAAAAAATAAACTTTTTTTTTGTCTGAGAAAAAAAGAAAAAGGATTGTGATAGTACTATCACAATCCTTTTTCTTTTTTTCTCAGAATGACATAGGTTTTTCTCCATCATGCACTTATAATTTCAAACACTTTAATATTTTCTACATTCGTAACTACACAATATTCGAACATTCGGACTCGCCTATAAAGTAAGAAATGACGATTTCCTGCTATATTTCGCCTGTGGAGCATCCCTCTTGATGGTACAACAATAATCGGCCAGCATATTAGGATTCCATTCACCTTGATATCTCTTTTCCATAGCTGAAATCTCCTGATGAAAGTGTTCCCCGTTTTATTTTACAATGGACAAATGGACGAAAAAACGCTTATTATAAAATAATTATTTAAATCCATTAATTGAAATTGAAATAAAACAACTGTGGGTGATGGAGAAATTCCGAATACATATTTGAAAACACGATTAAAAACTGCATTAAGTAGACTACAACTATTTTTTGACTTTATAAACACAATGTGTACATTAAATTAAATTTAGCTTTTTACCAGTGTTTAGTGGTAGAGTCCTGTTTTTACACTTCGCTAGATGATATTTGGGACATGGATTGTTGCATAATTTACAGACACAGTCCTCCTTGGGTTCATGGTACATGTTGTTCAGGCATGTATTCCCATGAAATCCATGGACTGCACAGGTGTCGAAGTTCGAAGTTTGGTTGCTTCCAGGTTTCTGTTTTCATTGCGTCTGTTTCCATAATTTCCGAAAAGTACGTCCAGATACAATTCTAAAATTGTATAAAACAATGGCTCTTCCAACTCTACTTTATGGTTCTGAAACCTGGACTCTTACTACAGGTAAATTAAATAGGATAGTAGCTGCAGAAATGAAGTTATTAAGACCTTTAGCGGGTTATACGCTTTATGATCACATACGTAATGAAGCTCTCAACACACCAGCAATAACTGAAATCATTAAAAAATATCAAAATAATTGGCATGAACACCTTCTGAGAATGCCAAACAATAGACTACCTCTGCAGCTATTGAACTACAGACCCACAGGAAGAAGAGACCCAGGAAGACCTAAGAAGAGATGGAGGGATCAATTTCTTTCCTGAAGAGGAACAGGCCAATGGCCTAATCCATGCCTGCCATTGATGATGATGATCTGGGCGGCTTTGTTTTGTCTCTCCTCGATGACGATTCTGTATGCTTGCGTTTCCGGTAGTCTGAAACAGTGTCTGATATCTTCGATGAAGAAGGATTCCTGGGCTATTGTATAGGCATAACTATTTCTAGTATATTTTGAAATTGACAGCGCTCTTTTGAGAAACCTTGATTTAACGTTCTCCAGTTTCTTAAGATTTTTCACCGTCAAGTAATTCCATATTAGCTGTATTCCGTATGTTGCGGCCGGCATTACTTTAAGATTGATGAGTTTCATTGCAGTTGAGCGGGATAGTCTTTGGAGTTTAGGGATATCGTACATGGCTTTTGTTGCAGCTGTTGCTCGATTCTGTATATGAAGCGAGAAAGCGGTTCCAGTTGTTAGACTACAACTATTGGTACTCATGAGACAAAAATCATGTTATTTATCTGGTTTGTTTATTACAAAGTGAAACCATCAGGTCCCGCAGATAGTGTTGATGGTTGAATACCGTATATCATTTTCTTAATTCTTATGCGTATATTATATCAAACTTCCATATACACGTAGAAATTTATGACGAATTCTAGGGATATCTATAGAACAAAAACCACAAATATATGGGGAGAGAGAGAGAGATAGAGAAAGGGAGGGGAAACAAGAAGGGAAGAAAGTAACAAAAAAAGTGTGTCCAATTCGATAAAAGCAAACCTCAAAATTCGAATCAAGATCCTGTTATTAAAAATTAAATAAAGGATTTAAAAAGGGAAATTTATTGTGGTATATCACTGCATAGTCCCGCGCCGTAGCCGAGTGGTTAAGGCAAGAAGCCTTGACGCAGAGCTTGGTTCGAGTCTCCATGGGGGAAAAATTTTTCTCATGGAATTTCGGCCAGTATGGGACCGGTGCCCACCCAGCATCGTGAGGCATTTGTGTAGCTACAATAAGTAGCGGCTCCAGGTTGAGAAGACCAGCTATAACGGCAGGGGGGACGCGACATGCTGACTACATGTCACCTCTACATTGGCTAGATGATCGTCTACCTCTGTGATTGTTACTTCTGCTGATGATGGGACTGGTCCCGAAAGCGCTATAGACAATCAATAATTTATAAGTTAAGGAGACGGACAACTATTTTATAATTTTGCATTATAAGTTTAAATTTATGATAGTTGGCAGTACCATTAACAGCTTGGATATTATTATCTATACAAGTTTATTACGAAAATATCACAGCATAAGTATGTTTTTTTATTAATAGTTACTTATTTTACAAGGGTCCACCGCTGTGGTCTCGAGGTAGCGTGTTGCCTTGTCACGCAGCGGGCCCGGTCGAGACAAGCTTCCTGGGTGATGCTTTTCTCACCCACCTGTAAGTCAAATGTCAGGAAGCTTTGAGGCCCAAACAGTCTTCCAACATCATCTGGCCATCATCATCGTCATCCAAGGCGTGGAAAGCAACGGGAAGCTACCACACCTGTAATTCCGTAGTAAAACTGCAAAGCATAGCATGAAAATGCTATGATTGCAGTGAAAGACCTGTCATAGGGCAGAGCACTGTAAAAAATGTTACAAGGGGAGGGCAAATAGTAGTTATCAATCGAGAACGAGTTTGCTAAAGCTCAGGTGGTAATGGTCACTCTTTTATCGCATGAATTGCGTATAATATTTATTCCTCTACCACATTCTAATTAATACATATTAGGCTACCTTAATTTTGCATAAGTTAATGTAAGTCGCTCTATTAAGGCAAGATAGTCGTTATCCGGGTCAAAAAATGCATGAAAATTTGTTCCCAAATAGGTGATCATATATTATGTCCTTTTAATGATATCACACTGAACATTTTGATGGAAGCAGAGGGGGATGAAAGTTATGGTGCTGGAAAATTCTAAATGTGAATGTTTAAGCTTAGAGCATGTAATTAATTTTGTTTTTTTTTTCTCCGAAAGTTACACTTTTCTCATAAACCATGTAACCTAGGGCCATGAAATTTTCAGAGCATGTTAACAGGTGTATGTTTGTATGAACCATGCAAGATTATAAATAAATTTTAGAAAATGTTCATATTATTTAATTTTTACCTATATCCATCCATAGTAATTCTGCCCGAAGGCAGGTCCTTCACTGCAATCATAGCATGTTCATGCTATGCTTTCAGCTTTACTAGGGAATTGTGTAGCTGTGGTAGCTTCCCATTGCTTTCCACACCGGTGAAGGATGATGATGATGATAATGGTAAGGATGATAATGATAAGGATGATGGCCATATGGTTTCGGGGACCGTTTGGGCCTTAAAGTCTTCCTGACATTTGTCTTACAGGTGAGGAAAAACCCCGATAAAAACCTCACCCAGAAAAACTGCCCCGACCGGGGATCGAACCCGGGCCCGCTGCGTGACAAGGCAGCACGCTACCTCGAGACCACAGCGGTGGATTTTTACCTATATATATGTCATTAATTTATTGACGCATACTAACTAGTAAAGTAAAAAAGTAAAGTGATCCCACTACAGGCCTCAGGAGGCCCTTGGGGCAGTAGGAGGTTAAGGCTCCCACTTTTTCTAGACAATCGGCACTTAGTGTCAGCCGGGTTGTCAGCCCTGCGTGACGGCCGCCTTTTACCCCCAGAACAAGCGCCTGGTACTCATTTCCGTTAGAGGCTGAGTCGACCCCAGGGCCATAGTGCCGCCGGAAGGGTTTGGTCAGTTTAAAAATCCTGACCCCACTGGGACTCGAACCCTCTACCTTCCGGCTTGTAGTGCATTGCCTTATACGAATATATGAAAGTAATACTGCATGGTTACATACAGTGATGATGAGAAGTTAAATTTTCATTGCCATCAGAATTACAGGATGTGAGTAAAGTGTACCCATGTAACGTCACATTTAAAAAAAAATTAATTTAAATAAAATAATTCCTTCTTCATAATATAGTATATGTTAACCATTCTGGGCTAAATCCAAAGCAGGAAGTCCCCAGATGTATCATAACAATTTTCAGTGTGATATCATTAAAAGGACATAATATATGACCACCTATTTGGGACCAAATTTTCATGCATTTTCTGACCCGGATGACGATCTTGCCTTAATGTTCCTTCGGAACTATAATTACTTAGTTACTTACTAACTTACTCACTGGCATTATCGAACCCGTAGGTTCATGGCCGCGCGGACATCCCTATCCTGAGCTAATGCTTTCCAATCATTCCCTGTATAATCTACTTCCCTCAATCATAGTTAATGTTATTCTCCCACCTCATTCTTGGTCTACCAACTGGGCGTTTTCACTCTGGTTTTTCCTACAAGAAGCTTCCATGCAAGTCTTTCATTCTCGATACGTGCAACATGTCCTGCCCATCGCAGTCTACGAGACTTAACTGTTCTTATTATATCTGGCTTCCAACAGCCGGCTGGTAGGCCGAGGGTCTTCTAGTTCTATCACGCTATGGAGTTTTAAAAAATGTAGTTACCCAAACTGATTTTTTTTTCTCGAAAAAATCACATTCCTTTGCTTCTAGCCGCCTCAGTTATCATTGCGCAGTTATTATACATGACTTACAATTAGTACCGTATGCAATGATATACAGATCGGTTTTGGCCTCATGTTAAAAAAGTCTGAGAAAAGAAAGATATTACAGAAGGTATAAAAATTGAAAATTTGAATTGTAATCTGGGGGGGGGGGTCTGTGATACAGGAATACTTGGAATGTATTTATATAAGATATGCACAAATAATGTTTCTAAAATAATTCCACATTTAAATTTGTATCCTAGTGGGGGGAAAAGTATGGATTTGGAGGAATATTCACATTTAAGTATGAATTTAGAGAAGTTTCGAGATGCCTACACCCACAAGATACAGGTGACGATAGACCAATGACGCCCGAATTATACATATTAGTGTTTTAAAATAGGGACTGACTCGTTTTTCTCACGTTGCGATTTTAGTACGTGCTGCCATCTCTCGAGAAAGAGCGATTCCACGATCTTAACTAGCAATTTTCAGAGCTCAATTGGTTCATGTTGTACTGGGAAAGTAAATTCAATACGTTCCGATGGCTCGGTCGGCGTGCTGCTGTATATTAAGAAAATACACTGTAGCCATTTCTTCCTATAGTTGACATTCCATAACGTAAATTAGTATTATGATTTCATTTTATTGTTATTTCATTTTTATAATAATAATAATAATAATAAATAATAATAATAATAATAATAATAATAATAATAATAATAATAATGACAGTAATAATAATGACAATAATAATAATAATGACAATAATAATATAATGACAATTATAATAATAATGACAATTATAATAATAATGACAATTATAATAATAATAATAATAATAATAATGACAATAATAATAATAATGACAAAAATATTAATAATAATAGTAATAATAATAATGAGAATGATAATAATAACAATGACAACGATAATAATGATGTCAATGATATAATAATAATAATAATAATAATAATAATAATAATAATAATAATAATAATAAATATTTATTATCATATTATATTAATAATATTATAATTAATAAATATTTATAATTATTATTAATATAATATTATAATTAATATAATATATAATTAATATAATATAATAATAAATATTTATTATTATTATTATTATTATTATTATTATTATTATTATTTCAACATATGGTGCTGATGTCTAGCAAATTCATACCAGGGAAATGAAAAGAATTTTAAATACAGAAATGGATGTTTTAAGATGATCAGCTGGAAAATCTAGAATGGATAGAATACGAAATAACGGAAATTATGGGTGTACAAGAGGAGCCGGACATTATAGACATTATAGAAAAGAAAAGATTACAGTGGTATGGTCATGCCAAAAGAATGCCAGAGCAAAGATTGCCAAAAATTGTTATGGAATGGATCCCAATGGAAAGGAGGAAGAGAGGAAGACCGAAAAAAACTTGGATAGAAGGGATACAAGCAGCTATGAATATCAGAGAAATGGAGGAAGATCAATGGATGGACAGAGAGGAATGGCGTTTGGTTTCCGGAAGACGGCGGCAGCTGCCATGATACCGGATGATGATGATGATGATTATTATTATTATTATTATTATTATTATTATTATTATAACTAATTCACTGGCAATTTAGAACTCGGAGATTTATAGCCGCACGTACATCCCTACCCCGAGTAATATTTTTATAATTGTCCCCTGCATCGTTCAGCTCGTTCAAATCTGGTTAATGTTCGCCTCCCAACTCATTCTCGATGTACCTACTGGGGCCATCTCTCTGGTTTTCCTGCAAGAAATTTCCATGTCCCTCTTTATCATTATCCATCCATCCATAGTAATTCTGCCCGAAGGCAGGTTCTTCACTGCAATCGTAGCATTTTTATGCTATGCTTGCAGCTTTACTAGGGAATTGTAGGTGTGGTAGCTTCCCGTTGCTTTCCACACCGGTGGAGGATGATGATGGCCATATGATTTCGGGGACCGTTTGGGCCTTAAGTTTTCCTGGCATTTGTCTCACCCAGAACTGCCCCGACCGGGGATCGAACCCGGGCCCGCTGCGTGACAAGGCAGCACACTACCTCGAGACCACAGCGGTGGACTTATTATCATAAGTAACGCCACGAGTGATTTCCAAATTATCGATAAATTTACGACTCACGAAGTGAGGAGTGAATTTATCTAGAGAATTTGGAAATCAAGAGTGGCATTTGCTAGGACTATTTAACGAATAAAATTAAGCTGTTTACTCACAAATCATTATTTAACTGTAGTTATTTTAAAATATTTATATATTTAATGTAAACGGCGATGTTTGAAAACAAATGAGAAACGATAGGTACGCTTCATCTGCTTCTTTTGTTTATCACTGCAACCAGATCATACTATTTATTGCCAAAGGAACGCAATATTGTAAGAATGCTCTCTAGTGGAGAAAAAATGAAACACATCAAACTGCATATTAATTCATTTCTGATGTCGATGATGTGTAAATACGACAATTATATTTTTCTGGATTGTTACCTGGGAAAAAATACATTTAAGAAAGTGCAAACGGTGGTTTCTTTTTTTGGTGGTATAATCAATTGCTACAAATGTTTTTATATTAACTCCCGCATGCGGCATGTGTTGACATTCATGCACTATATATACAATCTGGTAGCCGTATTTCTCACAGGCTCAGTCACTGCAAAATAATGGTCAGACCTGTTCAGAATATTAAAAAGGAGGAGCTTTCTTTAATATGGTAATTATAACACTGATAAATATTTCGTGAAACACGACTCTGATTGGTTGTAAAACAGAATCATTGAAACGTGATTGGTCATTGAGTCCCATTTGGGGCATGAGTTAAATAGTCATTATTATTATTGTTATTCAGTGTTATTATTATTATTATTATTGTTATTATTATTATTATTATTATTATTATTATTATTATTATTATTATTATTATTATTATTATTAGTGGAATGCAGGCTTTCACGGCCGGTATTCATGGTTATAAAAGATTCCGGGCTATGTGGCCGTGGTCTATAACTGGCGTTTCT
This sequence comes from Diploptera punctata, assembly GCA_030220185.1. Lineage (NCBI taxonomy): Eukaryota > Metazoa > Arthropoda > Insecta > Blattodea > Blaberidae > Diploptera > Diploptera punctata. The sequence continues at coordinate 1,391,098 of JASPKZ010007829.1, forward strand.
TCCAGACGTTTCTCCCTCAACTGCGGAGGGCATATTCAGTGGCGAGCGCTTACAGCTGTTGTTTCCCTGTCGTAGACTCGACAGACGTTTCTCCCTCAACTGCGGAGGGCATATTCAGTGGCGAGCGCTTACAGCTGTTGTTTCCCTGTCGTAGACTCGACAGACGTTTCTCCCTCAACTGCGGAGGGCATATTCAGTGGCGAGCGCTTACAGCTGTTGTTTCCCTGTCGTAGACTCGACAGACGTTTCTCCCTCAACTGCGGAGGGCATATTCAGTGGCGAGCGCTTACAGCTGTTGTTTCCCTGTCGTAGACTCGACAGACGTTTCTCCCTCAACTGCGGAGGGCATATTCAGTGGCGAGCGCTTACAGCTGTTGTTTCCCTGTCGTAGACTCGACAGACGTTTCTCTCCTCAACTGCGGAGGGCATCTTCAGTGGCGAGCGCTTACAGCTGTTGTTTCCCTGTCGTAGACTCGACAGTCGAGTCTACGACAGGGAAACAACAGTTGGAAGCGCTCACCACTGAAGATGCCCTCCGCAGTTGAGGGAGAAACGTCTGGAAGAAACGCCAGTTATAGACCACGGCCACATAGCCCGGAATCTTTTATAACCATTATTATTATTATTATTATTATTATTATTATTATTATTATTATTATTATTATTATTATTATTATTATTATTATTAGTGGAATGCAGGCTTTCACGGCCGGTATTCATGGTTATAAAAGATTCCGGGCTATGTGGCCGTGGTCTATAACTGGCGTTTCTTCCAGACGTTTCTCCCTCAACTGCGGAGGGCATATTCAGTGGCGAGCGCTTACAGCTGTTGTTTCCCTGTCGTAGACTCGACAGACGTTTCTCCCTCAACTGCGGAGGGCATCTTCAGTGGCGAGCGCTTACAGCTGTTGTTTCCCTGTCGTAGACTCGACAGTCGAGTCTACGACAGGGAAACAACAGTTGGAAGCGCTCACCACTGAAGATGCCCTCCGCAGTTGAGGGAGAAACGTCTGGAAGAAACGCCAGTTATAGACCACGGCCACATAGCCCGGAATCTTTTATAACCATTATTATTATTATTATTATTATTATTATTATTATTATTATTATTATTATTATTATTATTATTATTATTATTATTATTATTATTAGTTCCTAAACCCCCATAAAATTGAAGTCTTAGGCGTTTTAGCAATATTTCTTAACATAATATTATCGGATCTCTATAAAATTAAGATTAATGAATAAATTATTACTACGACAACCTGATCAACGAAAACGAACGCAATACATGTAACTCCCTCTACCAGATCTTCAGTGAAACACCAGTTTTGAATCCTGCTGATGATGGGACAAGTCCCGAAAGCGCTACAGTTAAATAACTAATTAAGTTGTGGGGACGGACCTTTCAGGTGAATATTCCATAATCTTTATATTAATCGAAATTGGAAACATATTTCCTACGGTCTGATAATTTATTTATTGAGATATATATGTTAATAACAATATGTATTTTTTTAAAATTATCAATAGAACAAATGTATAACTGTAGGCTTTCACGGCCGGCGTCTTGATCCCTATTAGGTTCGTCTTCCGGGCATATAGGCCGTGGTCCAGTCGTTCTTCTACTCGACGTTTCGTCTACTGCTGCGGTAGACATCTTCAGGAGATACTGCGTGCTCTCTTTGAACTCCTCAACAGTCGGCTGCAGACTGGCTGGTCGTTGGAAACTCCCTCCCTATTTATAGGCACGCCCCTGGTGGAGAGGAATAGAACAAATCGTTAGTACCTATGTATGTTTTCAGTCTAGGATTTCAGAAGTTTAACGAGCAAATACAAAACTGAAGTTTCAATATTAAAATTAGCCGCAATAATAGTGGAATTCCTAGCAATTAATTGCCTCTATATTTATCATTGTTACCATGGTATCATAATGAAGTTGTGTTTTATAGAAATGAGCTTCGTACTAGTGCGGCCCATGAAGTAGACATAATTTATTTTTCAAAGAATTAGCTTGAGTACACTATACTGAGGTAATTAAATTAATATATATATATTTCATTACTTATTTAATTGTATCGTTTTTCTTCGAGCTTGAACATAATTCTAATCCGTTACGCATAGAGCTATTAATGATATAAATCAGTCTGTTATAAGCAAATTGATTTTTAATTAGTTCGTCTCGGCGTATATCATACAATTTAATTAATCTTTAATGTTTAATTTATTCAGGGAGTAGCAACGCACGCAGTGTGTGTGTGTGTGTCTATATATATATATATATATATATATATATCTTATATGGTAATTTTGTGAAAAAATCCCATATTATTTAGAGTTTATTAAGTTTAATTCACATGCCTACATTTACAAGAATTATCGTAATTTTTGCTATTAAACACAAATGATTTCATACTGACCGAAGCTGTCGTGGGCTCGTTTTAACTTTGATTTCTCGCATTAAATTAATATATATATATATATATATATATATATATATATATATATATATATATATATGACATGATAAGAATAATGATTGCTCGGACGGAACTTGAACCCGAACCTCTGGATTTATATCCCAGTGCGCTACCGATTACGCAACCGAGCAAGTCTAGTACAAACATTCAATTTTCTTATATATATTCTCATTGTATCGGCCGCAGTGGACTAGTGGTTATGCTCCTTGCCTCTGGTCCCGAGGGTCGCGGGTTCAAACCCGGCCGGGGTCGATGGATTTTTTAGGACGGAAAAATCCAAGGAGCAAGTCCTCCGGGAGGGACTTTAAGCCGTGGGTCCCGAGTCTGAAGATTTTCAGGCTCGTAAAAAATCCTTAAGCCTGAATGGAAAGGCCTCTAAGCAAAATTTACCGAATTTTCCCGTCCTAGTACTACCTTGGTTTCCTAGATGTCAGTATGATGCAGAACGCTGACCACGGACCACTCAAAAAGGCATCTATACGAAAACAAGTGTAACTAAATTAGTATGATTCAAACTCTTCCCTGTAGGGGGAGAACGCCTAAATCTCTGTAAAGGGAAAACATAGGCTTACAAAAAAAATATTCTCATTGTTACCAGATGTAGTGGGAACTCGGTATATAGGGGAAGGTCGTATATTCTGGGCCACTTAACTTAAAATTCGAGTAAGTCGCCTTTAATTCCATGTAGAAAATTTTAAATTTTATAAATGATGTATTATATTATATTATGCTATATTATATTATATTACATTACATTATATTAATTATATTATGTTATGTTATATTATATTATATGTTTATATGTTATATTATATTTCATTACATTACTTTACATTACATTAAATTACATTATAGCGTAACGCACCACACACCACACAACACCGCGCACCGCACCTCGCACCGACCCTGCACCTCGCACCTCACCGCGCACCTCACACCTCACCGCGCACCTCGCACCTCACCGCGCACCGACCCGCACCTCACCGCGCAGCGACCCGCACCTCACCGCGCACCGACTCGCACCGACCCGCACCTCACCGCGCACCGACCCGCACCTCGCACCTCACCGCGCACCGCTCCTCGCACCGCACGGAGCACAGCACCGCACCGCCCCGCGCACCGCAACGCGCACGCCACCGCGCACCGCCACGCGCACCGCAACGCGCACGCCACCGCGCACCGCCACGACCACCGCACCGCGCACCGCACCTCGCACCGCCACGCGTACCGCACCGCGCACCGCCACGCGCACCGCCACGCGCACCGTAACGCCCCGCGCACCGCACCGCCCCGCTCACCGCACCGCGTACCACCGCTCACCGCACGCTACCTCGCACTCGCACCGCACCGCACCACGCACCGAGTAGCAAAGGGCACCTCGCACCGCACCACACGCCTCAACGGCGCACCGCACAACGCACAACCGCATTATGATACATTACATTAACACACTATTTCTATTAGTATTTCAATATTAGATTATATTACATATAGGATATTATATATATTACGTTACATTAGTACATTACATTCCATTACACTATAACTCTATACTATTATATATTATATTATACTTATATTATATTGTATTGTATTGTATTGTATTATATTATATTATAGTATATTATATTATTATATTACATTATATTACTTATATTACTTATATTACATTTTATATTATATTACATTATATTACATTATATTACATTATATTACATTATATTACATTAATATTACCTTATATTACATTATATTACATTATATTACATTATTTACATTAGATTACATTATATGACATTATATTACATTATATTACATTATATTACATTATATTACCATTATTTACTTATATTACATTATATTACATTATATTACATTATATATACTACAACTATACTCTTACTAATATTATATTATATATTCTATTATATTATATTATATTTATTATATTTATTATATTATATTTTATTACATTACATTACATTTCATTACATTATCGCGCAACGCACTTCGCACCGCCCACACACACCTCAACGATCGCCGCAATGCTCCGAGAAAACGCTCCGCGTCCCGCACCGCGTCCCGCACAGCGCACCACTCTCCACGCCCCGCTCCTCGCACCGGACGACGCACCGCACGAAAGCACCGCCCCGCCCCGCACTGCTGCACCGCCCCGCCCTGCGCACCACAACACCGCCCTGCGCACCGCAACCGCACCGCGCACCGCCCCGCCCTGCGCACCGTCCCCGCCCCGCCCTGCGCACCGCAACCGCACCGCGCACCGCCCCGCCCTGCGCACCGCACCGCCCCGCCCTGCGCACCGCACCGCCCCACCCTGCCCACCGCACACGCCCCACCCATGCGCACCGCACCACCCTCCGCACCGCACCGCACCGCGTACCCCGCCACGCGCAACCGCACCGCACCGCATAGTACCGCCACGCGCAGCCGGCACCGCGTACAGCCACGCGCACCGCACCGCGTACAGCCAACGCGCACCGCACCGCGTACAGCCACGCGCACCGCACAACCGCGGTACCGCCCCGCGCTACGCACACTCGCACGCCCCACCGCCCCGCGCACTGCACCTCGCACCTCACCTCAATCACGCACAGGCACACCGCACAGCGCATCGCTCGCACGCCGCACCGCACAGCACACCGCAATTTATTACATTACAACTATACTATTAATATTAGTATTGCTATATTATACTATATTACATTACATTACAACATTACATTACATTACATTACATTACATTACATTACATTACATTACATTGCATTGCATTGCATGTCATTGGCATTGCATTGCAGTGCATTGCGCACCGCAAGGCGCCGCGCCCCGCGACGCGTACTGCGCACCGCGCCCCGTACTGCGCACGGTTCCCCTCCCGCGGACCGCCGCGCACCGTCCAGCGCAACCGCACCCGTCCCTCTCAGCACCGCACCGTCCCTCGCACCGCCCGCCCAGCGCACCGTACCGCTCAACCGCACCGCGCACCTCACCGCGCACCGCCCTGCGCACCGCAACGCGTACCGCCCTCCCACTGGCACCGCCACAACGCAAACCGCCCCGCGCAACCGCCGCATCTCGCACCGCCCCGCGCACCCAACCTCGCACCGCCCCGCGCACTGCACCTCTCACCTCACCTCATGCACGCACAGCGCAACCGCACAGCGCACCGCACAGCGCATCGCACACGCGCACCGCACAGCACACCACACGCGCTACCGCACAGCACACCGCAATATTTACATTACACTATACTATTAATAGTAGTATTTCTATCATTATATTAGATTTAGGCCTATATTTATTGTAATATATCATATATTATATTAATATTACTATTACACTATACTCTTAACTAATACTATATTATCTCTTTTATTATATTAATATTTTATATATTTTAATTATATTTATTAATTTATATTTTATACATTACATTCCGTTTCATTACATTATCGCGCAACGCATTTCGCAACCGCCCCACACATTACCCGCAACGCTCAGCACCTCTCACCGCAACCGCTCCGCACCACCACGCAAACCCGCCTCTTCAACGCTCCGCGCACTCGAAACGCTCCGCACAACGACGCACCGCAACCGCTCAACGCTCCCGCAGCAACGCTATCCGCTCAACGCTCCGCGCCACCGCACCGTGCAACTGCTGGGCTCACGCATCTCTTACACTTACCCACTCCGCGCCGCTCCACCCGCGCCCCGTACCGCGCACGGCAAACCGCCCCTCGGACCCGCTCCGCACCGTGCAACCGTCCCTTCCACCGCCCCCGCACCGCCCCGCGCACCGCCCCCGCGCACCGAACCGCGCACCGCCCGGCGCACCGCCACCGTTCCCTCGCACCGCAACCGCCCTCGCACCGCCCGCGCACGCTACCGGCGCACCGCACCGTCCCTCGCCACACCGCCGCCCTCCCCGCGGACCACACCCACCCCCGCGCATCTCACCTCATCCCCCACAGAACACCGCAATATATTACATTACACTTACTATTAATATTAGTATTTCTATATTCTACTATATTACATATAGGATATTATATATAATTAGATTATCTTATATCTATTTATAATTAATATATATTATATTATTTATATTTATTTATTATATTCTACATCTACATATTATATTATATTATAATATCTATTATATTATATTACTATTAATATAATTATTATTATATTATATTATATTATTTATATTATATTATATCTATTATATTATTAATTATATTCTATTCTATTCATATTTAATATTTATATTATATTCTATTATCTTATCGTCTCTTCTCTTCTCTCTCTTCTCTTCTCTTCTCTTCTCTTCTCTTCCTCCTCTTTCCTTCTCTTTCTTCCTCTTCTCTTCTCTTCTCTTCTCTTCTCTTCTCCTTCTCTCTCTTACTCTTCTCTTCTCTTCTCCTTCTCTTCTCTTCTCTTTTCTTCTCCTTTCTTTCTTTTCTTCTCTTTCCTTCTCTTTTCTTCTCTTTTCTTCTCTTTCTCTCTTCACTATCTATTTCTATTCTCTTTATTATATTCTCTTCTCTTCTCTTCTCTTCTCTTCTCTTTTCCTTCTCTTCTCTTCTATTATTCTTCTCTTACTCTTCTATTCTCTTCTCTTCTCTTCTCTTCTCTTCTCTTTCTCTTCTCTTCTCTTCTCTCTTTCTTCTCTTTTCTTCTCTTTTCTTCTCTTTTCTTCTCTTTTCTTCTCTTTTTCTTCTCTTTTCTTCTCTTTTCTTCTCTTTTCTTATCTTTTCTTCTCTTTTCCTTCTCTTTTCTTCTCTTTTCTTCTCTTTTCTTCTCTTTTCTTCTCTTTTCTTCTCTTTTCTTCTCTTTTCTTCTCTTTTTCTTCTCTTTTCTTCTCTTTTCTTCTCTTTTCTCTTTATCTTTTCTTTTCCCTCTCTTCCTCCCTCTCTTCTTCCTCCTCCTCTCTTCTCTCTCTTCTTCTCTTTCTCTTCTCTTTTCTTACCTTACATTATCGCGGCACCGCCCCGCACACCCGTAACGCTCCGCGCACCGCAACACCGCTTGGCTCACCGCGCCGCGCCACGCTCCGCTCTGCTCACCGCACTGCTCGGCTCACCGCACCGCGCAAAGCTCCGCTCGGCTCACCGCACCGCGCAACGCTCCGCTCGGCGCACGGCACCACGCACCTCACCACGCATCGCAGCGCACCGCACAGCACACCGCATTATATTACATTACATTACACTATTTATATTACTATTTATATATTATACTATATTACATATAGGATATTATATTATATTACATTACATTATTACATTACATTACACTATACTTTTACTATTTTTATATTATATTAATTATTACATTATATTACATTATATTATATTATATTATCTTATATTATATTATAGGATTATATTATATTATATTATATTATATTATATTATATTATATTTATTATATTATATTATATTATATTATATTATATTATATTATATTAATTATTATATTATATTATATATTATATTATATTACTTTTATATTATATTAGATTATATTATATTATATTATATTATATTATATTATATTAATATATTATATTATATTACTATTATATTATATTATATGATATTATATATTATATTACACCTATACTCCTTACTAATACTATATTATATATTATATTTATATTATATTATTGTCTAGAAAAAGTGGGAGCCTTAACCTCCTACTACCCCAAGGGCCTCCGGGCCTGTTGTGGGATCACTTTACTTTATATTATATATAGTTACACTATACTCTTCTAATACTATATTAATATATTTTATTATATTATGTTATATTTATTATGTTTTATATATTTATTTATGTTTATTATATTTATTATATTTATTATGTTTATTATATGTTATTTATTATATTTATTATATTTATTATATTTACTATATTTATTATATTATATTTTATTTTATTACATTACATTACATTATCGCGCAACGCTCCGCGCACCGCACCTCGCACCGTCTCACATACCTAGAAATGACGTTGCAGAATAATATAAGTGACCTATTTACATCAGAAATTAATTAGTAACTAGACCTATAATATTGGTTATAAATTTCTCCACTAGAATGCATTCTTACAATATTGCGATTCTTTGGAAATAAATAATATGATCTGGTTGCAGTGACTATTTAACTCATGCCACAAATGCTAGTCAATGACCAATCACGTTTCAAAGAATGTTGTTTTACAACCAATGACAGTCGTGTTTCACCTCGCTGTTTATCGATTTCTCTTTGTCAGTTGCTGCTTTTGTGATAAAGAAAGCACGTCCTTTTTAATGTTCTGAACAGGTCAAAGCATTATTTTTCCAACAAATACATTGAACATAGCAAATGATGAAAATATTCCTTGATTTTACTGAGTTGTTTACTAAAAAAATAAATGAATAACCCGTAATGTTGATTATGATATATAGTTTGATGTGTTTCATTATTTCTCCACTTGGGTGCACTCTTACAATATTGCGATCTTATTTGGCAATAAATAGTCTGATCAAGCAGCAGTGAATGAACATAACCCCACATTTCTGATTTGTTTTCAAACATCGCCGTTTACATTAAATATATAAATATTTTTAAATAACTGTAGTTAAAAAATGATTTGTGAGTAAACAGCTTAATTTTATTCGTTAAATAGTCCTAACAAATGTCACTCTTGATTTCCAAATTCTCTAGATAAATTCACTCCTCACTTCGCGAGTCGTGAATTTATCGATAATTTGGAAACCACTCGTGGCATTACTTTAATAATAATAATATAATAATAATAATAATAATAATAATAATAATAATAATAATAATAATAATAATAATAATAATAATAATAATAATAATAATAATAATAATAATAATAACAATAATAATAATAATAATAATAATAATAATAATAATAATAATAGCTTTATTTTACCTGGCAGAGTTAAGGCCTTAAGGCCTTGTCTACCACTCAACAACCAGGTTTAAAAAACTACAAAAGAAAAGTCTTAAATCTAAATTACTATATATATATATATATATATATATATATATATATATATATACGATTACAAGTTATGAATACAATACAATTAATATTTATAAAGTATTTTGATTTACTCTAAATTTAACGAATTAAATATATAATATGTACAAGATATATAAAAAAATGAAAAGATTAATGACATAGTATAAAATTAAATAAATAAAGAAAAAATAATTATTAGACAACAGGTAACTGTATAAGCGTGACTTAAAGGTGCCAAAGGATAAGGAAGTGAATTAGCCGGTGCTAACGTCCCTAATTAATAATATAAATAGCTTTGTAATATTGCTTTATTTACTCACATATTACTATAATTACTGTAGATTTTGTTGGATTACATTAACTACCTGTTCATTGAAAGAAATTATTCCCTTTTGATCTAATGGTCCCAGCTTCGCTGAATAGAGTTGAAATTTATTTTTAAATTAGTAATCAAGTATACCTCTGTCTTAAAATTTGTGGTTGAATTGTTGCATTATTTGGTAGATAAAAATTGTACGAACCGGATTCTTAAGTCATCGCTCATCAGTACACGAATAACCATAAAAGTTGTCTCTTCTCAGCGTTCCGATCATTTTCAAAGGATTTGTCACAACACAATTGATGTAAATATATATAAATAAAAAAGAAGACGCTTAATTATTAGAGCAAGGCATTTAACGACCTATAAATTGGTAAACAAAATGCAAAAGAATGCATCTATGACCTAAAAATACAAAAAATGACCATAAAATAAAAAGAAATACTAATATGAAGTTAAGAATTACCAATAAAAATACTATTTATTAGATTGAGTACTCACTTGATTACTGAATTACATAAAATTTAACTTAACATCAAAATATTAAAAGAAAAGTATTTAAAACATACACATTACAGTACCTTTTATTGCAGAAAATCCATTTCAATTACACGGTGCACTTTTATAGCAATTTTGAATTGCAGTTAACAATAATAATAATAATAATAATAATAATAATAATAATAATAATAATAATGTATTTATTCTGGCAGAGTTAAGACCATAAGGCCCTCTCTTCCACTCAACCAGCACAAATACAAATAAATATTTGACAAATATAGAGATATACACTATACTAATTATAAACAGTTAAAGATACAATAAATGTAGCAATGTAAATGTCATGTACAAACAACATTTTATAGGGTAATAACAATAATGATACGATAATAATAATAATAATAATAATAATAATTATTATTATTATTATTATTATTATTATTATTATTATTATTATTATTATTATTATATGATTATTATACGAGAAACACCAATTAATATATATATATATATATATATATATACCTTACACTGGGTAATGATGAAGTCGAGTTTAGAGCAAATATAAATTTAGATTTCTTTTAAAAGATGCCAATGTCCGGCAGCCCCTTATTTCTTATGGTAGGGAATTCCAGTTGCGAGAAGTGGAGATGGTATATGACATGGAGTGATGTGATATCCTATGTTGCGGTATATTAAACAAGAGACTATGTTGTGATCTTGTGTTTAAGTTATGGTTGGAGGATAGATACTGGAAACGAGATTATAAATAATTGGGAATCCAGGAATGTAGGATCTTAAATAAGAGAATTTGACAGTGCGATTTTCTTCTCTCTTTTAGATGCAGCCATGACAATTCGTGGAATAATGGAGAAATGAGATCGTAATTGCGAACATTAAATATGAATCTGATACACATATTATGGACACGCTGCAGTTTGTCCGTCACTTATGTCAGTTAGTAGAACGTCACAATAGTCAATCAGAATAAGGGTAGAAGCTAGCATAAGCTCTAAGAAATTGAATAAAATTCCTAGAAGTGGGCAAGATCATTAAGCACATACCTTGAAAAATAGGGGTAGTAGTTAGCAAAACATCTACTTAATTCCAAGAAATTGTATTGACAAGGAAAAATACTGAATTATAATAAAATCACAAATCAAAAACAAATAATGTCACAGCCTTCCGGAAAAGTGTAAAAATGCTGAAAATGACCTAAAAATTACCAAAAATGACCTATCCCTAGAAAAGTTAAGAAAATGACAAAAAAAGTCCTAACGAATTGTTTTTATTTAATCCGTATTTTAATGTCGTACATTTTCATATATGCAAGCAATGTTTCAACCTTCATAAGAAAAATATATAAAATCATCAATTGCCTTGCCCTATTAATTATCTATAAACATCACAGTTTGTTTTCTTGCATCTTTAATACAAATATAAATGTCCTCTAATTGAATATTCTCCTTACATGGGGATTCCCAGTCGATTTGATTGCTCTTTGTTGCCAATTTTAACCACTACCGGTTCAAAGTACGGGTCAATGGTATCGCGGAGGCCTTGAAACTGTAAATATAAAAGATCCCCAACAATATTGGACGGATTCCAAGATTTCTATTCAAAGCTATTAACTAGGATTGAAGTCAATCAAATAAAATCTGTAATTGCATTGCATGCAGAAACGAATGTTAACATTGTTTCTGTACCACAAAGTTGTCAGATGTTACAAACTGGCAACAATGAATTTCATGGTATATTATATTAACTAACCAACTAACTAACTCACTGGCACTATCGAACCCGTAGGTTCATGGCCGCGCGGACATAAACTCTCCATACATCCCTATCCTGAGCTAATGTTTTCCAATCATCCCCTCTATAAATCTAGTTCCCTCAAATCATAGTTAATGTTGTTCCCCCACCTCATTCTTGGTCTACGAGCAGGCGTTTTTCCCTCTGGCTTTCCTACAAGAAGCTTCCATGCAAGTCTTTCATTGCCCATCCGTGCCACATGTCCTGCCCATGGCAGTCTACGAGACTTAATTGTTCTTATTATATCTGGTTTCCTATAAAGACCATGTAGTTCATTGTTATGTAGTCTTCTCCATTCACCTGTCTGTTCATCTCTCTTCGGTCCAAAAATTTTCCTAAGAACTTTATTCTCAAAAACTCGTAATCTCATTTCCTCCCTTAAAGAAATAGTCTATTTTTTCGCACCCATATAATATAACTGGTAGAATAATAGTTTTATAAATTTTCAGTTTAACGTTTTTTGAAAGGAGTTGGGACATCAAAAATCTCTGCAATGCATAATAGCACGCATTTCCAGAATTGAGCCTATGTTTAATTTCCTTGTACATCTCATTCCTATTTGTGATTATTGTTCCTAGGTATTTGAATTCAGCCACTTCCTCAAAGTTTCCCTCATTTGTCATTAGTTGTCCATTTCCATTATATAATGCATTTCTACATGTGGCCATATATTTTGTTTTATTGATATTTTCTTCCAGTCCTAATTCCTTAGTGTTACTCAATAGTGCGTGCGTGTTGTCCTTTAGTATTTCCTCGCTATCGGCCAATAGTACTACATCATCAGCATAAACTAACAGCTTATTAATACCATTGAGTTGTAGGCCTTCCTCATCCTCTAAGGATTTGATGGCAATGCTCTAGTACAAAATTTAAATAGTAGAGGACAGATAAGTGCATCTCCTTGCTTCAACCCATTCTGCATTTCAAAGGTGGTCCGAAAACTGTTTGGCCTACAACGCACCCTACTCTTTGTGGCCATTTAGACACATTCGTATACAGTCTAACTAACTTTTTAGGAATTCCGAACTCCAGCAGGATACTATATAACTTCTCCCTCTTAATTGAATCATATGCTTTTTTGAAGTCTACATATAGTTGATGCACAGTACCATTATATTCCCATTTCTTTTCTAAAATTTGTCTTATACTAAAAATGTGATCTGTTATAGTAGACCTGTTTTCTTCTAAATGCACATTGATGATCTCCTAGAATGTCATCAATATAGGGAGTAAGTCTGCTTATTAAATATATTTGTTAGAATTTTGTACGAAGTTAAAAGTAATGAGATGCCCCTGTAGTTGTTTGCAATCAGTTTTATATCTCCTTCTTATAAATTGGTACGATATTGATTTCTTTCCATTCATCTGGAAGAGATGCTCAAATTTCATTGAATCTTGACTAAATTAAAATTAAAGAACCTCAGATGGAAAATAATCAAAATACCTCTAGTGTCCACTCAGGGTCGGCTCGAGGGATCAGATGAGATGAAGCCCCTATATTTAGGGTATGTGAACGACAAGGTGCCGGCTGAAGAACGAAAGGATGAGATGAGTGTGGAAAATGGTGGATTAAATTTGTGTGCAGAGAAAAATGGATGGAATTCCGAGAAAAACCTGCCCAAGCTCCGTCTCGTCCACCACGAAACTCAGATGGAGTGACCGAGACTCGATATCGAGATCTGGGTGGTGAGCGTCTAACTGTTTGCGCCACGAAACCGCCCCGAAGTACAAGAATTAGGGAAAAAAATCAAAGGACTGTTTAGCGAATTTTTTAAACGAGGAGTTTTCATGCTATGTGACATGAAATTGTAATTTTGAAAGAAAAATAAATAATTTTAGTGTAAGGGATTCAAGCGCTGTAGTTGGGTCGTTAATCTTTAATTGTTTATAATGGAATTATTCCTTAAATTTAATTAGGGAAGTTAAGAGAAACAAATTGGGATCATGTCAGTAACTCTGTCCTCCCAGAGCGATCTCAGGTTTCGACTTCTTGTGAGTGGCAGTGGCAGTGAATGCCAGACCTTTGAAATGCACCTCCTCACTGATGTCTCTAATCTCAATTGGCCAAACTGCTCTTGCCGCGAACAGCGGGAATGAATTGAAACCAAACGATGTGGTAGTACTGTATCGAACATGCTTTTAAAAACGATAATTCCAGATCTGCTATGGAAGCCATACATATCTCACACAACAAAACATTGAACATACATTAAGTCTTTCATCTTACGGAAATTAAACAAAATATTGACTGATTTGACACAATTTTGGAATTACAGTTTTAATCATTAAAATTAAATGCCTGATGTGGTAATAATAATAATAAAATAATAATATAATAAATAATAATAATAATAATAATATAATATAATAATAATAAGAATGTCCTAATAATCCCTCCTGTGCCTAAGCCTCATACTGAGCCTAAGCCTCATCTGTCTGCGCTCCCTATACACCCCTCCTCCTCCTGCCTCACTCCCTCCTGCCTCCTCCCTCCTCCTACCTCCCCCTCCTCCTGTTCCTGATCCTGCCCTCCTGCTCCTGCTCCTGCTCCTCCTGCTCCTGCTCCTCCTCTCCTGCTCACTGCTCCTCCTCCTCCTCTCTCCTATCTCCTCCTTCTTCTCTTCTTCTTCTTCTCTCTTCTTCTTCTCTTCTTCTTTTCTTCTTCTTCTTCTTCTTCTATCCGGTTCTTTCAAAGCTTCTTCCCAAATAACTTCTGGCCGGTTCCGCCCCTTTGCCCCTCTCCCCCTGGCCCCTCGTGCCCCCTAGCGGACTTCCACCTGTTGAAAGTTGAATATTAATCGAAAATTTTCAAATACCCCACTTATTTTTTTTTCTGACCTTTATCAAACGAATAAAACTTTTTGATTTCAGATTTAATGTTTGAATTCCACCAAAAAACAAAACAAATGGATGAAATTAACGAATTGATAATGGAATATTTTGGCCCCTGTTTAATTTCAAAATAAAATTCTCGAAAAGTGTGGGATAAGTTTATTAGAGAAATCAATAGCGTCATGAAGCACGAAGGAACTTAGATGAAATAATTATATGTATATTCCACCGCTGCGGTCTCAAGGTAGCGTGCTGCCATGTCACGCAGCGGGCCCGGGCTCTATTCCCGGTCGGGACAGTCTTCCTGGGTGAGTTTTCTTTCCGGGGATTTTTCTAACCTGTAAGATAAATGTCAGGTAGCTTTGAGGCCCAAAAGGTCCCCGAACATCATCTGGCCACCATTATTATCCCCTGTATGGAAAGCAACGGGCAGCTACCACACCTGTAATTCCCTAGTAAACTGCAAATCATAGCATGGAAATGCTATGATTGCAGTGAAGGACCTGCTCTAGGGCAGAACACTATAGAATATAAATAAATATAAATATATATATATATATATATATATATTTATTTATTTATTTATTACTTACTCACTGGCACTATCGAACCCGTAGGTTCATGGCTGCGCGGACATACCCTCTCCATACATCCCTATCCTGATCTAATGCTTTCCAATCATTCCCTGTATAATCTACTTTCCTCAATCATAGTTAATGTTATTCTCCATACATCCCTATCCTGAGCTAATGCTTTCCAATCATTCCCTGTATAATCTACTTCCCTCAAATCATAGTTAATGTTATTCTCCCACCTCATTCTTGGTCTACCAACTGGGCGTTTTCCCTCTGGCTTTCCTACAAGAAGTTTCCATGCAAGTATTTCATTCCCCATACGTGCAACATGTCCTGCCCATCGCAGTCTACGAGACTTAACTGTTCTTATTATATCTGGCTTCCTATAAAGACCATGTAGTTCATTGTTATGTAGTCTTCTCCATTCACCTGTCTGTTCATCTCTCTTTGGTCCAAAAATTTTCCTAAGTGCTTTATTCTCAAATACTTGTAATCTCGTTTCCTCCCTTAAAGTAAGAGTCCATGTTTCGCACCCATATAATATAACTGGTAGAATAATTTTTTTTATATATTTTCAGTTTAACGTTTTTTGAAAGGAGTTGGGTCATCAAGAGTCTCTGCAATGCATAATAGCATGCATTTCCAGAATTGAGCCTATGTTTAATTTCTTTGTGCATCTCATTCCTGTTTGTGATTATTGTTCCTAGGTTGATGATAATTTCTATGTTGTGTTTTATTGTCCCTCACATCTATGGGTAGCCCTACCTGTATTCTAACTGACAAGATGCATGTATCGTAAATTACTGTATCTCTGGGTTACATAACTCGATTTGTAAAAATATATATCCTTTTTTATACCTGCATAGTGCTATAATGTTTTTTTCTCTCGAATTATGCTAACTCGTGGTTTGAAGACAATATTTTAAAGATTTTTTAATCACCTTAGGATTTGGCTATAATCTTCACGTAAATGTTATAACGTTCTATTCGCGTTGCTTTCAAGTTCACATTTATTTGCGGGTCATTAAAATAAATCTTGGTGTTTAAAGTCGCATTCATTTGGAGCAAACGTAAAAGTTTCATCCAAGTTACTATGTTTATTTGCGTCTGTTTTAATAGTCTAGGAGTATTGTATCCGTTCCTGGATCCAAGGTCGAGTCCGTCTAAATCTATCAATTTTTCAGGGGATAATTCTTCAGGATTTGATCTTTTCGGAGAGGAAGTTATCAGATATGGACAGATTATTCGTGACAAAATGTCCAGGTCGGTCAATCTCTGAAGTTGAAATCTTGTCCCACAGCAGAAATCATGCTAAAGCCACGGAATAAAATAAAATTTGTGTTTGTGAGTCACCCATATAATATAACTGGTAGAATAATAGTTTTATATATTTTCAGTGATCATTGTTCCTTTACAAGTATTTGAGAATAAAGTACTTAGGAAAATTTTTGGACCAAAGAGAGATGAACAGACAGGTGAGTGGAGAAGACTAGATAACAATGAACTACATGGTCTTTATAGGAAGCCAAATATAATAAGAACAGTTAAGTCTCGTAGACTGCGTTGGGCAGGACATGTTGCATGTATGGGAAATGAAAGACTTGCATGGAAGCTTCTTGTAGGAAAACCAGAGGGAAGAGACCAAGAATGAGGCGGGAGAATAACATTAATTATGATTTGAGGGAAGTAGATTATACAGGAAATGATTGGAAAGCATCAGCTCGGGATAGGGATGTATAGAGAGCTTATGTCCGTGCGGCCATGAACCTACGGGTTCGATAGTGCCAGTGAGTAAGTAAGTAAGTAAGTTTGTGAGTGAAGAATGAAAATGTGATTTAAAAAATCATTAAAATAAAATGATTGATTTGTTGAACACAGTTTTGAAATGTGTTATATCTAGGTGTTGAATATCGATAATAGATATTTAATGAAGAAATTCATTTTATGTTACGCTCTTAAATTAAAAATTTTTCATAAGTGGTTCTTGATGAATATATAACGTGTTATCTTTGATTTGAGACGTGTAGTTGTTAGCGTCTACTCAGGCACTAGATTTATGTAGAATATCTGCAAGTGCATAATGTCTGTTTTCTTAATATATGTTGTCGATATTTTCTTTCGTATTTGCGTCTATACACATTTGAAAAATATGATAGTCGTATGTATTGAGACTTACACGAATGTGTCTAAATGGCACAAAGAGTAAGGTGCGTGTAGGCAAACAGTTTTCAGATACTTTTGAAATCCAGAATGGGTTGAAGCAAGGAGATGCACCATCTCCTCTTCTATTTAATTTTGTACTAGAGAATGACATTAACTCTTTAGAGAATAAGGAAGGCTTACAACTCAATGGTATTAATAAGCTGTTAGTTTATGCTGATGATGTAGTATTATTGGCCGATAGTGAGGAGATACTAAAGGACAACACGCACACACTATTGAGTAACACTAAGAAATTAGGACTGGAAGTAAATATCAATAAAACTAAATATATGGTCACACGTAGAAATTCATTAAATAATGGAAATGGACAGCTAATGACAAATGAGGGGAATTTTGAGGAAGTGGCTGAATTCAAATACCTAGGAACAATAATCACAAATAGGAATGAAATGCACAAAGAAATTAAACATAGGCTCAATTCTGGAAATGCGTACTATTATGCATTGCAGAGACTCTTGATGCCCCAACTCCTTTCAAAAAACGTTAAGCTGAAAATATATAAAACTATTATTCTACCAGTTATATTATATGGATGTGAAACATGGACTCTTACTTTAAGGGAGGAAAGGAGATTACAAGTATTTGAGAATAAAGTACTTAGGAATTTTTTTGGAGCAAAGAGAGATGAACAGACAGGTGAATGGAGAAGACTACGTAACAATGAACTACATGGTCTTTATAGGAAGCCAGATATAATAAGAACAGTTAAGTCTCATAGACTGCGATGGGCAGGACATGTTGCACGTATGGGGAATGAAAGACGTGCATGGAAGCTTCTTGTAGGAAAGCCAGAAGGAAAACGCCCAGTTGGTAGACCAAGAATGAGGTGGGAGAACAACATTAACTATGATTTGAGGGAAGTAGATTATGCAGGGAATGATTGGAAAGCATTGGCTCAGGATAGGGATGTATGGAGAGCTTATGTCCGCGCGACCATGAACCTACGGGTTCGATAGTGCCAGTGAGTAAGTAAGTAAGTATAATATGAACAACACAGAATGAACCAAGAGTTGTTCAAAAGTTCTATTTCCTACGAGGAACCACTAATATGGTGAAAATATTAACCTGTATAGCTGGCATCCCAGAGTCCGGCTTCGATCTGGCTATATATATTTTGAGATTGTTATAGGTTTTAGAAAGGGGTAATATGAGCCTCGATATACGATTGAATTACTGCTTCATATGAGAAGTGGCAAAATCTGGTTAAGAAAACTGAAACTAAAATTGTTTGATTGTGTCGCACTAAGCATGCGACTTTCTTGCCATTTGCTAACAAATGACAAAAATTCCAGCAGAGCTGTCGACCCATCAGTTTATTTATATTTATTTATTTCGTTAGAGCGATGAATGTTGGAGCTTTCTGTTAAATTGAATCAATTTAAAGAAATCCCAAGAGAGAGAAATGTAAAATTTGTCAAAGTTTAAGCTTCCGCGTATTAATTAATAAACTATGAAATATGCATAATTTTGATTACACAGGTCAACATGATTTTTGTCTCATGAGTACCAATAGTTGTACTTAATTCAATTTTTGTATCGTGTTTTCAAATGTGTATTCGGAATTTCTCCATCACCCACAGTTTTTTTATTTCAATTTCAATTAATGGATTTAAATAATTATTTTTTAATAAACGTTTTTTCGTCCATTTGTCCATTGTAAAATAAAACCAAATGAGCTAACTCAAATGGTTTTCAGCTATGGAAAAGAGATATCAAGGCAAATGGAATCCTAATATGCTGGCAAATTATTGTTGGACCATCAAGAGGGATGCTCCACAGGCGAAATATGACAGAAAATCATCATTTCTTACTTTCTAGGTGAGTCCGAATGTTTGAATATTGTGTAGTTATGAATGTAGAAAATATTTATTATATACAACTTTCCTCATTAGAGGATTGCCTCAAGAACAAAGTGATACAGACAATTAATTTTTCGAATTGATGAAATACATTTTGTAAATACATTAAAAAAATTCAAATTGTAGGCCTAATTGAAGTATACATACTATAAAGTAGAAATTTTGTAAATATGGTTTCTTAAAATTGAAATTGATCCTCTAATGGCAGCGATGGCGATTTTAGAAAGATACACTCTGTCCAAATCTAAGGAATTCCAAAATTTGGCTAAAAATCCTGGTATAGTACCTCTTGCCCCGATCATCAATCCTGTGACAGTTATACTATCTAGTTGGTATTTTTCTTTGTAATAGTCAATAGTGTTTGAAATTATAAATTGCTGTCTCTCGGAAACCTTGCGTGATGGAGACAAACCGATATCATATTTGAATTCAGGGGAAAAAATACTACCAGAATCACATATTTTTCTTTCAGAGACAAAAAAGAAGTTTCTTTTTTGTTGCTCAGTGTAATTGTTGCAGTTCAGTATAAGTCATCATCATCATCATCATCTGCATTCATGGATTAGGTCTGTTGACCCGTTCCGACTTCAGCCCGTCTCTTTCTAGGTCTGCCCACATCTCGGGTGCCTTTAGGTTTGTATTTTGTTATTTGTTTTGGATATCTATCTTCATTCATTCTGTCTATGTGTTGCTTCCATTTTTGTCTATATGTATCTATTTTATCAGTTATTGCAAATATTTCAAGTTCTGTCTTATTTCTGTGTTCTTGATTCTGTCTTCCTTAGTGCACCCTTTAACAAATTTCAAAATGAGTAAAATACAATATTATTTGTTTCAAAGAAACTCTGTATCAGAGGTTGAGAGTATTTATTGTAGTTTCAAAGAAACTCTGTATCAGAGGTTGAGAGTATTTATTGTAGTTTCAAAGAAACTCTGTATCAGAGGTTGAGAGTATTTATTGTAGCCAGATGTTTATGAACGTGACATTTAATCTCAAATAAACAGTTGTATTTCTTCATTAAACGTCTTGCAAAATCACGTTCATGATGTTATGTATCTGTGGAAATTGCACTTACTGAACATTTATTATGAAATACTGAACGCGTTTTCTTAGAAACACAAATAGAAAGTCAAACATAATTATTTTAAAGTGTGTATACGAAATGCCAACTCTTTGAACTGTTGTTTCCAGTGGCATGTACTCGTGAAATCAGCAATGTATGGTCTCCTTTCCAAAGCACAGCTTATTCTTTATATACACTTATCTTCATCGTTCATTTGCTTCACTTGCAAATCATGTTTTTTTTCTATTTAATTCTTATTTATAGACGCTTTAATCAGTATATAATGGAAACGGACAGCTAATGACAAATGAGGGAAATTTTGAGGAAGTGGCTGGATTCAAATACCTAGGAACAATAATCACAAATAGGAATGAGATGCACAAAGAAATTAAACATAGGCTCAATTCTGGAAATGCGTGTTATTATGCATTGCACAGACTTTTGATTTCCCAACTCCTTTAAAAAAACGTTAAACTGAAAATATATAAAACTATTATTCTACCAGTTATATTATATGGGTGCGAAACATGGACTCTTACTTTAAGGGAGGAAATGAGATTACAAGTATTTGAGAATAAAGTTCTTAGGAAAATTTTTGGACCAAAGAGAGATGAACAGACAGGTGAATGGAGAAGACTACATAACAATGAACTACATGGTCTTTATAGGAAGCCAGATATAGTAAGAATAGTTAAGTCTCATAGACTGCGATGGGCAGGACATGTGGCACGTATAATATTAATACTAATAATAGCTCTGTGGGGAGTGAAAGACTTGCATGGAGGCTTCTTGTAGGAAGGCCAGAGGGAAAACGCCCAGTTGGTAGACCGAGAATGAGGTGGGAGAACAACATTAACTATGATTTGAGGGAAGTAGATTATACAGGGAATGATTGGAAAGCATTAGCTCAGGATAGGGATGTATGGAGAGCTTATGTCCGCGCGGCCATGAACCTACGGGTTTGATAGTGCCAGTGAGTAAGTAAGTAAGTTTAACGTCTAAGTCGATCATGGTGGATCAGTCCATGCTCGTCTCTGGTTGGGAGATTCGCGAGTTCATGCCCGGCCGGTGTCAATTGAATTTTCAGGGCGTGTATTACTTCGGAAAGGAATAAATCCCTTTATCTCGTGTAGTAGAATTATGGTACGTAAATAAAGAACCAAAAGCATAAAAAAGAGGCCTCTGATTAAAATTGTTCGACCCTTTCACGCCCAGATTTGAATTCCGACGCCAATCGTCCTAGCTGGTAAAGAACGTCGTTAAATAAAATAGCATCACTCTTAACATTTAAGGTCAACTTGTGTCTGTTTATTTAATTAATTTATTACGGTGATATCAAATAGTGAACATGATAAAATGAGTCCTAGAAAATAAATTCGAACCCAGTACTTTTCCTTGACGACTGAGGAAAACCAGGAAAAATCTTGAGTCAGTTGATCGGCGCTGGGATTTTGAACCCTGGATCTCCCGAATACGAGTATCTAACGCTACCCCTTGTGTCGATCACATTTATATTCTTCACTTCTTTGTTATGATTACTTTTTGGATTTAAAATCCTGCGTATTTACAGTTTTTACTTCAATCCCTAGAGCAATTATTTTAAGTATGGATTTGGTACCGACCTTATGAAGGTCTTGACCCGATATCTTTTTGTGCTTTTATTTAAGTGTTCTGTTTATTTTATATGATTGACAAGGAGAGTATTCCTCTCTCTGTTTTATGGCTGATTGTAAGTTATGTTGAGTGAATGTATTGAGAATTTACTACTGATTTTTATGAACTTATGTGCAAGATTTTTATTTACGACGAGGAATAGATTAAGTAGTAAGCATTAATAACACGGCCTTAGTTTCTTAGAGTGTTTTATGATGCGTTAAGAATTAAAGTATTATATGCATTGGTGTCCTGTATCGTAGTGTAGTGTGTATTTGTGTGTTGCCTATCTCGTTTATTAGTCTGTTTTTATGTGTAAGAATTGTGTCTCTTTGTCTGTGTGCTAAGTGTTTTATGTGGTCTATTATGTAAGAGATTTCTGTGACATCGTGTAGTATGGAGATCTGAGTTTGGCGGTCTGCATGGAGTATGATTCTTAGGGCTTTATTTTGGGCTATTTGTAAATTCTTAATGTGTGCGGCATGTCCCCAGGCTGGACTGGCATATGTCATGAGTGGTCTGATGATAGCTTTATATAGGTTTATTTTGTGTTTTAGTGAAAGTGTGCTTGCTGTGAGAATGGGGAAAATGTGTGAAGTTCTGGTTTGCGCTTTTATTTTCAGTTGTTTAATATGTTGTTTAAATGTTAGTTTTTTATCAAGTGTAACTCCTAAATATTTTACTGAGTCTGTGTATTCAATGTTTGTGTTGTTTATATTTAATGTAGGTGGGTTTGGTCTTCTTCTTGTAAATATGATGGCTTGTGTTTTTTCAGCGTTTAGTCTGATTCTCCATTTGGAGAACCAGTTGCTGATCCTGTTGATGTGTAGTTGTATTTTTCTAGTGGAGTGGTGTATGTCTATATGTGTACAGTATATCGCTGTGTCGTCTGCATATTGTGCTATTTTAGTATGTATTGAAGTTGGGATGTCTGAAGTGTATATGTTGTATAATGTTGGTGCCAGTACAGATCCTTGAGGGACGCCTGCTTTTATCGGATGCCAGTCTGATGTTTGATTATTATATATTGTTCTGAATGTTCGCTTGTTTAGAAAGGAGTGAATTATTTTAATATAGCTGTCAGGAATTTTATATTGAATAAGTTTGAATATTAGGCCTGTATGCCAAACGGAGTCAAAAGCTTTCTCTATGTCGAAAAAGACTGCAGTTGTGAATTGTCTTAGTAGAAATCCTGTTGTTATGTCGTCCATGAGTCTCGTTAACTGTAGAGTAGTTGAGGCAAATTGTGTCAGAGGTAGTATCTGAGATATGTAAGGTAGTAGTCTTTTGAGTATTAGTCTTTCTAGTACTTTGCCTATGTGGTCAAGTAAGCTAATTGGTCTGTAGTTTTGAGGAAATAATGGATTTTTGCCAGATTTGAGAATGGAAATGATGTTAGCTTGTTTGAAAGGAGTTGGGAAATGATGTAATTTAAGTGCAGAATTTAGGATTTTGGTCATATGAACTAGTCCTTTTCTAGGAAGTTGTTTTAGATTTTACTTCAAACCAAAGTATTTTACTGTCTCTTATAAAGGGCTTCCAATATAAAACCGGACCGGCCTCACGGAGTTTCACCCGGCACGCAGTGATGTCTCTTCCTCCCACAATTCACCCTGCCTGCCACCCGTCCTTGAACTGTTTCTTACCTTATAGAAAATGTTGGAAATGTGGTTCCTTCAGTCACTGATGAAAAAAACCACTCACAATAACGCACACGTGCTATGGGATCACCTTGGTTTAGACAATGAACACGTGTACACTTGTAAGGTTTTGAGTTTTAACAATTTTGTTGCTGTATGTGCAGAAGATACTGAAATCCCAACTTGTTGTACTAATTTCGGTAATGATTTTTGTGGTGAACGTTCCAAATTTTCGCCAATTTCGTCTAATTTTTCTTCGGTGAGAACCGTACGCCTTCGCGTGTGTTTCTTATTTTGTACTGAACCAGTGGTCTCAAATTTAGTCACAAGATCGTGGATTGTCGATCTGGAAGGAGGTAATATTGTCCAGGGAAGTTCCGAATAAATTCATCGCGAACGCGACGAGCTGATTCGTATTTATAATAACATTTACACACATAAATGCGCTGCTCTAATGTCAGCTGACGTCTCATCTTGTCGAACGATAGTAAACTGACTAGTTCAAGGACGAGCGGCTGGCAGAGTGAAATGCGGACGAGGAGAGAGCGCTGCCTGACGGGTGAAACCCCGTGAGGCCGGTCCGGGTTTATATTGGAAGCCCGGGTAGTTCTTGAATTTATGTACGATGTGTCACTTATAGGAGAAATAGACGTTCGACTGTCACAGTAGTGACCCCAGCTACACCACGAATATGCGTCAAATATTTTATAACAGTGGTATGCTATTGTATTATTTAACAAATACTGAAAGTTGAAAATAAGAACCACCCTAGCTGGTGGTGTGGTAACTTCCCTTTGCTTTCCATACTGGTGAAAGATGATGATGATGATAATGATGGCCGGATGATTTTCGAGAACCATTGGGCCATAAGCTTCCTGACATTTGTCTTACAGGTGAGGAAAAACCCCGAAAAAAAACCTCATCCAGGAGCCTGTCCCGACCGAGAATCGAACCTGCAAAAGAAGAATATGATACTCATTTCAGTTAGAGGCTGAGTCGACCTCATGACTATGATACCGCTAGACGATTATGGCCTGTAAAAATCCTGACCCCACCGGAACTCGTATCCCAACCTTCCGGCTTGTAGCGTATTTCCCTTACCATCTACGCTACGGAGTATATATGTCTACCGTAATCATGGTGCTTTTTAAAAAATGGAATAAAAATATATTTGTTTCTTTATATCAATGAATGAGATCTTTGTGGCAAATGAATTGCGAATTTTATTAATGATATTTGGTCTGAATCCAAACATTCGCGAGTTTCTGCAGAAATAACACGTGACACATACAGGTGCAGAAATATATATTAATCTTGTTGACATTTATGAATGCATCCTCGTGATTAAAACTTATTTTCACTCACCTGGATTACGTTATATAGGCCACTGTTATTGTGAAGAACATAAAATAACTTATTAAGGCGTATGCTAATTAAACAAATCATTTTTATAACAACCATTATCATCATTCTTCTTCTTCTTCTTCTTCTTATTATTATTATTATTATTATTATTACAGTATTATTATCATTGTCAATCGGACTAGTGGTTATGCTCCTTGCCTCTGGTCCCGAAGGTCGCGGGTTCAAACCCGGCCGGGGTCAATAGATTTTTTAGGATGGAAAAATCCAAGGAGCATGTCCTCCGGGAGGGACCTAGTCCCGAGTCTGAAGATTTTCAGGCTCGTAATAGATCCTTAAGCCTCAATGAAAAGGCCTCTAAGCAAAATTTACAGAATTTTCCCATCCTAGTACTACCTTGGTTTCCCAGATGTCAGTATGAGGCGGAACGCTGACCACGGACCGCTCGAATGACATCTATACGAAAACAAGTGTAACTAAATTAGTGTGGTTCAAATTCTTCCCTGTAGGGGGAGAGCGCCTAAATCTCTGTTAAGGGAAACATAGGCTTACAAGAAATATCATTGTCATCATATTAACTTTATTCTTTTAAATCTGTTGCATCTCTATTTTATTCAACTATAACCTTTTCACTGCTGAGATATTTCCAACCTTTAAAACCCTCCTTGCTCAATGCAGGGAGAAATATGGAAAAAGTTTATTTAGGTTCCTAGGAGATGGCAGTATATGCCTGCTTAGTTTGAAAGCAATGCAATACGTATTATATAACTAGCAGGCGTTTGGAGTTGAGAATGGATATACACACCCATAGCACAGCAAGCATTTTCTTTGCCAACGGATATACCCGTTCGTAGCAGTGTAAAGGTTAATTATCTTAATTAACAAATAATGTTTTTACCAACAGACACGATATACATTAAAAAGCCTCTTCCTATCCACTTTTATGCGCTGTCCAACTTTCCTTTGTTATATTACGTAATATTAACAACGGGACCTTAATAATTATAGACCTCCAGTACCAACTATTCTTTGCCGACACCGTTAAATTCTTACACCCCAGCAATTGGTAGGTAGCGTTTTCTTTAATAGCGTCCATTCATCACTTTCTAGGTTTTCCTGCAGATCTTTTGGTAAACATATACTTTCTTCGGTATAGTTCACTGGTCCGTTCTGTATACGAGCCTCCAATTCATTGGCGTATACTAAATTGGAGGATTACACTGGACAGACCAGGTTTTATATACTGTATATACCGTATAACTATTCAGATCTATTTATTATATTCTGTGTTTATTAACTCCACAGCCAAACTTAACCTCCATTATATTATCTCATGACGAATAATACGTATTGGTGAAAGGATTATGCGGGACTTGAATTTTCCTTAATAACACTGAGCAACAAAAAAGAAACTTTTTTTTTGTCTCAGAAAGAAAAATATGTGATTCTAATAGTATTTTTTTTTCTTCTGAATTCAAACATGATATCGGTTTTCCTCCATCACGCAAGGTTTCCGAGAGACAGGCATTTATTATAACTTCAAACACTTTAATATTTTCTACATTCGTAACTACACAATATTCGAACTTTCGGACTTCCTAGAAAGTAAGAAATTACGATTTTCTGCTATATTTAGCCTGTGGAGCATCCCTCTTGATAGCCCAACAATAATCGGCCAGCATATTAGGATTCCATTTGCCTTGATATCTCTTTTCCATAGCTTAAATCTCTTGATGAAAGTGTTCCACGTGCTCATCGCTCACTGCGCCAAGATTTTCCGGGAAAAATCTAGGTTTATTACAAAAATAATTATTTAAATCTATTAATTGAAATTGAAATAAAAAAACTATGGGTGATGGAGAAATTCCGAATATATATTTGAAAACATGATAAAAAACTGCATTAAGTACAACTATTGGTGCTCATGAGACAAAAACCATGTCGACCAGTGTTGTTAATAGTAATAACTGATGACGTAAGTGTGGTTGTATTTGTGCTTCTTTATTCAAGTCTTGTTTGAATAAAAACTTGCTGGATGTCAGAAATGTATGAAGATTAAGCCTGTATTTTTTCATTGTATTTTACAAAAAGCAGTGATTTATTTTAAATTTAAATTTACTGTTGAAAGGTTTTACACATCTTTGATCCTGGATTATTGGCTGTAGCCTGTATTAATGAGGAGTATTTTTTAAATTAATACATCTCGTGAAAATGCAACTGAAATCAAATTTTAATGAACTTGGTAATGTTGGAATCGTCTAAAGTTTCGCATAACATTTTCTGGGGAACGCTATCACATGCTTTGGTTAAATCGACAAAAAGCAAATGTAAATCTCTGTTAGTTGCTCTTTTTTTTTCTATCATTTGTGTTATGCAAGTTATGGTCATGTCAAACGAATGCCAGAGCAAAGATTGCCAAAAATTGTTATGGAATGGATCCCAATGCAAAGGCGGAAGAGAGGAAGACCGAAGAAAACTTGCATAGAAGGGGTACAAGCAGCTATGAATATCAGATGAATGGAGGAAGATCAATGGATGGATAGAGAGGAATGGCGTTTGGTTTCTGGAAGTCGGCGGCAGCTGCCATGATAACGGATGATGATGATGAACTTAAGAAATTATTATTATTGGTGAAATGAAAATTCCAACCCAGAACTTGGTTTAACGATTGAAGGAGAGAGAGGGGAGAAAAAAACTACTAAAAACCCAGTCAGGTTGGGTGGTGCGAGATTTCAACTCTGGACCCATCGAATACGAATCTGCTGTCTGAGCCAACCCTCCCGGTAGAAATTATAGCTTATTCTATTGATTCGTTTAATAATTTTTTTTATTTTTATTTTGGTGATTATTATAGTGCAGTAGGAAGTGAGTTGTCTGTGAACACAAGTTTCTGTTAGGGGACTAAATATAGATTACATCAAATGTTAACAAAAAATCCATCCAGATCTTCCAGTTTTAAAATAAGCGTCTGGTTATTTTAATTCTATTTCTGTGCCCAACACTCAGATCCATCTATTAGCGTCTTCCGCGCTTTATTTGGTTCATATTGCTTTAAATTTGTAGAATATTGAAGGTACCGGTAGCACATAACAGGTACTGGGATGTGAAGTGACACTTTTTTAATGTTGATAAACGTGAGTGGCAACAACAGTAAACTATCGGTGCCAAATGTAAAATTAGTTTTAACCCTTTCGCATACTTTCTTTTGTTATTGTGGGATATGTATTTATGATAAAGGGAGAATATAACATGTAAAGTGGCATTTCTGGCTTTTTAATATCTTATTATATTTTATGATTTTATTTACAAATGAATGAATATAAATAAAGTGGCATACCCTCCTTCTCATTTTTATACCGAGTTTCATAAGTTTGGCATATATATATATATATATACATACATATATATGTGTGTGTGTTATAATTAATTTTTTTGACACTGAGCAATGCAGGCATATATATATTCATACGTAACTCGGTTCTGCATAATTCGGTTTTATAGATAAATGTAATTGAAAATTTGGACAATTAAAGGAACTGAGGCACCAGATGCAGTCCACAAAGTGTGTGTGAATGTCACCATCAAATCGAAGACAGCTGCAGATGTAAACTAAAGTGTACAAGATATCATCTGGAATTGTGTTCCAAAGTGACAATGTCATTAGCGCAATACTTACTTACTTACTTACTCACTGGCACTATCGAACCCGTAGGTTCATGGCCGCGCGGACATAAGCTCTCCATACATCCCTATCCTGAGCTAGTGCTTTCAAATCATTCCCTGTATAATCTACTTCCCTCAAATCATAGTTAATGTTGTTCTCCCACCTCATTATTGGTCTACCAACTGGGCGTTTTCCCTCTGGCTTTCCTACAAGAAGCTTCCATGCAAGTCTTTCATTCCCCATACGTGCAACATGTCCTGCCCATCGCAGTCTACGAGGCTTAACTGTTCTTATTATATCTGGCTTTCTATAAAGACCATGTAGTTCATTGTTAAGTAGTCTTCTCCATTCACCTGTCTGTTCATCTCTCTTTGGTCCAAAAATTTTCCTAAGTACTTTATTCTCGAATACTCGTAATCTCCTTTCTTCCCTTAAAGTAAGAGTCCATGTTTCGCATCCATATAATATAACTGGTAGAATAATAGTTTTATATATTTTCAGCTTAACGTTTTTTGAAAGGAGTTGGGACATCAAGAGTCTCTGCAATGCATAATAGCACACATTTCCAGAATTGAGCCTATGTTTAATTTCTTTGTGCATCTCATTCCTATTTGTGATTATTGTTCCTAGGTATTTGAATTCAGCCACTTCCTCAAAATTTCTCTCATTTGTCATTAGCTGTCCATTTCCATTATATAATATATTTCTACGTGTGACCATATATTTAGTTTTATTGACATTTACTTCCAGTCCTAATTTCTTAGTGTTACTCAATAGTGTGTGCGTGTTGGCCTTTAGTATCTCCTCGCTATCGGCCAGTAGTACTACATCATCAGCATAAACTAACAGCTTATTAATACCATTCAGTTGTAAGCCTTCCCCATTCTCTAAAGATTTAATGGCATGCTCTAGATATATATATATATATATATATATATATATATATATTCATATGAAATCAATATATCTTATAATAATTAGTATATTTATTTAATTTCTATGCATATTTATTACGAATAAGAAAAAAATTCTTAATGAAAATGTTGTGGAGGTTATCAATTTTTAAAAATTTAAAAGAGATGTGTAATGGGATTACGCATCAGTTATTCAGCACAATTAGGGACCCACGTGCTTCCCTTAAATAATTTCCTTCATTGATATTTCACTTGAAAATGCACAAAATATAGAAAACATCTATTTGACAAACTATATTTAAACACATGATCTTCAAGTTATTATTAGGTTATATATTTAAATAGAATAATAAAACTTACTTATCTTCCTGAAGCTACTAATTCTTTTTAGTGGTGTACGAGTCTTAAAACTGCATTTTACCGTACTATAATTTTATCGTGTAACTTATTGATGTAATTAGCTTGTTGTTACATATTTATAACCTTTTTTTTAAGCATGTATTTTAATTGTGATAGTTACTTCCTGTTAATTAAAATAGTTGAAATATTGGAGAAGTCTGTGACCTTAATTAAAACTCAATGTTATTTACTTAGAATTGGCAATGAAAATTGTTAAAAAAGTAGGAATGTGTAAAAAATCACCCCCCCCCGTCTTGACCAAGACAATGGAGTGTTCTGGTAGTTTAGTCACTGCATAGTTCAGCTATAGGACAAAAAAAGCGTCGGCATCGTTCGGGCATGGTCGTTGCGGCGATGTGAAGGTACAACCAAGGCACTGTTACCTTAACGACACCAGTTGAAGGCGGACGCCCGCCGATATTAACACGATAATGTTTAACGACAATTCGATTATAGCGACGTTATGCATTCATGACAAGTTGTGTTAAGTGAAATGTCGTCCATTATCCTTGATAGTGATTGAAATTATCATCAAAACGTTCGGTATATCAAATAATAAAGTGTTAATTTAATCCGTGGTACAAGTTGCTATCAAGAAATCACTGCCATCTGTATTAACAAATAATTAGAAGAAATTTATAAATCAGTGTAAAATAAAAGACTGCGCTTTTTGTGAATAGATTGTTTCTGCATATGTGTTAAATGTTGATCATGACCATTCCATCCAACTGGCTGTGCGAATTATGCTTTACGTATACATAAGTGCCAAACCGTATAAATCATTACATAATAAATATTAATGAATTAATTTTGTAATTTTACTCAAGAAACACTAATGATGTTTAGGTTGTTTGTTTATCAAACATCGGCAAAATAAAAATATTATTTTTGTGTTAAAAAGAATAGCGATCAATTCCGGACAAATCAATCAATTTTATCTTGATATAATTTCATTAATTTAAATCAATTTTAATATAACATATGTATTTTTTAAAATTACAACTGAGATGTGATGTGTTGTATAAAACATCGGCGTGTTATATTTAAATAATCTGTTTCAAGGACAATCGGATTCGAACTTGAACTTCAAATTTTTATCTCAGTTTACAAATAGTACAAAACAGTGTATATTGTAAGACTTAGCAAAACAGATTACCAATATGTCTACATTCTGCAGAATTACTGGGAAAAGCAGAGGGCTTCCAAAGCCGAATTACTTTCCACTTTTACCTCCAATTTCACCTGCAGATGCAAAACGATTTTGTCGAATAACTGGGAAATCTTATGGACTCCCAGGACATCACTATATTCCAGTTGTTCTCTTCAGCAAATCTAAGAAAACGCGTGGAAAGTGTAAAATAACAAACAATGAAGCTTCTCATAAGTTTACTCCTGAAGTTGAGAATAAAGAAAATAGAAGACGCCATGTTTATTTAGCTGATTACAGATATATATTTCCAGTTATTGAAGGGGTGTCAGAGTCACAGAAACTGATGAATGAACTTCTATCTATAAAAAATGGTATTATACATGAAGATGATTCACGGTATGTTTACACCGTTGAAGAACGTCGCTGTAATTTGGTGTTTACATCAGCTATGGAAGCTGCAGTTAGAGACGGTGATATCCGTGATATAATGTTAGCCAAGGAATCTGATACAGTAGTATTCAAATTAAAGAAAGGGAATGACGTTTCTTTAGATTTTAAAACTGTTGTCCCAAAGATAAATAAAAGTTCAGAATTATATGACGGAGATGGACCGAGTGCTGAAGTCATGAAGGAAATTGAGAAAGAGGAGAAGGTAACAAAGAAAAGGAAAAGGAAACGTCCTGAAGGGTTAGACACAATGAAGAAAATATTTGAAGAAAAAGAAAAGGAAGCGGAAGTTATAGTAGAAAAAGAAATTGAAATGGCCGAATTGAAGAAGGCTAAAGTAGCAGCAGGTTCAGAAAATAATTCAAAGAAAGTTCACTTAAAACAGGAAGACGATGATATAATAAGTGAAGAAGAAGAAAGAGCTATGCTTAATGACTGGAGAAAATTTGATCCTAGGCATTCGCGAGCAGAGGTGAGTTTGGTGATGTGCAGTGGGGACTGGAGGGACCTGATAAAACCACTAATTGAAGATTGGGATTGGAATTCGTTTGAAAATGAAGCTGATGCTGATAGTAGAATTCCCATTATTACAACTTTGCCCGAACCTATTCCTCTACAGGCGCAAATTTTGGATTTAGGAACTGCTTCACCAGGAATAGTACAATCTCAAAATATTGGAGTTCCGGGACAGATTGGTGGATTTGAACCTATACCTTCTGTAGCGCCTTTTACACCTCTTCTAGCTGAACCGGATCCAGAAGTTCAAAAAGCACTAGCTACTTTTAAAGACCCGAGTATTCTTGCAAAAACATCTGATGTCCAGAATGCTCTAAATAATTCAGGAGATAATGTAAAATCCATGATTCCAAAAGTAAGCGAAATACCTGAACTCGTAACAAAATTAGAAAATGGCGTCATTATTGAACTTGGAGAAGAAAAGAATAATAAACTTCACGGCCTGGTTATCGATGTAGAGGCAGCAAAGAGATTTATTACCGGACAGACTATAGAAACTCCTAGCGGACTTGTTTTTGTGCCAGGACAGACGCTTCAGACACCTTCAGGTCCTACATTTGTGCCCGGTTTTACTGTGAAGACTCCTGGTTCTGAATCACCAGTGCTTATTCCTGGTCAGAAAGTTTTGGCAGTGACAGAGGAGAGTGGAGGAAATGCTGTTCCTGTGTTTGTTGCAGGCCAAACATTGATAACAAGAGAAGGTGAGAAATTTGTACCTGGTCAGACAATACAAACTGCAGATGGACCACGATTTATGGCAGGACAAACCGTTATTACACCTGATGGACCAAAATTCATACCTGGGCAGTTGGTAGAACATAATGCAACTTTATCAGATGAATCTATTGTAAAAGAAGAAGTCAAAGAAAATAAATACAAATTTGTCCCGGGTCAAACTATCATGGCTTCAGATGGTCCAAAATTTGTTCCTGGACAAACTGTTGCTACGGCACAAGGAGAAGAAATATTCATTGCTGGCCAGAGCATTCAAACAAAAGAAGGTGAATGGGAATTCGTTCCTGGTCAAGCTGTAGAAAAGGAGGGCGAACTAAAATTCGTAGCTGGACAAACAGTAATGACACCCGACGGACCCAAATTTATTCCAGGCCAAATTGTTAAAACAACAGAAGGATCTCAGCAGTTTGTGCCAGGAATTACAGTTGCAGATGGATCTAACTCCAAATTTGTACCAGGAAAAATTGTCGAAACGCCAGAAGGCACCAAATTAATTGAAGGACAACTGCTTAAAACATCAAGCGGAAAAACAACATTCGTCCCAGGAAAAACTGAAATTACGGAGAGTAAAAATGTTAACTTTTCAGCAGCCAAAACTGTAGACGAAATTATATTAGAAGATATTGTTAAACTGCCAGAAGAAGGACTGAAGCCAATAAATCCATGTCCTGGTGTGACACCTACACAACAAAATACTGTGAAATTTGGCCATGTTGTGCAAACTTCTCACGGCGTTGAGTTCTTTCCGGGACACTCTACAAATGGACTTCCAGCTGGAAAGATAGTTCCTGGAAAACTTGAACGAGGTATCGATGGTCAAGTGAAGTTCGTGCCCGGTACAGTCATTGAAATCGAACCCGGCACCGAGAAATTTGTCCCAGGACAAGTTGTGATGACGGAACAAGGACATCAATTTGTTCCAGGCCAAGTAGTGGAAACAAGCGATGGAGCTAAATTTGTGCCTGGTCAGATCGTTGAAGCTGTAACTGGGCAAAAATTTGTTCCAGGTCAAACCATGGAGACTTCTGAAGGTACTAAATTTGTACCTGGACAAATAGTTGATACAAAAGCAGGACCAACATTCATCCCAGGACAAGTGATATCCACCGATGATGGTTCAAAGTTCGTTCCTGGAGAAGTTGTGGATACGAAGGAAGGTCCTCGATTTGTGCCAGGACGTGTAGTAGAATCTGAAGATAATAGAGTCAAGTTTGTTCCAGGTCAGATTGTTAAAACTAAAGATGGAACACTGCGATTTGTAGCACCAGATCTCCAGGATACTCCAGAAGGTCATTTTGAGTTTTCAGTTCAAGGATTTGAGATTACTCCAGAAGAACTTCAAATATTACGTCCAATCCAGGTAACAGCGTCTTTTATTCCATCGAATGAGTGTGAGATGTCAGTTGATTCTAAAATGTTACAACAAATGTCTGAAGCTGGAATATCTTTGGGACGACAAGTTTCGTTAGATATCCCTTCGTTTGATGTAAAAATACACGAAGAACGAAGAGTTTTGCAAACGGCAAAATTAAACAAAATTGATATTCTAAAAGACATTATATCTGAACAACACACAGACGAAACTATAATGGAAAAGTTATCAGCAGTGTTAAAACAAAATATTGATATGTCTGACAAGAAGGAAGGAAAGAAGATCACTGCAAGAGAAGACACATTGCAGTCAGCATTTAAGCATTTGTCTCAAGGAAATCCTGATTTTTTGGAGAGAGTATTACAGAAAGTATCAGAACATGTGGAAGATCTTGAAACAGAACGCGGCGCGACGGAGGCTCTTCAAAAAGCTATAGTGAGTGTTGTACAAGAAAACAGTGAAAGGAGGATTCAGGAAATGCTTAAAGATGAGACTGTCATTATAAATAAAGATGGCAACTACCGCGAGGATTTGGATCAGGGAGGTTTAAAAGGACTCTTATTACAAGCGGTTGGTCTCGCTCGAGCTCTAGGAATGTCAGAAGTTGTATCTGGATTGTTAGAAGTTGTTTCTGACCCTCAGTCAACACAATTGTTAGCACATGATCAGCTAACAATGGAAATACTAAGAAGACTTACTGTGATGAGGCAACTGGCAGAACAAAATCCAAGCTTATGTCTCGCATTGAGGAAACTTCAAAGCGATCCTGACATAGCAAAAACAGATCCTAGACTACGTGAACTTGTTCGAGAAAGTGCAGCGTTGATGGTAGTCCCTGAAGAAGATTATTTGCCTCTTGAGTCATCAAAAGATATACCAAATACACTTTTGCACTCAAACAATATTTTGGCTATGGAAGACTTTTTATTTTCTAGAAATACACGTTCGACAGGCACTTTACTTATACTGAAGCAAGGTATTCAAGCTATTATACCAAGGGAGAATGCCAGAGGTGTTCTTACAGGTCAGATTGCATATACTGTGCTGGATGAAACAGGAATTCGACATTTTGAGCCACTTCATGTTTTCTCTGCGATGAGGTTACCCAAAGAAGCAGCTTACCACTGGAGGATATACTCCTGTCCTATAGCGAAGGATGAAAAGACTACATCTGAATGCAGCTCATATGAAGACCTTTATTCTCGTATGACTACGACAACATCCACAAGTAGAAGGCGCGGGACACTTGACAGCATTGATGGATCAACGTTAAACTATACAAGACTGAACGGCTTTGACGACACTGCCCAAAGTTTAACAAGTGGCTATAACACTCCTACCTCAAAATGTGGAAGTCGCCATGACAGAAGACTTGATAGTACTAGGTCAATCACGCCTCCAAGTGGTTACAATACACCAACTCCAAGGATGAATGGAAGTAGTCCCGTCAGTGGAGAAACCACCCCCACATATAAGAGCAAGAGCTATGTTTCGAATGCTCCCAACTATAAAAAAATAAGCAAAGGACTTGATCTAGGTTCCCAGGTTAGTTGATCCATTAATAACGATTGCATAATTAAGCATAAATGTAAACATTAATGAACGATAAACCAAAATATGTAGTAACTAAAATATATACATACGTACCTAATGTAAATAAACTATTTTCTAATTTCGGCAGAAAATATATTTAAATACGCTAAACAAAATTTAAAAAAACGGATCTAAATATTTCTCTAAATAATTAATAGCTAGATCATCGGTTGATTAATGTCTTTGACATCGTCCGATTCCTAATAGCCAATTTTGTCGGTCCATCCAATCTCCTGGTTGTAGATGTTTCTCCTTCATGTATAAACATATTCCCTGACTCCAGGAGGTTTTAGGTCTTCCTCTGCCTCGTCTTCCCTCAGGTTTCCATTCCAAAACAGATTTTGGTAGTTGATCCTCTTCCATTCGCTGGACATGTCCGTACCATCTTAATTGCTGAATTTTAATATAATCTAAAATAGTGTCTTCAATCTTCATTTTCTCTCTTATAACTGAGTTCCTAATTTTTTTCTCTTCTTGAAATTCTTGCGGCCCTTCGTATAAAATCCATTTCCGTTGTCAGAAGGTACTTATTTGCTTTTGCTGTTAATGACCAAAGTTCTGCTCCATAAGTAATGATGCTTTTAACAATTGTATGATACATAGGCCTATTCATTTTATTTTTATTACTTATATTTTTATCCCACAATATTCCATTGAGGCAAGCACTTGCAAATTCTCCTTTATTAATTCTAAATAATGAATGCTCTATTTAATAACATTATTTGGTTTCAGGTGTACGATGTATTTGTGGCAACGCAAGACTTCAGAGCGGATGAAGTCGACTCCATATCTCTTAAAAAAGGAGATATCGTAGAGGTCTTGGAGTCGAGGCCCGAAACTGTCAAGTGAGTAACTATTTTATTAATATGTATTATTATTCCATAGAATTTAAAGTGCGGTAGTCATTTAGTAAAACTAAACTCCTTTATGCAACAGGCCTAGAGGGCCCTTGGCCTACCAGTCGCCTGCTGGCATCGTATCCATGTGTGCCATTTAGATCAATATGTCTGGTTCCCCAACCGCTATCGCTGACTTTCTCACCTAGAGCCTTTACTTACTTTTTTAACTCCAAGCGCGAATCGCTTAGAATGCCCTGGCCTACCAGCCAGCTGCTGGTCTCACATCGACATTGTTAATCACAGATCATCCAGCCAGTGTAGGGTGACATGTGGTCAGCATGTCGGGTCCCCCAGCCGTTATAGCTGGTTTCTCAAACCTGGAGCCACTACTTATTGTAGCTACACAAATGCCTCGCAATGGTGGGTGGGTACCGGTCCCATACTGGCCGAAATTCCATGAGAAAGTTTTTCCCCCTGGGGACTCGAACCAGCGTAAGTCCCGTAGCTCTGCGCCAAGGCTCTACTTATTTTAGCTACCCAAATTCCTCACAGATGCCGGAAGAGCATTTGTTCCATATTGGTCTAAATCCCGAAAAAAAATTCTTCCTTCAAACGAACTCGAACTAGTACATGTCCCGCAACTCTGAGCCGTGGCATTATGCCGTACAACACTCAATTGCGGCGCGGGATACAATTCAGAAACGATAATTTAGATTTTGTGTGTGATGAAATGGTAAATAAATGTGGAATTTTCGGTAGATTAATAATGTTTTATCAGTGGCGTAACGTGGGCTTCGAAATGGAGGAGATTGCTGTTAACAGTTAAGGAGTCGGTATTTTGTCATTTCACTTTTCTTTCATACGTTAGCGACGAAAATGAGTTTTTAATAAACATTAAAAACTGTCACTTGGTTGCTAATTCATGATGGGACACACTAATCAATACCAGTAAAATTCATATCAAATTCCGTTGAGGTGAAGTCATGTGATGAAAGTTAAAAATTAAATTGT
Source organism: Diploptera punctata (assembly GCA_030220185.1). Classification (NCBI taxonomy): domain Eukaryota; kingdom Metazoa; phylum Arthropoda; class Insecta; order Blattodea; family Blaberidae; genus Diploptera; species Diploptera punctata. Next base: position 1,429,120 of record JASPKZ010007829.1, read on the forward strand.
ACCTGTTGGTAGGTGCCGTCGTCCTCAACTTTGTTAATATATTGTACCATATAAAAAATTAACTGGAGCGCTTTCGGAAGTTATCTTCCATCTTCTGCAGGTTGAGCTTCTGCTACTCGTTGTGTTGCTGCTACAAACAGTTGGAATATACATCACCGTACACAACAACAAGTAGCAGAAGCTCAACCTGCAGAAGATGGAAGATAACTTCCGAAAGCACTCCAGTTAATATACAATATATTAACAAAGTTGAGGACGACGTCACCTACCAACAGGTACAATTTAATGTTTTAACTTTCATCATATGTACACACTAAATTTACATATTTTCCGTATACTATAATTTCACACACATTCGCTAGCAGAAGCGGCAGAGTCTAGTCTAGACAAACTATAATGCAATAAACATTGTGACACAGAAATGTGGCGAGAGTGCATAGCCCTTGTATATAAATTACAACAGTTAGTAGGAAAAGCAGAGAGTTGAAGGAGTTCTCTTCATGCACCATGTTGTGGTAACATTTTGAAGATGGATTTGTGTCCCAAAAAGGATTACTGATTCAGGTTGGATTTAATTTTCGGTAGAACTGGATTCTCTTCTCGGGGTCGGAAGTTGGTACACTGGATAGGAAAACGCTTCAAAATCACAAAAATGTTCCTTGTAGAATTATTGCAAATTTGTTCACTTCTTAAGTTCCCAGCAGATTAAGTAAATGCAGGTGGTATTATTCTTCGCCGTTATTTGAATATAAATTCTATCCTTTTCTTAAATCAATTATTCTTCTTGTATTAAATATTACATTTTATCAGGAGAGCTGTTATTGCTTCTATCCTTGTTGAAAGTTGTATGCAGAATGAATAGTGTTATTCTTTTATAATTCTAAGAACATTATCACATCACATGTTATTTTTAAATCCTGTTGGTTAATAGTTCCTTAAATATAAGGTTTAATTTGATTTGTTAAATCAGAAAGATAATTGTTTCAATATCCAATCAGAGTTTAGTTTACTTTCATTTAAGAATATGAAGTTATTCAGGTGTTTTCATTAGAATTACAGTGGAAGGATTTATAATTTTGACAACAATGAATGAAAACAATTTTTAAAAGCATTCTTTACAAAAACCGTTATCTAGTAACATTCCTTTAATTATTACTGAGTCATTTTTATTCAACAATAACCAACAATGAATTATTTAAATGTTTTTATTTATTTAAGATACATATAAATATTAAAAAGAATTTTAAAATACACAATTATTAACTTTAAGTTACATATTTATTATTATATTAAAATCCTGCTTTAGAGTGGGTCAAGCGAATTTCAGGTGTCGCCCAAATAACATCCCAGTGTGTTCACAGAAACATTGTATGATTATAAAAGTATAGCGTTGCGGTTAGTAGTTAGATTTATAAAAAAATGTTGGAATTAAAAAGAACAGAAAAAATCATTACCACCTGAAATACGCCCAATGTGTGCTCCATTATTATGCTGCATATGTCAAGGTGATGTTCCCGCTCATGTCACACGCGCTCCATCTAGGATATGGACTGGATGAGAAATCACACATTTTGAGATAGTGGAAGCAGGTAAACAAAATTCTTTATGTAACTCCATAGAACTAAGTCACACACCGTCAGATCAGGAGACAGGTTTTCAATCCATCTTTCTGAAAGTTGTTTATTCACAATTTTCCGAACGTCGAGATATCAGTGAAAAGGAGCTCAGACTTGTTGGAAAATTCGTTGATTACTTCTTCCAATTAGGCCTATTCAGTGAGCATTTCAAGATAATTGATAACTGTGACAGTTTTTTTCTTGGAAGAAAAATAGACTTAAAACTTTCCATTTCGTTACGCAACAAAACAAATGTATGTTATAATCGCTAATGAACGATAACAAAATAAAAATGGACTTCACAGCCTTCCAATTATTAAGCAAGCGATTTATTGCTATTCCATGAGGTGGGCGTTTTACAACTCGCTTTAAACGCTATAGTTCGGGAACCGCTTAAAATATGTATCTACAAGCGCATGTATTCTGTAACAGAAGTGGAGCTTATAATGTGTTCACTGTTCAACAATGCAGCCACTTTTTTTTTTTTTTTGGCCAGTTGTACACATTTTTTATCTGTATTTCAATATTTTTGATAGTAAGTTGCCCATTCAAATGTAATTAAAATGAACATGAAAGTACCTATCTTTATTGGGCTGAACCTGAGACTCTAAAATAACATAAATATTACGCCCGACAACAAAATCAATAAAGAAAGGATTTTTATAATAGCTAATCTAACTACATTGTCTCATATAGGGCTACTGTGAACCATTGCATATATATATATATATATATATATATATATATATATATGGTATGATAAGAAAAATAAATTCCTGGACGGGATTCGAGCCCGGATCTCTGAGTCTGTACCTTAGCGTGATATCCATTACACTACCAGGGGAATGCAATTCAAACACTTATTTTTCTTATATATATGTATTATATTCTCCATTATTACTAGATGTCGCGAGAACTCGGTCTTCACTGCCATCTAGTAGCTGACTATAACAAGTAAGCAAATTAAAGAGAATATTTTTACCTTATAGCAGTGACGCTTTATAGATGTTATAATTAAATGTTTAACATTGAGCAATGCAAGCTTAATATGGTATGATAAGAAAAATATATTATAACATCTATAAAGCGTCACTGCTATAAGGTAAAAATATTCTCTTTAATTTGCTTACTTGTTATAGTCAGCTACTAGATGGCAGTGAAGACCGAGTCCTCGCGACATCTAGTAATAATGGAGAATATAATACATATACAAGAAAAATAAGTGTTTGAATTGGATTCGCCTGGTAGTGTAATGGATATCACGCTGAGGTACAGACTCAGAGATCCGGGTTCGAATCCCGTCCAGGCATTTATTTTTCTTATCATACCATATTAAGCTTGCATTGCTCAATGTTAAACATTTAATTATAACATATATATATATGGATTCCATTGCATCTCATACTTTACCTATTCTACTGTCACGTGCTTTCTTTGGGAACTAAACAAATATAATTTTAGGATTCTGAATGTTACTTCCAACTTATAATCAATTTAAACAAAAGAAAGACTGGACCATGTCACAGTTTTTATTGTTTCCGTGGCTACTATAAAAAACTGAAATTCCATTAATGGTTATGAAACCAGATTTATGGTTGAAAACGAAGTTTCAATTTATTTATTTGTTTTGTCTTTTATGGCATTTCTGGTTTTCTTCCCTGTCATTGGCGGAATTGTAATCCATTTCTTAGGTTGGGGCACGTGGAAGGCGGAGTTACGTTACCCCGATGATATGATGGGTGATAAATGATAATGAAGCGCCAGGAGAGTTCTTAACCTAAACTTACTCTAAATTCCAGACCGTAGGCAACCACAGGAATAATTCCCTTTAAGGAAAAATACCTATGGTTTGACCGGGAATCGAACTTGGGAACCTCATGAACTAAAACGTTGACACTAGTCCATGAGGCCTGGTTTTATTTTTATTTTATTTTATATTTTTTTTTTTACTTTTGTGGATATTCTGTTTTTCATAGTTGCCATGAAAACTATAAAAGAGAGAAAAAAAAACAGTCACATTCATACCTTGTTTTTGCAATTGGCTAAAAAGATCAGTTCCTTTACATTTCTTTCAAGAAACTGTTCAAAGAAAAAACAAAAAGTTGTAGAGATGGCACTAGTAAAATTCATATCAAATTCCGTTGAGGTGAAATCATATGATGAAAATTAAAAATTAAGTTGTACCTGTTGGTAGGTGCCGTCGTCCTCAACTTTGTTAAATACATTGTAAAATTGTAAAATTAACTGGAGCGCTTTCGGAAGTTATCTTCCATCTTCTGCAGGTTGAGTTTCCGCTACTTGTTGTTGTTGTGTACGGTGATGTTTGTTTACTCCAACTGTTTGTAGCAGCAATTGACTTTTTTTTTACGATCCCGCACCCCAGTCAAACCCATTATTCGAGATCGTCAAAAACAAGTCAGTTTCTGCTACAAACAGTTGGAGTAAACATCACCGTACACACCAACAACAAATAGTGGAAGCTCAACCTGCAGAAGATGGAAGATAACTTCCAAAAGCGCTCCAGTTAATTTTATATACAATATATTAACAAAGTTGAGAACGACGGCACCTACCAACAGGTACAATTTAATTTTTAACTTTCATCATTTGTAGAGATGAACACAGATCTATGTAATTTGTGTCTATTTAACCTGTTGACTTGCAGCTTGTCTTCTCCCGGTATAGTATATTAATATTTTTGTTTTCTTTCCAAAGGTAATTTGGATTTTACAGTAATGGTACGATGTTTGGATTTCATCGCATCTTTTACACCAGTACAAGAATTAGTGCACGCAAGTTGAGTTTTAAAGGGACCTTTCATATTTGTTGGAATTTACAAAGAAGACGAAATATCAGACTGATGCAATTTTTTGTCATCCTCTTTGTGTCTATTAGACCAAGCTTTGTAAATATATCATTAGAAGAACCGTTAAAATCTCGGACTGTTGTTCTTTGTTCTACTGCTGTAGTTTTTGTTATATAAATAAATGTTTTATATTATTTTTTGTTTTAACATTATAATGTTGTTTACTTTTAATTTTTCTCATTTTATTTAGTTTATACTTTCTTTTGTTTTGTGTTTTCTATTTACTTACATTGAATTATTCTGCATTCCTTTGTGCTTAATGTATAACACTGGTCAACATGATTTTTGTCTCATGAGTACCAATAGTTGTACTTAATGTAGTTTTTTTATCGTCTTTTCAAATATATATTTAGAATTTCTCCATCACCCACAGTTTTTATTTCAATTTCAATTAATGGATTTAAATAATTATTTTTTAATAAACTTTTCTTCGCTATTTGTCCATTGTAAAATAAAACCAAATGAACTCATTCAGGAGATCTCAGCTATGGAAAAGAGATATCAAAGCAAATGGAATCCTAATATGCTGGCCGATTATTGTTGGACCAGCAAGAGGGATGCTCCACAGGAAAAATCGTCATTTTTTACTTTCTAGGTGAGTCCGAATGTTCGAATATTGTGTAGTTAAGAATGTAGAAAATATTAAAGTGTTTGAAATTATAAATTCCTGTCTCTCGGAAACCTTGCGTGATGGAGAAAAACCGATATCATATTTGAATTCAGGAGAAAAAATACTATCAGAATCACATAATTTTCTTTCTGACACAAAAACAAAGTTTCTTTTTTGTTGCTCAGTGTAATCTATTACAAAAATTTTTCCTGAATCAACCTTCAACTGTTAATCAGGATTTCATGAACATATGACCAGTAGTTGTACTAATTATAAAACTATATTAAGTAGTCGGTTTCATTCTTCACCACACTCATGTATACTCATGTAAAATATAATAATATGTGAACCATTATTATTATGAACTATGGTATAAGACACTCTTATAAATTCAGAAACAATTCAAACTAACTTTCTATTGAGAGATAATCTAAGACTTTTAAAATAACACTCATTTCTACTAATTGATATAATATGCTGTAGCATGTGTTATCTTAATGTAAGTGATATGATATATGTACATTCATTCACTAATAATAATAATAATAATAGTAATAATAATAATAGTAATAATAATAATAATAATAGTAATAATAATAATAATAATAATAGTAATTTAAATGCACAAATAAAAAAAAATTACTCGCCACTGAAATGGACTACTAGAGACGTGCTGCAAGAATATCCAGGAAGGATAAAATCAGAAATTCATATATTAAAAAAAATGCAGGTACAATATTCAATATTAGATTTTATAAAGAAGAAACAATTAAATTGGTACGGACACATTAGAAGGATGGAAGAAGGAAGACTACCTAAGATAATCATGGATTGGGAACCACAGGGAAGGAAAAAGAAGGGTAGACCAACTATTACGTGGATTCAGGGAATCAATGAAACTAAGAGGGAATGGGAAATAGAAGAAGATATATGGATGAATAGACAAGAATGGAAAAATGTGTTGAAACAAATGTGTAGTTAACTGTGAACATGGGTACCGGAAAAATGTATATTCGTTGTAATAGCCGGAATAATAAAAAAAAAAATAATAATAATAATAATAATAATAATAATAATAATATAAGCAATTAAATTGAAATCAGACGTACGACGATTGCAAGAAGAAAGGTTACCCAGGAAAACATTGGTATGGTGTCCACCTGGAAGAAGAAGGAAAGGAAGACCTCGAAACTCGTGGATGCAAGAAATAAAAACTGGAATGAGAACAAGAGGGCTGGAGGATATGGAGTGGATGGATAGAGACGAGTGGAGAAGGAAAATAAAACTTTAGGCACAGAAAAATGTGTAAACATTAAAATTTTATAAATAAATAAATTAATTAAATAATAATAAACTAATGAACTAAAATAGGCTTACAAAACAACTAATATAATTCACTGAAAACAGAAGTAAAGCACCAGTGGATGCTATGGAATGGATTGGTGAAGTGGATAAGAACTTAAAATTAGCAGGAATTACTTAAGAAGATATCATAAACAGAGATATCTTTAGAATTAAGGTTGGCAAGTTGGCCAAGAGGACAAACCGAAGAATAAAACTGAAGACGGACGAGAGAAATCAATCTCATGCCCAAAAAATGAGGGAAATTCAAATGAAAGTCCTCTAAGTCCTGTGTTCGCAATCAAAAGTAATGAAACGCCTCTAAGTCCTGTGTTCGCAATCAAAAGTAATGAAACGCCTCTAAGTCCTGTGTTCGCAATCAAAAGTAATGAAACGCCTCTAAGTCCTGTGTTCGCAATCAAAAGTAATGAAACGCCTCTAAGTCCTGTGTTCGCAATCAAAAGTAATGAAACGCCTCTAAGTCCTGTGTTCGCAATCAAAAGTAATGAAACGCCTCTAAGTCCTGTGTTCGCAATCAAAATAATGAAACGCCTCTAAGTCCTGTGTTCGCAATCAAAACTAATGAAACGCCTCTAAGTCCTGTGTTCGCAATCAAAACTAATGAAACGCCTCTAAGTCCTGTGTTCGCAATCAAAAGTAATGAAACGCCTCTAAGTCCTGTGTTCGCAATCAAAAGTAATGAAACGCCTCTAAGTCCTGTGTTCGCAATCAAAAGTAATGAAACGCCTCTAAGTCCTGTGTTCGCAATCAAAAGTAATGAAACGCCTCTAAGTCCTGTGTTCGCAATCAAAACTAATGAAACGCCTCTAAGTCCTGTGTTCGCAATCAAAAGTAATGAAACGCCTCTAAGTCCTGTGTTCGCAATCAAAAGTAATGAAACGCCTCTAAGTCCTGTGTTCGCAATCAAAAGTAATGAAACGCCTCTAAGTCCTGTGTTCGCAATCAAAACTAATGAAACGCCTCTAAGTCCTGTGTTCGCAATCAAAAGTAATGAAACGCCTCTAAGTCCTGTGTTCGCAATCAAAAGTAATGAAACGCCTCTAAGTCCTGTGTTCGCAATCAAAAGTAATGAAACGCCTCTAAGTCCTGTGTTCGCAATCAAAAGTAATGAAACGCCTCTAAGTCCTGTGTTCGCAATCAAAAGTAATGAAACGCCTCTAAGTCCTGTGTTCGCAATCAAAAGTAATGAAACGCCTCTAAGTCCTGTGTTCGCAATCAAAAGTAATGAAACGCCTCTAAGTCCTGTGTTCGCAATCAAAAGTAATGAAACGCCTCTAAGTCCTGTGTTCGCAATCAAAAGTAATGAAACGCCTCTAAGTCCTGTGTTCGCAATCAAAAGTAATGAAACGCCTCTAAGTCCTGTGTTCGCAATCAAAAGTAATGAAACGCCTCTAAGTCCTGTGTTCGCAATCAAAAGTAATGAAACGCCTCTAAGTCCTGTGTTCGCAATCAAAAGTAATGAAACGCCTCTAAGTCCTGTGTTCGCAATCAAAAGTAATGAAACGCCTCTAAGTCCTGTGTTCGCAATCAAAAGTAATGAAACGCCTCTAAGTCCTGTGTTCGCAATCAAAAGTAATGAAACGCCTCTAAGTCCTGTGTTCGCAATCAAAAGTAATGAAACGCCTCTAAGTCCTGTGTTCGCAATCAAAAGTAATGAAACGCCTCTAAGTCCTGTGTTCGCAATCAAAAGTAATGAAACGCCTCTAAGTCCTGTGTTCGCAATCAAAAGTAATGAAACGCCTCTAAGTCCTGTGTTCGCAATCAAAAGTAATGAAACGCCTCTAAGTCCTGTGTTCGCAATCAAAAGTAATGAAACGCCTCTAAGTCCTGTGTTCGCAATCAAAAGTAATGAAACGCCTCTAAGTCCTGTGTTCGCAATCAAAAGTAATGAAACGCCTCTAAGTCCCCTGTGTTCGCAATCAAAAGTAATGAAAACGCCTCTAAGTCCTGTGTTCGCAATCAAAAGTAATGAAACGCCTCTAAGTCCTGTGTTCGCAATCAAAAGTAATGAAACGCCTCTAAGTCCTGTGTTCGCAATCAAAAGTAATGAAACGCCTCTAAGTCCTGTGTTCGCAATCAAAGTAATGAAACGCCTCTAAGTCCTGTGTTCGCAATCAAAAGTAATGAAACGCCTCTAAGTCCTGTGTTCGCAATCAAAAGTAATGAAACGCCCTCTAAGTCCTGTGTTCGCAATCAAAAGTAATGAAACGCCTCTAAGTCCTGTGTTCGCAATCAAAAGTAATGAAACGCCTCTAAGTCCTGTGTTCGCAATCAAAAGTAATGAAACGCCTCTAAGTCCTGTGTTCGCAATCAAAAGTAATGAAACGCCTCTAAGTCCTGTGTTCGCAATCAAAAGTAATGAAACGCCTCTAAGTCCTGTGTTCGCAATCAAAAGTAATGAAACGCCTCTAAGTCCTGTGTTCGCAATCAAAAGTAATGAAACGCCTCTAAGTCCTGTGTTCGCAATCAAAAGTAATGAAACGCCTCTAAGTCCTGTGTTCGCAATCAAAAGTAATGAAACGCCTCTAAGTCCTGTGTTCGCAATCAAAAGTAATGAAACGCCTCTAAGTCCTGTGTTCGCAATCAAAAGTAATGAAACGCCTCTAAGTCCTGTGTTCGCAATCAAAAGTAATGAAACGCCTCTAAGTCCTGTGTTCGCAATCAAAAGTAATGAAACGCCTCTAAGTCCTGTGTTCGCAATCAAAAGTAATGAAACGCCTCTAAGTCCTGTGTTCGCAATCAAAAGTAATGAAACGCCTCTAAGTCCTGTGTTCGCAATCAAAAGTAATGAAACGCCTCTAAGTCCTGTGTTCGCAATCAAAAGTAATGAAACGCCTCTAAGTCCTGTGTTCGCAATCAAAAGTAATGAAACGCCTCTAAGTCCTGTGTTCGCAATCAAAAGTAATGAAACGCCTCTAAGTCCTGTGTTCGCAATCAAAAGTAATGAAACGCCTCTAAGTCCTGTGTTCGCAATCAAAAGTAATGAAACGCCTCTAAGTCCTGTGTTCGCAATCAAAAGTAATGAAACGCCTCTAAGTCCTGTGTTCGCAATCAAAAGTAATGAAACGCCTCTAAGTCCTGTGTTCGCAATCAAAAGTAATGAAACGCCTCTAAGTCCTGTGTTCGCAATCAAAAGTAATGAAACGCCTCTAAGTCCTGTGTTCGCAATCAAAAGTAATGAAACGCCTCTAAGTCCTGTGTTCGCAATCAAAAGTAATGAAACGCCTCTAAGTCCTGTGTTCGCAATCAAAAGTAATGAAACGCCTCTAAGTCCTGTGTTCGCAATCAAAAGTAATGAAACGCCTCTAAGTCCTGTGTTCGCAATCAAAAGTAATGAAACGCCTCTAAGTCCTGTGTTCGCAATCAAAAGTAATGAAACGCCTCTAAGTCCTGTGTTCGCAATCAAAAGTAATGAAACGCCTCTAAGTCCTGTGTTCGCAATCAAAAGTAATGAAACGCCTCTAAGTCCTGTGTTCGCAATCAAAAGTAATGAAACGCCTCTAAGTCCTGTGTTCGCAATCAAAAGTAATGAAACGCCTCTAAGTCCTGTGTTCGCAATCAAAAGTAATGAAACGCCTCTAAGTCCTGTGTTCGCAATCAAAAGTAATGAAACGCCTCTAAGTCCTGTGTTCGCAATCAAAAGTAATGAAACGCCTCTAAGTCCTGTGTTCGCAATCAAAAGTAATGAAACGCCTCTAAGTCCTGTGTTCGCAATCAAAAGTAATGAAACGCCTCTAAGTCCTGTGTTCGCAATCAAAACTAATGAAACGCCTCTAAGTCCTGTGTTCGCAATCAAAACTAATGAAACGCCTCTAAGTCCTGTGTTCGCAATCAATAATAGTAATGAAACGCCTCTAAGTCCTGTGTTCGCAATCAAAACTAATGAAACGCCTCTAAGTCCTGTGTTCGCAATCAAAACTAATGAAACGCCTCTAAGTCCTGTGTTCGCAATCAAAAGTAATGAAACGCCTCTAAGTCCTGTATGGGCTCGTTCGCAATCAAAACTAATAATTTTGTGTCAGCTATTTTTGAGGAAATACCACAGGCATTATACTACTGTTATTTATTATTTTATACATTTTATCGTCACTTTGTGTTAAAATTCTCATATCCTATTAGAAAATGATATTTCAAAATCGTGTATAAAGATTTGCATTCAAAATGGAAATATGTATTACAAAACATAAAATTGTAATTTGGTTTTTTAAATATTTGCAAATAACTGTCGTAAAAATAGTGGATAATTCGGATTTTGCATTTGTGATCTGCCATAAACGTTAAAATGATGTTGTAGATATGTGTCATGAATATATACTTTTTACATTCCCAAATAGCTTAACTTCACTTATTAAGATACTGTGTAAGGATTCTCTCCAAGATTGTTTAAGTAGAATCAATAATTATGTATTGAATATTTTACATTTATTTTTCTGATCACCTTATTTATTTTTAAGATTGAATAGTGAGTTATTTACATTGATTTTTTTATCTGCCTATCCATCCGCAGTAATTCTACTCAAAGGCAGGTCTTTCACTACATTAATAGCATTTTCATGCTATGCTTTGCAGCTTTACTAGGGGATTATAGGTGTGGTAGCTTGCCGTTGCTTTCCTCACCGGTGAAGGATGATGATGATAAGGATGATGATGATGGTGGCCGGATGATTTTCAGGGACTGTTGGGCCCTAAGCTTCCTGACATTTGTCTTACAGGTGAGGAAAAACCCCGAAAAATCCTCACCCAGAAGCCTGTCCCGACCGGGAATCGAACTCGGACCCGCTGCGTGACAAGGCAGTGCGCTACCTCGAGACCACAATATTGATACCGAGAAGTTAATTTATCTCTCGGGAAATAATTTAAAAAGTTGTGAACCACCACATACTGTACCATAATTAAAAAACAAATATCTATATATATAACGATTTTGTTCACTTGTTTAGAACAGGGGTAGAGAAGTACACAGAGACGTCGCAACGTGCATGCTGTACTGTTTGTTCAGGTGATGTGGTGGACATCATCAGTTCATTTTAAATTATCAAGTAAACGTACATGAATAAATTAATTACTTGTAGAGACATAGAAATAACGATAGTGTGATATCCTAATCATGATAAAAAAAAACAAATTAATCCATCTTGAAAGATATTGTCCATAAGTAATGCCACGAGTGATTTCCAAATTATCGATAAATTCACAACTCGCGAAGTGAGGAGTGAATTTATCTAGAGGATTTGGAAACCAAGAGTGGCATTTGTTAGGACTATTTAACGAATAAAATGAAGCTGTTTACTCACAAATCATTGTTTAACTATAGTTATTTTAAAATATTTATATATTTAATGTAAACGGCCATGTTTGAAAACAAATGAGGAACGATTGATTTGCTTCATTTGCTTCTTTTCTTCATCACTGCAACCAGATCATATTTTTTGTCTTACAGATTGTCTAGAAAGTTAGGAGTCTTCGTGCCCTACCACCCCAAAGGCCTTGCGACGCCTGTACTGGAAGCACTTTGCCAAGTTACTTTTCACAAAAATAGTACTTAACTCTGTACAATTAATTAATTAACATACGGTAGTGTTCCAGCTCGTCCATGGCTGCTGTCAGTTATTTACCACAGTCTACTGCGTCTTCTTTAACACCTTTTAAGGTTCCAGCAGTTAGGGTCAGTTTCACCAAGAGAGGGTAACTGTATTATGCCAGTTTAAGCTATGCATTATACATGGGGAAAACTGGCGTAATACAGTTACCTCTTACTTACTTACTTACTCACTGGCACTATCGAACCCATAGGTTCATGGCCGCACGGACATAAGCTCTCCATACATCCCTATCCTGAGCTAATGCTTTCCAATCATTCCCTGTATAATCTGCTTCCCTCAAATCATAGTTAATGTTGATCTCCCACCTCATTCTTGGTCTACCAACTGGGCGTTTTCCTTCTGGCTTTCCTACAAGAAGTTTCCATGCAAGTCTTTCATTCCCCATACGCGCAACATGTCCTACCCATCGCAGTCTACGAGACTTAACTGTTATTATATCTGGCTTCCAATAAAGACTATGTAGTTCATTGTTATGTAGTCTTCTCCATTCACGTGTCTGTTCATCTCTCTTTGGTCCAGTAATTTTCCTAAGAACTTTATTCTCAAATACTCGTAATCTCCTTTCCTCCCTTAAAATAAGAGTCCATGTTTCGCACCCATATAATATGACTGGTAGAATAATAGTTTTATATATTTTCAGCTTAACGTTTTTGGAAGGAGTTGGGACATCAAGAGTCTCTGCAGTGCATAATAGCACGCATTTCCAGAATTGAGCCTATGTTTAATTTCTTTGTGCATCTCATTCCTATTTGTGATTATTGTTCCTAGGTATTTGAATTCAGCCACTTCCTCAAAATTTTCCTCATTTGTCATTAGCTGTCCATTTCCATTATATACTGAATCTCTACGTGTGACCATATATTTAGTTTTACTGATAAATACAGTTACCTCTGTTGGTGAAATTTACCCTTAATCGGCATTTTAAACCATCATTTTTCTTTAATGTTAGAAGGAAATAGCTGGCGCAAGGCATGCTTATGATCATACCTAAGTGCTTAGTTACTAAAACAGCAAATCATTAGAATAAATCAACTCTATTAATTTCTATTCGTTAAACTTTATTCTGTCATTTAATATGAAACAAGTAGTAGATAGATCAAAAACATAAAATCATAATTAAAAAAGCATACAGCATAAACAATTGAATTCAGATCTTCTTCTTCTTCCTTCCAAGTATTAGACCAAGGCCTGTTACGATCCTATAGAAAAATTTCCCTCCAGCGTCTTTCCGGGAAATTCTCGTATAAGACTTGAAAGCATAATAATAGTCCCTTCGATTGGTTGCTGGCCAAAGGAAGGCAAGACCAGTGATAGGGCTGCCATCTTATAGCCTCTGGTCAGGCTTTTCTGGAGAAGAAAAGAAAATAAAGGAAAGAAGAAATGGAAGAAAGGAAAGACTCCCTAGCCCTCGGATGCCCTAATAGCGTCGGGGTCGAAAAAACAAGAGTTAACCAAGAGAGGTTAGATAGTAAAGTTAAAAGAGTGCAAAACACAAGTAAGTGGAAGAAATGTTTTGCTCAGCTTGGGCACCTTGTGGTCGCCATCCACATATCCCCTAGATGGATACTATATAACTTCTCCGTCTTAATTGAATCGTACATATAGTTGATATGCAGTGCCTTTATATTCCCATTTCTTTTTTAAAATCTGTCTTAAGCTAAAAATTTGATCTGTTGTAGACCTGTTTCTTCTAAATGCACATTGATGATCTCCTAGAATGTCAACAATATAGGGAGTAAGTCTGCTTACTAATATATTTGTTAGTATTTTGTACGAAGTTGAAAGTAATGAGATGCCCCTATAGTTGTTGCAATCAGTTTTATCTCCTTTCTTATAAATTGGTACGATAATCGATTCTTTCCATTCATCTGGAAGAGCTTCTTTATCCCAAATCATATTAAGCAACTGGCATATCTTGTCCATCAATTTTTCTCCCCCTGCTGCTTTGTTTATTTCAATAAAGTGTCTGCTGTTTCGTTATATATTTTATATAATTTACGCTATTATTGTACTTTATAAAATAGAGATTAAAATTACTGTTTAATTTAATTTGGCATAGGAAAGTATTATTGTTGCATTCATGTTTTTTATACTTCTTCATTGAGCTCGGTGTGAGCCTTGGCCTGCTCCACTAGGCGTCTCCAAACATCTCTATTCTCTGCCATAATTATCCATCCTCGGATCCTCATAACCGCAAGATCCTACTCCACGCCATCCATTCATCTAGTTCTAGGTCGTCCCTTTCTTCATCTCGAGTAAAGTCTTCCCTTTCATATCTTCTTGGGAGGCGATTATCATGCATTCTTATAAGGTGCCCCAGCCATCTGAGCCTTTGAGACTTTATAAATCTGACTGCTTCTTGGGAGGCGATTATCATGCATTGTTATAAGGTGCCCCAGCCATCTGAGCCTTTGAGACTTTATAAATCTGACTGCTTCTTGGGAGGCGATTATCATGCATTCTTATAAGGTGCCCCAGCCATCTGAGCCTTTGAGACTTTATAAATCTGACTGCTTCTTGGGAGGCGATTATCATGCGTTGTTATAAGGTGCCCCAGCCATCTGGGCCTTTGAGACTTTATAAATCTGACTGCTTCTTGGGAGGCGATTATCATGCATTCTTATAAGGTGCCCAGCCATCTGAGCATTTGAGACTTTATAATCTGACTGCTTCTTGGGAGGCGATTATCATGCGTTGTTATAAGGTGCCCCAGCCATCTGGGCCTTTGAGACTTTATAAATCTGACTGCTTCTTGGGAGGCGATTATCATGCATTCTTATAAGGTGCCCCAGCCATCTGAGCCTTTGAGACTTTATAAATCTGACTGCTTCTTGGGAGGCGATTATCATGCATTGTTATAAGGTGCCCCAGCCATCTGGGCCTTTGAGACTTTATAAATCTGACTGCTTCTTGGGAGGCGATTATCATGCATTGTTATAAGGTGCCCCAGCCATCTGGGCCTTTGAGACTTTATAAATCTGACTGCTTCTTGGGAGGCGATTATCATGCATTGTTATAAGGTGCCCCAGCCATCTGAGCCTTTGAGACTTTATAAATCTGACTGCTTCTTGGGAGGCGATTATCATGCATTCTTATAAGGTGCCCCAGCCATCTGAGCCTTTGAGACTTTATAAATCTGACTGCTTCTTGGGAGGCGATTATCATGCATTGTTATAAGGTGCCCCAGCCATCTGGGCCTTTGAGACTTTATAAATCTGACTGCTTCTTGGGAGGCGATTATCATGCATTGTTATAAGGTGCCCCAGCCATCTGGGCCTTTGAGACTTTATAAATCTGACTGCTTCTTGGGAGGCGATTATCATGCATTGTTATAAGGTGCCCCAGCCATCTGGGCCTTTGAGACTTTATAAATCTGACTGCTTCTTGGGAGGCGATTATCATGCATTGTTATAAGGTGCCCCAGCCATCTAGGCCTTTGAGACTTTATAATCTGACTGCTTCTTGGGAGGCGATTATCATGCATTGTTATAAGGTGCCCCAGCCATCTGGGCCTTTGAGACTTTATAAATCTGACTGCTTCTTGGGAGGCGATTATCATGCATTATTATAAGGTGCCCCAGCCATCTGAGCCTTTGAGACTTTATAAATCTGACTGCTTCTTGGCCATTCAGCTCCTGGTTACTACGAATTCTCCATCTGTTTTCATTCTCCTTCAAAACATGTTCTTCAATCTTCTTCTTTCAAAGGATCGAAGGATATTAACATCAGCAAGAGTACCAGAGTCCTGCAGACATTTAAATGTCATCATAGTACATTCATTAATTTATTTCTGAGGAGGAATGAACTTGCATAGTAAGCCCTCGTTCCCGCCCTGAATCCTTTGTCTGGTTGTAATCTGATTTAATCAACGTGCCAAGATATTTCAATTAAATATAGGAGGACAACCGACTTGCGAAAAGAGCTAAAGAGAATAGACCAATGGACGGGAGAAGAACAAGA
The DNA here is from genome assembly GCA_030220185.1 of Diploptera punctata. Lineage (NCBI taxonomy): Eukaryota > Metazoa > Arthropoda > Insecta > Blattodea > Blaberidae > Diploptera > Diploptera punctata. The sequence goes on from JASPKZ010007829.1 coordinate 1,445,137, forward strand.
GGAAGACCAGCCAAGAGATGGATAGACAGTGGATGCACCATCCAATACGTCTCGCCTCCGAGGAGTGTATAATATCTGGGTGGTCGAATTCCTTTCTATAATTATAAGGATTATTTTTATAAGTATAAATATAATCAAAATAAGTAAGAGTTGTGTCAGGAGGTGAAGATCGTTCTGAAGTTCTCGTAGAATATCGGTAAATTTATAAGTTAGGAATCAACCCCATGAACTTCTTCCGGAAATGTGTTTAGTAGATATGATTAACCCTAACTATAAGAAGACCACAGCGCGAGCAGTACGTGGAGAAACAACACAGGACTTTAATACAAAAAACCGTGAGACATGGTATCGGTAACACCGATGAAAAAAACTGTCTAACTTACAATCATAAGTTTCATACATATATACCAGTTGAGTAATGACGTAGTTACAATGTATACGTGAGAATCAATTTGGTTGTATTGTACATGTAACCAGATTCTCCCTTTCTGAAAAGCATATTGAATGCGCTTAACCTATGACCTTTTAAAAGCTAAGTCATCATTAGGTAAGACTACCTATTGTGTAACAATCCCTTATACTGCATGACTTTTCCAAATAACTACAAAGGTAATACTATTTAAATATTCATGACAGAATTCTTTAAAATCATTCTTCAGCATATTTTAACAAAAAGATCAATTAGGTCAATAATTGTGTTAATTTAGGACAGTCATACATTATAATGAATGTTCATATTATAAAATATATATATATTATGATATACTTCAATATAATATTATGATATACTTCAATATATATTACACTCTTCCCCCTATAGAAAGTTTTGAATTACATAATTCGAAACTTTACTAACGAAATGTTTTATTTTTATTTCTAGTTCTATGCACAATACTATCTTGATCTTCTTCATCTTTTTGGGGATACATTCTGTGGACAACTGGGTCTCTAATTCTTTCTCCGATAAGCGGTGATGACTTGAGGGACACGACAGGTGAACTCTCATCATTACCTGTAGTTTTTAGTGTATACTACACGATCATGCCAGAGTAATTATGTATGTTAACACACAGCCTCTCGGGTCGTCTCCTTCCAGCATTTTCTTGGAGTCCATTTATCCCATAACCAAAATATTAAAGTTCTGTAGCTCTTACAACAGCAAATGCAACAACAACAAGTCAAGGTTACGAATATGATCGTACCCATTACAGAACTCCATGTGGTTATATGTATATACCACTTCGAATAATCATTTTCTTCTTGCTGTTTTATTAACTTACCTAAATCATCCGCCTTCATACTGGCCATTCTCAAATCATCTACCGATGACATTAGGTTAGACATAGGCATGTCCAATTGTAATTTCTCGTAGTCGTTTAGTTTTATCCATATCAAAGCAACAGTCGAAGTCAAGAGGTGCTGTCGGTATAAAAAATCTATGGTTAAGTTACTTACCACAATTACTCATGGCATGTAAGGTTACGTGGGCATTAAAAGCCTTGCAATTCCTGTCCTAGCGATAATTTACCTTCCTTTTCAATATTGAGTTGTGTTGATTTGTCGCCACATAACACAGTCATACGATCTGGTTTTTGGGGTGACAAATAACCATTCATTAGATAAATATAAGGGAATCCAGTAGGATTTGTTCAATGTGAAAATTCTAGTCTCGCAACTTTTTGGAAACTTTAGTGGTGGATGGATGAAGAAGTGAAGCTTCACAATCAGCTTCAGGGGTGTACAAATAAATCGGTATATTTTTCTTTACATACATAATGCAAAAGATTAGGACGAAAACATCCTGTTAGTTCATTAGTTGTCATTTTTTCCGTAATGTTGTCTCAACGGGTCACTGAAAATATATTCTTTGTTTGCGCTTAGAAAAATGTAAATATTACCTTCCTTCTTGACAGGAAAAGGAAGTGTTTTATACAAGTGATACGGAGATAGGAGAGAGAAGGGGTATTTGTAATACATATACTAGATATTGTTTATAAGAATAGGTGTGAGGTGTTAATTAAATTTTGAAGTTCTGAAAAAGAAAAATTAGGGTAGTCCAGACCAGTTGGTAGCGTTCGGGCTTTCATAACATTCTTAATTCTTTCCACCGTAATTAATTGAGGTTGAAGAGTTCCTTGCTCTGCGTGTACAAATGCGTCTATAAGAAGCTCAAAAGAATGCTGGCATTCTTCCACACCTCTAAGAGAAATCCTTATTTGTTCATTGGCTAAACTAATACCTTCTATTTCTCCTTCTGCAGTGCGTTAATCCTATTAGTGGTTATAATTATTTAATTTTATTAAACCATTTTTTAAAATATTTTCATTCCGGTTCACCCTTGCTATAGTTAAGTTAACTGAATTAATGGTTGATTTAATCACTGTAATTTCACATCCTTTAGAATAATGCAAAAATTCTGCCTGTTCCTTCTCTAACTGTGAAATGTGCTTATTATATTCCTCTGCATCAGATTGAGTCAGAGTACCGAATAATATCTTAGCAATATCTCCCTATTAAAATTTAAAACGCCTCTCTTGCTTCTAGTATTCTGTTCATTAGGTGTTTTTAAATATTCTGTGACTAATTCTTTTAAATTTTCAACATACCTGACTTTTGGTTTTACAAAGTGATTTAAACTCCCACAATCTGTCAAAATGATACCACTTTTTCTCCCTTTATCTTATCACAATAATCAGTTATCAACCGTAAATGATTTTTTGTCTGTTTCCAAAGATCTCTAGTTGGTTCCAAGTTTATATAACTTACCACTTTCCATTGTATAGGGTAAAATTGTATAATTCCTATCTCGTCAAAGTACACACCGGTCTTCGAATCCAGAGCTTTTACTTCTTGAGCGTCTGTAAGCTTCCCCAACCAAAATGGTATTAACATTTTTAGCGTTACCCATGTGTTATGAAGTTTCATTTTCTTTTCCCTGCAAAGGAAAATATGGCTTTAATCTATTTGAATGTACCGTCTCATATTTGCGTTTACCTAACTTTTGTATTATCACGTTGTGACCTTCAGTAAGTCTTAACCTCATATGGACCTTTCCATATTGGATCTAATTTATTCCTATTTTCTACATCTGAGAAGTACTAGATCATCCTTCTTGAATTCAACATAATTGCTTTTCACACGCGATCGTTGTAGTTCCTTAAACTTAATAAGCCTTTCTCTAGCTATCTCATGACAACTTTGCAATTTATTTCCGTACATTTAGAATTAAATCGTCGTAATTATATAAAGGTTGTGATTTAGTTTGTAAAATTCCTGGGATATTACATTTTCTTCCATTCAATAATTCATAAGGAGAGTATTTAGTAATACTATGGGGGGTAGTGTTGTACGTAAAACTGGCGAAAGGTAACCATTGTGTCCCAATCGGCTCCTCTAGGATTGCAAAAACAACGTAAGTAGTTTACTAAGGTCTTATGAGTTCTTTCTAGAGCTCCATTACTTTCAGGGTGATAAGCAGTAGTGCTTAGTTTCTGAATCTTAAATAGTTTACATATTCTTTTAAATAAATCTGACATAAAATTTGTTCCTTGATCAGTTAATATGATATCAGGAATCCCATAAATTAAAATAACATTGTTTACGAAAGCTTCTGTCACTTCTTCAGCTGTTTGTGTCTTTAAGGGTATGACTATTAAATATTTACTTAAGTTATCTTGACAAGTTAATATATATTTATGACTCTCTCGGTTAGCGGAAGTGGTCCCACTACATCTAAATAAATTTTTATCCAAGGTTCCTTTTGTGTGTCCGTGACCTCTAAAGGTTGTTTTACTTTTCTGCTTCTCGTCTTTATTAAATTGACAAATCTTACAAGTTTTAATGTAATTGGTTACGTCTCTTTCTCTACTCCCGGCCAAGTTATGTATAATTTAATTCGATCGGTAGTTTTATTGATTCCAAGATGTCCTCCAATTGGACAGCTGTGAAATTCCTTGATTATTTCCTTCTTACGATCCTCAGTTAAGTGCGTATTATCCAAGGTGCAACATTCTACAGGGTGTCTACTCAAACTATCTGCGTTTACGTGTCTTTTACCTGCCCTATAATGAATTTCGAATTCAAATTCTGAAAGTTGAAGTTTCCAACGTATTAATCTCGAACTAGGGTCTTTCACTTTAAATAGCCAGACCAATCCTTTGTGATCTGTCACTACTTGAAATTTAAAGGTTTGTGTGAAATCTGGATACTGTAACAACGGAGCTGTCGTTAATTTATCTTTCAATTTATTGAAGCTATTCTGTTCCGTATCTTCCCACTTCCATTTTTTATCTTTCTTTAACAATTCAGTCAGAGGTTTTGCAATCGCACTAAATTCTTCTATAAATTTTCTGTAATATCCTGCCAAACCTAAGAATGATTTTATGTCTTTAGGTGTCTTTGGAGTTGGAAATTCGGTAACTGCCTGTATCTTATTCGGATCGGGTTTGACACCTTGAGCGGTAACCACGTGTCCTAGATATTTTAATTCTTCTCTCAAAAATTTCACATTTATCAGGTTCGATTTTTAAATTGTGTTTCCGTAACTGATTAAACACTTCCCGTAATTTTTTATTATGTTCTTCTAAGGTTTCGCCCATTACTAATATATCGTCCATGTACACAAAGCATCTATTGCCTATTGAGTCTTGGAGTACCGAGTTCATCATCCTTTGGAATGTAGCTGGTCCCGACCTAACTCCAAAAGGCATTTCTTGTACTCGAAATGTCCGTTAGGGGTGCTAAAGCGGTTTTACATTGGTCTTCCTCAGCGATCGGCACCTGAAGGTATCCACTTGCGCAATCTACTGCTGAAAAATATCTAGCCTTTCCTATTTTGTCTAATATATCTTGTATATTAGGAAGAGGATAGCTGTCTCCTACGGTTACTTCGTTTAACTTTCTAAAATCTATACAAATTCGCCACTTTTTCTTTCCAGAAGCATCTTCCTTTTAGGTATTACTATTAGTGGAAAATTCCATTCGCTCTTACTATGTGCGATAATACCGTCTTCTAACATTTGTGTAACTTGTTTGTCAATCTCCTCTTGATGAGCCTCTGCTAACCTATAATTCTTCAAAGTTATAGCTCTTCCTTTAGGAATTGAAGGTGTGGGTATGGAATGTGTAGCAGCTGTTGTGCTTGTTAGTCTATCTCCCGGAAGCTTAAATATGTCCGCGTATTCTGTGCAAATGTTTCGTATACTATGGGCTCCTTCTTTCACGTGTTCAAGTCTCAGATTTTTATTTAATAAATCTAATCTTTGAGGTACGAAATTTTCAACTGATACTTCCTGTTCCTTACTTATTTGAGTGGGCGGTTTTAACTAGTTCTGGTATTTTCTTTATTATCTGTGCGTCAGCTGTTAAATTAATTACTAGGCATGTGAATGTCTTATCACATTTTGTTATCCCGTTAGCGCAAATTAGCCCTGGCTGTAAAATTTGCCGTTCTATGAATCTGTTCCCTCTTTCGTTCGTAGGAAATTCCATTAAATTTTCACTATACGGAGGAATAATCATCTTTTTATTTAACATATAACCTTGTTCCATGAGCCAGTCTTGGCCTAAAATTATATCTAAATCTCTGGGTAATTTATCTACTATATGACAATTAACAACTGTATGATTTTCACATTATTCAATACTAATTGAGTTATCCCATTTACTTTTATAGAGTTCCCACTAATACCTTGTATTTTCATATTACAGTTATCCTTTATAACGTTTCTCTTTAGTGATGTTTCTTTAACTAATGATATTAGTGCACCAGTATCTATCAATACTAAACCTAGGCCATTTTTTAATTGTTCACTTAGGATATACATCTCCCAGGGTCTCGGTCATAACCAGAGGCGTCCCACTGATTAATAGCATTAAGAGTCCCTACTTCGATCTCACAACACGCTGTCTCCATTGAGGTAGGTTTGGTGTCCTTGGATTTTTCCTTAAATCCACTATCCCAAGTTCTATCCCTTGTGGACGACTCGTAGCGTTTCCCTCTATTATTCCACTGTTTCGAGCCTACAATCTCTTGGCGTTTCTCTCTATTATTCCACTGTTTCGAGCCTACAATCTCTTGGCGTTTCTCTCTATTATTCCACTGTTTCGAGCCTACAATCTCCTGGCGTTTCTCTCTATTATTCCACTGTTTCGAGCCTACAGTCTCTCTTGGCGTTTCTCTCTATTATTCCACTGTTTCGAGCCTACAGTCTCTTGGCGTTCCCCAACCACGCTAGGCCCACAGTCACAGAACCCATTTATCGGCGTTCTAGTCAACTTATGCAGTTCGCCTTGCGACACTGCCCAACAAACACTGTCATCTGGGGATTCGTTTGCGTCACTAACTATTTTAGCGGCTTTATCTATCCTATCCTTAAACTTCTGATCAACTAGTTCAGGTAATTCCCCTTCCATATTTACCCTAGTATGATCCCTCAGGCACTCCATGAGTCCTGGCGCGCAGTCAGACGGGAGGATTACCTGCGACTGCTCAGGTAACCCGAATTCTCGTTTCCCTGGCGGCCTCCCAGAGCTGCTCTGTCCCGTCCTCCATGCCTACGGGGTTGCGGTCTCTTACCACATTCTCTACTAATGTGCCCTATCTCATTACAATTATAACACCTTATTTCTTTTGTGGCCAGGTTAACCTCTCTCTTTATCTCTGATCCGTACGGTCTTCTAAATTCCCTTTTTACTGCCCCTGTGATTGGATGTCCTTGTCCATTTTGATTACCCCTAAATCTCGTGGACTTTACCTCGCTTTCTTCCTGTAATGCGGTTTCGATTAGTTGTGCTAATGATTCTTCTTCACCCTTAGCCTTTACTATATACTTAATCTTATCGTCCTTTAACCCTGCTACGAAAGTACCTTTTAAAAATTCTCCTATCAGCTGTAGGCCTCCTTCTACATATCTCGAATTATCGCGTCTTTCTAACCTCTCCAATCTATTTCTGACTTCTCTTCTTAAATCCATGGCTATTCCATCTAATCTTGAACCCCACTGTGCAACTGTTTCATTTGTACTTTGTTTTGAATTAAAGAGTATTCCTGCATAATATTCTAGCGTTCTCCTTACAGAAAAGTTCTCCTCCAATATTGCTTTAACTTGAATCCAAGTTTCTCTCTCTGTCCTAGCTAAAAGTCTATCTTTAGCGTCTCCTGAAATTTTGGATTCTATAAATCTTAACAATAAGGGTTGTTTGGTTGGATGGACTACCTGAACCGCAGCTTCTACTCCTTCTATAAATTCTCTTAAATGTTTGGGGTTTCCATCGAATGTTCGGGGTATCAACTTAACTGCTTGAACTACAGGGATATAGCTTTCCTCGCTAATATCAATATCGCCCTCGCTAGCCATAATGGAATTGGACTCACCTAAAGAAAGATGTAGGGTGGTCTGAGATGCACAGTTCAGAGTCGTAGTGATGGCCTTTCAGCTCCCCTCAGGGTGCGACTCCTCTCGCGGTGCAGGCTGCCAACGGCTGAACACCAAGGACGTCCCTCGAGCGCGTCGGTGGCTGCTGGTGTTGGCCTCAGGACCACTGTCTGCTTTCCTCTGGTGCGTTTACGGGTACCACGGCGCCTGTGGATTACTCTGGAGCGTTGATCCCTCGAGATAGGCTCTGAATTATCTGGGACTAATTGAAGAGTCTCTCCAGCTCGTTCGCACCTTCGGATGTCTCACTGCTCGCTGGTTTTCCAATCCCGATGCGCTGCCACCATGTAATATCTGGGTGGTCGATTCCTTCTATAATTATAAGGATTATTTTTAAAGTATAAATAATAATCAAAATAAGTAAGAGTTGTGTCAGGAGGTGAAGATCGTCTTGAAGTTCTAGTAGATATCTGTAAATTTATAGATTAGGAATCAACCCCAGGAATTCTTCGGAAATGTGGTTAGTAGATAGGATTAAACCTAACTATAAGAAGACACAGCGGAGCAGTAGTGAGAAACAAACAGACTTTAATACAAAAAAACGTGAGACAGGGTATCGGTAACACCGATGAAAAAAACTGTCTAACTTACAATCATAAGTTTCATACATATATACCAGTTGAGTAATGACGTAGTTACAATGTATACGTGAGAATCAATTTGGTTTGTATTGTACATGTAACCAGATTCTCCCTTTCTGAAAAGCATATTGAATGCGCTTAACCTATGACCTTTTAAAAGCTAAGTCATCATTAGGTAAGACTACCTATTGTGTAACAATCCCTTATACTGCATGACTTTTCCAAATAACTACAAAGGTAATACCTATTTAAATATTCATGACAGAATTCTTTAAAATCATTCTTCAGCATATTTTAACAAAAAGATCAATTAGGTCAATAATTGTGTTAATTTAGGACAGTCATACATTATAATGAATGTTCATATTATAAAATATATATATATTATGATATACTTCAATATATATTATGATATACTTCAATATATATTACAAGTGATTTGGGAAATAAACAGGATGAAAATCCTACAAATTATGAAGAATAAGAAGAAAAAGCTAAGATATTTAAAAGTAGAAACTCGTGTGCATTTTATACTTCTTTTATTTATATAACTTAGATAAAGACCGCTATTCAAATAGGAGTAAACGCTATTTAATATTTATCGGTAAGAGACTTTATAATTATGTGTTTGACTTGACTATTTAACTCATGACCCAAATGGAAGTCAATGACCAATCACGTTTCAAACAATTATGTTTTACAACCAATCACAGTCGTGTTTCACCTCGCTCTTTATTGAATTTTCTTTACCAGCTCCTGCTTTTGTGATAAAGAAAGCTCCTCCTTTTTAATATTCTGAACAGGTCAGAACATTATTTTGCAGTGACTTACATTAAATGTAGCAATATTAAACAGATTCGTTCGAACTACACATTTGATAATTGTATGTTCAATAATTGTGTTTTTAAATGATGAATTTATTGATAATGTTGGTTATAATATACAGTGTAATGTGTTTTATTTTTTCTCCACTAGGGTGCATTCTTACAATATTGAGATTCTGTTTGGCAATAAATAATATGATCAAATTGCAGTGAATAAACAAATGAAACATAACCACACATTTCTGATTTGTTCTCAAACATTGCCGTTTACATTAAATATATAAATATTATAAAATACCGGTAACTATATTTAAATAATGATTTGTGACGAAACATCTTAATTATATTCGTTAAATAGTCCTAACAAATGACACTCTTGATTTCCAAATCCTCGTGGAATTACTTATGATAATGAATATTCAAGTCGGATGTATGTCGTGAGTAATAGGTAGATTTAATAACATTTTATTGCATAAAACAGTTAAATTAATTCCACAAGTTTGTGTTAAGTCAAAACAAAGTTAAGTGAGAAGACTGGAGCAAGTAACCAGGAAAAGTAATGCTCTTAACAAGGCATGAGAAATTGTTAGTTTACATAAAGAGGTAGATGCACGGAATTGACGTGTTGTCTGGCAACCACATGGTTTATTGAACTTGCCTCGGTTATTTTTATCTCTGCAGCTGGCATCTAAGAGCGTGGACCGAGCAAATTCACTTAATCGCTGTGAATATTAAAAAAAAAACCAACTTAATATTGTTCCAAACACTTTGTTTACATTACACAACTTACATTTGTAGAGACAAATTGTAAACTTTTAATAGCCTCTCAAATTTATGAATACGTTAGTTTAAAAAATATTAGCTGTGACAAATAAAACAAATTAAAAATTAATCTTTCTTTAAAGTTTATTATTGATGTCACTTTAAAAGTTATCATAAGTAACGCCGCCGCCGCCACGTGGAGTGGTTTCCAAATTATCGATAAATTCACTCCTCACTTCGTGAGTCGTGAATTTATCTAGAGAATTTGGAAATCAACAGTGGCATTTGTTAGGAATATTTAACAAATAAAATTAAGCTGTTTACTCACAAATCATTATTTAACTATAGTTATTTTAAAATATTTATATATTTAATGTAAACGGCGATGTTTGAAAACAAATGAGAAACGATTGCTACGCTTCATTTGCTTCTTCTGTTCGTCACTGCAACCAGATCATATTATTTATTGCCGAAGGCACGCAATATTGTAAGAATGCACTCTAGTGGAGAAAAAATGAAACACATCATATTGTATATTAATTCATTTCTGATGTCCTATGATGTATATGGCAATTATATTTTTCTGGGAAAAAATACATTTAAGAAAGTGCAAACTGTTTTTTTTGTGGTGTAATCAATTGCTACAAATGTTTTTATATTAACTCCCGCATGCGCTACATGTTGACATTCATGCACTATATATACAATCTGGTAGCCGTATTTCTTAGAGAGTCAGTCACTGCAAAATAATGCTCTGAGCTATTCGGAATGTTCTTTATTGTGATAAACTTTAGTTGGTAAATTTTAGGCGAAACACGACTGTGATTGGTTGTAAATAAAAATCATTGTAACGTGATTGGTCATTGACTCCCATTTGGGGCGTGAGTTAAATAGTCATATAAATCAGTTTAACTTATGTAGTTCGTTTTTAGGTTATATTTCAGTATATTTTGTTTCCGTCTTTGATCCGAGGCTTGATCCTTGGGACTGCGAGCAATGTGTAAGATACACCTTGAAGTGGGTTGCTGCCCGTTTTCATGGCGGGTTTATTATTCGGGGTCTCCTCCCTAGGACGATTGCCTTCACCCAGCTCCAGAGCTCAGCCTGGAGTTGTCTCTCCTAGATGGGTTGTCTTGCAGGACTAACGAACCCCACCCGCCCGTTTGTCAATCTACAAGGCAGTAGATGTAGAGTTGCCTCTTCCGTCAGGTGCACCCGTACCGAAGGACTCCTTCTCCGCTGTATCTGCCGTTGAGGACTTTATTATAGATAGACGAAAATATTGGAAGGGTCAGACAGAGAGAGAGCTGGACCCATTCCTCCACCCCTTGGGATACTTCGGCCAGAAGGACCTACTCCCACGTCCCAGCTACTTGTCCTCCCTTATCTACATCGCGGTCACATTCAAGTTCTCGGGCTAAAACCAACATCTCAGGGAGAAGGTGTTGGAGTCGCAACTTCTGGAAAAATTGCTGAGCTACATAGTACGTCAGGTCGCTCAACTCCTGACGACCTCGCAGTTGGTCCATATAGAAAGAATGGAAGACAATCGACTTGCAAAAAGAGCTAAAGAAGATAGACCAATGGATAGGAGAAGAACAAGAGAAAGACCAGCCAAGAGATGGATAGACATCCAATACGTCTTCCTCCGAGGAGTAATTTTGGAAATAAACAAGATGAAAATACTACTAATTATGATTAAGAAGAAGAATATTTAAGAGTACTAAGAGACTGGAGGGAAAAATGTCAAAAAATGGGCACCCATCCAAAATACACATGTATATTCACTACATTTTGCAGATGACCAGGTATAAATAGCACAGGACCACGATGACATAGAATACATGGCTAAAAAACTAAAAGAAGAATATGAAAAATGGGGACTTTATATAAACATTGAGAAAACTAAATACCTGTGTATAGGAGAAGAAATGGAAAATATAAATTTCAACAAAGTAGAAGAACTAAAACCTAGTATTGAATGCACTCATTTAGGAACAAAATTAGACCATTCAGATAATTAAAAATAGAATCGCACAAACAAAACAAGCAATAAATTCTTTAAACTCTGTTTGGTGGAGCAAAAATATTACAAAAAATAGAAAATTACAAATATATCAAACCATATTTAAGGGAAATTAAAAGAATTTTAAGTACAGAAATGGATGTTTTAAGAAGATCAACTGGAAAATCTAGAATGGATAGAAAACGAAATAAAGAAATAAGGGAAATTATGGGTGTACAAGAGGAGCCGGACATCATAGACATTATAGAAAAGAAAATATTGCAGTGGTATGGTCATGTCAAAAGAATGCCAGAACAAAGATTGCCAAAAATTGTTATGGATTGGATCCCAATGGAAAGGAGGAAGAGAGGAAGACCGAAAAAAACTTGGATAGAAGGGATACAATCAGCTATGAATATCAGAGGAATGGAGGAAGATCAATGGATGGACAGAGAGGAATGGCGTTTGGTTTCCGGAAGTCGGCGGTAGCTGCCATGATACCGGATAATGATGATGATGAAGAAGAAGATTTGAGTATATTAAGGTTAGACATTTAGATAAGTCTTAATTTTCTGTAAACGTATTGACGGAATTAGAACAACTGGACTTTACGAAACAATTCTTCATAAGAACTTCATGTAATATTAGAACAAATAGATGATGATGTCACCTTAATTTACGTAGAAGTTGAGTTCTGTAGTCAGTATTTTACTTAACGACGCTCATTTACAACTCAGGTCATTCTTCTTTTGTTTTATGGATTGTCAGTTCCAGTTTATAACTTCGATCATTCTATTAACACAGTTAAACCTCTCACGTGCCACACGTCACCCGGTCACAACCTGTCGGGAGAGGGATTTTAAATATGGATCACACTTTTTTTTTACTACAGAAGAACATGGAGGTAGAAATAAATTATGGAACATACTAGAAATGAAAGGAATTCCTCAACACCTTATAAGAGCCATTCAGAGTTTATATATAGAAACACATTTTAAAATAGACTGCGGAGATAAAATTAGTAAACAAAACATAGAAATAAACCAGGAAGTAAGACAAGGGTGTCAATTGTCACCAGTATTATTTAATTTATACTTGGACCATGTCATAAATGAACGCAAGAACAAATTAATATAAATAGTGTATTGACAACTCTGCTTTTTGCAGACGATCAAGTAATAATGACAGCATCAGAAAATGCTTTACAACAATTCCTTTATACTTTAAATAATATCTCTCTAAAATACAATTTAAGAATATCTACATCTAAAACAAAAATGTTAGCCCTGAAAGGAAAATGCGCAATAAGAACAAAAGTAATGATAAACAATGTAATTACAGACCAAGTTCAGAATTTTAATTATTTGGGATGCCATTTAGGTAATGACAGAAATTTAGATAAACACACTAAAATACGATTCAATTATCTATGTGGCACAATTAAACGCACTTTATTGAATAAAACTAGAAAATAAACTATTTTGAAGTTTTACAAAGTATTGGCAGTTCCATCTCTTATCTATGGATGTGAAACCTGCACATTAACAAAGGCAGATAGTAAACAAACAGAGGCTGCTGAAATGAGGATGTTGAGAGCAATAGCAGGATACCAAAGGAACGATAAAAATAAAAACGAAGATATAATAACAGAACATAATATATTTAATCTCTGTGAAAGAATAAAATATTATCAAAATGCTTACCTGCAGCACGTATTGCGAAAGAATGAACAACACATACCAAGAAGATCACGTTTTGTCCTCTAAAGCACATTTTTTTCATTATAGTGTAACCCTCGTAAGGGGACCCTGAAACATCGGACTTCCCGTGCTCCAGCACCTGAAGCTCGACCCAATAATAATACCCAAGAACACCAGCAGCAACAATACCAGCCCACACAATCAGAGGACCCACAAATGCTGGAAATCCGACGAGTTCAGCATCAACTGCAGCAACAACAGGAACTGCTTTCTAGGCAAACTCAGCAACTTAGAGCCGAGTGGCAAAAGTTGCGAGAGGAGCGGAACAGATTCCTGGAGCAGCGGAAGATGTGGGAAGCCAGGATACAGTATAGTAAAGGTCCTACTGAACCAATCAATAACCAACATAGTGATAGTCCACTCCCAGATCGCTAACAACGTACCAGACGACAGGAGTGAGAGTCACTCAATACACGAGGATGGTCTCATCTCGGCGGTATTTGATGCACTAGACGATGCATATGACACGCTGAGGAGAGAGCCCACCCTTAGGGTATTGCCACACGTAGCTGCACGCTTTGTCAGCACCCTATTGAGCTTCTACTGATCATGGGTAGTAGGGGAACTGGGATCCTATTCTGGAATGCTCAAGGCATCCGTAATAAAAAGCAGAACTACTACACTATTTAAACAAAAATAAAATTCCCATAGCACTAATAACGGAAACTCACCTCACGGATAGAGAAAAATTCAACAACAGAAACTATTCAACATATAGGTTGGATAGAAAAAATAGACAAGGCGGTGGTGTGGCCATCTTGGTACATAAAACCGTCAAACATAACCTAGTCGACTTACCCATCACAAATAGGACGGAATGCGTAGCCATTGGACTTAAAATTGGCCGCCATACGGTAACACTAATTTGTACTTATAATCCTCCAGGAGATATAGACATAAATGATATAGAAAATCTGATAGGAACAAATAACAATATAATACTAGCTGGCGATTTAAATGCCAAGCATACTGATTGGGGCTGCAGAACAAGTACTAGGGCCGGCAACAAACTCAGGGGATTTTTTTACGACTCCAATAGGAGCTTTCAAATCCTGGCACCAATAAGCCCACTCACTACCCTAATAACATACATTTCGACCAGATATTCTTGATATCGCTTTAATGAAAAATATTACATTCCCTGTGATATCACGGTAGAAAATAACCTCCAATCAGACCAACTCCCAGTGCGCCTTACACTAAGAGGTAGACCAAGCAGAGTTCAAACAAGACAAATCCCGAATTACAAATAGCAAACTGGACCCAATTAAAAATAGATATTGAAAATTCATTACAAGATCGACCATTAAACACGCCTAATGATATTGACACGGGGGTAGACCAGCCTAACAATAGCATAAATACGGCTATTTACACTAATATTCCAAAAAAATCTATTAGAACCAACCAGCCGTATCTCCCAGATCATATCCTACGCCTAATTAGGCAAAGGAACGATGCAAGAAGAAAATGGCAAAGGCATCACAATAACTTGCAATACAGGCAAGAAATGAATGATCTGCAACAAAGAATCAAGGTTGCTATACAAACATTCGTGTCAGACACCTGGGAAAATGTAATCGGCAGTCTAGATACTAAGGACATGCCGAGAACATGGAACATGGTTAAAAAAGTAACACACAAAGCGGATACATATTCCCCCTCTCATCTTGCCTAACGGGAAAGCCGTCACAGATCAGGAAAAAGCGGAAGCATTTGCAAATCATCTGGAGCGAACCTTTGTACCACATGACCCTCCGAATAACCCGCAATTTACAAGGGAAACGGAAACATGGTCCAAGAATTTCTAAATAGAATACCCAATAAACAAATCAGAAAAACAAACGTCTCAGAAGTCAAATGGCTAATAAATCACCTTCCCGATAGAAAAGCACTGGCCCTGATGGCATACAAAACATAGTGCTGAAACAATTACCCAACATCGGATATGCATTTTTAGCAAAAATAATAAATGCTATGTTCGAAATGAAGTATTCCCAAAAACATGGAAAACTGGGCGTATAATATTATTCCCCAAACCTGGAAAAATCCTAGAGAACCAGGAAATTATCGCCCGATAACATTATTAAACACAATGAGTAAGGTATCTGAAAAATTATATGTAAGCGCCTTAATCACAATCTAAAACAATTAAATGTAATTCGGGATAACAGACACGGATTCCGTCCAAACATAGCACAGTAACCCAGCTAATGAGACTTGTTGAACGATCACTAGAGGGTTCAACGAAAATCGTGTCACGATTGGATTATACTTAGATATAAACAAGCCTTCGACAGAGTGTGGCATCACGGCCTACTACGGAAAATGGTCGAAACAGGATTAGATGACGGAATAATCATTTAATAGCTAAATATATAAACAATAGGCAATTCGAAGTTGCTTTCCATAACTCAAAATCCGCCCTGCGGCCCGTCTATAGTGGAGTGCCACAAGGCAGTATTCTAGGACCTACACTTTTCAATATATACATAAATGATATTCCACATGACAATAGACATAACAACACTCATCTATATATGTATGCAGATGACACTCTAATCACTAGTCAATCCTCCCGAAACATACACGCGTCTAGACAGATTCAAAATAATCTTAATATTCTCGAACCATGGTTGGAAAATGGAGAATAAAAATAAACGTAGATAAATGCCAGCAGTTCTTTATACAAAAAGGTATTCTCAATATCGATACATGCCCCCACAATTAAGTCTTTATGGACACAATATCGAGTGGAAAAACGAAGCCATTTATTTAGGTGTAACACTCGACAAAAAACTACTGTTTTAAACAACATATCCAAAATACCTTAGGCAAAGCGTATGGGACATTGAAGCTGCTATACCCTATTTTAAATAACCATACAAAATTCGAATAAACACAGGGCTAACAATCTACAAGGCACTATTAAGGCCAGTACTCACGTACGCAAGCCCATATGGGGGACCCGCCCGCTAGAACTCACATAAAGAAAACTGCAAGTTTTTCAAAACAAATTATTATATATGATTACAAAACTACCGCGTGTACCACCGGTTGACATATTACACGATCAAACGGGTGTGGAGAAACAATCGAGGGAGTATATTAAACGCATGGCTCTTAAATTTTATAATACATGTGAAGGTCATGATAATCCACTCGTGGCATCGCTGGGAACCTATGAAACATGCCAATAACAAACACAAGCGTCCAAAATGGGATCCTGGAGAACACTTGACCAGTGAAAGCTGATAGGGCACACACACACCCAGACACACAGAAATACATTACACAATTATTCAATTACAATACAACATTAGCATATAATGTACATTAATAAAATATATTAACACACAAAATTAAAAACTAATAACTAATCTTACTGCTACAGGTTCATCCCACGAGTTCCAGAGAGAAACTGACATCACCTGACAACTACAGATAGAACAGCAACAACTGAAGAATAAAAATATATATATTATATATATATTTTTAGTTAAAAAAATGCACGTTACAATAATTGTATGATTAATTGTAATAATCTGAAATGTACGCACATTATATTTAAATAAAGGAGAAGCCTGGATTCCCTCCCAATATAGAGTCATCCGAAAGCCAAACTTGGCAAATCCCGCGTGATCGACTATTCCGATTGAGGTTTTAAGCGGTTTTTCCCTCAATCCAAAGAGCAAATGCTGGAATAGAACCCCAAAAGGGCCGCTTCCGACTTCACTCTGCTAATTAACTTCAAAATTAAATTCAAAATTTAAACCGGGGCTAATGTATTTTACAGGAACCCGGGGTTCTACCTATTAAGGAGGACCAAAATGGATCGCTCACCGCCAACACTTAAGTGATGGCCGCAGAGCTTTCCATCTATCTATCTATACCAAGAAGAATGTATAATTATAAACCAAAAGGGAGAATATTGTTGGGAAGACCATTGAAGAGATGGAAGGACCAATTCGACCTATAATGAGATCGGAACAGGCCATTGGACTTAATCCTTGTTGTTGATGATGATGAACTTGGAGGACCCTGGAATGGGTGATTGTCATGTCACGGCCTCCTCCGGGACAATACACATTAAGATGAAACATTCAAAACAAAACAAAACATGGCGAATATGATAATGACTGTGATGTTCGGAGAGAGTTTGGGCCTTAATATTTCCTGATATTTGTCTTACAGGTGAGGAAAAACCCCGAAAAAACCATCATCCAGGAAACGTGTCCCTATCGGGGATCGAACCCAATCCCGCTGCGCATGAGGCAGCGACGCTACCCTAGGACCATATCGGTGGATAACATTAATCATATTATGCAGTTAATGTGAAACTTCCCGCCTTGCTGACATGAAGGGACATCTGGTTTTGTTTATTTGCTTTCTAAACACAGCTGGCGCTCCCATTTGGATCAATGAGCTCTATTTATCGCCTATTTGGATCAAGAAAAACCATTTGTTTGGACGAGTAAAAGCAAACCGTTTGGGTTAATAGCCCGAATAAGGACGACCTTCCCCTTATGTGTGGGGGTGTATGTGTGTGTGTTTTTTTTTCTAATTTGTTTTCTAGCATTTTTTTTAATATTAATGTACGGAATGTGGATGAATGTAGATATGTATTATTGTGATGTAGTGTAGACATAGATTTTACTTATATGTAGCCTGTTATTGTTTTTTGATACAGGTGTATTTGTAGGTATTTGTTTATATTATTAGTTTTATTTTTTATTAATGGAAAAATAATGCACGTACGGCCAAGCAGGCCCGTGCGCAATGTAAATGCATATGTATTTTCTTTATTCTGAAAAAAAGGCAATAAATTCCATATTCTTATTCAGACTTAGAATTGTGATGTTAATATTGACATGGTTAACTGTGTCTCCACTGGGACCGAGAATTCCTCATCGTTCAGATGAGTACATTTTTCATAAACTAACGTAAGAAACTTTACGATTTAATCTAACTTAAAGTAATGTCCAAAGAGGCTGATCTAAATATGCAGTTGATTTGAATAAAACGTTATTGAACTTGACCAAAACTTGCTGTGCAGCAAAATACATTAAAACTTAGTTCAATGTTGTATAGCAGTGATTTTGATAAAATATATTAATACTAAACCTGCTTTTTATGGTATAGGCTCATCTCTCTATCTATCTTCGGGTTTTTACAGCTGCTGCCGTCTTCCTGTTCCAAACCTCCAAAGCCTACGATCTTGGGCATCTTCAATGCTTAGCCCTCTAGCTTGCATTACTGTCTTCATGTTTTCCTTCCATGTTAACCTTAGTCTCCCTCTCTTCCTCCTTCTGGTCGGATGCCATTGATATAGTTGCTTTGGCCATCGCTCATCTTGCATTCTTAAAACATGTCCTAACCACTTTAATTCCTTCTCAATTCTTTCAATTATGCTTTCTTCTGCTTCCATTATGTTTCTAATTTCCTTATTTGTGACATGTTCTAATTTAGACTTTCTGGCACTTCTGCGTAAATAATCCATTTCTAGAGCTATTAGTCTATTCTTGTAGTACTTATTGATTGTCCATACCTCACTTCCATACATTACAACAGATTCCACCAATGTTTTATCAATATTTTTTTTGTGTATTTCCAAATGTGCTTATCCCACCATATGGAATTTAACGATGATATTATTTTGATACTCAATTCAATTCTATGTTTTATGTTCTCTTTGCCTATACCTTCAATGTTATCCATAATAGGCTCATCAATAACTATTATTATTATAGTTTATTCCTGTTTTATGAATCTTGTGTATCCGGTTATAAGTTGTGATGTTATTTGTTCAGTAGTTTTTCACAATGAGTTTTCACTGTGAAAATTACACATTTTAACAGTGTACAACCGCCATTATATTTTTCTCTCCATTGCATTTTACTTGCAAAGACATCAAGTATGCTTCCAAAATTATGGACTAAAACAGTCTTTAAACTGTTTCCATCAAATTGAGTACGGCCAATTGAAATTGCTAAAGTTTTCTGACCCTCCTGCCATAGGCGTCAAACACCCCAGGTATGCCCCTGTATGTTATATGTCATAGGACCACATACTCATCTTGGAATTCTGTTTTTGAAAGCTTGTAGTGTTTTTTTTATGTAAAACATCATGTTTCACATCCATAGAACACCAAAGAAAGGATTATCGCTCCATACGTTTTAATATTTAGATTCTTAGACAGAAGACACGACAAATTAAAGAGAATAGTAACATGCACCTTGTGCTTAAACTCAGTATTAAACAGATTGTCAGTTAGGAGTTTGGAGAGGATTCCAAAGAAGAGGAAAAGAAGGTGGAGACCTAAGAAGACATGGATAGAGGGAATTATGAATTTGATGAAGGACAGGGGACTGCAGGATGGTGACTGGAAGGATAGAGATGAATGGAGGAAGAGAATCAACATTTAATATTGGACATAGGAAGATGTTTGTTACATTTAAAAACCTGTTAAATAAATGTATGATTTTGATCTTTGATGTTTGTCGCCGTGGCATAGTCGGTAGAGTCCGTACTCCGGCGACCCGGGTTCCATTCCCGGCGGGGTGGGGATTTTTAAAAAAATCTCTACTTCGCGGTCTGGGTGTGTGTACTGTTCCTAATGCTCAACTGAGTGCACATTTTCTATAACAAATTTGATCTTTGAACGACGATGCTGTTTGAATTTTTCTATAACCAACTTATTTCCCACCAACGATATTCAAAAACGACAAAAAAGATAATTGATACTAAATGCAACCTTTTCAACTGCTCACCTAATTTTCCTGTGAACAATTTAAATTGGTCACGTTATCATTTCTTTCTCCATACAATATCGTATAATTAACTTTTTTTACATCCTTCCCTTGTTTGTAGAGATCTTTCCCTTGCCCGTGTGATAATATAGCATTGATATTTTATTCTTATTTATAGATGCTTTAATATTTATGTAATTTTTAAACTATATTCTACATGAAATGGCGAGTATGATTAAACGAATCGTGGCAATGAAATTCCAATCGGTAATTTTCCTTGACTGAGGAAAATATCTGTCAGATTGGCCACGATCAGGATTTGAACCCGGTACTCCCAAATTCCCTACCGTTTGATCTAGGTCACTTGGTATTAATATTTTAATTGTTAGAACAAATACAATGTATATCGACATATGTAGCAGATACAACTATCCTTAGTGCGGCGGTACGTAATGCACTATGGAGATTGACAGTAGAACATCTGATTTCAGAACAAGGGAATGTTTCTATGCGTCTGGTGCGTAAAGTAAAGTTTACATGTTCAACGGAAAATGCGTAATTTTTATGTAGCAGGAGGAAGAATATTGGATTACTATATTTTAAATATAATTAGATACGAGCCAGTTCTATATAAACATATTTTGAGGTGCAATGTTTTATCGGTATTTTAATACATTTCTTATTTTTCTTCTCCATCGTAGTTTAACCTCTCACATTATAGGCATATTACTTGCCCTTCATTGGCGGACCAAGCACGATATGGAGAGGTATTTTAAACTTTGCATCACATAAATGAGTCTACTGTTTTGACTCTCCCTGAATGAGAGGTCAGTATTGAGCTCAATCCAGGACCTCCTCTGAGACAACACATTCACACTAAACATGACCAGATGACGTTAGGAGAGAGTTTGGGCCTTATTTGAAATTTGTCATACAGGTAAGGGAAAATCCCCAAAATAAGTCATAATCTAACAAAAACTGTCCCGATCGGGGATCGAACCCGGGTCCGCAGTGACATATTGATTCATTAAAACAATACAATTCGACATGAAGTGAAGTAATGTACGTTGCAACAAATGAAAGTGTATTTTCAGTTTGTTTCGAAATTTCGGGCTCAGCTACGTTTCGCCAGCAACATCTTAACTCATTCCTAAAAACTCACTTTCAATCCTTGTAAATAATTTATGTGATACAATGTTTATATGAAAAATCTCAAATTATAATAAATATAGGCAAAACAAAGACCCAACCAATTTTAATAAATAGAGGTGTGAGACAAGGGTGTAGTTTATCACTTACACTTTTTAATCTATATATTAATGACATCATCCAAAATTGGAAAAGTAATGTTAATGTAGGTATAAGAATGGACCGTTTTAAAATATTAAACGGTTTTAATGTATGCTGACGATGTGGTTATCATTCAAGAAAATGAAAATAATTTGCAGTTCTCTTTACATCAATTAAATCAGTTATGCCAAGAATATAATTTTAAAATATCAAAAGAAAAAACGAAAATAATGGCATTTTGGAGAAGTGAACATACAAGATCAAAAATCATAATAGACAACAAACCTCTGGAACAAGGAACAAATTTTAATTACTTGGGTTGTAATTTTACTATTAACACAAAAACTGAAAGAGACGTAAATGTGAAACTGTCAAGATTTCAAATGATATGTGGAACTATACATAAAACATTAAAGAACAAAACAAGAAGAGATACTAGATTGAAGTTTTATAAAACATTGGCAGTTCCTGCATTGCTTTATGGGAGCGAAACTTGGGTAATGACCAAAAAATTACAAAGTAGAATACAAAGTGCACAAATGAACTTGCTTAGAAGAACAAAAGGCTGCACAAGATTGGATCTGTTATATAATGAAGATATAAGAACAGAGTTAAATATAGTATATCCGTTAAATGATAAAATCAAAGGATATAGAGGAAAAATGGTTTGGACATGTAGAAAGAATGAACGTAACAAGATTGCCAAAAGCAGCATTTAACTACAAGCCAAGAGGTTGAAGGAATGTAGGAAGGCCAGTGAAAAGATGGACAGAACAACTGTGAGGCGGAACAGGCAATGTCTGCCTAGCCCGTGAAGTGAAGAAGAAGAAGAAGTAAATAATTTATTACAACAAAAACTGACTGACTAGAGCTTGATTAGTTAAGAATTTATTAACTTCGTGGTGAATACACTGATTAAAAAAATATATTAGATTACATGGTTCTTAGTTAGGCCTGTATGCTATGTTGTTTATAGTTGACTCCAAGTTTGATGTATCGCTTTCTAAACGTAAGGCCTCACGAAATTGCATCAACTTAAACTACGCTTGTTCTGAGGTGTGTTTGAACGTGCTGGTAATACGTACCGAAACGACCGGAATCAGACGTAACTATATTTAGAATTCTCAAAGAATTCAAACATTTATTTTCTCGTAAACCAAACTTACAACTTGTAATTTTTAATATCTTGTTTCCTGGATCTCTGAATTTAACTGTCGAAAATTTGAAATAGTAAGTTTTTATGTAGTTTTAATGGGACTTTTATTTTTAAAACAGTTGTCATCAAGAATTCGTGGCTCTTTGTTTAAAAAATGGCTGTGTAGCAGATGTTTTTTATACTCTATCTGTCAGCACTTAAATAATGTATTTATTTTTGTGGTTATATATATTAGAAGTGGGTCAGAAGACGAACTTGAAAAGCATAGAGTGTCCTTTTCCAATATCATAGTTAAAAATAACTGTCTACTATCTTGGAACACATGTGAAATATAATTTACAAGGCTACATTACTGTGTTTTACATCTCTTGAGAGCAGACGCCATTTTAAATTAAACCGCATGATATTCACAAGATGTAAATAAAATGGATAACTTATAACTTGGTATCACAATTATTTTACGAATATTTATTTTTATAAATCTGAAGTTTTAACGAATTCGATTTTATAAATTCATCTTATTTCAGTGAAACCCCTAATTGTTAACATTTTAATAATTAATAAAGTAATCTATACTTTTCTGATTCCATTTTTAAATTTGATTTTAGTTATCTTGATGGTTTTGTACTATATCTCTACTCATATTCCTTTGAAATATAGTAACCAGCGCGACACCCGGCAGACGTTCTCATGTCATGGGCGGACGATAAAAACATGTTACTTTTTTACCATAAAATTCAGAAATTAGGACATAATTAGATATTATTAAATAAGTTCGCAAGAAAACCTCTTTACAGCCTTCTGTTGTGGCTCAAGAAGTGTTAATGATGACGTCACATAGTCATGAACATTAGAATTGTACCCTCCTTTGCAGATAAGTTAAGAATCGTCATATAACAGTTATATTAGAGTGGGGAAAAAAAGATAAATTGATCAGAGTGAGTCAAAACAGTTATATCTTTTTAAACTGTTTTTGAGTCGAGCAGTCCTTGATATATGAGGGGAAGGAATTCCAGAGTCGGGTGGCTGAAACAAGGAAGGATGAGGAATAATGAGATGTTCGATGTAGAGGAACAGCTAGAGTTAATTTTTTTCTCGATCGTGTGTTTAAGTTATGGTGGGAGGATAGCGAATGGAAGCGAGTTGAAATACAAAGGGGTGATGAGGTGGACAAAGTGTTGTATAAGAAGCAGATGCAATAAGGATGGGGTTTTTCAGAAGATAACTAAAGTCTTGAATCCCGTATAGATTTACAACACGTGAAAGAACCTGAAGCGTGAAAATAAAGTCTCTGAGCAACATTTGTCGGTCCTTTCACGTCCAGATTTGAATTACGTCGCTAATGGGCGTTGTTGTTAAAGTGTCATTAAATTAATTAATTGAATTAAAAATAATGAGACACAATAAGTTATGTTTATTTGTGAGTACAGCGTCATACACTCAACCTTAATTCCTAACTGTTGCAACCTCTCTAATGTACCCACAGGCTACCAAGGTAACTGTTTAGTTGCTACATTAAATACAGTGATAAGTTGTATGGTATGAGGAGTTGAAGGGATTGAGATTGTCTTACATTGCCTCATACAATCCTGCACTGAGAAGAAGGGGATTGTCACTTCAGTGTGACCTTGACCTCGATAATGAAAATAAGCGTACTTTAATACAAATGGTTGAGGCGTTGAAAAGCGCCGCGTTTGACCAGCGATAAATATATTACAAAATTATAAAATCGTACCTTATTTTGCAGCCTCCTTAACTGTTAAAATTATTAAAACAATGCAGGCCTTTCGGAATCAGTTCCATCCTCAGCAGAAGGTAGTTGTTATTGTGCAGCTATCATCCAGATGAAGGTGAAGAAGACTAATTAGAGGTAACTTTGGAATAATAAAAGATGGAGAAATGAGGCAAACAAAGTTATTTTGTTTATTTTCACCAAAAAATAAATATAAATGTATTTCATTCTGGTAATGTATTGAGTGTTTGGAAACATTTATAAAAGTTGACATTTTTAATGCTATAATATAAAAGTGATATTTATTTACTTTATTATATGTTCTAAGTAAATAAATAAATATATATATATATATATACATATGTGTGTGTGTATGTCCACCGCTGTGAACTCGAGGTAGCGTGCTGCTTTCTCACGCAGCGGGCCCGGGTTCGATCCCCGGTCGGGGCAGTTTTTCTGGGTGAGGTTTTTATCGGGGTTTTTCCTCACCTGTAAGACAAATGTCAGGAAAACTTTAAGGCGTCCCCGAAATCATATGGCCATCATCATCATCATCATCATCATCATCATCATCATCATCATCATCCTTCACCGGTGTTGAAAGCAAAGGGAAGCTACCACACCTACAATTCCCTAGTAAAGCTGCAAGCATAGCATGAAGGACCTGCCTTCGGGCAGAATTACTATGGATGGATATATATACACTTTCATTCTAGTATTCTGACCTAGAGCAGGTCTTTCACTGCAAACTCAGCATTCTCCACTCTTTCCTTAACTCAGCTTTCCTTTTTGTATCCGCATACAAACCATTTATTTTAATATTTTCTATCATCTGATGTGTTT
Source organism: Diploptera punctata (assembly GCA_030220185.1). NCBI lineage: Eukaryota > Metazoa > Arthropoda > Insecta > Blattodea > Blaberidae > Diploptera > Diploptera punctata. The sequence continues at coordinate 1,470,275 of JASPKZ010007829.1, forward strand.
CTGCCTCTAACTTCATTTCCGCTGACCATTCCTTCTAGGGCATCCTTCAGCAGGCAGTTTCTTCTTAGCCAGCAGCAAATCCAATTTCTTTTCCTCTTCTTTATGAGTTCCAGCATTGTTCTTCTTTCACCCACTCTGTGTAGCACATCTTTACTTTTTATTTTGTCTGTCCATTTTATACGTTCCATCCTTCTCTATATCCACATCTCAGAAGCTTTCTGTCGCTTTTCCTCATGTAATGTCCAAGTTTCTGCACCATGCAATTCTACACTCCACACAAACCACTTCACTAGCCTCTTCCGTAATTCTTTTGCCAAAGGTCTGTAGAAAATGCTTCTCTTCTTGTTAAATGACCCATTTTATATTTTTACATATTGAGTTATTACGCTAAAAAACGCTGATGATGTTAGTGGAGATTTGGGAATGTAAATGAGATCCATGATGGAATATATTCCAGTTCTCTAATGGTTATCTTATCACGACTGAACTACATGTGAGGTTTCCTAACGCCCGCCGTGTGGGATCAGTTTGCTTTTATGCAGATTTATGTGGTAAGTGATATTTATAAAAGTTTCAAAACTGTGTTCCAATATTCAAAATGTTTTAGCGGAAACGTTGAAGTTGAAATAGGGCGATGAAATGTTGTATATTCTGTGCATTGAACCAGGATGTAGCGTCCTAGTTTACATCCATCTAATGTTTGTATAAAATTGTACTAGAGTTCGTATGTCCAGCTTCCTACGTGACCAGACTCCCAGTTCTATTTATGATTCTCATATCTTTCTATTTTATTGAACATTAAAAACAAATAATTCTATGTACTGGAGATAATGGCCTTCATGAACACGTGGTTTCTTGTGTCTCACTCGAAACAAAGCATACACTGTGTCTCGTAAAAAGTCAACAACCGAAGAGACACACTTTTAAAGTTTTACGAGACCGTTCAATGACACATTGGTATTAACGAGTGCAAAAATAAAATCAAGTGAACATAAAGCTCTGCCAAATTAGAAGTCAAATGTGATGTTTTCATTGTTCTCGATTATAATTGCGAGGCTATGAATGTTGAACCTCAAAGTTTATAAATCACCCGGCGTGCGCTGCTGCGCCTAAATAAATGAAAATTAATGCGCTTTTATTTTTACTTGAATAAGCGAAAAGAAAAATTTATATCGTAATTATTTTTAGATACCCCGTGCTGTTTACCCGCCGTTGCCCGCGAATGTACTCATCCCCGGTCTTCTTCGCCTAAATGAACTGAAAGAGAAAAATTAATGTACTTCTTATGATTGGTTGAATAAGTAAAAGGAAAAATAATTATAAATTATATCGTAATTATTCTAAGATTCCCCGTGCTGATTACCCGGTGTTACTCGATCTTCTTGTCATAAATGAGCTACAAAATTCGTTATTGTGAGTTATCAGTAAAAGAATACCCGCCATGTGCTGCTATCCTTGCCGGGAATCTACTTATCCCGATCTTCTTGGCATCAATGAAAGACAAAAATGGTTATTGTGAGTTATCCGTAAGAGATAAACATATGCTGTCGCGGACTTTTTGTAGAGTTTTCTGAGATGTTCAGTTATGTGTTATGTGTACATTAATTTGGTGTATTTGTTATGGTTTAGGCAGCGTAAGCCATTTAAGCGTCAACATAGGGACTTTATTTCACGTTTTCACTACAGAGGGTGATTTTTAGGAGTGAAGGGGTTGAATATCACAACTCTATTATAGCCTATGTTCATCCCGGGAATCTCCTGAACATTTTGCAAAAAAAACCATCTAAATCGGATCAACGATATGGCTGCACATATAACACGAACGAACGAACAAACAAACAAACAAACATTGGTTTTGATACAGATGTCAGCCAGTAAGATCTCATAGCAGTATTGCTCTATTTCACATGCTCCCTTCTCCATTCACTGTCGTCATGGGCAATACGTGAAAAAGTTATTTGTCTTGACGTCTTATCGACAAGCTTTGTATTCCTCAAATGAGGATACATTATGTGTCATTAGTAACTATTAAAGAATAAATGTCGCCATGTAAAATGTCGAGAAGTCAAGTTTTGTTAAATTGACATCGAGAATATTATTGTTTGTGATAGAAATTCTACATGATAATAAATATTTGTTGTGCTTTTACTCCCTAACTTTTGGATATTATTCAATCAGGGAACTGCAGTCTTTCTAGTTTTGTGGGGATTTATTGCCAGAGTTGAAACCAGAATAGCATCGAACCGAATCCTCCGAGATCACTCCAACTAATCCACTTCAAATTATGTCCTGCATCGAACTCAAGCCTTAGAGAATACTTTAAGGAAAATAACCCCGCTACAAAGAGAGAATGTAAAACTCGGTCCCGCCATAATCACCAAAAGGATCGCGAAGCTTAACGTTACCATCTGATGGACGGATCGCAATACCACGTGCTTCTCAACATATATGCTGCGGAGGGATCTGGAATTAAATCCTCGGTTCTGATGCACAGTTTAGGGATTAAAAATTGTTCAAAACCACTTCTCCAAATCAAGGGATTGAATTTTTTACAATTCAAATTTGCAGCTAAACCGGGTATTGAACTCTGACCCGGTAGTCAGGAAGCATGAATCCTGCATCTGAACAAATACGGACTAAATCGCTTGTATATTGACTTGTTTCAGACGACTGAAACTGGACCCGGACTTGGATTTGGGTACAGATTCCACAGCATTACTGGACAATTCAGCAGCCAAACACAAGCTATCTATCAGGCCACGCAAAAAACACGCCGACTCAAGACAACCTCAGCAAGATGATGCAAGGTAAGATGTCATAACAGGTATCTTTGCTTTCTTCCCACAGAAATGCAGTGGAAAATGTTTAAACTCAAAGTTGGTTTCGTTAACATAACATTGCAAGATAATAACTTATAATTTAAAATTAATATAAAGTTATGGAATATTCACCTTAAAGGTCCGTCTCCTCAACTTAATTAATCATTTAACTGTAGCGCTTTCGGGACTTGTCCCATCATCGGCAGGATTCAAAACTGGTGTTTCACTGAAGATCTGGTAGAGGGGCTTGCATGTATTGGGTTGCTCACAACAACGACAGCCTGATAAACGAAAACGAACCCAATACATGCAACCCCCTCTACCAGATCTTCAGTGAAACACCAGTTTTGAATCCTGCCGATGATGGGACAAGTCCCGAAAGCGCTACAGTTAAATGATTAATTAAGTTGAGGAGACGGACCTTTCAGGTGAATATTCCATAATTTTATATTAATTTTAAATAAACCTCAACGGAACACATCATGAATCTTATAAAAGTTGACTTATAATTTGATTATTATAACATTATAACTTATACCTACAAATCTTAAATTACCAGCCACCAGGCAGGAGATCTTTGGGCAGACCCATTAAACGTTGGATTTAGACCGTAACAGACCACTAGGTCTATCACATGAAAGGAAGAAGAAGAAGACTTATAGCTAAATATGTATGGAAATTTGTACAAAAGTTTGCTAACTTTTCGTAATACCAAAAGTACTCTCTTGATTTTATTTTAATGTTAAACAACTGTCAACTTGAATTGTCCGTGCCTGAAAATTCTTTTTTTAATGTATGTTTTGGTACTGAAATGTGAAATGTGTAAAATTCAAACGAATTTCTCATTAATACTGAATAATTTCGCATTTTACCAAACAGACCAATCAAATTTGAAATTATTTTATAAAAATAAATGTTAAAGCTATAATAAAAATTCAGACTTTCAAAATTGTGTTCATTATTATATGAATCACTATACTTGCGGCCATTTTATAACTTAATCACTGAGATGTAGGCCTCAGAAGACGAGGTACACTCGCTTAACACTACCTGTTATATATTTCGGCAATATTTTGTACATCATTGGGCAGAGTTTTTGTTAACATTCATGAATAGAACAGGAAAGTGTTTTGGCCTTCACTCTTATTGAGATCTCAAGTACCGTTATCTTTTGTTCGTTTTGAAAATCTGAAAAGAGACAATATAATTTACGATGATTTAAATTCTGTTTCTGGGAAAATGCACTGAGTATTTAAATTTGAAGCGAATAGATTAATTGCCTTACTTAAGTTTAAAATCGTTTATAATACATTTAATTTTTGGAACAGATTTTACACGTCTTTTAGTTACTGGTTTGCAATCGTTCCTAGAATCCGAGGAGCTATGTGAGCTGGAATTAGCTTATCTTTAGCTTATTCGTATCGATTAGCATAGCTTGAGTGATAAAAGAAAACAATGTTTGCACAGAACAGGATGCTGTGATATGTATTTATGTAATATTATCCATATTTGAAACATGAATTATAAAAGATTCAGATATGCAACTGGAGTTGTTTCAGTATTCACGTCAAGCACAAATTACTCATCATGTCGTTAAGAAGCAGACATTTCCTATCATTTTAGTTCCATTTTTACGTTAGTCTAAGTATTATTAGTCTGTTGGCAACTTCTTCGCGTGTGTAAACTTATTTATTTCTCATGAGCTGTCAAATGTAGGACGGAAGTCTTCATTACACGATGATAAAGGAAAAAATAAGGAATGTGTTGCAAGTCTTTTAGGCATGTGTTGTTGCATTTTTGCACTTTGAATAAACATGTTTTTTCTGTACGTGTTATGGATTAGCACACATTAATCTGATTTCAAACAATCATATTTTTAATTTATTAACTGTAAATGTTTGTTTATTTTCATTAATAATATACTATAATAATTTTACTTGGATAAAATATAAATACCAACTTTCAGAGAAGATTCAAGTGTAAAGAAATGTAAGACAGGGCTATGTCTTAGTTCACCGTTATGTGTCATTGTTCTTGTTAAATCATTGTAGGTATAAAAAAATATATATATAAATGGATAAATAAATAATAGTTTTAAAAAAACTAAAAGAACACGCTTTATTAGAAAACTAAAAAATGAAAAATAATTTTAATTTCCAATACGCTTGGGATAAAATAAAGTGGTCAACAAAAAAATCATCTCCAACACATATAGAATAAAATTAGAGTTATCAACAAAAAGAAAATAATTTTACCATCAAAAGCGTGGGGTGCTCTATATCAATTAATATATTTGATAATAAACAGATATTGGTAAAAGTAAGCTCTCTAAGAAGAAAATGTAAAAATCATAAAAAGCACCCCACGCTTTTGATGGTAAAATTATTTTCTTTTTTGTTTTATTCATGTTATGTTAACATAATTCAACGTACGTAGTGTGTCCATCTGGGTTCGTTCTTAATTTACCCTCTGAAATGTTGAATTTGAATTTATTTTATGTTTATTATCTCAAATATTAAGTAATTTGAAATAGTATTATAACGGCTGTTCTTTACAACCTGTGACGCGACTTTTTTATTTCCTTCATGAACACCTGCTTAGGGTTTCATTTTTCAAATTATTTCCCACCATTTACAATAATTTTTACATTTTTTCTAACGATTATCAATATATTTTACTATGATATTTAACTGCATACGTAGTATGAAGACGTGGCAGCCATATTGATTTTACTGAATATTCTATACAACAACAAAGACGTGTTCCAGTGCAGCCAACATAGAATACGTACTAATTAACTGTACACATATACTTCAGAATTTGAGAACTTACTATTTATGTTACGGCGTTGCTTTCTTTCACAGGTTAGAGTGCTTAAATTGCGTTAGCTTAGTTTTTATGTTAATTAAATATCGTGTATTTGTTGGCTGCATTCCGTGATTCCATAGCGTTTGTTGGCGCATGCGCATGGTGTATGATTGGAACTTAGAAAAAAAATGTTCGCGTCACATGTTGTAAAAAATTCCGCTCATAAGTTTAATTGACCATTTTGCAGTTCGATAGAACATCAATTACATTTCGAGAAGAATATAGTATCCTGCTGGAGTTCGGAATTCCTAAAAGTTAGTTAGACTCATACGAATGTGTCTAAATGGCTCAAAGAGTAGGGTTCGTGTAGGCAAACAGTTTTCAGACACTTTTGAAATCCAGAATGGGTTGAAGCAAGGAGATGCACTATGTCCTCTACTATTTAATTTTGTACTAGAGCATGCCATTAAATCTTTAGAGAATGAGGAAGGCTTACAACTGAATGGTATTAATAAGCTGTTAGTTTATGCTGATGATGTAGTATTATTGGCCGATAGCGAGGAGATACTAAAGGCCAACACGCATACACTATTGAGTAACACTAAGAAATTGGGACTGGAAGTAAATATCAGTAAAACTAAATATATGGTCACACGTAGAAATTCAGTATATAATGGAAACGGACAGCTAATGACAAATGAGGGAAATTTTGAGGAAGTGGCTGAATTCAAATACCTAGGAACAATAATCACAAATAGGAATGAGATGCACAAAGAAATTAAACATAGGCTCAATTCTGGAAATGCATGCTGTTATGCATTGCAGAGACTTTTGATGTCCCAACTCCTTTCAAAAAACGTTAAGCTGAAAATATATAAAACTATTATTCTACCAGTTATATTATATGGGTGCGAAACATTGACTCTTACTTTAAGGGAGGAAAGGAGATTACAAGTATTTGAGAATAAAGTACTTAGGAAAATGTTTGTACCAAGGAGAGATGAACAGATAGGTGAATGGAGAAGACTACATAACAATGAACTACATGGTCTTTATAGGAAGCCAGATATAATAGGAACAGTTAAGTCTCATAGACTGCGATGGGCAGGACATGTTGCACGTATGGGGAATGAAAGAGGTGCCTGGAAACTTTTTGTAGGAAAGCCAGAAGGAAAACGCCCAGTTGGTAGACGAAGAATGAGGTGGGAGAATAACATTAACTATGATTTGAGGGAAGTAGATTATACAGGGAATGATTGGAAAGCATTAGCTCAGGATAGGGATGTATGGAGAGCTTATGTCCGTGCGGCCATGAACCTACGGGTTCGATAGTGCCAGTGAGTAAGTAAGTAAGAGTAATTCCTTTACAACAGAATGAAAACGAAACAGTGACTGCGTTTTAAAACTTGAGGTTCATCATCCCTTCTTTCGTAGACCTACTGTATCACCAATTTATATTCACTAGTGCACTTGATTCTTGGCTAAAACTCTCTTTCATATTATTGTAATAATAAATGTTACATTTCGCTAGAAATGTCTAATAAATCAGGCCGTACAACTTCATAACCAACAACAAAATGTTTGAGATGCGCCAATGCTTTAAGTACTGGTAAATGAAAAACAAAGGTATAACACAAGGCAGCCTTCTATCTCCGGCAACCAACCATCAATCATTTACCTCAGAAACTTTTTCCGTTCGTCTCTATCTCTGACCATCATTAAACATCCACATTTCTCAGGTGATCCATTGCAATCTTCGTCGGCTCACTTTCATTTTACCTCCAGGTTTGCTCTCCACAACTTTCCTACGAATCTCATGTTCAGACCTTCTACCCATCACAGTATTGAAACTTCAATTGATGTTACAGCATCAAAAATTTAATGAACGCTAGTTACTTTCACCGACCATATATAGGGCTATAATTACAGTTTTCTGAGTATTTTGTTTCAAAACTTCAGTCGCGATACAATGTCAAGGTTATACTGTCATATATTAACCCTTAAATTTGTAATGTATCCTTTTGGATACATCAGTTGGTTTAATTAATTTAATATTTTAAATAAATCAGAAGAAAACGAACAAAAATATACCACTTAAATGTGTTTCTAATTATACGATATACATAATAATAAAAGTTACACAGATATTCCGTTTTCACTGCGGTCCGCCACATTAAAATAACTAACAGAAGAATTTTGTGTTTTACCAATTTAAGAGTTAACACTATTTAATAAGCATATGTGAACAGAAATGCGAAAGATACATGTAAAAAAATGTTACAAACGTAAAAAAAGAATAAAAACAATAAGTGATTGTGATTACGCAAGACAAAGCTGAAGTGTCGTGTTATCACCTTTGCACATTTGTGCGCAATCCATTTATATAAGTGTTTTATATAAATTATATTTTGTATCCCTGTGATTCAATAATAATATAATTGAGAAATAAGACCACAAGGGAAACTCGATTGAAATTTTGCAAAACAGTAGCCGTTCCAACGTTAACATACGGGTCTGAGACTTGGCCTTTAACGATCTCTGATAAACATAAAATTGAGACAATAGAAATGAGATTCCTGAGATCCCTTGCAGGTGTATCGTTAAGAGATCAAGACAGAAGCCAGAATATCAGAGATTAGTTACAAATATATAATACAAACGAGAGAATATACAGAAATAAATGTAAATCGTTTGAACATGTCCAAAGAATGCCAAATAATCGTTTATCATAACAGGTGCTTTATTATAAACCTTAAGGCCGGAGAAATGTAGGATACTAATACATGTGTTAGAATGTTGTACTATGTCTAAAGTAAAGAGATGCTCCGCAGTTGTTGCAGTCAGTTTGATTGGTACGATAATCGATCTTTCCGTTCATTTGGTAGAGTCTCTTTCTCCAAAATCATATTAAACACCTCACGTACATTCTAATAATTAATTTAAGTTGTCAATATTATATTTAGCCCTTAATTGGCAAAACATAATTTCTTGTTACAATTACGTATTTAAATGGCTAAATTCAAATAGCTAGGAATTACAAACAAGAATGTAGCGCAGAAAGAAATTAAACACAGGTTCAATACTGGAAACACTGTAATTATTTTTCCTACTTCTCTAAAAAAAACATTAATCTGAAAAAATATAAAACAATTATTTTCCTATATATATATGAATACGAGACATGGACGAAATGTGGCATTTTTGTGACATATTTTTCTCTAAGAAATAATAAAAATAAAACAAAGGACACTTGTCTTAAACTACGTACGCATGAGGAAGTGCACTTTTTAGCGATGAATGCTTCGCTGTCATACGTACAATCACACTGCTGTTAAGTATTTAATGAAAAGCTGCGTACTTTCCGACTTTTGGCTGAGATTAAAAGATATTTTTTTTTTAGTTATTTACTTAGTAAAAACCTTATTATAAGTTTCGTAATTCCTTGTTGAAGGGAATATTTCAGACTATTTCTTGCGTTGCCTAATCAGATTGGCACGACCTAATATCATGAAGACTCACAACAGCAGCTGAAATAGTTTAGTAGTTTATGGTGCGTCAGTTTTAAGTAACTAAACAATTATGTTGTGAAGATCCTGGATTTTTACCATTTTGCATTACATTGCATAAATTGTAATTTAGTGCTCAGAAATAAATTAACAACTTATACGTGTTGGCTAATAACTCCTGATAACTGCTAATGTTAATATTCCTAGATTATTGACGAGAAAGAGTTGCCTGCAATGGGCAGGACATGTTGCACGAATGGGGAATGAAAGAGAGGCATGGAAACTAAATTGTAGGAAAACTAGAGATGGTGGGTAAACCAAGAATGAGGCGAGAGAATAAGATTAACCATCATTTGAAGGAAGTCGATTATACAGGGGATGATTGGAAAACATTAGCTCTGGATCGGGATGTATGGAGAGCTTATATCCGCGCGGCTGTGAACCTACGGGTTCGACAGGGCCAGTGAGTTAGTTTGGAGTTAGTGCCTTCTTTATATGCCTATATATATTATTGTAGCCGAGCTTTAAGGTATCATGCATTGGCGCAGAAATAGGAGATGCGCACTGGTTCGAATCCCCATGAAAGAATAAATGTTCTCATGGAATTTATCCCAATAATGGAACCGTTCGCATTCAACATTTTTAGGAATTTAGGAAGCTACAATAAGCAGCGCCTCTAGATTGAGAAAACCAACTATAACGGTTGGGGGACCCGATGTGCTAACTACAGGTCACATTCAGTATACTGAATATAGAATCTACCTTTACATTGAGTAAAAGTATGAGAACATAGTCAAAAACGGTATGATTCATTTTGAATAACTTTGTCTTTAGTATTGATAGAAAGCAAAAAAATGAATTTCTCTTTCTGTAGACCTAATCATCTTGCACTAAAACACGAAAGAAAAGTGTGTACAGGACGAAAGATTGAGAAGTACAAAATTTTGAATTTCGTAAATCATAAATATTCTCGAGACCTAGGTTTGTTTTTCTTTCTTTAGATTATTATGAAACAAGTAGCTCATAAACCCCCACCCTGTTTCACGACGGATGGATCTACTTTCACCAATTGCACATTACGAGTATAAATGAATATCAGTCTGGCCATGAACATAGAGGAACTTCGGGTAATTTGGACCCCTGTTTTGAATTTGTTGTTTTTCTTCTTTTTAATTAAGGAATTTGAATTTTGTTTAACCACAGTGATTATCATTAGTGTTGTAACTATTAAATAGAATTGTTATTTTATTCAAATATGGGAACATCTTCATAATTTTATAAATTTTTTACGTTACAAGAAACATCCATTTTAACCTCCATATTCTGATAAAGTGGACCCCAGAGCTCACCTTAGCTTTTAGTCTAATTTTTAGTTTATTTACTCTATTAATTTATATAGACAGGCAACAGATTAATCTGAAAATATTTATGACTGATCATAATTGAAAAGCTTTAATATGTATTTAATGTTTTGAAAAATTATTGTTGATTATAACATTCACACGTCATTCACTGCAGAAAGCGACGGTCTTTGGGTTTAGTAAAACTACAAGTATATTAAATAAAATTAATCAAGTGAATGGTTTTTACAGATCGCATCCTCATTGATAAAATATATATGTATTCGTGTAAAGTGGACCCACGTCCTCGTGGAGGGTCCACATTAATCAAATTCCTTTGTTATGTTTAATTATTTTATACAGCCACCATGTCACATAATATCAAACCAAACCCGTCAGTATATTAAAACAGCATCTACATAATATAATATATTTAGGAGTTCTTTTCAACATTTGTAACATTCAACAGCAGAAATTTAGAATTGATTGTTAGCTTGAAAAACTTTTAAAGTAGTCATTTTCATAAATATAACAAACAAATCATTCTTTGCACAAAGAATAAAATAAACTGGCCTTGAACACGTCAAAGTTGATGAGGGGAAGAAGTTAAACTATTTTCTGTTCGAGGACAGCACCAATTAAAGAAGATAACAGGGTCCACTCAAACAGAAGGGTCTACATTACCCGAAATTCCCTATATTATGAAGAATACTAGCTTCTCACCACATGGGGAGGAACCCCGTTATCCAGCCTAAACATTCTCATTATCCTTATCGATGGCAATACAAGCGGAAGTGAATGTACTCCTTGATGCTACATTGAATGTTGAAAACAAAGTACAGTTGGCGGTAATGATGCCAACTTACTGCAATCAAAGTGTCTTGTCTTGACAGCCTCGGAAGATTCATGTCTTGATAGCTTAAATAAAGACTAACGCGATTGTTCAAGACACTCCTAAAATGTACAGTTCCGGCCTTGCACTGGGACTTCTACGTCGTAAAAAAGAAACTGTGGAACGCCGTTGACAGCTAAATCTGTACCAGCGAACCTTGGAATTCAAACACGTTTCTCATTGGCATTGCGACAGTTTAGGTATCTGCCTCATTAACAGATAGATTGTAGTTGTGCCAGCCTATTGATATCGTCCATTCTGTTTCATCATTCCATTTTTGTAATTAACTAAATTAAGTGTCATTTGTTCTGCGGAAAGATAAAATGTTTCGTTTTAATGGAAACTCTTTAACTCTCAATAAAGAACATCTACGATGTAATTTAAGATCTGAGGTCCACATTTCAGAATGTCCTTGTGATATTAAATCTTTCTGCAGCCAAGGATTAATATTTTTTATAAAGATATATCTTCTTCTTCTTCTGCTTCATGAAATTAGGCCTTTTGACCTGTTTTCACATCAAGTGGGATTTAATGAATCCTCCCATCTAGTAAATGGGCGTCCAACATTTCTATGTCCTGTTGGTTTGTACTTTAGTAACAGCTGAGATATGTCTAATATATAAAAATCAATGTTTGTTTGTTTGTTGGTTTGTTCGTATTCTATGCGCGGCCATACCGTTAATCCGATTTTGATGGGGTTTTTGCAAAATGTTCATGAGATTCCCAGGATGAACATAGGCTATAAGAGAGTTGTAATACTCAACCCCTTCACCCCTAAAAATCACAATTGTAGTGAAAAACGTGAAATAAAGTCCCTATTTTGACGCTTAAATGGCTTACGCTACCTAAACCATAACAAATACACCAATTAATGTACACAGAATTAAATATCACAAAATACTCTACAAAAAAGTCCGCGACAGCATATGTTTGTCTTTTACGGATAACTCACAATAACGATAAGAAGATCGTATTTTGCAACCTAAATTATTTAATTACTGAGCTATCACAACATCAATATGGTTCAAATTGTATATGAGCGCTATATTGAAGCCCTGGTCTCTAGCTTTAATAGTTGACAAGAAAATGTTCTTTATATGTTGAAAAAATGAATGCTAACTATGGGAGAGAGTTGACGGCTCACGCCCACATTTTAAAGGGACGGGGAATATTTAAAACAAATAATAAACACACTTAGAAACAAGATACAGGTAAGATAATTATATCATATTAAAGAGAATTCTTTCTAGTATTTTAATTGATAAAAAATGAAAATGCATTTTTTCATCACATCTGGCCTTCGGGTCCCCTTAACTGTCCGTTTCCATTATACAGGCCTAGTATTCAGAAAGAAGGAACAGACTTCAAACATTTATATCTTCCAAACTACAAAAAATAGAAACACAATTCCAAAGCTCCTGGAAAGAGAAAAGTTTGAAGTTCCGATCACAAACGCATTGGCGCTGTTGCTTGTCATGTTGATTGTTTGTATCAAAATGGCGACACAATAGGACCTGGGATTGGAAGAAGAGGAGCAGAAAATCAACTTCACCGCCGATGGCCTCCCAGGTCACCAGACCTAACCCCGTGTGAATTTTATCTGTGGGGTTACGTAAAAGACCGTGTTTTTATCCCCCCTATGCCTGACACTCTTGAAAATCTGCGACATCGAATTGTTGAAGCTGTGAATTCGATAACTAGAGACCAGGTGATTCATGTGTGGCAAGAAATGAGCCACTCTTTTGATATTTATCGTGTAACACATGGTGCTCATATTGAATGCATAAAATAAGTGAAATTTGAACTTTTCTCTTCCCAGGAACATTGGAATTTAGTTTCTATTTTTTTGTAATTTGGAAGAAATAAATATTTGAAGTATGTTTCTTCTTTCTGAATAGTCTTGTATTATGTATTTCTTCGTGTCACATCTATCTAGTTTTATTGATATTTACATGCAGTCCCAGTTTCTTAGTGTTAGTTAATAGATGTGTGCATTGAGCCTACTTGCAGCCACATGATTTTAGGACTGGACCTTTGAGATAGCAGCAGTTAATTCATTCCTCACATGTTTCCGGTCGCTAATGCCGCATTTCTTCAAGTGTGACGACTCGCTGCTAAACTTTTGTCCTTGAGCCAACAGCCATCCAGAAGACAAATGTATTGTCCAGGAATTTTCTTTATTCTCCTGTTCTATCCTTTTAATGATGTCAACAGCTTCAATCGTTTCTTCACTCAAATAAATATACTAATTATTGTTTCAACAGGCAGTTTTGATGATTTGTGTTTCAATGGATAACTTATGTTTGTATATTCTCTTGTAAATTAATGACTCGACAGTTTCTTTTTCGATTTAATTGGTTAACATGATTATTAGTCTATTGAATATTAATTTAAATACTGAATTCTAATACATTTACTACAGGGTGCTCTAAAATTCTCCTTTCAAACTTCTAGGGCTTGTAGAGGGGACTGAGTTGATAATATTAGAATTGGAAACCAGGTCCGGTAACTTACTGTTTTCGTGCTACATCCGTTTGAAAACAAGCATTGCCTGAACTTACGTCACGTGTCTCAACAAGTGATAGCTTCGCGATTCGTCTAAATTGAAAATTTACCTCTCGAGTATTGCAAGACTTGGTCTATTTAAAAAAAAAAGTTTTTTTTTTGAAATTTTGAAAACTGCAAAAATTGATTGTAGAGGATGTATTAATGCAAGTAATGTTTCAGTTTCCATTTTGTTTTTGTTTTTGGTTATTAATGAGTTGAATTGTAAAACAAGTGATGTCCTGTGTCACGCCTCATAATAAATTACTTGTAAAAGTGGTCGTGTTAAAAACATGTTTTCAAACGGCTGTAGCACGGAACGGCAAGTTTCCGGACGTGATTTCCAATTCTAAATATTGTCAACTCAGTCCCCTCTACAAATTCTAGGAATTTTAGAACACCCTGTAGAATGTTTCCATTACGTAAGGTTTTTTCAAACAGTCTTCTTTAGTTATAAAATAACAAAATCTTATATTTTTCTTAAGTGTATGTGTGTGTTCAAATGCCACCTACTCCACTTTTCTTACTTAGGGTTTCTTTTTGTTAAGCGATTCATTTATTTAGCCTAGTGGAGTTAAGGTCATGTGGCCTTCCTTCTCTTCCACTCACAAACATATGTTACATTATAATAAAGCAATCACAATTAACTCTAATATTAAAAACTGAATGAAAATTTGACCAATAAGATAATATCTATAAGATTAAGATCGATAACATAATCAAGTTAAGGATAATTAAAATTAATAATAATAATAATAATAATAATAATAATACTTTATTTATTCTGGCAGAGTTAAGGCCATAAAGCCCTCTCTTCCACTCAACCAGCACAAATACAAATAAATATTTGACAAATATAGATATACACTATACTAATTATAAACAGTTAAAGATACAATAAATGTAGAAATGTAAATGTCATGTACAAACAACATTTTATAGGGTAATAACAATAATGATACGATAATAATAATAATAATAATAATAATAATAATAATAATAACAATAATAATAATAATAATTGGTTCGTCTTCCGGGCTTATAGGCCGTGGTCTGGTTGTCTTCTTACTCGACGTTTCATCTACTGCTGCGGTAGACATCATCAGGAGATACTGCGTGCTTTCTGTGAACTCCTCAACAGTCGGCTGCAGACTGGTGGTAGGTCGTTGGAAACTGTCTCTCTGTTTATAGCTAAACCCCGGGTGGAGGGGAGGTTTTCTGCGCGCACCGAGTTGTGCGCTGTATTGCCGTGTGCCGAAGTCATAGGCTTCGTTGTCGTGTTAAGCAGTGCTGGGATCCAAATTTTGTTTATCTTCAAGGTTTCTTCTTTTTTGTTGAAGGAATTTTTATGTTTGTATATTTCTATGGCTTCTCGTAAGTCGAGTAAGAAGACAACCAGACCACGGCCTATAAGCCCGGAAGACGAACCAAAAGAGAAGCCATAGAAATATACAAACATAAAAATTCCTTCAACAAAAAAGAAGAAACCTTGAAGATAAACAAAATTTGGATCCCAGCACTGCTTAACACGACAACGAAGCCTATGACTCGGCACACGGCAATACAGCGCACAACTCGGTGCGCGCAGAAAACCTCCCCTCCACCCGGGGTTTAGCTATAAACAGAGAGACAGTTTCCAACGACCTACCACCAGTCTGCAGCCGACTGTTGAGGAGTTCACAGAAAGCACGCAGTATCTCCTGATGATGTCTACCGCAGCAGTAGATGAAACGTCGAGTAAGAAGACAACCAGACCACGGCCTATAAGCCCGGAAGACGAACCAAATATGGATCAAGACGCCGGCCGTGAAAGTCTACAATTATAAATAATAATAATAATAATAATAATAATTACAATAGTAATAATAACATAAATATGATACATTATACGGGAAACACCAATTAATATATATATCTTACACTGGATAATAATGAAGTCGAGTATAGAGCAAATATAAATTTAGATTTCTTTTAAAAGATGCCAATGTCCGGCAGCCCCTTATTTCTTATGGTAGGGAATTCCAGTTGCGAGAAGTGAAGATGGTATATGACATGGAGTGATGTGATGTCCTATGTTGCAAGAGACTATGTTGTGATCTTGTGTTTAAGTTGTGGTTTGAGGACAGATACTGGAAACGGGATGATAAATAATTGGGAATCTAATACTAAAACTAATAATAAAATATACACAAGCAACATAAATTAAATTGTTTGGTAGACTGTCATAAGAAGAGAAAAATATATATAATAAACTAATTTATACTTTAAATAATATTTAAAACAAACAACTGAAACTATTTTTTAATCATAATAATATTTTCATGAAGTAAATTAAATTAATTGTTAAAAGAATGTCATGAGTGAGTTGGTTTTTTATTAAACGACCCTTCAGTTTGTGTTTGAACTATGTTATACCTATTAATTTATAGTAATATTTGTTTTATGTCCACCGCTGTGCTGCCTTGTTACGCAACGGGCCTGGGTTCGATTCCCGGTCGGGACAGGCTCATGGGTGAGGTTTTTCCGGGGGTTTTCCTCACCTGTAAGACAAATGTCAGGAAGCTTAGGACCCAACTTAAAAACGTTTTCTTCGATGCAAATTTTGAATGATTTAAACAACAGTATTGCTATAGTGAACCGTGAATGATCACTATTGTTACTACCTCAATGTGGCGCGGATCGGGAAATGCTTTGTAGGAAACCGTCCGTTAAGAATAAGCTTGCTTAATAACATTAACAATGCCTTTGAGAGACATAAATTATACAGGGGATGTTTGCAAACGTTCGGCTCAGGATTGGGATGCATGGAGAGCTTATGTCCGGAAGGCCATGAACCCATGGGTTTGTTAGTCCCTGTGAGTTAGTGATATTAGCTCTATATCCCAACACCAACTAACTCACTGGCACTATCGAGCCCGTAGGTTCATGGTCGCGCGGACATAAGCTCTCCATACATCCCTATACTGAACTAATGTTCTCCAAATTATCCGCTGTATAATCTACTTCCCTCAAATCATGTTTAATGTTAGTCTCCCACCTCATTCTTGGTCTACCATCTGGCAGTTTTCACTCTAGTTTTCCTACAAGAAATTTCCATGCACCTCTTTCATTCCCCATTCGTGCCACATGTCCTGCTCATCGCAGTCTACGAGACTTAACTGTTCTCATTATATCTGGCTTCCTATAAAGACCATGTAGTTCACTGTTAAGTATTCTTCTCCATTCACCCGTCTGTTCATCTCTCTTTGGTCCAAAACTATTCCTAAGAACTTTATTCTCAAATACTCATAGTCTCCTTTCCTCCCTTAAAGTAAGAGTCCATGTTTCACATCCATATAATATAACTGGTAGAATAACT
This sequence comes from Diploptera punctata, assembly GCA_030220185.1. NCBI lineage: Eukaryota > Metazoa > Arthropoda > Insecta > Blattodea > Blaberidae > Diploptera > Diploptera punctata. The sequence continues at coordinate 1,487,542 of JASPKZ010007829.1, forward strand.
GTTTTATATTTTTCAGTTTAACGTTTTTTAAAGGAGTTGGGACGACAAGAGTCCCTGTCATGTAAATGAGCCTATGTTTAATTTCTTTCAGCATCTCATTCCTATTTGTAATTATTGTTCCTAGGTATTTGAATTCAGCCACTTCTTCAAAATTTCCCTCTTTTTTTTTTTGCCATACTAATGTTTGTTTACTTACAAATATAATTTTAAAATATGTGAACAGATACTTTTCTAGTAATGATTATTTTCCTATGTTAAAACATATCACTGTATTTGGTAAATGTCTGCTCAATGTATATCTGTATTTGGTAAATGTCTGCTCTAGCCCCTAATTCAATGTATATCTGTATTTGGTAAATGTCTGCTCTAGCGCCTAATTCAATGTATATCTGTATTTGGTAAATGTCTGCTCTAGCGCCTAATTCAATGTATATCTGTATTTGGTAAATGTCTGCTCTAGCGCCTAATTCAATGTATATCTGTATTTGGTAAATGTCTGCTCTAGCGCCTAATTCAATGTATATCTGTATTTGGTAAATGTCTGCTCTAGCGCCTAATTCAATGTATATCTGTATTTGGTAAATGTCTGCTCTAGCGCCTAATTCAATGTATATCTGTATTTGGTAAATGTCTGCTCTAGCGCCTAATTCAATGTATATCTGTATTTGGTAAATGTCTGCTCTAGCGCCTAATTCAATGTATATCTGTATTTGGTAAATGTCTGCTCTAGCGCCTAATTCAATGTATATCTGTATTTGGTAAATGTCTGCTCTAGCGCCTAATTCAATGTATATCTGTATTTGGTAAATGTCTGCTCTAGCGCCTAATTCAATGTATATCTGTATTTGGTAAATGTCTGCTCTAGCGCCTAATTCAATGTATATCTGTATTTGGTAAATGTCTGCTCTAGCCCCTAATTCAATGTATATCTGTATTTGGTAAATGTCTGCTCTAGCGCCTAATTCAATGTATATCTGTATTTGGTAAATGTCTGCTCTAGCGCCTAATTCAATGTATATCTGTATTTGGTAAATGTCTGCTCTAGCGCCTAATTCAATGTATATCTGTATTTGGTAAATGTCTGCTCTAGCGCCTAATTCAATGTATATCTGTATTTGGTAAATGTCTGCTCTAGCGCCTAATTCAATGTATATCTGTATTTGGTAAATGTCTGCTCTAGCGCCTAATTCAATGTATATCTGTATTGGTAAATGTCTGCTCTAGCGCCTAATTCAATGTATATCTGTATTTGGTAAATGTCTGCTCTAGCGCCTAATTCAATGTATATCTGTATTTGGTAAATGTCTGCTCTAGCGCCTAATTCAATGTATATCTGTATTTGGTAAATGTCTGCTCTAGCGCCTAATTCAATGTATATCTTACATAAATAAGCTCTGAGTGAAACAATAAAAATTGCTAAAATATTGAAACAGAAAACATGTTTGATGTTGCAAACTGTTGCATTACTTGATATAAAATAAATGGATTGGAAATAATCCAACATCTCGCTAATTTAATATCAAACATTCCGGAACCAAAGTAATGGTAAACGGTTGGCAAAATTACGACACAACTTGTTCACAATATTTAATGTCTTAGATAAAACAGTTAAGAAATGATAACAAAACAAAGCTTTAATAAAACTAACTTATATGACATTGGGTAATGAACTATGTGTTATGTTGGCAACTTTAATGCTGTTATGAAGTTTAGTTTAATCTGACAGGGATTACTTCTAATTCTAATGTTATTTGTAGTGTATACTTGTCATACAACATTTCGGGGCCCGAGTTTTGAATCCTGGCGGTTGCAGAATAGTGTTGTAGTGAGCTATACAAGCTGTATAAGGAACCATGATGGTTAAACTCAAAAGACTAGAGAGGGCAGGACATGTTGATCGCATGGAGAATAGACGTATCCAGAAGAAAATTCTCTATACAACTATCGGAGGCAAGAGGAGAGTAGGAAGACCGGACAATTTGATTCTGTGGACGAAAAGGCAAAGAAAATTCTAGAAGTCAGGAACTGGTGAAGGAAGACACTGGATGGGCAGATTTGTAGGGACTTAATACAGGAGGGTGCACCGCTGTGGTCTCGAGGTAGCGTGCTGCCTTGTAACGCAGCGGGCCCGGGTTCGATCCCCGGTCGGGACAGGCTCCTGGGTGAGTTTTTTTCGGGTTTTTTCTCACCTGTAAGACAAATGCCAGGAAAACTTTAAGGTCCAAACGGTCCCCGAAATCATATGGCCATCATCATCCTTATCATCATCATCATCCTTCACCGGTGTGGAAAGCAACGGGAAGCTACCACACCTATAATTCCCTAGTAAAGCTGCAAGCATAGCATGAAAAATGCTATGATTGCAGTGAAGGACCTGCCTTCGGGCAGAATTACTATGGATGGAATACAGGAGGCCAAGACTCATCAACGGGCTGTAGCGCCATAGAATAAGAAATGGAGTAAGGGTGCTGGCTTATGACTCCCAGATTGAACAACAGAAAATGTAGAGAAGGGGCCAATGGGAAGGTTCTATATTATTTTAATCTTCTATATAATAACATTATCTGTTTGGCCGTCGTAATATTATCAGGGCATTAATCGTACTTCATCATTTCCTTGAATACAAACATTCCTACATTATTTATTATATTGTATTTAGGTCTTTCCGTATTAATAAAATAGAGATTCTACTAAATTGTCCAATATTTGGTAGAAAGTATGCTTCAAGATGTTGCCAACATTCCATAACGTTAAATCACACACGCTACAACCAGTTTGACCCAGAAATAATTGTAGCGCGGTGTGTAGGTGTATTTCGCCAGGTTCGTAAGATACAAGATCAGGCATTTTCAGGCCTACATTTTTGTATTAAAGTAAAGTAAAGTGATCCCACAACAGGCCCGGAGGCCCTTGAGGTAGTAGGAGGTTAAGGCTCCCACTTTTTCTAGACAATCGGCACTTTATGTCAGCCGGGTTGTCAGCCCTGCGAGACGGCCGCCTTTACCCCAGAACAGCGTCTGGTACTCATTTCCGTTAGAGGCTGAGTCGACCCCAGGGCCATAGTGCCGCCAGAGGTTTTGGGTCAGTTTAAAAATCCTGACCCCCAACGGGACTTGAACTCTCGAACCTCCGGCTTGTAGCTCAGTGCCTTAACCACTACGCTACGTTGTATTGCCTACTCAAACTTTAGAACGATTTATGCGACACTTTCATTTGAAAAAATATATGACTTAAGGGCCACGCCGTAGCGTAGTGGTTAACGCACTGCACTACAAGCCGGAAAGTCGAGGGTTCAAGTCCCGATGGGGTCAGTTTTTTTAAACTGACCAAACCTTCTGGCTTATGCTGCCTAAAACATAACAAATACACAAAATTAATGTACACAGAATTGAATATCTCAAAAAGTTCTACAAGAAAGACCGCGACAGCATATGTTTATCTCTTACGGATAACTCACAAAAAACATTTTTGTATTTCATTGATACCAATGCCGTAGCCGAGTGGTTAAGGCAAGAAGTCTTGGCGCAGAACTACGGGACTTCGCTGGTTCGAGTCTCTACGGGGGAAGACATTTTTCTCGTGGAATTTCGGACAGTATGGCACAGGTGCACAGTGGGTGAGAAATGAAATCAAGCTAAAAAAAAAACTGTTTTGACTGACTCTCGTCAATGTACCTTTTTTTTTCACTCTAATATAATTGTTATATGACGATTCTTAACTTATCTGCAAAGGTGGGTACAATTTAGAAGTGGAGGTTTACTTGAAATCCGAAATTAAAAACTCCTGTACATCGACTGGACCGATTTGGATGATTTTTTTTTTCTGTGTGTTTGAGTGGGTCCCTGGATGGTTCAACTGGACTTGGTAGGTGGCGCGGCGATCGGGTTATAGGATTTTTTATGTCAGAAGCGTAGTAATCTGCATTATCTTTATGACATGACTATGTGACGTCATCATTGACACTTCTTGAGCCGCAACAGAAGGCTGTAAGAGGTTTTCTTGCGAACTTATTTAATAATATCTAATTATGTCCTAATTGCTGAATTTTTATGGTAAAAAGTAACATATTTTTATCGTCCGCCCATGACATGAGAATTGAACGTTCGGGCAGGACAACGTCTGCTGGGTGTCACGCTAGTGTGTAATATAATATTGCATTTATCATCGACCATTTTTACTTCAATAAGATTTCAAATGAAACAAAAATCTTTCAACAGTTTTGCGTCACAAAGGCGATAACTGACAGCAGTTCATACAACTTTCAACACGTAATTACTGAATTGTCAAGTGTAAAATGCTGTGTTCTTCTATCTGTTCTTGGAGCAAGATTTAAGTCTAAAATAGACGTTAAGATGTTCCACTTATAGAACAAGCTACGTATCTTTCTGAGAAGAAACAGGGGCCGTTTTGATTAATCTTAAACCTTTGACTTTGAGTTTATAAACGACGGGAAATTCTGTTGGTTGTCAATACTGGTTAAAGCTATTCTTGTTCTCTTGCCACACACACGTGCAATATTACAAATGTACCTCAACTTTACAATTGTCTTTGTTAAATGTTCCCTAACGGCAGACGTCCTTAGTGGTGCTATAAATTATATATGTATATACTAGCTAATACCCGGCTACACCTAAATAAATTATAATAATGTGTTTTTACTTTTAGTTAAATAAGTAAAATGAAAAATAAATATAAATTTATAGCGCTATTCTTTTTAGATACCCCGTACTGATTACCCGGCGTTGCCCGGGAATCTACGCATCCCGATGTACTTGGCATAAATGAGCTGAAAGACAAAATTCGTTATTTTGAGTTATCCATAAAAGAAAACCCGCCGTGCGCTGCTATGCTTGCCCGGGAATCTACTTACCCCGATCTTCTTGGCATCAATGAAAGACAAAAATGGTTATTTGAGTTATCCTTAAAAGATAAACATAAGCTGTCGCGAACTTTTCTGTAGAGTTTTTTGAGATATTCAATTCTGTGTATGTTAATTTTGTGTATTTGTTAAGGTTTAGGCAGCGTAAGCCATTTAAGGGTAAAAAAAAGGGACTTTTTCACGTTTTTCCCTACAAACGGTGTTTTATAGGGGTGTAGGAGTTGAGTATCTCAACTCTGGTATATCCTATGTTCATCCCGGGAATCTCCTTAACATTTTGCAAAAAACCGCATCACAATCGGATCAACGGTATAGCCGCGCATAAACTACGAACAAACAAACAAACAAACATTCATATATATATATACATAATCATCATCACCATCAACATTTTAGTAGGATTAGTCGCCTGTAGTTTACTCAAAGCGATGTTGATGAATTCATCTAAGTCTTGGCTTTCCCAAATCTCACTTTCCCTGCGGTTGATATTGTAGAGATATTTTGGGCAATTTTCTCTTTTCCACCTTCAAAACGTGCTGTTTCCAATTTTATTACTCTTTTGTTATATCATTCATTATATTTTCGACTTTCAATTTTTTCTGATATCAACATTTCTTTGACTGAGTAACACTAAGAAATTGGGACTGGAAGTAAATATCAATAAAACTAAATACATGGTCATACATAGAAATATATTATATAATGGAAATGGACAGCTAATGACAAATGAGGGAAATTTTGAGGAAGTGGCTGAATTCAAATACCTAGGAACAATAATCACAAATAGGAATGAGATGCACAAAGAAATTAAATATAGGCCCAATTCTGGAAATGCGTGCTATTATGCATTGCAGAGACTCTTGATGTCCCAACTCCTTTGAAAAAACGTTAAACTGAAAATATATAAAACTATTATTCTACCAGTTATATTATATGGATGCGAAACATGGACTCTTACTTTAAGGGAGGAAAGGAGATTACGAGTATTTGAGAATAAAGTTCTTAAGAAAAATTTTGGACCAAAGAGAGATGAACAGACAGGTGAATGGAGAAGACTACATAACAATGAACTGCATGGTCTTTATAGGAAGCCAGATATAATAAGAACACTTAAGTCTCGTAGACTGCGATGGGCAGGACATGTTGCACGTATGGGAAATGAAATACGTGCATGGAAGCTTCTTGTAGGAAAACCAGAGGGGAAACGCCCAGTTGGTAGACCAAGAATGAGGTTGGAGAATAACATTAACTATGATTTGAGGGAAGTAGATTATACAGGGGATGATTGGAAAACATTAGCTCAGGATAGGGATATATGGAGAGCTTATGTCCGCGCGGCCATGAACCTACGAGTTCGATAGTGCCAGTGAGTCAGTTATTTAGTTAGTTAGTTAGGGCTTAATTTAAGGGTTACTTAGATTGTATGGTACATATTGCGACGAAGCAAGAGCGTCAGTTTTCACATAAACCGTTAAAGCGATGCAATGTGATGAGAATGTAGTATTACCGTGCAGGAAGTCGTTGATTAAAAGTTGAATAACAAATTATTTCAGTCTTGCATTTTATGAAGTTATGAAACCAGATGAAGGAAATACACCTCTCCATCCGGATCAGACATCTCACAGATACTCTAATCATAGAATTTAGAATTAGCCCTTAATCATCCCATTTCGGACAAGGGCTTACGTTACATCCCAGGGTTAGCCAATCCCTTGGGACTATCACTTAACTTTTTTTATGGATTGCTTCCATCTTTGTCTGTCTTGTGCTATTCTAGTCCACAGTGTTCCTACATGACACTTGGGCTCGAATCTACGAACGCATTAGACCGTAAAAGTCATTCTCTGCCTGTTCTCTGCTGAGAAAGTTGCATCCAAATACGTTTTTGCGTACTCAAAAATCTGCTCATGCTATAATAATTGTTGAAATTCCTAAGCTACCTGGCGAGGTGACTTAGCAGAGAAACGAATCGTGAGCAACCCGATGGTAACCGATATAGTTTGAAACCTTGCCGCGTATCTTGCTGCTTTATCCAAGATGTCGGACCTTTATGACTTCGATCATGTTTTCGGTATACGCGGAGAAGACGAATTTGATAGAGTCTACCAAAGAATTCAACTGGAAGAACAGGAGAACCGGCGTAATATTGCGCGACGCAGACGTCGTTGTATACGGTATTATTTGCGGGACGCAAGCGTAAATGCGTTCCTCTAGCAGACGAAATTAACAGAAGTGGTTTTATCACTGAGAATTCTGGGTAATTTCTTGCCAATATTACAAAAACGAGGACTTTCATGCATGACCAGTTAGTGGGTAGCTAATTCGATCTTTGCACTTGCTCACAGTGAGTCAGCTCACCAGTGATTGGAAGTAATTTGAGTAGAGACTAATGTATTTGCATGCGGCACTTAAACAACTTCACTCCAACGCTTTTTTTGTCTTCCCACTTTCCTTTTCCCTAGTCTGGGTTCCCACATATTCACTGCATAAGCCCACTTTTTAGAATCCATTCGGAGCACATGACCCCCTCCCATTTCCATTTCAACTCCATTGCTGATGTTGCTACGTCTTTATAGCCTCGTTCTCTTGCGGATTGTCCTCGTTCCTGAAGCGGATCCCTTCTTGTGATGTTTAATAGTCTTCCGCTCCATCTCTTCTTTTGGCAAAGCCGCTAGCACATGGATGTTCCTTGTGCTTGTTAATGCAACCATGTCTGCGAGCCGTAAGTTAATACAGGTAGTACACACGCATGTCCAAGAGACTCGTTTTTTTTTTTACTTTTTAGGCTGACTATTTACTCATGCCCCACAATTCTAGTCAGTGAACAATCAAGTTTTCAATGAATGTTGTTTGTGCAACCAATGACAGTCGTGTTTGACCTCACGCTTGGGGTAGCAGTCGTCCTGCTTTTGTGATAAAGAAGAAAGCTCCTCCTTTTTTAATGTTCGAACACAGGTCAAACTATTATTTTCTCTCCAACCAATACATTGAATATAGCAAAATAATGACAAGCGAATTCCTCGAATGTTCTTGGTTGTTTACGAAAAAAATAAAATGCATAACCCGGTAATGTTGTATTATGGTCATATTAGTTTGAATGTGTTTCATTATTTCGATTCTTTCTCCACTTGGATGCAACTCTTACAATATATTGCGATCTTATTTGGCAATAAATAATATGATCAAGCAGCAGTGAATGAACATAACCTCACATTCTGATTTGTTTTCCTGCTGTGCTGCATCGCTTTACATTAAATATATAAATATTTTAAAAATAACTATATATTAAGACAATGATGTGTGAGTAAACACCTTAATTTTATTCGTTAAATAGTCCTAACAAATGCCACTCTTGATTTCCAAATTCTCTAGATAAATTGGAAATCACTCGTGGCATTACTTATGATAAAGGATAAAAATCCAAAATTTAGAAATCAACAGAATATTTATTCTAATAATGTTTCTTAGAAGTGCACTGTTTGTGGCGGGATGGAATAATATCCGATGTTTAATAAACACGTGTTATTGATGTTTTAATATTTTAAAACATGTTTTAAAGACCTCTGCAATGAGATTAATGAATTCTAATGCACGCACTTTTGCGAATGTGAAGCGGACAGAAAAAATAAGAAGAACGGTTAGCGAGCTTTGCAAAGGTATGCAAATGTTTTGGCAACACACAGCGGTCATGACAAATCTGGCGAAGGAAAGAATTCCAAATAGTTTCATCACACTCAATAATATATCACATCTCTTAGGATCCTGACTGGCCAAACAACGTTTAAACTGTAAACATTTCTCCCATCTTCCAATATATCACAACCTTGTTGAAAAAGCTCGTACTTACAATATCAATAAGTTAGCTTATATCGTTAAATAGTACATAATAATGTATGCGAAAGCAATTAGGAGAAATTTTGCTCTATGCGATAATTTCTCATTTGTTCAAAAAGTATAAGTGTACATAAAAAAATATATTTCTTTTTTTGCAAATGTCCCAGGTTGTCTTTCGACATTCCTGGTGTCTCTCCTGGCATGGCGTACTTGTAACCAACTTCTGAGGTTGGGGCACCTCGAAGGTCGGATTACGTTGCCCCGATGATATGATGGGTGATGATGATAGTGGTGCGCCAGGAGAGTCCCTAATCCTAAGCTTAATCTAAGATGAATATGAAAGATGATGATGGCCATATGATTTCGGGGACCTTTTGGGCCTTAAAGTTTTCCTGACATTTGTCTTACAGGTGAGGAAAAACCCCGATAAAAACCTCACCCAGAAAAACTGTCCCGATCGCGGATCGAACCCGGGCCCGCTGCGTGACATGGCAGCACGCTACCTCGAGATCACAGCGGTGGACAAAAAAAAAACATAATTGTTATCAATCGAATTTTATAATGTATGCCTAATGAAAATGCGTGTTATTATGCACTTCCCAACTCCTTTCAAAAAACGTTATACTGAAAATATATAAAACTATTATTCTACCAGTTATATTATATGGTTGCGAAACATGGACTCTTACTTTAAGGGAGGAAAGGAGATTACGAGTATTTGAGAATAAAGTACTTAGGAAAATTTATGGACCAAAGAGAGATGAACAGACAGATGAATGGAGAAAACTTCATAACAGTGAATTACATGGTCTTTATAGGAAGCCAGATATAATGAGAACAGTTAAGTCTCATAGACTGCGATGGGCAGGGCATGTGGCACAAATGGGGAGTGAAAGTCATTTATGGAAGCTTGTTGTAGGAAAACCAGAGGGAAAACGTCCAGTTGGTAGACCAAGAACGAGGTGGGAGAGTAACATTAATTATGATTTGAGTGAAGTAGATTATACAGGGAATGATTGGAAAGCATTAGCTCGGGAAAGGGATGTATGGAGGGCTTATGACCGCGCGGCCATGAACCTACGGGTTCGATAGTGCCAGTGAGTAAGTAAGTAATATATTTGATTTCTGGTCTCTTGATCTAAGAAATTCGTACTAAGTCTTCGAGGTTCTCTATCATGCAAATTCATTATATTATTATTATTATTATTATTATTATTATTATTATTATTATTATTTCTACTTATGTTATTATTATTTCTACAATTACTGTTATTATTATTTTATATCTATCTATCTATCTTCGGGTTTTTTACAACTGCTGCCGTCTTCCCGTGCCAAACATCCAAAGCCTACGGTCTTGGGCATCTTCGATGCTTAGCCCTCTACCTTGCGTTACTGTCTTCATGTTTTCCTTCCATGTTAACCTTGGTCTCCCTCTTTTCTTCTTTCTGTTCGGATGCCATTCATATAGTTGCTTCGGCCATCGCTCATCTTCCATTCTTAAGACATGTCCTAACAACTTTAATTCCTTTTCCTCAATTCTTTCAATTATGCTTTCTTCTGCTTCCATTATGTTTCTAATTTCCTTATTTGTGACATGTTCTAATCTAGACTTTGTGGCACTTCTCCGTAAATAATCCATTTCTAGAGCTATTAGTCTATTCTTGTAGTAATTATTGATTGTCCATACCTCACTTCCATACATTGCAACAGATTCCACCAATGTTTTACCAATATATTTTTTTGTGTCTTTCCAAATATGCTTATCCCACCATATGGAATTTAACGATGATATTATTTTGATACTCAATTCAATTCTATGTTTTATGTTCTCTTTGCCTATACCTTCAATGTTATCCATAATTATTCCCAAGTATTTAGTTTGTTTCACTTGCTTTATTTGGATTCCTTCTTCCAATATTATTAGTATTATTATTATTATTGTTATTATTATTATTGTTATTATTATTATTTCTACTATTACTATTATTATTATTATTATTATTATCATCACCATCATCGTAATCATCGGCATTATTATTATTATTATTATTATTGTTATTGTTATTATTATTATTATTATTATTTCTACTATTACTATATATTATTATTATTATTATCATCATCACCACCATCATCATAATCATCGGCATCATTATTATTATTATTACTATTATTATCATTATTATTATTATTATTATTATTATTATTGTTATTATTATTATTTCTACTATTACTATTATTATTATTATTATCATCACCACCATCATCATAATCATCATTATTATTATTATTTGGTTAATTGTTAAATATTAACTGCGAGTAAACCAAGCGTTTTAACTCTTTTTAATTTAAAGTTATATTCTTAGTGAGCTGTAGAAACAATTATATTGTTTTGTTTACCTGTGCACTAAGAATAGTTGTTTGCGTGTAATGGAGGTGTTGAGAACAAGACAGTTGACCCACCAAAATTTACTTTATGTTGTGCAACCGTTAATTGCTGTAATATCTGCAACCACTCTCAATGCCAAGGCCTTTTTGGCATACCGTACTATCAACCACTCAGACTACTGGCAGACACCGTTATCTTAAAATCGAATAGCAACTCAGAAGAAGGTTGTAACCCTCACTTTTTTGTTCCCAAAGATTGGTTTTCACTGATAAAGGTTCCATGTCCCATTAGCAATCTTCTCCCATGTTGAACTCAACTTGGGGAAAACATTAGGCTTACAACTTTGTTCTGCGGGCTGTTAAATTAGTGTTGATAATTGTGAATGATATTGCGTACCTTGATATAAATGTTTCGAATGATTAATTATATATTTAATTGTAACCAGCGGCGTGCGCTGCTGCGCCTAAATAAATGAAAAGTCATGTGCTTTTATGTTTAGTTGAATAAATAAAAAGAAGAAAATGTAGACATATATCGTAATTATACCACCACATGATATGCAAGACCAAGTGCTTCCACAACTGTGTGTGTGACCTGTAACCACCTGCACAACACGAGGGATATCGCTGGTAGAATTCCGCAAATAACAAACTATGAGGAATTAAACTAATGACAAAACTTATGTAACATATATTTTCTGCACAACTTGTGCGCATTTATTCTATTATTATTATACTTATTTTAAGATTGCCAGTGCTGATTACGCGGTGTTGCCCGGGAATCTACTTATCTCGTTCTTCTTGGCATAAATGGCCTAAAAGACAAAATCCGTTATTGTGAGTTATCCGTATAAGGATACCCGCCATGTGCTGCTATGCTTGCACAGGAATCTACGTACTTGTCTCGATCTTCTTGGCATCAATGAAAGACAAAATTGGTTATTGTGAGTTATCCGTAAGAGATAAACATATGCTGTCGCGGACTTTTTTGTAGAGCTTTTTGAGATATTCAATTCTGTGTACATTAATTTTGTGTATTAGTTATGGTTTAGGCAGCGTAAGCAATTCAAGGGTCCAAAGAGCTACTTTTTATCAAGTTTTCCACTATAAAGGGCGATTTTTCAGGGCGTGGAAGTTGAGTGTCACAATATCAATTAACGTTTGAACCTCCTATAGGTGCGAAACATGGACTCTTACTTTAAGGGAGGAAAGGAGATTACAAGTTTTTGAGAATAAAGTACTTAGTAACATTTTTGGACCAAAGAGAGATGAACAGATATGCGAATGGAGAAGACTACATAACATGAATTACATGATCTTTATAGGAAGCCAGATATAATAAGAACAGTTAAGTCTCGTAGACTGCGATGGGCAGGACATGTTGCACGTATGGGGAATGAAAGACTTGCATGCAAGCTTCTTGTAGGAAAGCCAGAGGGAAAACGTCCAGTTGGTAGACCAAGAATGAGGTGGGAGAATAACATTAACTATGATTTGAGGGAAGTAGATTATACAGGGGATGATTGGAAAGCATTAGCTCAGGGTAGGGATGTATGGAGAGCTTGTGTCCGCGCGGCCATGAACCTACCGGTTCGATAGTGCTAGTCAGTAAGTAAGTAAGCTCCTAGGCAATAAAAACAGCCTATAGCTCAGGATAGGGATGTATGGAGAGCTTATGTCCGTGCGACCATGAACCTACGGGTTCGATAGTGCCAGTGAGTAAGTAAGTAAGTAACCTCCTAGGTAATAAAACAGCCTATAGCTCAGGATAGGGATGTATGGAGAGCTTATGTCCGTGCGGCCATGAACCTACGGGTTCGATAGTGTCAGTGAGTAAGTAAGTATGTCACTGAGGTCAAGGGTAATAATTTACTCTCGATTAGTTTTTTATAAAGTATTTATAAATATGGAAGGTTCACCCGAATGGGTATTATTCTTTGCTATATTCGGAGATCGATTTTGTTATTTCACGGCACTCGGTGATATGATATTGGTTGCATCTCTGTCCGCACAACTCACACACACATTGGTCATTCGGGGTGTGGAATGTCTTGTTCTTGCATAATTTGTGGTAGAAGCCGTGAATGGCTAGTCTTGTAATGGTGTGTCTCTGCTCCTGATTCTCTTTGGTCCAGTTGCGATCGATCATTGGAGTCGTCCCTTAGAAGCCGATATCTATCTCCGCTCTTTTCATTCTTCTCAGTTCTAGTAGCTTGTTGCCGGCTCCGGTAGATGGTAGGCTCAGTCTCAGATCTTCTATGTAAAAAGTTTCCTTGGCCAGCTCATATGCCAGCCTTGATTAAGCATATTTTCCCACTCTGAGGGCACATTTTAGGAACCGTGCCTTGACTTTCTCAATATAAAGTATTTATCACATACAGTAGAACCTATCTTTTATCTTTTCGTATATCTTCTTGTATCTTGTAAGGCGCTCTCCCCCTACCGGAAAGAAATTAAACCATACTAATTTAATCAATTGAGTTTGTGTTTACTTGATGAAAATCCATATTTATTAATTTAGTTACACTTGTTTTTGTATAGATATAAATAAATTATATTTAGAGGTTTATTCCTCACCCATGACCAATAGTTGTTTAGTGTCATAAGGTGTTTATAAAGTTAATGACTGTTTTTTTTTATTTTGAATTTTTGTTCCGGAAGTACGCCTTAACTGGCCATCTGGCCAAATAGATATTCCCAGAGAAATCCAATCTAAGTTCGTTTACCCCTGTATTAGAGCACCAGCATATCCTTGTTTTCTTTTCATTAGGATCTTGTTTTACATCTAGACGTCTTGGCAGTTGTGCTAGAGCGTGGGCCAGGGTTAAATACCGTGGGTGGATACCACACGCAGTACGTTCCAAGGAAATGCAGTGAGGGAAAAATACTGTCTGTTGTCTTCATAAGAGCAACGATCGGGATTTCCCAAATCGTTTCATATATAGAACGCCAGGGTTTTACCTGCGGTAGCATACGAAAATGTTGAGCGTTTTACAGTTTTTGACAGTATTAAGAGTTCTTTCTACAAATCAAAGATTTATGCCAACATAAGTTAAAAAAAATATATAAAGTTTTGCACTAAATATATTTTTTAATGTTTGTTTTAAATTTCAATATGGATACATTAAATCTTCTTTTAAGATAATTATAACAGATAAAATTAATAAATTTACAACTTAGGTCATAAGGCAGTCACATATCCAGAATTGGGATAGAATTGACTTGCGACTTTCTGTATAAAATTCCTGTTAATGAATCTTAACTCCATAAAAATAACGAACTAGTCATAAGATAATGTTTAGCATATTAAATAATTTTACTGTCACACAATATATTCGCAGCAGCTCTGCACCAGGTCAGGAACATCACAAACTTCAAGATCAACCCAAAATTTAAGTTTGTTTTTAGGAATGAAAGGAAAAAGTATTTTATAATGCTCTTTCTTCTCGAGTAGAGACCCCATGTGCATATGTGCGTCTTTAAAGAACAGAAAACCCACCTGCCATAGCATTAAGACAGTTTAGTAAGATCGCCGTCATAATTGGTTCTATAGATCAAACCGTATTGACCTCTTCTTACCACATTCTGAACCGTTTGGTTTAAGTAGAGTCTTGGTTTTGTTTTGTTGGTTTCCTGGAGTGAAGTCGTATTTTTCCAGTTAATACAGTCACCATTAAACATTTTTTTTTGTAGAGAATCCTTCATAATTTTACATAATCAACTTTCTAACTAGCAGCCAAATAAGTTCATCATTATGAGTTTATCGACTTGACGTTATACATTATTATGCGTGCTTTCGCTTCTGCGCTGAGCGGAGAGAGGCGTTAATATGGTATGTTTTCTATTTACGCACCACTTCGACAGACCACTTCAAGTAGATTATGTATACTTGTATTGTGCACAGAGATGAATGTACGTTTAGGTAGTGTAAAGTGTCTTGTATGAGGGATGATGATGAAGAGAAAAGATAAAGTGACAACCCGGTGCCGGCACGGGCAGCCTACTTTTTTTCGAAAAGCACCAAGGGGGCCACCAGGCTTAACGTCCCCATCAACAGTACCACATGCCTTCTCAACATATGTACTGCGAAGAGGTTTGCAATTTAGTGAAGGAATCTGACGCAGAATCTAGCAATTAAAAATTGTACACCATCACCTCTCCTGACCACGAGATTGAACATTTTGCAATTAATTTAACAATTAATATTTTCAACCCCACCTGATATCGAACCTGAGCTGCTAGTCAGGAAGCAAAACAGTCCCGAAGCTTTCCTTTATTTTCTTTTCTTCTCCAGAAAAGCCTGACCAGAGGCTATAAGATGGCAGCCCCATCACTGGTCTTGCCTTCCTTTGGCCAGCAACCAATCGTCATCATCATCATCATCATCATGAACAAATTCGTTTTAGGCTATGTGGTCTGCACGGTAAACCTAGCGAAGATGGTCTTGATCTTTCAACCGATGTTTTGGTCTTCCTTGGTCCCTATGTCCAGTTGGGGTATATTGGAATACCAATTTTGGAAGTCTATTTCTTGCAATTCTCCTCAGATGATTTTTCCATTCTTGTTGGTATCTTTGTATATCTTCATTTAAACTTGTTACTTTAAGTTTTCCTCTGATAGTAGTGTTCCTTTGGTGATCCAGTCTATTAACTCCTAACAATGATCGTAAGAAGCGCATTTGGCTTACTTGAAGTTTATGAGTGTTTCTTTTATTTAAAATCCAAATTTCACTTCCGTATTTTAGAGCAGCTTTTGATGTGATGTTATGTAATTTTAGTTTTGTCTCTGTCCTCATCTGTTTACCAAAATGTCTTCGTATTACCCCATTCATTTTATTATATTTTTGTAATTTTGAATCAATGTCACTCTTATACTCTGCAAATACACTTCCTAAGTAAGATACATCTGACACTTGTTCTATAATTTTTCCATCAATCTCAATTTTCACCCGTTGTATGTTTTTTCCACACATTACCATTGTTTTGGATTTTGAAGTGGAAATTTTCATATTATATTTGCTGGCAATTTTGAATAATTGATACGCTGCTATTTGTAAGCTATCTTCGGAATCTGATAATATTATTTGTAACCAATCGAAGGGACTATTATTATGCTTTGAAGTCTTATACGAGAATTTTCCGGAATCTCTGGGCCGTCCTATGAAACGCTGGAGGGAAAATTTTCTATAGGATCGTAACAGGCCTTGGTATAATACTTGGAACAAAGAAGAAGACGTACAATGTATGCACAAAAATAGTGTTAATATACATTATAAGAAACAAATCATTGCATCTTAAATACACGATTTTTATTTGAAACAATATAAAACAATAAATTCGTACTTGCCATCCTTTTATGACTGATTGGTGTCGCGACCTCCTGTAGTCTCAACTAATAAACATTGCCACACTGTTAACATTAGTCAGTTGTTAATAATGAACGCAAATATTTCAAACAAAGATGTTATTATTTTACTATTATTTATTATTTTGAAAACACCATCGCGCAAAAAATAATGTACAACGCACGTTTGTGTAAAAACTATTTCCCAACCTCGCATCGCAATATTAACATTAGGCATATGTGTTCGGACGCGTGTACTGTTGATTCATATCGACTTGGTGTATGTTTTGTAATGTCCATTATAGAGATGACTGTTATGAAACACTAATGGAAACTGAGTTGCCAACTATGTGCATGCATTGATAGAAAGCAAGTGAATTATTATTATTGTCTATGAATAGATGAGCCAGTGATATCCACATTGCACTCTACCTGATCCCTGATTCACTTGAGCAAAATGCCAGCTAAAATCCCACACATTTCATAGCATAATAAATAACAGAGTATTTTTAAGACGCTAATTCAAAATGTAATATTCTATTTTTAATTCACTCCTCAAGTTCACAGCTAATGAAATACTCCATTAGAATCAAAATATAGTGGAATTTAAAGCAAATGCTAAGCCAAAAAAATATAGTTTATATAGATATTGATTTCAATATTTGACATCATCTGCCGCGCTAACATATTTCGTATATAGCAGGCCCGATTTTGATTCCCGGAGACATTGGAAATGTCAGTATATATATATATATATATATATATATATATATATATGACAACTTTTAAGAAAATCTGTAAAAAATCTAAGTTGTTATTATATATTGTTTTGCAGTACAGCATACTATATTTAAAGGCACTAGCTTAGGCAACCGGTATATATATACTTACTTACTCACTGGCACTATCGAACCCGTAGGTTCATGGCCGCACAGACACAAAGCTCTCCATACATCCCTATCCTGAGCTAATGCTTTCCAATCATTCCCTGTATAATCTTCTTCTTCTTCCTTCCTTCCAAGTATTAGGCCAAGGCCTGTTACGATCCTATAGAAAATTTTTCCCTCCAGCGTTTCATAGGACGGCCCAGTGATCTTCGTCCTCTTGGTATATATATGGTAAAGTAATGTCGGTCTACCGGTTGCCTAAGCTAGTGCCTTTAAATGCTGTACTGCAAAACAATATATAATAACGACTTCGATTTTTTTAAAGATTTTCTTAAAAGTTGTCAGTTTTATAAGTTAAATAGAAAAATATATTTTTTTATATCACATGTATTGAATACATTAAAAACAAGCGACTATTTGAATCAACCGAGAATTTATGGCAGCGCGGGCGTGTTTTTTATAAGAGAAATTCCTACATTGTAAAGTAGTTACGTTTTGAAGCCAGAAATACCTGGCTCACGGAACTTCGAAATTGAAAATAAATTGCGAGGTGTTTCCTAAGCACAACATTGTACCACGTCACTACTGGCGCAAGGTTGTAGCTTATAATAACTTTTTAGTATTTTGCCGGTGGCTGAGTCATCTCTTACAGCTTCACACACGCTCCTTGCAAATTAATTCTCACTTATTGAATAACATGGCGCTGTAAGAATCAGACACTTCTTTTGTCTTTGTACAAAGTTATTAACATAAGTCATACATTTAAATATTGAAATAAATAAATAAATAAATATCTTGGCAGGAGCCATCGTCCTCAACTAAGTTAAATTTCTTCTTCTTAAACTTAATTTGTAGGATTTTCATCCTGTTTATTTCCAAAATCACTCCTCGGAGGAAGACGTATTGGATGTACACTCACTGTCTATCCATCTCTTGGCTGGTCTTCCTCTTGTTCTTCTCCCATCCATTGGTCTATCTTCTCTAGTTCTTTTTGCAAGTCGGTTGTCTTCCATTCTTTCTATATGATCCTTCCAATATTTTCGTCTATACATAATAAATTTGATTATGTCTTTAATATGGCATTTATCCTCAATTTCTGTGTTGTGTATTTTATCAAATAATGTTTTCCCCTGAATAGTTCTTAAGATTTTCATTTCACGTGTGTTTATTATTTGTTTAGTTTTTGTTGTATCAGCCTAGTTTCTTACCCATGTACGATAACTGGGTCGAACTATCGTTTTGTATATGCGGGTTTTGCTTTCCATTGACATATGTTTGGTGCGCCAAATTAAATATTTCATATACCCTCATATTTGTGCTAAAGTTTTTAAACATCTAAAATGTTTAACATAGTTGAGGAGTATTTGAGAATAAAGTACTTAGGGAAATTTTTGGACCAAAGAGAGAAGAACAAACAGGTGAAATTAACAAGACTACATAACAATGAACTACATGGTCTTTATAGAAAGCCAGATATAATAAGAACTTTATATGCAGCGTGTATGCAGTAACGTCCGATATCACCGACATACTGAAAAATATGCAGGAAACGACATTGATCATGTACGCGGATGATATGATACTAGGAAGTCCAAACAAAACAGAATTGCAAGCGGCACTACAGGAACTAGAACAATGGGTCGACAAAAACAAACTCGCCATCAACCCAGAAAAGACAGTTCAACTAACATTTAGAAGAGGAGGAAGAGCCACACAAGAAGATATCCTAATGCTGAATGACGAACCACTAAAGACAGTCAACAAATTCACATACCTAGGCATGACACTCCAAACAACATTACGATCATTCAACCAACATATACAGCAGCAGCCACAAGAGCAATCTACAGCATAAAAAATCTAGCCCGACTGTCACTACCCACGGCCATGACATTATTCGATACAACGATATCTCCAATCATAACATACGGCATAGACATTATATGGGAGAAACTGTCACTTAGCGATCTCGAAAGGATAGAGAAGGTTAAGGCACGTTTCCTTAAAGTGGTTCTAAGGGTGGGGAAAACAACCCCGTCGAGACTTGTATATGAACTTGCAAGAGAGTCGTTCTATGCAGAAGATCTGAGGATGAAACACCTTCTACCTAATACCGGCCCCTACACAGAACTCGTACACCGAAGCAAATTGAAGAAGAGGGAGATAGACCTTGATTTCTATGCTACGGGAGCCATGATAGAGAGGAATTGGACAAAAGCTAACCAGGACCAGCGACATGTTGTGACACGTTATGCAGTGCACGGTTTTCATCACAAAGTGTGTGAAAACAAGAAGTACCACGACCCAAATGAAAAATGTATATGTGCTTTGTGTGGTCACAGATGCGAACGGTACCACATACAGAAGTGCCCAAAGAACACAAAAACACTGAACGAATATAGCAAAGATTAAATATAATCAATGCCCACTCGGGCAAACCTTTTACTTATTATTATTATATGCAGCGTGTCATTTAGTGGTCCACAAAGCGCTCTAGCGGACTTGCAGCTGCAGCGGATTAAAATGCGCGCTGCAAGACAGAAGCAAATGCTGCACCCATTCTGATTGGTTATTTCGTTCAATTTAAACATGGCGTAATTGTCTATGAACATTTTATAGTTGATGTGTATATTTTGAGTTATTTACGTCTGGACATTAATGCATGTGCTATTCGAGGTGGCTAATCCTTTTAGGCGAATATAAGTAATAGGCCTATATTAGGCAAAACTTCTAAAGACAGTGATAATTTTAAGGTTGTTAACATAACGATTTTTTTACTATAACCTCTTCATTGCTATAGGAAGCCAGATATAATGAGAACAGTTAAGTCTCGTAGATTGCGATGGGCAGGACATGTGGCACGAATGGGGAATGAAAGACGTGCATAGAAGCTTCTTGTAGGAAAACCAGAGGGGAAACACCCAGTTGGTAGACCAAGAATGAGGTGGGAGAATGACAAACTATGATTTGAGGGAAGTATATTATACAGGAGATGATTGGAAAACATTGACTCAGGATAGGAATGTATGCATAGCTTATGTCCGCGCGGCCATGAACCTACGGGTTTGATAGTGCAAGTGAGTTAGTTAACCTCTTGATTGCATGTAGATCATTGGACTAGGTCTACAATTTGTCGATCACGATTTTCCATGCATCATCTTTGTCACTGTTGCACTACACACTTTTACCTTTTATAATAATGTTTCGTACTATTTTAAACATTTTGAAACCATTCTATAAATATTTCTTACGATTCTTAAATACGTATATAATTACGTGAATATTGTGAATTGAGTTCTACAGACGCACAAATGCTTAATGTATCTTCTGCTAGATGGCTCTCAAATCGGTGTTACCAACATTTGCAATTATTCCAAACCATATTTGAAGAAATTAACTTCATATTATTAGGTTCCGATGGGACAAGTTAGTTTATAGTTTATTAAATATTATACATGTAATTATGTATATGGGAAGTTGGTTTATGTCCATTTTGTATAAACATTTGGTAATTTATTCCAAAAGTTGGCAACACTGATTTGAGTGTCAATGGAAGCTACATTAAGCATTAGAGCAACTTGCACATGCGCACTGCGATTCTGTAGAACTTAGAATAATTCATGGAGTAAATGATCGACAAATAGTGGACTTTTTCGAGATCATTGTGTTATTAATGGCACAACGGGCCAATGTTTTTTTATCACAAAAATTATATTCGCAGATATTTCATTCACTAGTATTTGGTACGAAGTTATTTAAGGGTAATTTTTATTTCTAATTTCAAGGTATATAAAATAATGTAGAATCTTATGATTGTGTTCATTTTCCATACATTATAAATGACTGAATGATATAATTATTATATTATTTACTTAATTAAGAAAATGGCCGTGGTGGACTAGTGGTTATGCTCCTTGCCTCTGGTCCTGAGGGTCGTGGGTTCAAACCCGGCTGGCGTCGATGGATTTTTTAGGGTGGAAAAATCCAAGGAGCAAGTTCTCCGGGAGGGACTTTAAGCCGTGGGTCCCGAGTCTGAAGATTTTCAGGCTTGTAAAAGATCCTTAAGCCTGAATGAAAAGGCCTCTAAGCAAAATTTACCAAATTTTCCCGTCCTAGTACTAAGTTGGTTTCCTAGATGTCAGTATGAGGCAGAATGCTGACCACGGATCACTCAAATGACATCTATATGAAAACAAGTGTAACTAAATTAGTATGGTTCAAATTCTTCCCTGTAGGGGAAACATGGGCTTACAAGATACAAGAAGAAGAAAATGGCATTGCTACAGTTAGAGATTATGTTAAATAGGTTCTTTATATATGTGAGTGGTTAAAATTTATTATGAACTGCTGTTATGACAGAATTTCATATATATATATATATATATATACAGGATGTTTCAGAATAAATATTTCAGACTTATAGGGGTTGTAGAGGGGATTTGGTAGATGAAGCTCTGATAAGGAACCCATGTCCGGCAACATACCATTTCAATGTAAAATAAATTTGAAGATCGAAACACAATGGGCTGATATCATGTGTCTTGTGTTGGCAGTCAGTTCTGCTGAGTCTGCGCTCACGTCAGTCATAGAGCAATAGAGGACGAGACAGTACAAGATGGTCCAATACATATTTGAAGAGTACACTGAGATGTTGATAATTTATGGTGAAGCTGGACGTAATAAAGCTGCACAATGCATCTATGAAGACTCTTTCCACATTGCAGCACTCCATCACATACCATTTTTGTCAGTAGTCAAGAATGGTTGCGAGATATAGGTACCTTCCAAGCTAACAAAACTGACTGTGGTGCTCCGCAGACCTGCCGCACTCTCAACTTTGAAGAGCACATCCTTCAGCACGTAGAAGAGAACCAGTCGACAAGTTCTTGAACTATTGTCCATGCCTTGGATGTCCCCCACATGAGCATAAGGTGTATTTTGCATGAACATCAACTCCACGCATACCACCCTTCACAAATTTCATACATTGGACCCAACAGATTTTGCGTCACATGCCATTTTCTGTGCATGATTTCTACACCAGTGTGTCGACAATCCCAAATTTCCTCGCCACATTCTTTTCATGGATGAGGCTTTCGTCACTAAGGAGACTGTTTTGAACTGTCGAAACAGTCACATTTGGGATGACACAAATCCTCATGCCACACACCCACATGCATTTCAGAAACAATTTGGTTTCAATGTATGGGCTGGTATCATTGATGGTCATCTGATTGGGCCGTACATTCTTCTGTACTGTCTAACGGGTCCCAGGTACTTGACCTTCCTGCAAGAAATAGAAAATTTGCCACTACTACTATGTCAGCACAAGTGGTTCCAACATGATGGTGCACCTGCACACTTTTCACTTGCTGTCCACGAACATCTCAACCAAACATACGGTGAAAGGTGGATAGGTCGAGGTGTTTCTACTCTTTGGACACCAGATTTAACTCCTCTCAACTTTTTCCTATGGGTCATATGAAGAATCTTGTTTACGAGATACCTGTCGAGTTGGAGGAAGATCTTTTTTGCATGAATTCTGGTGCAGCAGAAATTATTTGAGCACACACCAGGTCTTTTGGGGCATGTGTACGAAAACATGTGTCGCAGGTACACTTTGTGCAACAAACAACAGGGTCATCACACTTGTAGTACAACCCCCAGAAGTCTGTAATACTTATTCTGAAACACAAGACACACGATATCAACCCATTGTGTTTCGATTTTCAAACCTATTTTACATTGAAATGGTACATTACCGGACATGGATGCTTTATTGTATTGTATTGTCTTGTAAACCCATGTTTTCCCTTTACAGAGATTTAGGCGCTCTCCCCCTACAGGGAAGAATTTGAACCATACTAATTTAGTTACACTTGTTTTCGTATTAATGTCATTTTGAGTGGTCCGTGGTCAGCGTTCCACCTCATACTGACAACTAGGAAACCAAGGTAGTACTAGGATGGGACAATTCAGTAAATTTTGCTTAGAAGCCTTTTCATACAGGCTTAAGGATTTTTTACGAACCTGAAAATCTTCAGACTCGGGACCCACGGCTTAAAGTCCCTCCCGGAGGACTTGCTCCTTGGATTTTTCCATCCTAAAAAATCCATCGACCGGGTTTGTACCTGTGACCCTTGGGACCAGAGGCAAGGAGCATAACCACTAGTCCACTGCGTCCAACTGGATGCTTTATCAAAACTTTATTCTATTATGTCCCCTCTACAACCCCTAGAAGTCTGTAATACTTATTCTGAAACACTCTGTATACAGTTGGAAATTTCATATAGGTCTATATATATATATATATATATATTTTTTTTTTTTTTTTGCTCTAGCTATGAAGATTATGGTAGTTACTCCATTAAGTAATTAATATTTTCAGATAATAGAAAGGAATAAAATTAATTAATTATTAAGGAAACTATATTTAAAATGTAATAAATTGACATTCCTCTTTATTTTCATTCCTATTCCTTAACACATTTAAGATAAAGTGAAATAAATACATGTGAGGTTGAAAAAATATAATGATGCCTTCCTTTATACAATGTTTGGCTGCTGTACTTAGGCCATGTCTTGCACTATTTACATTGCTTTTTGTACATCTGCCTGTATTTCCTATGTGCTATAATATAACCACCAATCCCCATAAATTTATATATAAAAGTGTCAAATGTTGTGTAAGAAATGGCATGAATAAAATTGTTGAACAATTGAATAAAATTTGTCTTACAACCCACCTGGCAATACTTGTTATGAAGTGTACATGTTATGTGAGGGAAGAAAGCAATATATACATCACATAGTGAATTTGCAGGTGTGATATTTTAATATAATAAATTAATATCATCAACTCTGTCCAAATTAGAGTCGGGTCGAGAGAAGAGATAAAGCCCCTATAATTATAGAGGTCTGTGAATGACAAGGGTGCCGACCGACTATGTTTGACGCACAGTCAAGGGGGGGATGAAAGAAATGGATGAAATGAGTATGAGGAAAGATGGAATGAAATTTGTGGTGGGGGAAAATGGGAGAAATCCTGAGAAAATCTGCCAAAGCTCCATTTTGTCCACCACAAAACCCATGTATAGTGACCTAAACTCATTCTCAAGACCCCAGCGGTGATAGGTGAGCATGTAACTGCTTGCTTCACAGAGCGCCTGATATTTAATAATAAGAAAAATTACAATATTTCTTGTCACATTAATACTTTATATGCCGGCCGCTGTGGACTAGTGGTTATGCTCCTTGCCTCTGGTCCCGAGGGTCGTGGGTTCAAACCCGGCCAGGGTCGATGGATTTTTTAGGGTGGAAAAATCCAAGGAGCAAGTCCTCCGGGAGGGGCTTTAAACCATGGATCCTGAGTCTGAAGATTTTCAGGCTCATAAAAAATCCTTAAGCCTGAATGAAAAGGCCCCTAAGCAAAATTTACCGAATTTTCCCGTCCTAGTACTACCTTGGTTTCCTAGATTTCAGTATGAGGCGGAACGCTGACCACGGACCACTCGAATGACATCTGTACGAAAACAAGTGTAACTAAATTAGTATGGTTAAAATTCTTCCCTGTAGGGGGAGAGCGCCTAAATCTCTGTAAAGGGAAAACATGGGCTTACAATACAATTAATACTTTATCTTATACGATCTATTCATTCATTTCATAAATTTCATCCATTAAAATAAATTGTAAATTCTGTATATCCCTTTTAGTAAAGTGATCCCACTACAGACCATAGGAGACCCTTGGGGTGGTAGGAGATTAAGGCTCCCACTTTTTCTAGACAATTGGCACTTGATGTCAGCCCTGCATGACAGAACAAGCATCTGGTACTCATTTCCATTAGAGGCTGAGTCAACCCCAGGGCCATGGTATCACCAGAAGGTTTGAGTCGGTTTAAAAATCCTGACCCCCATCGAGACTCGAACCCTCAACCTTCCATTATGTAGTGCACTGCCTTAACCACTACGCTACGGCGTGCTGCCATATCCCTTTTAACTGTATGATTAATTTCAATGTGTCTAAATGGCACAAAGAATAGGGTGCAGGTAGGCAAACTTTTTAAAATTCTCAGTGGGTTAAAGCAAGGAGGTGCACTATTTTATTATTAGCTCAGGATAGGGCTGTGCGAGAACTTATATCTGCACAGCTGTGGACCTCTGGGTTTGATAGCGCCATTGAAGTTTAAAAGAACCTCAGTGCCAAAATAAGAGATCTCTGAACTAAAATTGTTGGGTCTTGAATGCCCTGATTTCATTTACAATGTTAATGATGTATGATATTAAATAAAATGAACAAGTAAACATAATGAATTTTATGTTTCAGATGGCTGGTGCGCTTGTTCGATGATCCAACAAGAGAAGGTTGGGTTCCATCAACAGTATTAAAGCCTGTAGGAGGTGAAGAAGTAAATGGAAAACATTCGGATCACATGGGACTGGAACATTCTCTTCAGAAAAGAGAGTAACTATAAAATTATATTAACATAAATATTCTAAAACCTAAATCCATAATATTCTGCACATCTGTATGCATAATTGAAGTTTTATAGGTTATAACACTATTGTGTACAAGTTATATGAATGTAACAAATTTTTTTGTTTTTTTTGTTTAGTTGTTCTTGACTCACCTCATACTTCTTAACTCCCAAGCAGACTCGAGTTTCTTCACTTCATTTGTGACATTCTCAATGCTGTATTATGTTCACAACTGATGTCCAACGGCCTCCTCTCCTACAGACTGACATCCACGCCATCTGATGGCTGACCGACGAACTTCCAAATCAATCCCCTCTCCTTATCACTGGGTTTTTCAAAATTCATAGTTGTTTTTATTCTTGCATATGTAATTTTTTTCCCAAATTGTGAGTTCCTTTGGTTTTTCCAATTGTTTGAGTAATTTTGTTTTGGTTTCTATTCTATGTTTTTCTGACCAGGCATGTGCAGCTATTGCAGATTTTTCTGTTTCTCCATTTTTAACATTTCTGAGCTGTTCCTTTAATCTTGTATTTAGATTCCTTTTTGTTTTTCCTATGTATATCCTTTCACAATATTTACAATTAATTTGATAAATTCCCGATTTTTTGTAGTCTTCAATCTTTTCATTTTTGTTGGTTTTTATTAAATTACCTAAACTGTAATCATTTTTCAGTGCTAATTTAATGTTGAATATGTTGAAGATTTTTTTAAACTTGTCATATACTAAAGGATGATATGTGAACTTCTTGAATTTTTTACCAATATCTTTATCTGTCTGAAGAGTACTTTCATTAATCATTTTTGTGTTCCTTAAATTTATTTATTTTCTGCAATAGCTGCACATGCCTGGCCAGAAAAACATAGAATAGAAACCAAAACAAAATTACTTAAACAATTGGAAAAACCGAAGGAACTCACAATTTGGGAAAAAATTTACATATACAAGAATAAAAACACAACTATGAATTTTGAAATACCCGGTGATAAGGAGAGGGGATTGATTTGGAAGTGCGTCGGTCAGTCATCAGATGACGCAGAGGTCAGTCTGCAGGAGAGGAGGCCGTTGGACATCAGTTGTGAACGTAATACAGCATTGAGAATGTCACAAATGAAGTAAAGAAACTCGAGTCTGCTTGGGAGTTAAGAAGTATGAGGTGAGTCAAGAAACAACTAAACAAAATTAAAATAAACCTCATAGTGTTATTTCCTACCTACATAACTTAACAAAAATATATTCATTTAATATTTAAAGGAAGTGACACTATGAGGTTCATTTTAAATAATAGGGGTTAGAATATTCATGACTCATCTCATATGTGTAGATTTGTTGTGGACCCAGCTTTCGACGCTTGAAGCATCATTATCAATTTTTTCTAACTGTTGAATCAGCAGTTGGTGATTTCAGGTTGTACAGAGTGTATGTTTCTAAAGTTGCCATCGCTGCCATTAGAGGATCAATTTCAATTTTAAGAAGCCATCTTCACAAAATTTTCTACTTTATAGAATGTACTTCAGTTACAATTATAGAATGTACTTCAGTTACAATTTGAAATTTTTTAATGTATTTCATCAATTTTGAAAATTAATTGTCTGTATCATTTGTCCTTATGGCAATCCTCTAATGGGGAAAGTTTTATATAAAAAATATACTTTAGAAAAATTCATTGGATGAAGGATTCTAAAGCTTTTCTTTAATTAATCTATTCTTATACCAATTTAATTGGTTCAGACATACATTTATTTGTTTAAATGCAGTGGTTTTTGAAATGTTTCATTAGCCAATAATGACTGAGGAAAACAAACAATAACAAGAAAGATTACAAAATGTTCATCATCTGTTCAGAATACACTTAACACCTGTACACAGAAGCTCCCAATTTCAAATCATGGTAGCAATCAAATTATTTAGGGATTTTTATAGTTTTCCTCATTTATGAAGGCAAATACTGGGTCGAAATTTCATTACTATGATCCATTTAAATAATCTTTTATAATTAATTGGGTTTAATACAGTACCAGTTCCATCCATAGTAATTCTGCCAGAAAGTAGGTCCTTCACTGCAATCATAGCATTTTCATGCTATGCTTGCAGCTTTACTAGGGAATTGTAGGTGTGGTAGCTTCCCGTTGCTTTCCACACCGGTGAAAGATGATGATGATGATGATGATGATGGCCATATGATTTCGGGGACCGTTTGGGCCTTAAAGTTTTCCTGACATTTGTCTTACAGGTGAGGAAAAACCCCGATAAAAACCTCACCCAGAAAAACTGCCCCGACCGGGGATCGAACCCGGGCCCGCTGCGTGACAAGGCAGCACGCTACCTCGAGACCACAGCGGTGGACAGTACCAGTTACTGTTGTATAATATAGGCTACATGGATACAATGTCAGGAAAAAAAACCAATTTCTCTGACCTCACCAAATCTGTCTAGATTTACAGAATCTATTTTACAAGTGTTATGTGTCACTGCTTCAACTTAACAGTGTTTCATATATCAATTATTAACTTATTTAAAATTTTTCCACACTATTTTTTATGTTTGTATATTTTTCAGAGCTGCAGTGAGAGAACTTGTAGAGACAGAAGAAGAATTTGGTCGTGACCTGCAACAAGTAGTAGAGCATTATTTAAAACCATTAGATAGCAGCACAGTTCCTCGAATAGTTAGAGATAACAAAGATCTCATCTTCAGTAATTTTAAGCAAATAGCTGACTTCCACAACACGTAAGTGAAATGTTTGTTGCATTTATTTTTTACTTCACTTATCTCCTTGTTTAACTAGAGGAGATTTCACAGACACATCTTGAAATTGTACAAATAAAGAATTTGCATTTATATTTGAAGAGAAAAATTTTCGCCTAGACCGGAACTCGAACCCGGGACCCTTGGCTTTCCGGGCCAAGTGCTCTACCAACTGAGCTACCGAGGCGAGTTACGATCTAGACGCAAATTTTTCTCTTCAAATATAGTTTATCCTTCTATGAGAAGTGTTAAATTAATAATAAAAATCGTCAAAGAATTTGCAATTCAGAATATCTAGATATAGCCTAAATTAACAAACTCACTGCCATCATCAAACCTGGATATTCATGGCTCCTTGGACATAAGCTCTCCACGTGTTACTGTCCTGAGCTGATATCTCCCAGTTATACCTTCTCCCTCAAATCATAAGTAATATTATTTTACACCTTATTCTTGCCCTTCCTACTGCGTGCTATCCTCTGGTTTTTCTACAAGAAGTTTCTATGGCCCTCTTTCATTCC
Source organism: Diploptera punctata (assembly GCA_030220185.1). Taxonomy (NCBI): domain Eukaryota; kingdom Metazoa; phylum Arthropoda; class Insecta; order Blattodea; family Blaberidae; genus Diploptera; species Diploptera punctata. The sequence goes on from JASPKZ010007829.1 coordinate 1,516,621, forward strand.
CCATTGTGTGACATGTCCTACCTACCACAGTCTATCAGACTTCACTGTTCTTATTACATCAGATTTTTATAAAGATCACTGTCCTCATTGTTATAATTTAAAAAATCTTAGATTTTATGGTCTGAATCTTAATTGGAATTTTTTTCTATTATCTGGATTATAGATAAAGTGAAATAGCTGCCAAATTTAATATGGAAATATCAATTAACAAAATTAAAATTATGACATTTCATGGGAAGGACCCCATATAAAGTAAAATCTGTCTCCAGAATAAAATTTTAGACAGATTTAATCAATTTAAATATCTTGGATATTATCTCTCTATCTGGGATGAAAAGGATATCCCAGAAAAAAGTACTAGTTATAATAAAAGTTTGGGAATTATTAATCAAGTTATGAAACCATCCCTTGTACAAAAAAACACCAAATTACGTTTATATAACACTTTGGCTAGACAAGTGTTGACCTATGGTAGTGAAGCATAGACACTAAAAAGACAACATGAAAGCAGAATAACGGCTTGTGAAATGAGATTCATGTGCAGAACAGCGGGTTACGCCAGATGGGCTCGGAAAAGGAACACCGATATCTTAAAAGAATTGAAGACTAACCAATTTTGCAATATATTAAACAGTACCAACTAAATTGGAAACACCATCTTGAAAGAATGAGTTCAAATTGGATCCCCAAAGCTGTTTATAATTATATACCAAGAGGATGAAGATCTCTGGGCTGTCCTATGAAACGCTGGAGGGAAAATTTTCTATAGGATCGTAACAGGCCTTGGCCTAATACTTGGAAGGAAGAAGAAGAAGATAAAGTGAACTATGACAAGAAAACTATGTACATATTAGAGAGTGGCCAATATAGAAAGCTTGTAAAAAAATGCTTGAGAAAAAAAAACCAGAAAAGAAAATAGAATTGCATTACTAATAAAACATACAAGTTAAATAACAGGCGTATGAGTTGTTCCAACAGTACTCTGCCAAAATGCACAAACCAGGTGTTCTGCCAAGGCTCATAGTGAATACAGTAAGATTTCCAATCCAAGCTTTGGACCCCCATTTAGTTACATGTCATTCACCACTAACTGGTAGCCTCATATGTAAATAACTCTAAACATTTTATAAAAATCTTACAAGATATCAAACTTAATAAAGAAAATGGGACATTGAATCTTTGTTTGTTAATATTCTGGTACATGAGGTAGGGACCCCGTGATTAATCAAGACAATGATATCAGTTCCCCTCCATGGTATCTATACCATGTCGTGGTGGAGTGGCTTGCGTGCTTAAATGATCCTAAGAGCTATGCCGGCGGTAGCATTGCTCTGGTAGGGTTACCCATGCCGGGCTGGTCGAAGACAAAATAAGTACCTTGGTCGAAAGAGTGACAATCTTTCACCATAAAAATATAACCGTCAAGAAATGTGGACAGGGGTTCAACTGGGGTAAAATTTTCTGGAGGTCAAATAGTCCCCCATTCGGTTTTCTGGGCGGGGACTACTTCAGGGAACCCATGCCAAACTATGATTTGAGGGAAGTAGATTATACAGGGAATGATTGGAAAGCATTAGCTCAAGAGAGGGATGTATGGAGAGCTTATGTCCGCGTGGCCATGAACCTACGAGTTCGATAGTGCCAGTGAGTAAGTAAGTAAGTAATGTTATCAATTCAAAAATTGGAAAGAGAATTTTCCTTACTATCACGGACTTGTAAGTTATTTTAGATCTAAATTATTAACTTTCAAAGTAAAATGATTATATATATATATATATAAAACTGATCAGACTGCTCCTCACCTTAAATGAGAATATAAATACATTAAATATCTTTGAGAGGAAAATTTTGTGAACTAAACTACTGCTGACATGAAAAATAAAATCACATGTAAGGAGCGAGTTTGCTAGGCATTGTGACTCGTATCAAATAGGTCTTAGATTCAAATATTGATCGCCTGCCGCCAATTCAACAGTTAGATGGAATTAATAATGATACATAGTGTATCAAAACTAGTCTTAAAGAAATCTACAAATACGAGACGAGTTGTAAAAATCTAACTTTATCTATTAATTAAATTAAACTACATAGTGTCACTTCCTTAAAATATTAATGAAAATACATAAATCATCCAAAATAAAAATAAAATTGTTTGCTATACATAAGTCTCATTCTGTGTTCTCACACCTCTAACACTCTATACATACTAATATCAAAGATTTTTAACAGATTCTGTGTACATTGTTTCAAGTATTTATTATTCCCTTGCTACAGTGTTAATTATTACTGTACTTTCTCGAACCATGGATCTCTGGCTATATACATCAGCATGATAACTCTTACACCACTTGAGCACCAATAAGAATGTCAACAATTCTTTCTTCTTATACAATTCTCTTTTCATTCCGAATGATGATAACACCGAGCAACAAAAAATAAACTTTTTTTTTGTCTCAGAAAGAAAAATATGCGATTCTGATAGTATTTTTTCTCCTGAATTCAAATATGATATCGGTTTTTCTCCATCGTGCAAGGTTTCCGAGAGACAGGCATTTATTATAATTTCAAACACTTTAATATTTTCTACATTCGTAATTACACAATATTCGAACATTCGGACTCACCTAGAAAGTAAGAAATGAGGATTTGCTGCTATATTTTGCCTGTGGAGCATCCCTCTTAATGGTCCAACAATAATCAGCCAGCATATTAGGATTCCATTTGCCTTGATATCTCTTTCCCATAACTGAAATCTCCTGATGAAAGTGTTCCCCGTGCTCATCGCTCACTGTGCCAAGATTTTCTGGGAAGAAATCTAAGTATATTGAAAAAATAATTACTTTAATCCATTAATTGAAGTTGAAATAAAAAAAAACTGTGGCTGATGGAGAAATTCCGAATACATATTTGAAAACACAATAAAAAACTGCATTAAGTACAACTATTGGTATTCATGAGACAAAAATCATGTTCACCAGTGAAACCTGTGCTACCAAACAGCACCCTCTGATGACTTCTATTCAGAATTTAGAATTTATACATTATTTTAAGTGATAAGCCAAAAACCATATCAAACAAGGAATTGTGGAGGATAACGTCACAGGATGAGATCTGGAAGGAGATTTAAATATCACAAATGGAAATGGATTCAACACACTCTCAGAACAGAACTAGACAGTGTGCCAAAGAGAGCACTGGAATGGAATCCACAGGGATTTGCTTAGAAAAAATAGGGAGACCAAACATTAAATGGTGTAGCACTGCAACAAGAGAAATTGAACAACAAGGGAAAATTAAATATGGGAAATAACAGTATGAGGTTCTTAATTCTTAAATGAATGAGTCATTTTTACATCTTACCTCATAGTTTATGTTTTCTTAAACACGGGGACTGCAATTTTCAAAAGGTAAATCCCTTTCATTTTCATAATGGCGGTAGAAAATGAAAGGGATTGATCTTTTGAAAACAGCAGTCTCCATTATATTTATATATTAAATTTGGGAATTTTTAACATTATGAGGTTCAATTAATAATAATTAAATGAATCGTGATTTTTTCTTACCTCATACTTCTATGTTTCTTTAAACACAGCACTGCAGTATCGGCGACACTTTGTCATTATCGTCAGCTGTAACAGATGTATGAGGTAAGAAAAAATCACGATTCATTTAATTATTAGCAGTCTCCGTGTTTATAAACTATGAGGTAAGATGTAAAAATGACTCATTGATTTATGAACAAGGGAAAAGTTGGAATGAAGTCTGGAATTTGGCAAAAAAACAGAGTCCGGTGTCGCGCCTTCACAAAGGTCCTATGCTTCCTAGAGGTATGACAGGAACTACTACTTTAAACGGTAAAGCTTAATATTTTATTTTAGAAGTCGTGAGGGAGTGTTGTTGGTTACTTGCCTTCAAATGAAAGAGAATTGTACAAGAGGAAAGCATTGTTGATGTTCATGTCGGTGCTCTAATGAGTGTAATGGTTATCATGCTGACACCTGTAGTCAGAGATCTCAGGTTTGAGTCCTGATTCAAGCATTAATTTATCTTTCTAAAATAAAATTCTGTCTTACTTACTTACTCACTGGCACTATCGAACCCGTAGGTTCATGGCCGAGCGGACATAAGCTCTCCATACATCCCTATCCTGAGCTAATGCTTTCCAATCATTCCCTGTGTAATCTACTTCCCTCAAATCATACTTAATGTTGTTCTCCCACCTCATTCTTGGTCTACCAACTGGGCATTTTCCTTCTGGCTTTCCTACAAGAAGTTTCCATACACATCTTTCATTCCCCATACGTGTAACATGTCCTGCCCATCGCAGTCTATGAGACTTAACTGTTCTTATTATATCTGGCTTCCTATAAAGACCATGTAGTTCATTGTTATGAAGTCTTCTCCATTCACCTGTCTGTTCATCTCTCTTTGGTCCAAAAATTTTCCTAAGTACTTTATTCTCAAATACTCGTAATCTCCTTTCCTCCCTTAAAGTAAGAGTCCATGTTTCACATCCATATAATATAACTGGTAGAATAATAGTTTTATATATTTTCAGCTTAACGTTTTTTTGAAAGGAGTTGGGACATCAAAAGTCTCTGCAATGCATAATAGCATGCATTTCCAGAATTGAGCCTATGTTTAATTTCTTTGTGCATCTCATTCCTATTTGTGATTATTGTTCCTAGGTATTTGAATTCAGCCACTTCCTCAAAATTTCCCTCATTTGTCATTAGCTGTCCGTTTCCATTATATACTGAATTTCTACGTGTGACCATATATTTAGTTTTACTGATATTTACTTCCAGTCCTAATTTCTTAGTGTTACTCAATTCTGTCTAGGACTGGAAAATGTTAAAAATTAAATATAACATGAAACTACTGTACTTAGTTATTTTTGCATTCATCACCTCCTTGAAAACTACTTTAGTGTGGATTCAAAAAGTTACCTTCGGCTCAATTTGCTTTTATGAAATAAGTTTTAAAATCTTTGAACATTCAAAAAAAAAGTTGTTAAATGCTCAATGTCACCAGATTGTCTTTTATGACATTTCTGGCTTTCTCCCCTGGCATTAGCAGAATTGTAATCCATTTCTTAGGTTGGGGCACCTGGAAGGCAGAGTTACGTTAACCCAATGATATGATGGGTGATTTGTAAAAAAAAAAATATGGGAATTTACACTCAAATGTTGCTAGGCTATTTATGTAAGCAGGAATTATTGCCAACCAATATAGTTCTGTCATTATCAGTGGTTATCTTCTATGGTTATTTTCAGTAATTTTACAAATAAAAATATGTTAATCAGCTGCAAAAACATAGTTTGAACTACAACTTTGATTTTACAATTTTTATAATAGATGGTGATCCTCTTAATAGCTCCTTTAATATTTATTCTAGTGCAAATATGAACACATACTCTGTGCACAGTACATACATCATCTATGTCAAGTGGTGTGTACATTGAAAATAGAGCACATTTATGCATCTATCCGCTGGCGCAGAACCCAATGCACAGAAAGTGCAGTAGTCGACATTAGAAAACACATTTATTCTAGCATGAAAATTAATTACAATTAAAGTTTTGTGAGTATTGAATACACGAGGGAATAATGGCCAAACAACAACAAGAATTATATTTTTGTTGCTATAAGATTTTTTTAAATTTGTCTGGATGGACAAAATATCAATCCAAATTTAGACTGGAGTCTATCTATTGGTAAAGCAAGTCTTTACTTATGAAGTTTTTATACATTCTTTATTACATTGTTATTTTTGTATTTTATTACAGAGTACTAATAGAGGGTGTGAAATACTACGCCAGTGAACCAAGAATGCTTGGAAGAACATTTTTACGACTGGTAAGCACTTCATGAAGAAACATATATTGAATTTTGTTACAAGGGTTTTTTTTTTCTTATTTATTGTAGTATATGAGCTGTGGCTATAAAGTATCTGGATTCTTTTCCAGGTATTTTCTTATATTTGACAATACTGTAATATGAGCACCTTCTCATACGCTGTACAAGTTTGGATCACATGTAATTATTAATTCTGCTGCAGCAGTATGTATCCATTCCATGTTAAATCATGTTAAGCAGTGAAACAAAATGAGTTAACATCAAATTTCTTACTGAACTTGGAAAATCTCTTTAGAAACATACAATTTGTTGAGGGAAGTGTATGGGAAAGACTGCCTATTCCTTTTTTGAGTGTTCAAATGATCCAAAAGATTTAAAGAGGTAAGGGATAAGAGAAGATATATGAAATTATCTATGCTCTAATTGCCCTGGCATATAAAAAACTAAGATTAACATTGAAAAAGTCACTCAAATTGTCTGATAAGATCACCGTCTGAGCTTTTGGGCATTTGCTGCACAACCATATCTTGATTAGGAAACTGTCAGAGAAATAATACATGAAACTTTTTGCATAAAGATAGACTGTGCAAAGTTTGTGCCCAGACTTCTCACTCAGGAACAAAAGGATTCCTGAATGAATATTTGTGCCAACATCTTTCACAACATTGAAAATAATCACCAACTCGTGGAATAGGTCGTGATTAAACATGGGTGTTTGAATATGTCCCAGAAATTGAATGCCTCTTCATGCATTGGAAAAGCCCTCCTTACCCAAGAAGAAAGAAGGCATGGATGAACAAATCCAAGTTGAAATCAATGATTTTTTTTATAACCGATGGGGGTCATTCATAAGACATGGATATCTGAAGGACAGACCAATAACCAGATGTACTACAAAAAGTTTCTACATGAATGGATAAGAATAAAAAGATTTGAAGTTTGGAAAATGACTCTTGAATTTTCATTAATATTTAAAGGAAAATGACACTATGAGTTTATTTTAATTGATAATTGAATTAGAATTTAATACCTCACCTCATAATTGTCCACCCTGTGTGGTCTTGAGGTAGCGCACTGCCTTGTCACATAGCGGGCCCGGGTTCGATTTCTGGTCGGGACATACTCCTGGGTGATGTTTATTTCAAGGTTTTTCCTCACCTGTAAGACAAATGTCAGGAAGCTTAGGGCCCAATGGTCCCCTAACATCACCATCATCATCCTTCACCGGTGTGGAAAGCAATGGGAAGCTACCATACCTATAAATACCTAGTAAAGCTGAAAGCATAACATGAGAATGCTATGATTGCAGTGAAAGACCTGCCTTTGGGCAGAATTACTATGGATGGAGCTCATAATTGTAGATTTCTTGAGGACATGTTTCAATTCTTCTGCATATTATCTTCGGCTCCATGTGTTGGAGCTGAAGATAATATGCAGAAATATTGAAACATGTCCTTGAGAAATGTACAATTGTGAGGTGAGGTGTTAAATTCTGAGTCTTGGATTCTTTCGATGTTCTTATTATTAATTTCATACATCTCAATGATGGATAAATCATATTTGAAGAGAAAAATTGTACGCTCAGACTGGGACTTGAACCCGGGACCCTTGGTTTTCTAGTCCAAGTGCTCTACCATTTGAGCTACCTGAGCAAGTACCGATCTAAACGCAAATTTTTCTCTATATACGTTGTAATTCCCGCCCACCAAATGCTTTGCTTCTATCTTTGCAAATGGCGGCTCCTATATTAAGAAGACATATTTGGGAATTATATATTACATTATAAATGCCAGTACGGCAATTCCCAAATATGTCTTCTTAATATAGGAGCTGCCATTTGCAAAGATAGAAGCATAAGGCCTCAAAGCATTTGGTGGGTGGGAATTACAACGTATATAGAGAAAAATTTGCGTTTAGATCGGTACTTACTCAGGTATATCAAATGGTAGAGCACTTGGACTAGACAACCAAGGGTCCCGGGTTCAAGTCCCGGTCTGAGCGTATAATTTTTCTATTCAAACTTGGATTCTTTGTTAAGACAATGCACCCACCTATAATGCAACATCTCTGAAGAAGTTTTTGGCAAATCACAAGAACATTCATCTTACCAGTATGAGTCCTGTGTGTCACCTTTCTATTCTCCAAGTTCAAGTCTGTAAATGATGTGAAGATAAAAGCAACACACTTTTAAAGAGGAACATATCTGCAGCACTGCTTTCAACAGTGCAAGTTCCTCATGGGCAGTGCAGAGATCGAGGAGGAGAGTATATTGAAGGAGGCAACAATTCCATGGAGTAAATTTTTGTGGGTAATGTTTATAGCATAATCTGGTAACTTTGTAGCCTCATCTCATTTGTCATTACATTAATCTAAAAAATCAGTGTGTAGCGGGAAGTTAAAAAATATAAATTATATTTTTAAACACAGAGTAATTAAGTGAGATTCAGTCTTTTTAAATAAATACTCATTGAATTAATTATATATTTTATTAGCATTTTTTTCGTGTGCAAGAATTAAAACTAAATCTATGTGTCAAACTATTAAACACTGTCTCTTTGTGAGCAAAATGGTTGAATCCTGAAGCTTTAATATAGTTATCTATATGTGTATTCTTTCTGTATATTCCAAACTATCCTGTTTTCTCTCCATTTCTTTTTAAATGAAGATCATAAAATGGGATTTGGCTTGCATTGTCATTTTCCATGGTAAATTTTATAGTTCTACTCTGAATGTTCAAAAGCTTAAAAGCATCCTCTGTTTTATTACTTAAATAAAACTAATACAGTTTTATTTTATTTTCATATTTATTAAGATATAATTCAGTGACAGCTGTTTCGGTACACTGTATCTTCTTCAGACATGTTTAACAAATTACGGATTTTCATCAATTAAACACAAACCCCCCCAAATTTTTTGAAATCATCCTTTATAGTTTGTGATTCACAATAGCAATTACATCATCAACGTATCTACTCCAAAATTTGAAAATCAAAGGATGCCCACTCGTCATATACTGCTCAAAACTTCCCATAAGTAATTTGGCCAAAAAGGATGATAGAGTGTTTTCCATAGAAAGTCCAGAACTTTGTCTGTTTCACCTTGTAAAAAATCAGAACAATTTATAATAATTACTGTAGTTATTCAGCATTTTTCTGAAAACATTAATACAGTACCTCTTGAGAAGCTTATGATGCTACAACTCTGTAAAAAAATAGGAAATTTGATTTTTATCTTCTTGTAACAGTATTTGATTTTTAACTTTCAACAAGATGTAAATTTTGATGCAAAAATTTATAAAAATTATAAAATTATTTTGATGGTCAAAAGATACTAAGGGTCGTATGTTAGAACATTACTCTCTACTCAAATTACTTCCAATCACTAGTGAGCTGATCACCGTGAGCAATTGCTGAGAACGAATTAACGGCCGACTTATCGGTCATGCACGAGAGTCGACGTTTTCGTAATATTGGCAACGAATTACCCAGAATTCTCAGCGATAAAACCACTTCCGTTATTTTCGTCTGCTATAGAGGAATGCATTTATGCTTGCATCCCGCAAATAATACCGTATACAAACACGTCTGCGACACGCAATATTACGCCGATTCTCCTGTTCTTCCAGTTGAATTATTTGGTAGACTCTATCAAATTCCTCTTCTCCGTGTATACCGAAAACATGATCGAAGTCTTCAAGGTCCGACATCTTGGATAAATGTTGGATAAAGCAGCAAAGTACATCGATTACCATCGGTTCCCTTCGGGATTTTAATTTGAGTTGCTCATGTAAGGTACCTCCGCAGGTAGCTTACAAATTTAACCAATTATTATCGCATGAACAGATTTCTGAGTAAGCAAAATCGTATTAGCATACAACTTGCTCAGCAGAGAAGGCATTTTACTGTCTAATGCGTCCAAACATGCGACCCTTAATCTTGCGACATAGAAAACTATAAAATATGCAAGATATATTTTAGTAAATTTCCAATTATTAGTAATATACTCACATTAGCATAAGTGTACAAAGTTAATTAACAAGTAAATTAGAAAATTTCAAATTTTTCTTATCTAGAAATAAGAAGTATCATTCATACCTAGCATTTTATGAGAATGCAGAAAATAATTTCATTTGGGTTTTATTTTAGGAGAGAGATTTTGATAAGCACGTTGCTTACTGCCGAGATGAACCACTGGCTCAAGAATTTTTGCACGAGAATGATGCAGTAAGAGACTTCTTTGAGGTTAGTTATTCATTTTATATTTCTTATAGATTTTAACATTTTATATTTATCAATACAAAGGAGTTGAACTGTGTTGAGGCATACTAGGAGACCAGTTTCTGTGACTAAAAATATTATTGATTAATCAAGTGACAGTGCTTACCATGCAATGGACCCTGCTCATCCATTCCAATGTTCTGCAAAATCGACAGTTAGTTGTCTTAATGCATACCCTCAGATATTCCCATCTAGGGGATATGTGTTTGGCGACCACAAGGTGCCCAAACTGAGCAAAACATTGCTTCCACTTACTTGTGTTTTGCTCCTACTTTCATCTATTCTATGACTAACTCTTGTTTTTTCGACTCTGATGGTATTAGAGCATTCAAGGCCTAGGAGATCTTTTCCTTTTTATATTTTATCTACATCTACCTAAACTTTCTAATCCAATTCATAGTTAAATATGGGAAATAACATTATGAGGTTCTTAATTCGTAAATTAATGAGTCATATTTTAACATCTTACCTCATATTTTATGTTTCTTCAAACACGGGAACTAGTTTTCGAGAGAAGGATCTCTCTCATTTTCAACCGACATTATGACTACTGGATTTTGTTGGAATTGTTGGAATCTCCATCAATAACATTGCCATCTGGTGTTGGTTTGATGAACTTTGAGATGAGGTCACGTTCATTAAGAATCTCAAAATTCATGGATCTAAATTGAAAAATGAGGTATTGCTGCACATAGTTTATTGGAGAATCATAAAATTGAAAAAGAAGCCCTACTTTTAAAACATTTGGAAAAACCTTTAGAATTGACAATTTGGGAGAAGATATATATTCAGAAGAACAAATTTAGATCCATCAATTTCAAGATTCCTGATGAACGTGACCTCATCTCAAAGTTCATCATATCAACACCAGATGGCAATGTTATTGATGAACTTTGAGATGAGGTCACGTTCATTAAGAATCTCAAAATTCATGGATCTAAATTGAAAAATGAGGTATTGCTGCACATAGTTTATTGGAGAATCATAAAATTGAAAAAGAAGCCCTACTTTTAAAACATTTGGAAAAACCTTTAGAATTGACAATTTGGGAGAAGATATATATTCAGAAGAACAAATTTAGATCCATCAATTTCAAGATTCCTGATGAACGTGACCTCATCTCAAAGTTCATCAAATTAACACCAGATGGCAATGTTATTGATGAACTTTGAGATGAGGTCACGTTCATTAAGAATCTCAAAATTCATGGATCTAAATTGAAAAATGAGGTATTGCTGCACATAGTTTATTGGAGAATCATAAAATTGAAAAAGAAGCCCTACTTTTAAAACATTTGGAAAAACCTTTAGAATTGACAATTTGGGAGAAGATATATATTCAGAAGAACAAATTTAGATCCATGAATTTCGAGATTCCTGATGAACGTGACCTCATCTCAAAGTTCATCAAATTAACACCAGATGGCAATGTTATTGATGGAGATTCCAATGATACCAACGAAAATCCGGTAGTCATAATGTCGGTTGAAAATGAGAGAGATCCTTCTCTCGAAAACTAGTTTCCGTGTTTGAAGAAACATAAAATATGAGGTAAGATTGTTTATTTTTTATGATTTCACTCACCTCATACTTCATAATTCATAGCAGACCCAGGGTTTCTTCACATCATTTGTGACATTCTTAATGCTGTGTCACGTTCACAACTGATGTCCAACAGCCTTCTATCCTGCAGACTGACCTCCGCGCCATCTGATGGCTGACTGACGAATTTTCAAATCAGTCCTCTCTCCTTATAACTGGGTATTTCAAAATTCATAGTTGTATTTTCATTCTTGCATATGTAAATTTTTTCCCAAATTGTGAGTTCCTTCGGTTTTTCGAATTGTTTAAGTAATTTTGTTTTGGTTTCTATTCTATGTTTTTCTGACCAGGCATGAGCAGCTATTGCAGATTTTTCGGTTTCTCCATTTTTAACATTTCTGAGGTGTTCTTTTAATCTTGTATTTAGATTCCTTTTTGTTTTTCCTATGTATATCTTTTCACAATCTTTACAATTAATTTAATAAATTCTCGATTTTTTGCAGTCTTCAATCTTTTCATTTTTGTTGGTTTTTATTAAATTACCTAAGCTGTAATCATTTTTCGGTGCTAATTTAATGTTGAATTTGTTGAAAATATTTTGAAACTTGTCAAATACTAAAGGTTGGTATGTGAACTTCTTGAATTTTTTGCCAATATTTTTATCTGTCTGAAGAGTACTTTCATTGATGATTTTTTGTTCTTTGAATTTATTTATTTTCTTGTGTATCATCTTCTCTTGAAAACCATTATCCTTTGCAATCTTTATGATGTGTTCTTTCTCTTTATTGTAATTTTCTTTGCTCATGGGGACATTCACAAGTCTGTGTGTTAAACTATTAAATACTGCCTGTTTGTGTGAAAAATGGTTAAATCCAGTAGCTTTTATATAATTGTCGATGTGAGTTTCTTTTCTTCCAAATTCTATTTTCTTTTTTTCTCCATTCCTAATCAATTTAAGGTCTAAAAATGGTATTTCGTGATTATTTTCTATTTCCATTGTAAATTTGATTGTTTTATTTTGAATATTTAACAGTTTAATGGCATCTTCTAATTGTTTCTGTTTTACTATTGCTATGATATCATCTACATATCTTCTCCAAAATTTAAACATCAAAGGATGTGCTTTGGTTACATGACATTCAAAGTTCCCCATAAACATGTTTGCTAAGAATGGTGATAATGGATTTCCCATCGCATGTCCTGATTTTTGTTTAAAGTATTTTCCTCTAAAGGTGAAGAACATTTGAATTAAGCATAATTTTGTTAGTTTTAATGTATTCTTTAACGCTATCATCATCTAATTTGTTTTCTTTCAACCATTTTTCTAAAATTTTCAAAGTTATGTCAGTCGGGATGTTTGTGAACAATGAAGTAACGTCAAATGAGACCAATCTTTCTGAAGGTTCTATTTCTACATTTTCTAATTTTTCCACTAATTGGTAAGAATTTTCTACTGCTAAATTTTCAAATTTTTCCATACCTTTAAATTTATTGCTAAGCCATTTTGATATGTTATATGTCGGTGAATTGATATTGTTGGTGATAGGTCTCATTTTCTTTCCGTCTTTGTGGATCCACAAGATGGACAGAACAACTGTGAGGCAGAACAGGCTAGCCCATGAAGTGAAGAAGAATAGGTTTTGATGATGATCTGTGATGCTATCACTCATTGGATTGGCATCTTATTTTTGGCTTAGAGCACACAAACCACATCTCATTCAGCACATGATGCAGCTTGAAAAAGCTCATGGTATTTTAAGTGGATATGAGCACAAGTTTTTGGATCTTAATCAAGCGTACTAAACACATCATGATGCAATGTGCAGCTCAGTTGTCGTGTGCTGTCTCACAGATTCTATGACTTCAATCATTTGCCAGGAACTTGTTAGAAAGAGTGTTATTTTTTTCCGACTTGGTTTAGAATCCACATGTTTGAATCTACTAATAATTTTCATTCATCAGTATAATTAATGGCATCATGTAACTTAAGATGTTCAATGACCTTAGTAGGTAAGTTTTAATATAACTTAAGATAAATCAATGGTAAACAGAAAAAGTTTTGCCTGAACCGGGAATCAAACCCCGAACCTTTAGGTTTCTGTGCTAATGCTCTGTCCAATGAGCTAATCCAGGCTTCATTCCCATCCAAGCAGAAATCTTTCCTTTACCTTACTCTACTGATCCCACATTCAAATGCAATGAATCATCATTCACAAATGCACAATGAATGGCTTCTACCTGAAGAAGACATGAAGGGACTCCACACAGCTATAGCATTATTTATTAAATTAATATTGGGAAGCTAAAGCTATTGCTATGATAGAAATAAGTAAATCAATGAACACAATTAAATTATTGTAAATCAATGGTAAATGCATTTATGAATGATGATTCATTGCAATTGAATGTGGGACCAGTGAGAGTAAGGTAAAGGAAGGATTTCTGCTTGGATGGGAATGTAGCCTGGATTAGCTCAGTGGACAAGAGCGTTAGCACGGAAAGCTAAAGGTTCGGGGTTCGATACCCGATTCAGGCAGAAATTTTTCTCTTTACCATTGATTTACAATAATTTAATTGTGTTCATTAATTTACTTATTTCTATCATAGTAATAGCTTTAGCTTCTCAATATTAATTTAATAACTTAAGATGTTCAGTCACCTTAGTAGGTAAGTTTTAATTTATCCTTCAATGAGATCTGTTAAATTAATGATAATCAAGTTTTAATATTTTTTGTTTACAAAAAATTTTAATGAGAAGTAACACTTGAGGTAAATTATTATTACACATACATATATATATGTGTGTGTGTGTATTCATATGTGTGTAAGCATGTGCCAACATAACTCTCAAACTCCTAGACATATTTGAACCAAACTTTGTAAACATATTAATTAAAATCTGGAAAAATGGCTGTAAGAGGTAAAAGACCCCTAGCACCCCAGGTGGATGAAAAGGGTGTTGGAATGAAAAAATGATAAAAAATGTCCAATGTATGTTTCAGCACAACTCTAGAATGCATGGAGTAATTTTACCCAAACTCAGTATAATAATATAACCTATAATCTGGAAAAGGTTCTAAGGGGGTAAGAGACCCCTTATCGTCCTTATGAGGGGGTGAGATCAAAAATTGATTGAGGTACTGAAGATATGTGGCTAAGGCATTGATTTTTCATTACTTTACAATTTAACTGAAGTTGTTAACTCTAGATAGCATGGTTACTAAATTGGTTTTAAATGTTAATTATTCATAATCAACAATTAAAGAAATCATCATCATCTGCCTTTCAAGTATTAGGCCCAGTGGCCCGTTACGGTCTCCCGCCATCTCCGAAAAGGTCGACCCACAGATCTTCTGCTTCGAGGAATGTAATGAAGAATTTGTTTTGGTATTCTGTGACGATCCATGCGCTGAATATGGGCTAGCCAATTGTTTCTATATTCTTGGAGGTATTCAGATATAGGTACGATGTTTAACTCTCTGGCTATTGTTGAATTTCTTTGGTGGTCTAGAAGGCTATAACCTGCAGTTCGTCGCAGAAATTTCATCTCCATGGCTGTAATATGACGGTCATCCTGAGTTCTGATGGTCCAAGCTTCACTGCCATAACAGATTATGGGTCTAGCGAGAATTTTATAGATTTTCATTCTTGTGTGTCTCTGCATTTTTGATGGTTAGAAACTTGGTTGATAATTCTTAGATGGAATAAGAAACAGTTCTCCTGAATGACATAACATTGGTTGAGATATTACTGAAGATGAAACCACCTAGGTTTTAAAACTGGTTTAATTAGATGACTGGATATGAGATAAGGTGTAAAGAATTTAAATTTAAATTTTAAACTAGACCTCATATAGTGATTTTTCCTATAAAATTTCAATAATGTATTTATTTATATCCAGATTTTCAATGTTTATACATCTTTCTGTGCCTAAAGTTTTAGATGGAATAAGAAACAGTTCTCCTGAATGACATAACATTGGTTGAGATATTACTGAAGATGAAACCACCTAGGTTTTAAAACTGGTTTAATTAGATGACTGGATATGAGATAAGGTGTAAAGAATTTAAATTTAAATTTTAAACTAGACCTCATATAGTGATTTTTCCTATAAAATTTCAATAATGTATTTATTTATATCCAGATTTTCAATGTTTATACATCTTTCTGTGCCTAAAGTTTTATTTTCCTTCTCCACTCATAAGCTTTATTATAGTTTTGTATTTTAAAGGATATATCACATTCCTCATTATAAGTTAGATTATATCCTAAGTATTTAAATGAATTAACTTGCTCTAATATTGAATTCTGAATACAAATTTTACTTCTTACTGGGAATTTCCCTTGAAAGGCCATAACTTTAGATTTTGTTGTTGATATTTCCAATTAAAGAAATATAAGTTACAAATATAAGATTGTACTGTACAATTGTGATCTTATCTAAGTTTGATATTTCAAATACTGTGTGTCAGGGACAGAGGGACCGCATGTTTTTGAAGAAGTAATTCTCTTCATGTGAGTTCTCAATGTGATGGTAACATTTTGAAGATGGATTTGTGTCCCAAAAAAGGATTATTGGTTTAGGTTGGGTTTAATTTTCAGTAGAGGGTCGGAAGTTGGTACACTGGATAGGAAAACACTTCAAAATCACAAAAAATGTTTCTTGCAGAAATAACTGCATATTTATTCACTTCTTAATTTCCCAGCAGATTAAGTAAATGTAGGTGGTATTATTCATCACCATCAATTAAAAATAAATTCTTTTCTTTTCTTAAATCAGATATTCTTCTTGTATTAAATATCATATTTTATCAGTAGAGCTCTTATTGCTTCTATCCTTGATGAAAACTGCATGCATAATTCAAGAGTGAGTAGTTTAAAAAGAACGCTTCACTACTGTGAAGTGTCAAAAAGTTACTTTTAGTGAACGGCCAGTTCAGAGTTCACTACTGCTACTTAAAATTAAAATTTACTTTTCATTTCAAGCTCTAGATGTCTCACTCCAAATCAACTTTCGCTCATTCATTGATTACTGTACATTTCTCCGCCCATCAACCTTGCATGTCCCTGCCTCTTTCCTACGTCATCCATATCGTTCATACCACAGTGAGCGTCTGAGAGGAACGAACTATCTTGCCAGTGTGAACTGCCATAGAGGAACGAAATATCTTGCCAGAGTGAACTGCCATAGAGGAATGTACTATCTCGCCTGAGTGAAGTTACATAGAAGAACGAACTACCTTGGAAGAACGAAGTGGTACCAAAGAACGAACTATCTTAGAAGAGTGAAGTGTTTTAGATGAACGAAGTGGTATCTAAGAACGAACTACCTTGGAAGAGTGAAGTGTCTTAGAGGAACGAACTACCTTGACAAGAGTGAACTGGCTTTAAACATTCAGTTATACTAAATTTAATTAATGTTGGGAAGTAAACATTATGAGGTATAATCATTAAAAATCATCGGAGAACATATTGTTTAAATAACTCACCTCATAGGATTCATGCTTCCATGAAATCGCAATTTCATGGAAGCATGAATCCTATGAGGTGAGTTATTTAAACAATATGTTCTCCGATGATTTTTAAATTCAGTTATACTTCTAACTCTCAGCATTCGACATGCTCATTCATTCAGTACATGTACATTACGGCACCTTCCCGCCTGTCTCTTTGCTCTACGGTCAGCCCTCATACGTAACATTACTCAGGGATTACTCCTTTTGATCTATGCCATTACTAATGCCACAAATCTAATGTAGTGTAATATTACAATCACTTTACATTTTATTTACTGGAATTCCGAAAGTATTTAATAAAAATCCATTTTATCCAAGTTTTAAAACAACATATTTTACTAGGTTTACAAAAAGCGTGTTGCAAAATTTAGTAAAAATCTTACCTTGCTAAACATTTAGGGCGAATATGCCATGCAAGTTTAAAAGCATCCGCCCCCCTGAATGAAACTGTGTTTAGAACAAAAGTTACTTTGCTTTACCATCGCCTAAATCGGCGAAGAAACCCCAAATTTCAATATTTTTCTTGATCGCGAATTAGAAGCCATTCTGTAAAAGTGCACACACAAGGCTAAATTTTGTTGGCCTACCCAGTACTCACCCTCTTTATATTTTTAGTCTAGGGGTTGTAAAGATTAAGATCAAGTAATTGCCAATAGTATGATTTTGCATATTTCTTTCTTTTTAAAGAACTATTATGCAAATAATATGTGTAAATAATACATATATAAATTAAATAAAATATATCTTCCTTAAAAGTTTTAAAATACTCCACACATTTTTTTTTTCAAATTATAGAGTTACGATTTTGTTTTTTATTAACATTTACAACTTGAAATAAAATATGTAAACATTGAAAATCTGTATATAAATACAATTATGCAAATAATACAGTTATAACAGAAATAAAAAGGAGGTATAAATAATTATAAAATAAACAAAAGTATGGTAGCAGTCATATTAGAATTTTTCATACTCAAATAAATTAAAATAGAATTTACAGAACTATTTCCGTTTATCTTTAAAATCCACAGCTACCACGTCGTTGGTTAACGTCAAGTCACTCCAGGCTCGTGTCTTCGTGCTTCCCCGTCCAGCCCATATTCTTGCTGTTTTTTTTTTCTTGGCAAATGAAGGGCTTCGCTAAATTTTGTGAACGAACTAGTTGAATTGAATGGTTCACAAAAGTGAGTGCGAGTGAATTAACTACTTCTCAAAATGAACTGGTTGGACACAACGCTAATGCAGAATGAATAGTGTTATTGTATTATAATTTTAAGACCATTATTACATCACATGATGTTATTTTTAAATTCTATTGGCTAATAGTCCTTTAAATATAAGGTTTAATTTGATTTGTTAAATAAGAAAGTTAATTGTTTTAACATCCAATCAGAGTTTAGTTTACTTTCATTTAAGAATATGAAGTGTTCTTATTACAAGCTTTTTATAATTTTGACACCAATGACTTAAAACAATTTTTGAAAGCATTCTTTACAAAAACCGTTATGTAGTAAAATTTCTTTAATTTTTATTGAGACATTTTTATTCAACAATAACCAACAATGAATTTTTAGGTTTTTTATTTATTTAACTTATAACCAAATATTAAACAGAATTAGAAAATACAAAATTATCAACTTTAACTTTCATATTTATTATAATATTAAAATCCTGCTACATTTTCTAATGATGTAATTATGAACCATTCTATCATAAATACATCTATGTTCCAATTAGCTAGATCCGTGTTGAACCAAAATGTCTTTTTCTTACTTTAACTTTAATATTACTAAGATTGAAATATTATTTAATTTCTCTTAGTTATTAATTTAAACATAGTTATTATCTTAAGTTTAAAAGTTTCTGTGGATATGCTACCCTTCGGGTCGCACGAAATTTGCAGATATTATTTAATTAATATTTAATTTTAGGAAGTGATATTTTGAGGTTATATTTAATTATATTATTTTTAGTCTGATCATCTTACCTCAATATTAATGTTGATTTGTTCTTGGACATGTTTCAAAACAATTCTGTTTTATCATCAGCTTGTCCAGACTGTTTCATTACGTTGCACACCCTGGATGTTGATGTCAGCTCCATCCTGTGGTTGGCCAAATAACCTCTCTTTTATATATATATATATATATATATATATATATATATAATTATAATCGTCTTTTCTTTCCTTTTTTCACTGTGGTGCTTCCCTACTCCCCAAACTCATGACTCACCACTGCTGAATAGTATTATTTTTATTCAATTGTGTATCTTAATGCTTTAATAATATTGTTATATATCTATTAATACCTAATTGGACATATCTTTTCATTGTTGTCGGGCTGCGCTACTTCTACCTCAAATGCGATTTTGAATTTGATTAACCAGAAATTGTTCCATTTACACAACATCTATTATATTGATCTTAACCATTATCCATCATAATGCTTAAATACATTTTATTGCTGGTTATGTCTATCCATGTTAATAAGACAGATTCAGAAACTATTGAAGGCTTCATCAAAAATTTCTTGACCAATGTTCTAGATGTGAAAGAAACATCCAACAACAACAATATAACATACTCCCATAAGTGCTATTATTCTTCGCTCATTAACTTGAAGCATGGGAAGAAGGACCATTTCTCTTTGTTCTATCCACAGAGGAAGCATATAAGTAACAAGTATAAAAAGTGCCAACTTCTGTTGACTTTTGCCATGGCCTACTTAAAACTTTTTTCAACACCTCTTCTCATCATAAACAAAAGAAAGACATAAGAAAACATAAACATCATTACAACTTATCCTAAAGTTCCTTTTTGCAGTTTTATACAGTGTCAGTCGTCCTGAGACTAATAAAATCATTAATCATATTTCCTCCTGCTTCAATCTTCCCATCAGTTTATTTCTTGCTCAACTAAAATCTTCTTTGCATTTACAAGACCAAAAAAAATGTTTAAATAATCAGCAAATGAACAAATGTAAACCTTTTAGTGTACAACAAGAAACTTAATCTGGGGAAGTTAATTTATTGTTTATTGTAAGTTTGAAGTATCTCAACACACTCTGTAATAGTCCATTGGATTTCTGTAGTTGAATGAAAACTTACTTAAACATC
This sequence comes from Diploptera punctata, assembly GCA_030220185.1. Lineage (NCBI taxonomy): Eukaryota > Metazoa > Arthropoda > Insecta > Blattodea > Blaberidae > Diploptera > Diploptera punctata. The sequence continues at coordinate 1,536,931 of JASPKZ010007829.1, forward strand.
CTGTGATAAAGAACAAGTCTGGTTCTGATTAAATTAAAATGCTTCATACCTCACCTCATATCCAGTCTTCTAAGTACAATCACGGTTTCAAACCCTTGGCAGCTTCATCTTCAGTACTTTCTCATCAACTGATGTTATGTTGATCAGAAGAACTGCTTCTTCTTCTTCCCTCTGTTGGTGGATCAATAAACCTCCAGATCCAGTCAGAATCCGCGGGAATTTTTTAAGTTCATAAGTTTTTTTTTTTATGTGGAGGTTTATTGGTCCACCAACAGAGGGAAGAAGAAGTAGTTCTTCTGATCGACATAACATCTGTCGATGAAAAAGTACTGAAGATGAAGCTGCCAAGGGTTTGAAACTGCAGTATAATTAGAAGACTTGTTATGCCCAACACTAGGGCCTAACTGCCATAATAATAAAATACTATAAAAAGCCAATAAGATAGACACATATACATGTGTATTATATCAGAAAATAGGGGATAATTAACCGCACTGAAAAACATATTAGTTCATACGCATATAATATAAAAAATGCTAGTAAAAAGGCATATCTCTATATCCTGGATCAAAACCATGTCAAAAGATTCCAGAATTATTTGGTCAAGAAAGATGACCACATTAGATAAGAATAATGTGAGTTGCGCAAAGTGAAAGTAGAACAAAGCTTTCCATTTTGACATAGATGAAGGTTTCAAACTAGATCAGGAACTTTCCACCCAAATTTCCCCGATTAGAAACTTAAAATTTATCATATAAATATTCGCGATTTTTTTAACGAAGGCAGAACGGCGGCGGGACCAAACGCGGTCCCCCGGCAGGGGAGGCAGCTCTACATGGGTAAGAAGCTTTAAACTATTTTATTATCACTCTAAAAAGTTCAGTTTTTAAATGGTCATTTTTTCATACCTAAAGTTAATTGAAGGACCAAATGGTCCAAGGAACTTAGAATAATTATAATTGTTGAAAATGCATAAAGACCTGAGGGTCAAATAACTTAGAATAATGAACAAAGTTGAAACTTTTAAATGAATATTTTCTCTCTCTGAATTTTAACACTTTAGTATTTTGACGTTTGACATTATGGCGATTTCAGCTGACTTTAATAAATTGTTTTATATGTTGTTGATCTAATATTTCTTTATGTTTGGTTTTATTTTAATAAATAATGTTATTTTATTGTTGACTGTGTTTTAAAATGTTTAACTGTGGAATTCATCCTCCAAAACCAAGGCCAACCGCTCGGGCCAAAGACCACTTAAACCATAGAGATCTTAACGCTAGCATTACGGCGGGGCTTATCTGACCTTGAGCGTAATAAGACTGGATATGAGGTGAGGTATCAAGTATTTTAATCTAATCTTAACTTAAACCTCATAGTGATTTTTTTACTATAAAAGTTAAATACAAGTCTGTTTGACTAGAAGTGCAGATATTTAACAGCTCCTCACTCATTTAGCTGCTAATCTTACAACTATTAACACAATACCCACACTAAGACACTCCAGACATTGAGTATATTTAAAATATAATTCTTCTGATCAATCTCTAGTACATCACTGATGGCTCTGTAAATGTGAAGTCATATAAACATGCATGATGATTTATATTTGAAAAGAAAAATATACGCCTAGACTGGGGTTTGAACCCAGGACCTTTGACTTTCTATGTCAATGCTCTTCCATCTGAGTTCAGTCTAGGCGTATATTTTTCTTTTCAAGGGTTCAAACCCCAGTCTAGGCGTATATTTTTCTTTTCAAAGGGTTCAAACACCAGTCTAGGCGTATATTTTTCTTTTCAAAGGGTTCAAACCCCAGTCTAGGCGTATATTTTTCTTTTCAAAGGGTTCAAACCCCAGTCTAGGCGTATATTTTTCTTTTCAAAGGGTTCAAACCCCAGTCTAGGCGTATATTTTTCTTTTCAAAGGGTTCAAACCCCAGTCTAGGCGTATATTTTTTCTTTCAAAGGGTTCAAATCCCAGTCTAGGCGTATATTTTTTCTTTTCAAAGGGTTCAAACCCCAGTCTAGGCGTATATTTTTCTTTTCAAAGGGTTCAAACCCCAGTCTAGGCGTATATTTTTCTTTTCAAAGGGTTCAAACCCCAGTCTAGGCGTATATTTTTCTTTTCAAAGGGTTCAAACCCCAGTCTAGGCGTATATTTTTCTTTTCAAAGGGTTCAAACCCCAGTCTAGGCGTATATTTTTCTTTTTAAAGGGTTCAAACCCCAGTCTAGGCGTATATTTTTCTTTTCAGAGGGTTCAAACCCCAGTCTAGGCGTATATTTTTCTTTTCAAAGGTTTCAAATCCCAGTCTAGGCGTATATTTTTCTTTTCAAAGGGTTCAAACCCAGTCTAGCGGTATATTTTTCTTTTCAAAGGGTTCAAACCCCAGTCTAGGCATATATATTTTTCTTTTCAAAGGGTTCAAACCCCAGTCTAGGCGTATATTTTTCTTTTCAAAGGGTTTCAACCCCAGTCTAGGCGTATATTTTTCTTTTCAAAGGGTTCAAACCCCAGTCTAGGCGTATATTTTTCTTTTCAAAGGGTTCAAACCCCAGTCTAGGCGTATATTTTTCTTTTCAAAGGGTTCAAACCCCAGTCTAGGCGTATATTTTTCTTTTCAAAGGGTTCAAACCCCAGTCTAGGCGTATATTTTTCTTTTCAAATATAATTTGTCCATCATTAAGGTGTTTAAAAACGAATAATATTAACAATGCATGATGATTCTAAATGATTGCCCAAATTTGGCATTTTTTTTGTAAACTAAACCAATGAATAATATAACAGTGATACTACCATTACATCACAGAATATCTCTCAAAGTTTTATTAGAAATTATCCGCGCAGCATAGTTCCACATTCTACCAGTAGAGGACTTGAGTTTACATACCATTCAATTAAGAGGGATTGTTGATATACTTCCAATGTGGCCAATATTCTTGCTAAAACATACCGTATGATGTAAGATTTTTTATATGATTATAGCAAGAATATGAACAGAGTGAACTTTAAGATCTAACGCCATCTCGTGCCATTTCATATTCCAATTGTGAATATCCTCTTTAACAAGTGATAATTCTTATATGTTTTGTTTGGTAACCGGATTTTCTGTCTCAAATAAAATTGTTTGTCTGCAGTCTCTCTATAACAGGGTTGCCAGGGATCCTGATTTAGGTGGGATTGACTCTATTTCTTGTGAAATCCTATATCCCGATTAAAGTCAGTTGGGATTGTATAAAATTCTGAGTTCATGGATAAAGATGTAATACAGTTACTCAGCTTATGGAAAATAACAATACATGGTGCCCGTCGTATGCAACACGTATCATAGTCTTGCCCTTGCGAGTTAAGCTTGGGACTTCCCGTCTTCCCATGTTTCTGAGCTTTTAATCAGATTGAGTTTAGTACTTGTTGGCTACAGTTAATATTCCAGCTTGGGCACTTTCATTCACTGGTAAAAATGTACAGTTTGTTAGCTTCTCAATTTACACTTCACAATTTTGTACAGTTTCCGTAGGTGAAATATTTTAAAATATGGATTCATCATCAGTACTACATTACCATTAATTGTTCAAATAAAAAAAAACAAGAGAGTTGCAATGTGGATTTTACAGCAAATGATGTAGAACATATTTGTGGTTAATGTAAGGAAAATACAATTATTTTATGAACTCTTTGTATTTTACTGTTCCTCACGGAGGAGAAAATGACATAAAACACATGAACAATGGAAGAGGCTGTTGAAAAGCCAGCAGAAGTATCAGTGAAATAAGACAAACTTATTTAGATGTTTTTATTATTTATTTCATACATCTCAATAATGGATAAATTATATTTTTCTCTTCAAATATAATGAACTTATTTGTTTGATCTTTGCATTATATATTATTTTGATTATTAAAAAATGAACATGTTTTGAGTTGTTTTATGTTTGAGTTATTGTGCTTGCAAAAATCAGGCTGATATATTACTAGGCCTAATTCTGTTATCTAAAAAAATCATGGTTTTAAGTGGAAAATACTTGGCAGCTGTGCTCTATAACCAAGTAAATTCCCTTACACTCTGTACGTAAAAAAGAAACTTACATTGTCATGAAAGATAAAGTGGTAGCTGTGCTTAGTATATTACATTCAATACTGATAAAATTTACATTAAAATTCTTTTGAAGAAAAATAGTAACAAAAGTAAAATATTAAAATAAATATCTGGCAGGTACTGTACTCCTCAAGTAGGTTAAAATTTAAAAAAAAAATTAAGAACTGGTAGCCTTTTAGAAAACCACTTTCATCAGCTACAGAAGGTTATTTGCTACTAACTGTTGTGTTGACATTAGCATCAATGATGTTGCAAGACCACTGATGTCCTTCTGCTGATGATGGAAGCCAGTTTCTGAGAGGCCTACAGTTCTTAACAGTTTTTTTTAAATTTAATCTAGTTGAGGACGATAGCACCTGCCAGGTATTCATTTCAATATTTTACTTTTGTGATATTACATTCAATTGTGAATTTATGCTATTATACATATATTGTGACATTATATATAATGATCTAAACTATGACTTGTCAGAGAGACTGCAGCTTGTTCATAATGCTTGCGTTCAATTCATTTTCAATATCTGCCGTTATGACCATATTTCCGAACACTTTAATAACCTCTCTTGGCTCCGTCTTACTGACAGACGTAAATTGCACTCTCTTTCACTACTTTTCAAGCTTCTGAATTCCTACATCCCTACTTACCTGGCGTCCAGATTTGAGAAGTTATCATCTTACCACAATATTGACACTAGGTCACAAGATAACAGTCTGCTAACAATTCCTCTTCATAGCACTTCCTCCTATTCTACTTCCTTCACAGTAGCCTCTGCCCGATCCTGGAATCTCCTTCCTCAAGATATCAGGGGTTGCCGCACACTTGGTACCTTTAAGTCATGCTTATACAGTTACCTGTTGTCTAATAATTAATTTTTCTCTATTTATTTAATTTTATACTATGTCATTAATCTTTTCCTCGTTTTTTTATATCTTGTACATATTATATATTTAATTCGTTAAATTTAGAGTAAATCAAAATACATTATAAATATTAATTGTATTGTATTTATAACTTGTAATCGTTTATATATATTGTAATTTAGATTTAAGACTTTTTTTTTGTATTTTTTTAAACCTGGTTGAGTGGTAGACAAGGCCTTAAGGCCTTAACGCTGCCAGGTAAAAAAAGCTATTATTATTATATATTAGGTTGAATAAGGCAATTGTTAATAACACCATCTGCAAGGAAATTTCTGAATAGCATATAAAACCACATTTAAAACAGGAATCATATGTGAAAACTTGTTTCTTCCACGCACAGTTCATGTACATAAGCTCTGAGCAGAGCCTTAAGTAAAATTTTGAAAAAAGATTTGAACACTGTTCTCATTTATAATATTTTTTAAACACCTAACTTCCTTCTCTATAATTACAAAAAATCCTTAACATGTTTCATATTTACACTGAACATTTTTCAGGGACTGTTGGGCCCTAAGCTTCCTGACATTTGTCTTACAGGTGAGGAAAAACCCAAAAAAGACCTCACCCAGGAGTCTGTCCCGATCGGGAATCGAACCCGGGCCTGCTGCATGACAAGGCAGCACGCGTTACCTTGAGACCACAATGGTGGCCTCTGTAATCATCTTACCTCAATTTAATGTTGATTTGTTCTTGAACATGTTTCAATATAATCTTCTACATCATCTTCAGTTGACCAGACTGATTGTAGATATGATTTAATGAACACTTATTTTTAAATACCCTGTGTCTGGAGGGCTCTTGTTAACTTACTTTACATTGCCAAGAAATTGTCTTGAATGGGACAAGGTGAGAAGATTGTATGAAAAGTGGATACATCTTCTTTCTCTCTCCCTCATGGAAGGCACTGACCCATGCGTCTCACTAACTGGAGAGAGCATGGAACAAGGGGCACTTGAAGTGGAGAAAGGTTGGTTGTCATCATTGATAGGTTTTGTGCTGTCCTCCAGTTATGACGCTTCCAAAGAGTTTATATTTAATTTATCTACATCTACAGTGGCGTAACAGCCCACTGTCGGGCCTTAACCTCTCCTTTGTCAGGAGTTACTAGATCAAGTTAATTTAGTTATGCTTATTTACCTAGAGATGTCATGAATGGTATACGGTCCACATACTGTGACATCTTGTAGGCAACTAAGATATTCCTTCTTATTTGGCACTACAACCTGTTGTGAGTTTTTGCCTCTTTCACAATTTTCTCTATCCTGTACTTTTATTCCCATCTTTCTTAATTCTTGTTCCACATCCTGCAGCCATCTCTTTCTCGGTCTTCCTCTCCTTCTTATTCCTATTATGTTATCATGTATTATTGGTTTTGGTATTATTCCATTCTTTCAACGTGTCCCACCCATCTCATGTATCTTACAAGATCCTCTCCTCAGAGTATATGATCAATTTTAGAATTTGATCTGATTCTCCATGTATTGTACTGGTCTTATTATCTTTATTTTGAAGCATTTTCATCTTCTTTATTTAACAGCCATGTTTCAGCAGAGTTATATTACCACGGGTTTTATTAGGCAACTAAGATATTATTGTGACTATTTAACTCATGCCCCAAATAGGAGTCGATGACCAATCACAGTTCAATGATTTTTTAATTACAACCAATCACAGTCGTGTTTCACCTCGAATTTATCAAGTAAATTTTATCATTATATTTTAAGAGAAAAATTTTTGCCTAGACCGAGACTCGAACCCGGAACCTTTGGTTTTTCGGGCCAAATGCTCTACCAACTGAGCTACCAAGGCGAGTTGCGATCTAGACACAAATTTTTGTCTTGTATACGTTGTAATCCCCTCGTGCCAAATGCTTTGAAACCATTGCTTTTATCTTTGCATATAGCAGCCTCTTAATTAAGAAGACATTAATTGGGCTTTATAAAGCCCGTAGGGCTTCTATTGATGTTTTTAACACAATAAGATATCTGATGGGGCTGCCATCTATGACTCGATATCAAGCCGTCTGCTGTGTTAACCCCAACAGAAGGAGTACCTCTTCTGCTCTGCTGACCGTTCAGAATTTTCTCCTTGTTATCCCTGAGATGGTGTTCACGTTTGTCCCCTGAAGAATATGTGCCGCTTCTGTGTAGTTGTACTATCCGTTGAGGTCTTCACCCATATCCCTGGGCAGGGACTCTCATTATACCCTGGATCCTTGACAGAACAATACAGAGATGAATGGATGGACCACATCAATAGAATGGATAACAATAGAATTCTGAAAGGTTCTTTATTACAAACCACTAGGACGAAGAAATGTAGGAAGACCCAGTAAAATATGGACAGACCAATTCTAACATGAGATCGGAACAGACCAGCAGGTCTAATCCTTGATGCTGATGATGATGGAAAAATTTAATAGTTCAAGACAACTTAGAAATCATCTTAAAAATGTATCTTTCAAGAAATTGACAACTCTATGATAGAAAGGAATACTGGATAACATTTTACAGAGTGCACTTAAGTTCATATCTGACAGAATCTGTTCTGCGTGGATATTAGAATTGTGAGACACATCAGAAAATGCAGTGGTAGAGGAAATTGTGGTTCTTTCTTCTCTTTGCATGAGTGCAGAGGAGATTCAAATCTCCATTCAATTCTCTACTCATCATAAGATAAAACATATCTAGTTACAAAACTTTGAAGAAGTGTATTCACGTAGACTTTCACGGCCGGAGTTGCTATGATGATCTTGGTGAGGATTTTCGGGTTGTAGGCCGTGGTCGTGAGGCTTGTAGTTCCCCGACGTTTTGCCATAGACTGCATCTGGCATCTGGCGAAACGTCGGGGAACTACAAGCCTCACGACCACTGCCTACAACCTGAAAATCTTCATCAAGATCATCTTTGAAGAAGTGCTTGCAATAGATGAAGATGGGTGCAATTGATTCGTTGACATTCTTTTCAAGATAAGATTCATTGAGTGTTACATAACTGAAATGAAACCAATCTATTAGTCAGGCAAAGGAAGTTGATAAACAGAATAAATCTTATATTTGAAGAGAAAAATGTTCGCCTAGACCGAGACTCGAACTCGGGACCTTTGGCTTTCCAGGCCAAATGCTCTACCAACAGAGCTACTTAGGCGAGTTGCGATCTAAACACAAATTTTTCTCTTATATACGTTGTAATTCCCTCGCGGCAAATGCTTTGAAACCTTTGCTTCTATTAAATTAATATTGAGAAGCTAATGCTATTACTATCATAGAAATAAGTAAATTAATGAACACAATTAAATTATTGTAAATCAATGGTAAATGCATTTATGAATGATGATTCATTGCAATTGAATGTGGGGCCAGTAGAGTAAGGTAAAGGAAGGATTCTTGCTTGGATGGGAATGAAGCCTGGATTAGCTCAGTGGCAGAGCATTAGCACGGAAAGCTAAAGGTTCGGGGTTCGATTCCCAGTTCAGGCAAAAATTTTTCTCTTTACCATTGATTTACTTTGCTTCTATCTTTGCAAATGGTGGCTTCTTAGTTAAGAAGACATTAATTGGGAATTTAACATTACTTTATAAAGCCAGTAGGGCTTCTATTGATGTTTTTATTATTAATTGAACACTTCTCATTGAAGGATAAATTATATTTGAAGAGAAACATTTTCGCGTAGACCAAGAATAAATCTATTTATATGTCACGCTCTCCCTTCTTCTAAGAAAAACACAACCAGCAATTGAAGACACTGGTGCAAAAAGGGAGTATCTCCACTTTTTCTTCAAATACAGGTTAAGTTGGTATATAATAAAAATAAGGAGCCTACTTCAGCTGGCGCAAAAAGGAAGTAACTCCATGCCTTCCATAATGAGGAGAATGGAGAAAGTTGTAACTCTAACTTTCATTCGAAGCAAGAAAGAGGTACCTAATGAAGATCTGCACCTCTACCACTCAAGCAGCCGAAATTCCTCCAAGTAAAAGAACTGGCATCAAAATATGCACAAGTATCATCCAATTGTATGTAGTTGTATGACAATCTGAAGTGCCAAGGAGAAGATTTTCATCATGATTCTGATGAAAGCGTCACTGACAACACCTGATGATATTGGTAACCAGTTTAAATAAATACCTTCATGTGAAGCTATATTTGTTATTAATTAATAATATTTTCCTTATTAAGAAGTTTTTAGGCATAAATTCTTCAAATTCCTACTCTTCGGTGCAAAAGGAGGCAGCTCCAACCGGTTTATTGTGATTGTACACAATCATGTAAATAAAAAAAATTGAAACTGGTCAAGAAAGGATTGTGTTTCAAGCTGAACTACCTTAAATCAATGCTAAAATTTCGGTTATACTGTTACCACATTTCACATTCAGTTTTGTGTTTCTCCTGAAAGTTTATGAACATGGAGCTACCCCAGGTCTTGCGCAGGTGTCTTCAATTTAAAAAATATGATTTATCCATCCCAGGGGACCACATTTCAAATGGTTTTTCAGGCGTGTTTTTGAAACACCTTGGCACCGGCGAATACTCTCTGTTCTATTGCAAAAAGCTTCAATTGACGTGTTTGCATCATTTTTTTTATATTATATAATTTCCAAGTAAAACATCTATTCCAAATGTTTTCATATTAGTCTGTCTTATTTAATTGTTAGTTACTTGTTCTAACCTTCAGATTTGTTTGCTATATAATTTTTGTCCTCCATATCCGTAAGTTTTTTTATGGCTAAAAAAACTAAAAAGAAGAATATGAAAAAAATTGGGGACTTTTATATAAATATTGAGAAGAGTAAATACCTGTGTATAGGAGAAGAAACGGAAAATATAAATTTCAACAATGGAGAAGAACTAAAACCTAGTATTGAATGCACTTATTTAGGAACAAAATTAGACCATTCAGGCGATAACACAGTGGAAATTAAAAATAGAATCGCACAAACAAAACAAGCAATAAATGCTTTAAACTCTGTTTGGTGGAGCAAAAATATTTTAAAAAATAGAAAATTACAAATGTATCAAACCATAATTCAGATCATTTTAACATGTGGTCCTGAAGTCTGGCAAATTCCTACCAGGGAAATGAAAAGAATTTTAAGTACAGAAATGGATGTTTTAAGAAGATCAGCTGGAAAATCTAGAATGGATAGAATACGAAATAAAGAAATAAGGGAAATTATGGGTGTACGAGAGGAGCTGGACATCATAGACATTATAGAAAAGAAAATATTACAGTGGTATGGCCATGTCAAAAGAATGCCAGAGCAAAGATTGCCTAAAATAGTTATGGAATGGATCCCAATGGAAAGGAGGAAGAAAGGAAGACTGAAGAAAACTTGGATAGAAGGGGTACAAGCTGCTATGAATATCAGAGGATTGGAGGAAGATCAATGGATGGACAGAGAAGAATGGCATTTGGTTTCCGGAAGACGGTGGCAGCTGCCATGATACCGGATGATGATGATATCCCTTGCCACAACTAAGCAGTCCAAGATGGGGATCTCCAGGCTTTTATATTAAGGGGCGACATTTACTTAAGCATGAGAAGCCGAGGGATGGATTTAAGAAAAAATCAGTTAAAACATGTTACCGAACATTAGGAATTATATATTTTTTAAATATTAATACAAGGAAATGCACAAAACTTTGATAATAGTTTTAATGCAGTCTGTAATGTGATGTATGATGCTTATTTTGCTGCATTAATTTATCAATGACTTCTTTTTATTGACTTGAAAATAAGAAATATGAAGACATAGCAAAATATGCTGAAACAATAAAACACATTCCTAGAAGAACAGCAGTAGCTCTCTTCAGATTGGAAACAGGCCATGACTGTCTTCATAGAATGGGGATTGTCCCTAGAACTATGGGATGCTCCTTGTATGGAGAAAATGTTCTCCTAAGCAAGGAACATTTGCTAAATTGCAGGCAACTTGACCCCGAGAAAAAGAACAGGAAAGACATTTCAGGGCTTTATTGGAAAGCAAGAGGACTAATGGTGTAAACCAAGCTCTAGCCATTTGAAAACAACAACAACAATGTTTTTTGTTGGTTGTTGTGATTTCCAGACATTCTCCCAAGTGTGCATTTGTGATACTTATTCTTGATTCCACATTATTTATTTGACTGAACGATATAAATAAATGCTACCAAACGTAGATAAAAGTAAAGTGATCCCACTACAGGCCTCAGGAGGCCCTTGGGGTAGTAGGAGGTTAAGGCTCCCACTATTTCTGGACAATCGCCACTTGATGTCAGCCGGGTTGTCAGCCCTGCGTGACGGCCGCCTTTACCCCAGAACAAGCGTCTGGTACTCATTTCCGTTAGAGGCTGAGTCGACCCCAGGGCCATAGTGCCGCCAGAAGGTTTGGGTCAGTTTAAAAATCCTGACCCACTGGGACTTGAACCCTCGACCTTTCGGCTTGTAGCTCAGTGCCTTAACCACTACGCTACGGCGTGCCCCCAAACGTAGATAGAATGTAAAGTAAAGTAATCCCACTACAGGCCTCAGGAGGCCCTTGGGGTAGTAGGAGGTTAAGGCTCCCACTATTTCTGAACAATCGGCACTTGATGTCAGCCCTGCGTGACGGCCGCCTTTACCCCCAGAACAAGCGTCTGGTACTCATTTCCGTTAGAGGCTGAGTCGACCCCAGGGCCATAGTGCCGCCAGAAGGTTTGGGTCAGTTTAAAAATCCTGACCCACCGGGACTTGAACCCTCGACCTTTCGGCTTGTAGCTCAGTGCCTTAACCACTACGCTACGGCGTGCCCCAGATAGAATGTACAATACTTATGTAGGCCTATGCATATTTCAAAATTTTTTAGTAAAATTTGTTTCTTAACATTGGTTTAGTGTTTTTTATCACACAGTTTCATTGTATACTATTATAAAAGAAAGCTAAAAATCACTATTTTTCTGAGCCGACTAAAATAGGCTGGTATAAGGCATTATGCCTCGTGCAGAGCTAAAGGACATGTGGTGGTTCGAGTCCAATGGGGGAAGAAGTTTTCTAATGGAATGTCTGTCAGGGACACATTCAACTTCATGAGGATATTTGGGTAGCTACAATAAGCAGGATTCCAAGTTGAGAAAATTACCTATAACGGCTGGGGGAGCCGTCATGCTATAGTGAGTCAATCTCTGTAAATGACACATGCGGATGCGAGGCCAGCAGTCAGCTGGTAGGCTTATCGCGTCATGGAGTTCAGTTTTTTTAGTTGTCCTTCATAGGATTGAATGGAAGGTCCAACTTACAAACTTGTTTTCAATCAATCAGTTTCTCAATGTTTATTCTTCTCTAATATTATTTGTCCCTCTTCTGAATTAGACGTGTGTGACACCCTTATTTAAACAATATTTTTGCACGATAGTCCCTTTTCTCGTACTTACAGCAATGGCGACCTTGATTAAAAATTCAACTTCGTACATTTCGGGGTTGCCAACCTAAATAACTATACTGTAATATTACATATTACAAACACGCATGTGGGAAGTAAAACCACTGCCCTCTATGTATACTACGTACAATGTACATACAAAAAATATTCAAAAGGTAGCGTTAATATACATTATACGAAACAAATCACTGCATTTTAAATGAACTGAACTTTATTTGAAACAATATAAAACAATAAATACGTACTTGTCTCACGACCTCCTATTATTATATCACTAATTGATCTCACAGCCCCCTGTTATTTTATCACTAATCGGGCTCACAGTCCCCTGTTATTTTATCAACAGTTGGTCTCAAGGCCTCCTGTTGTTTCAACTAATAAACATTATCCACACTGTTAACGTTAGTCAACTGTTTACAATGAACGCAAATATTTCCAACAAAGATGTTATTATTTTACTATTATTTATTATTTTGAAAACACCATAGTGCAAAAAATAATGTACAACGAACGGTTGTGAAGTGTTTTACAGAATCTCAGAAATGAAAAACCTCGCTATCACTCTGTTTTTAAACATTTTCCTCGATTGTGTAAAAACCAGTTTGCAACCTTGCATCGTAATATATTATTTCATGATCATTTAAATACTAGAATTTGTTGTCACATATTGATTTATGGGTACATTTTTGAGGCATTGCCTGTTGTGCGAATTGGTAGGTGGATGACGCCGCCGCAACTATATAAAGATACATGAGCGGAATTCGCGCAAAAGTTTAAAATAAAACCTGCTGCAACCAAGTAGGCGTTTCACCTACCCTGCAACGGTTTGCCACATTGTAAATTAATTCGTTACATTTCTTATGCAACATTTTCCGATAACATACGGACACGTTAACCAAAAACTGAGTAAAATAATTCTGATTATGGACAGAGGCGTAAGCCAGCTTATTTCCAAAGGCCTCAAGATATCAGATTGAATTTTATTTTTATTCGCATTTCACTTGAGATTATTTTTAGTGTGTTAAATTAATTATTGTATATATATGTTATATCGCAGATTTTCGCGGATATAAGTATGAATATGAAAGTTTTCTTGGGTTTTCCGCGTCTTGGATTCAAGTCCGGCCTCTGCCCACTAATTCCGACGTTTCGGCATGATCCCATATGAATAATAAGTTCCAGTCACAGGTTTAGGTCTTATGTAATAAAATGCATAGAGTTTTCGCTGTGGTCCTTCTCCGAAGACGTACACCCATCCAAGGTTTTCCGTTAAGGATGGGTGTACGTCTTCGGAAACGGACCACAGCGAAAACTCTGTATTTTATTATATAAGACCTAAACCTGTGACTCGAACTTATTATTCCCTGATAATGGCATGTGGGATCATGCCGAAACGTCGCAATCAGTGGCCAGAGGCCGAACTTGAATCCAAGACGCGGAAAACCCAAGAAAACTTTCATATTCATATATATATATATATATATATAAACGTCCACCGCTGTGGTCTCGAGGTAGCGTGCTGCTTTGTCACGCAGCGGGCCCGGGTTCGATTCCCGCTCGGGACAGGCTCCTGGGTGAGGTTTTTTCGGGGTTTTCCCCACCTTTAAGACAAATGTCAGGAAGGTCCCCGAAAATCATCGATTACCATCCTTATCATCATCATCATCATCATCATCATCATCCTTCACCAGTGTGGAAAGCAACGGGAAGCTATCACACCTATAATTCCCTAGTAAAACTGCAAATCATAGCATGAAAATGCTATGATTGCAGTGAAAGACATGTCCTCGGGCAGAATTACTATGGATGGGTGTATAAACAGACAAGGCAGTTTTCTGTACTTTGACTTTTTAAGTTACCGCACTAGATCAGAATAACACTATTTTATAAATTCATTACTAGTCCCTAGTTGTGAGTGTAAATTCAAATAATCCCGAATAAAATTTTTCTGAACTCAAAATCGAAAGTTCGATTTCCGGCGAGAAAAAAATCGTATGGAAATATTAAACCTAAAATTACTCTGTTTTATGTAATTTGCTGGTTGGATCTTCTGTATTTTTATATATTTTGCAAAAAAAAAAAAAAGAGAGTAAGAAACAGTGAAGCAGAAAAAAAAATCTTAAATAACTATGACATTATAAAACTATAATGAGGTTTGTTTAGTTTTATGAGTAAATGATTATTTGTTGAAATTTAAGAAGAAAGTAATAGAACATTGTTTTACGTGTTATTTCCCGGTGAATAATAGTTTATTTAAAGGGTGTGAGTGTGCTGTGAAGAGGAAATGTTGACTCCATGAATCCTGAATAGAGTTCTTTGTTTGTATCATTCGTCGTCTCCTATAATTCTTTAAATTGGCAACAATCCCTTCTGAAAACAGCACCGGTAAACTAACATAATAAATATTAACAGAAAAATTGTATTTTTTTACGACAGTTACCTGCCAAGATTTGGTTGCCAATTTACGTAAGTCTTGGGTATACATATCTATAAAGATATCTAAATATTTTTCTAATTTATATTAGAAAATGTTGTGGATTAATAATATAAGTATGTTAACATTTTGTTTAAAAAAGACACTAACGTAATACATATGAACAGAAAAATTGTATTGTTTTGCGGCTGTTACCAGCCAAGATGTAAGTTGCCAATTTACCTAAGTCTGGCTTACATATTGTTTTCTGAGTTAGGTGAACTTGAAATACCTGAGATACGAATCTTAACAAGCTCATGGTAGCCTTCGTTCTCAGTTCTCACAGTTTTTCTGGTTTGTTTCGTGATTTCTTTACAATAGTATTAGAAAATGTGCCAAGTATCCTTATGAAAACCTCATACGAACTCGGCAAAATGTTGTAACATTCTAGGCCCGCGGGCCGAATAATGACCTCCATAAATTTCTATCCAGGCCCTGCAAGCCTATGGCATTTTAATAAATTAAAATATGCTAAGGGTAGGCCTATATTATTAGTCTATCAGAAATGAAACAGGAACTTGTGAAATATAACGACATAACAAGAAAACTAGTTTAAATTAACATCGCTTATAATAAACAACAATAATAATTATTATTATTATTAGGCCCTAATATTTATTTATTTATTTTAATAAGTTTCTCATTATTTCAGAACATATTCGTGCGCCTAGTTAATCTACTGACATATATTGACTTAGGCTTTCACGGCCGGAGTTGCTATGATGATCTTGAAGAAGATTTCCGGGCTGTTGGTCGTGGTCTTGAGGCTTGTAGTTCCCCGACGTTTCGCCAGAGACTGCGTCCGGCATCCTCAAGGGTTGTCTTGGATCCCGGATGCAGTCTCTGGCGAAACGTTGGGGAACTACAAGACCACGGCCAACAGCCCGGAAATCTTCTACAAGATCATCATAATCTACTGTCATTCCAATCTCCATCGTCTAAACCTTTTTTCTCCTCACGCTGTTCAAAACACATCAATCCAGTTTTTTTATAGTTCTACCAAGTGGCACCCATTCTAGCATTTTTTTTGGAAATCTGCCATCTGTCATTCTTTTTATATGACCATACCATTGTAATTATTTGTATTTCATGAAATCCACAACTGAATTTTGAACATTTATATTTTATTTACGCTGATTTTTTTTTATTATTTTATATGTTATATAAATACCAGCTGAACTCATCCAAATATTCATTTCTGTAGAATTTAATTTACTTATCGTTCTTGATTTGAATTCATATCCGTCCTCTTAAAATATATATTTTGAATTCTATTCTATTCTATAGTGCTATAGTGATCTTCCCGAGGGCAGGTCTTTCATTGCAATCCTAGCATTTTCATCCTATGCTTTGCTAGCGAATTATATGTGTGATAGCTTTCCGGTGAAATGATGATAACGATAAGGATGGTGATGATGGCAGGATGATTTTCGGGGACCGTTGGGCCCTAGGCTTTCTGATATTTGTCTTACAGGTGAGGAAACCCCCCCCCCCCGACAAAACCTCACCCAGGAGTCTGGAATCGAACCGGGACTCGCTGCGTGACATGGCAACACGTTCTTTTGATTATCTCATAATAATAATAATAATAACACACAACTATAATAGGGCCTATGATCCGCGCCATCTTGATTCTTTTAAATTTGGCCCGCGATACAAATAACTTTTTGTTTCTGCTTCACTGTATTCTTTTATTTTAATTTTTTTTTTATTTTGAGAATTTTCCTCATCATTGAGGGTTTCTCCAACCAATCTTAGTAATGATCATGAGTTTTTTTAAGTACACAAATGACTACGGACTTATAGACTATCAGTTTGCAACAAACATTCACAAATTTTCCTTAATTAAAGTTCACCAACGTTCTCTGTCCTCTGTGTCTTCATCCGTTACACCAAATTTCCTCATTGAATTCTGAATGTTGTTCTTGGTCTTCCTTTTCTGCTCCTTTCAATTTTCCATACATAGACAACCTTTGGTAGTCTTCCATCCTGCAATTCTTCTTACATGACCACACCATTTTATTTTAATAATAATTATTATAAACAGTGAAGTGTTTCATAATCCTGCAAATACACAGCCTGTGTCGCGAGAATCCACGCAATTTTTACAAATTACCACGCACTTTAATGACAGAAACTGCTGCAAAGTGAAATACTAGTATGCATATTACGTCACAGATGCATTTCTGTTCAGATTTAAAAGTTACTAAATGTGTCAGATATCGTGGGCGACGAGTGGGCGAGGTTAATTTTGGAAAAACTTAATCTCGTATTTAATCCTAGTACATCACATCTATGTTTATTAAAAGTGCATTTATCATACACGTAGGTGTTTTTTAATCAGTATGATATGTTAAAATAATTCCCCAGCTATTTTTAAGCGTTAGATAAAACTAATGTTTTTATTACATATATTTTTAGTTCGATTATTGTGACTATTTAACTCATAGACCGATAATCGTGCCTCTTCCTGTTGATAATCGTGCCTCTTCCTGTTGATAATCGTGCCTCTTCCTGTTGATAATCGTGCCTCTTCCTGTTGATAATCGTGTCACTTCCTGTTGATAATCGTGTCACTTCCTGTTGATAACCGTGCCACTTCCTGTTGATAATCGTGCCACTTCCTGTTGATAACCGTGCCACTTCCTGTTGATAATCGTGTCACTTCCTGTTGATAATCGTGCCACTTCCTGTTGATAATCGTGCCACTTCCTGTTGATAATCGTGTCACTTCCTGTTGATAATCGTGTCACTTCCTGTTGATAATCGTGTCACTTCCTGTTGATAACCGTGCCACTTCCTGTTGATAATCGTGTCACTTCTTGTTGATAATCGTGTCACTTCCTGTTGATAATCGTGCCTCTTCCTGTTGATAATCGTGCCTCTTCCTGTTGATAATCGTGTCACTTCCTGTTGATAATCGTGTCACTTCCTGTTGATAACCGTGCCACTTCCTGTTGATAATCGTGCCACTTCCTGTTGATAACCGTGCCACTTCCTGTTGATAATCGTGTCACTTCCTGTTGATAATCGTGCCACTTCCTGTTGATAATCGTGCCACTTCCTGTTGATAATCGTGTCACTTCCTGTTGATAATCGTGTCACTTCCTGTTGATAATCGTGTCACTTCCTGTTGATAACCGTGCCACTTCCTGTTGATAATCGTGTCACTTCTTGTTGATAATCGTGTCACTTCCTGTTGATAATCGTGTCACTTCCTGTTGATAATCGTGCCTCTTCCTGTTGATAATCGTGCCACTTCCTGTTGATAATCGTGTCACTTCCTGTTGATAACCGTGCCACTTCCTGTTGATAATCGTGCCTCTTCCTGTTGATAATCGTGTCACTTCCTGTTGATAATCGTGCCACTTCCTGTTGATAATCGTGTCACTTCCTGTTGATAATCGTGCCTCTTCCTGTTGATAATCGTGCCACTTCCTGTTGATAATCGTGTCACTTCCTGTTGATAACCGTGCCACTTCCTGTTGATAATCGTGCCTCGTCCTGTTCGTAATGAGAGATATCTCCGCAAATTAACTTGTTTGACGAGGATATCGATTCAACAATGTACGATCGATATGGTACATCAAGAAATGCCAAAGGAAACAACTTAAAAAATTACCAAAGAAAAGTTCTGTTACTCTAAAAAAATTACTGAATGTTGTATAATGAATCTGCATTATTGTTATTAGTTACTTCTCATACAATCATCTGTTATTGATTTTTCCCAAGCCCAAAGATATTTAACAGTAAAGATATGTTATTTATAACTATCCAGCCAGCTTACAAATCGCCCGGAAGTAAGATCGGAATACATAACCTCACATTTGGTAAATATTAAACAATATAATTATTTTTAACTTCTGATGTATTATTCGCTAAATAGTAACTCCAAATCCTGCCCAAGTAGTTATACAATTAGCTTGCATTACTTAGACAAAGTAGATTAACTACTCAATAACCCGTAGGTTCATGGCCGCACGGACATAAGCTGTACATGCGTTCTTATCCTGAGTTAATGTTTTCCAGTCACCCCCTGTATGGTTCACTTCCCTCAAATCATTGTTAATGTTATTCCTGGATTACCCACTGCCTGCTTTCAATCTGCTCTTCCTACAAGAATTTTCGATGCAGATAAATGGATTCAAAATAAAAATATAAAATACCAAAAGATAACACACCAGCAATTGAGCAGTATCGGTAATCCAGACGGTTATTCTTACATAGCTAATCCGCTTTCAATTGTCGATCGGCTAAATTTTCTAGTTAAGGTTTATTCCAAATGTATTTATCATAAGTAATGCCACGAGTAATTTCCAAACTTATCTAGAGATTATGGAAATCAAGAGTGGCATTTGTTAGGATTATTTAACGAATACAATTAAGCTGTTTACTCACAAACCATTATTTAAATATAGTTATTTTAAAATATTTATATATTTAATGTAAACGGCGATGTTTGAAAACGAGTGAGAAATGTTATGTTTCACTTGTTCATCACTGCAACCAGATCATATTTATTGCCAAATAGAATCGCAATATTGTAAGAATGCACCCTAGTGGAGAAAAATGAAACATATCATTGCAGGTTATTAATTAATTTCTAATGTCCTGTAAATATGTCAATTATATTTTTCTGCAATGTAGATTCCTGGGAAATAATACGTTTAAGAAAGTGCAAACAGTGGTTTCTTTTTTTTTTAATGGTATATTTAATTGCTACAAATGCTTTTCTATTATACCTCGCAAGCAGAATCTGGTTACATTCGTGCACTATATACAATCTGGGAGTCACTTGATAAAATGAAAGTGACAAAATCGAGGTGAAACACGACTGTGATTGGTGTAAAACAAAATTCATTGAAATGTGATTGGTCATTGACTCCCATTTGGGGCATCTATAATACAAATGTCGAAACAAATAAACAATCCGGACATCGTTCGGTTGTGCAAAATCACTTAATGCATCTTGTGCTGATGTTGACCTTCAATAAAATAACAAACGTCCACCGCTGTGGTCTCGAGGTAGCGTGCTGCCTTGTCACGCAGCGGGCCCGGGTTCGATCCCCGGTCGGGACAGTTTTTCTGGGTGAGGTTTTTATCGGGGTTTTTCCTCACCTGTCAGACAAATGTCAGGAAACTTTAAGGCCCAGACAGTCCCCGAAATCATGTGGCTATCGCAATTATCATCATTCATATTCATCTTAGATTAAACTTAGGATTTGGGACTCTCCTGGCGCACCATTATCATCATCGGGGCAACGTAACTCCGCCTTCCAAGCGCCCCAACCTCAGAAGTGGGTTATAAGTACGCCAAGCCAGGAGAGAACACCAGGAATGTCGAAAGACAACCTGGGTCATTTGCAAAATAAATAAATAAATAAAATAAAATAACAAACTGAGAAATTACAATAATTAATGATGTCTATTAAAAGAAACAATAAAACAGAAATTACAATTTTTGAAAGAAAAATTTTAAGAAGAATATTTGGACCAAATAGAGGAACTGATAACTGTTGGAGAATCAAAACAAATAACGAACTAAACAAATTAATAAAAAATCAGAACATAGTAAACCATATAAGATCTCTCAGAATTGGTTGGCTTGGACATTTGATAAGAATGGATGATCAGAGACTGGTCAAAAAACTCTACAAATGGAAACCTATAGGAGGCAGAGCTGTAGGAAGACCGAAGATCAGATGGAAGGATGACACAATGAACGATCTAAGGAAAATGAAAGTGACTAATTTGAATATGACAAGAGACAGATTGGCATGGAGGAGGATTGTTGAGAAGGCCAAAACTTTCACTTTTGAAATTGTCGTGCCTTAAGTTGATGATGATGATGTTGTCTATATTGTAGGAAATATGTGGCCTACTTTTTTTTTTTCAAATTTAAAAAAATAATCATGGGAAATTTTAAAATAAAAAAAATATCAGCATTCAAATGCTGATCCGTTAATTGAAGAGTAACAATGGAAGAGAATGGTGTTTTATTATGTGCCGGTATATTTAAATATAGTTGCAAGTTGCCAGAAATTGGAGCTAATTTGGTAAACAAGTGAGATATGGACTAGAATAATGTGTGTCGGGAATGTGTGTTAATAAGTGAACCAAGTGGCTAAAATTACCACGAGTTTTGGTGCCAACTGAGTCAGCATTCACTGGGACGTTATGAATGTGCTTCTTATTAGTGGGAAAGATGCAACTGCATTATCTTTCTACATCTTCACATTGAAATTCAATTATTTACACAATTCAAAATCGTTTGTTTCCTTGATCTAAATGTAAAAACTATAATTCGTACATTTGCAACGTGCAAAACATTCAAATCAGTACGAAAAGCTTGAAATAACCCCAGCTAACTTCTATGTCGACGCGGGTCAAATTAATAATCTCAAACTGTAAAAATGTAATTACATCATCATCCAGGGATTAAACCTGTTGGCTCGTTCCGGTTTCATGTATTGTTAAAATTGTTCAGACCATCTTCTGTGTGGGCGACCAACATTTCTCCTTCCGTGTGGTTTATAATTTAGTAGTAATTTTGCAAATCTTCCTTCTGGCATTCTATCAATATGGTCTTTCCAGTCGTTCCTATATTTAATTATTCGGTCCGTAAGTTTGAAAATATTTGTTCCTTTCTTATATCTTCATTTCTTTTCTTATCCAGCAGAGTATATCCTGCTATATTTCTTAAAAATCACATCTCAACTGTTTCCAATCTTTGTTCTTGTCTTTTAGTGATCGTCCAACATTCTGATCCATACATCAATACAGGAACAGCCATTACTTTATAAAATTTAATTTTTGTTTCTTTTCTTGTGTTTTTAAGGGTTCTAGTGCCACACATTAGATTACATTTATTTTGTCATTATTGTAATTACCTTCTTCAAATGTGCCTTCATTTCATTGACTCCAAATTTTAAATAGTCTATAACAACCAATTTAATCACTCGCCGCTTGTTTAAATGTTATTTCGCAGACCGCTATTATAAGTTAATAAACGCAGACAATCAGTGGCGGCTCGCTGATTACAAGGAGCGAAAAACTCTCTCACATCACCCATGAGGAGTGAGAAAATAATGAAATATGGCATGAATATTAATTGTTAATAGCCTTCTTCCTGATGAAATATTCATATGACATGTTTATTCAGTTCTAAGGATTTACTATAGGCCCACTCGCCCCTTAACCACACACATTTTAATTGAATTTTAAATCCGAAACATAAAATGTTAAAACCTAACTAAAAATATAGTTTATTTTGTAAATTCTGCTCATTTTGTTTATTTAGTTCCAACAAATAATGGAAAGTCGAGAAAATAATTGAACAAGTGAATTATTTATAAAGTAAAATATTCAAATAAATACCTTAAAATGTTCCGTCGTCCTCAACTATGTTTTTTAAAACTGTAGGCCTTTCAGAAACCTCTTCCATCTTCAGCAGAAGGGGATGTGGTGCTGACTGTTTTTGTATAATTTCATATATCATTTAATTTTTCATTATAAGGTAATGGCAGTTCCCATTGTGACATATGGATGAGAGAAGTGGGCCATGAATAGATCAGACAGAAGATTACTAGAAACATCAGAGATGAAGTTCCTCAGATACTTTGCAGGATGTACTCTAAGAATGAAACAATTAGGCAAAGACTCAAAATTTTTAATATAAATGAAAAAATATAAAACTATGAACAAAAATGGCATGAACATATTTTAAAAATGGACTCTTCTAGGCTAACAAAACAAGCACTGTTGTACCAGCCTCAAGGCTATAGAGATGTGGGAGAAGAATTGTGAGAGCGGAACAGGTCGACAGCCTCCATGAAGATGATGATATGATTGTTCATCTCAACGGAATTGTATTATGAATTATTATTTATGTGCTTTAGGGTCTTTTTGTCGCATAAAAATGAATAAAAATATTTTTTTAATAATACGACTCGTGTTTTTAATCCTATAAAATTGATAAAGATTTTAGAATATGAAATGACGTTGTTTCTTGCTTAGATATGCGAGGAGATACTAAAGGACAACACGCACACACTAATGAGTAACACTAAGAAATTAGCACTGGAAGTAAATATCAATAAAACTAAATATATGGTCACATGTAGAAATACATTATATAATGGAAATGGACAGCTAATGACAAATGAGGGAAATTTTGAGGAAGTGGGTGAATTCAAATACCTAGGAACAATAATCACAAATAGGAATGAGATGCACAAATAAATTAAACATAGGCTCAATTCTGGAAATGCGTGCTATTATGCATTGCAGAGACTCTTGATGACCCAACTCCTTTCAAAAAACGTTAAGCTGAAAATATATAAAACCATTATTCTACCAGTTATATTATATGGGTGCGAAACATGGACTCTTACTTTAAGGGAGGAAAGAAGATTACAAGTATTTGAGAATAAAGTACTTAAGAAAATTTTTGGACCAAAGAGAGATTAACAGACAGGTGAATGGAGAAGACTACATAACAATGAACTACATGGTCTTTATAGGAAGCCAGATATAATAAGAACAGTCAAGTCTCGTAGACTGCGATGGGCAGGACATGTTGCACGTATGGGGAATGAAATACTTGCATGGAAGCTTCTTGTAGGAAAGCCAGAGGGAAAACGCCCAGTTGGTAGACCAAGAATGAGGTGGGAGAATAACATTAACTATGATTTGAGGGAAGTAGATTATACAGGGAATGATTGGAAAGGATTAGCTCAGGATAGGGGTGCATGGAGAGCTTATGTCCGCGCGGCCATGAACCTACGGGTTCGATAGTGCCAGTGAGTAAGATATGTCCATTTAAGACGTTAAAGAGATTGTAAATAAGTAAAGAAAATGTACAATTTTTCGCTTTATGTATACCACACCAAAACAATGACATGCACATTTTTTTTGACTGGGCTGGTTAAAGAAGCGACATTGAATAAAGGGACAGGGAATGTACGGTGAGTAATAGTTTATGAGAGTGAGAAAGCGCGGTCATAATTACGTACGAACACTTTGTATTCACTAATTATAAATAGCAGCAAGTGGATAGTTGCAATGTTCCATCTAACAAGATGAATACATTTCAAAACTAAAATCTACATTAATAACAACTGTCCTAGATACTGTGTTCCATTAAAATAGTTCTCATTTCCCAATAGGCCTACGTTTGTAGACTTTAAAAACGAAGAAGGCGTTTCTCATTCTTTCATTATTCAAAATTTAGACCTACGCGTGTTTACAAGTTCAGGAATTACGAACAGTGAAGAAATACAGAGATCATTTTATAACCTAAATTAGATTTGAGATAGTCCACCGCTGTGGTCTCGAGGTAGCGTGTTGCCTTGTCACGCAGCGGGCCCGGGTTCAATCCCCGGTCGGGGCAGTTTTTCTGGGTGAGGTTTTTCTCGGGGGTTTTCCTCACCTGTAAGACAAATGTCAAGAAAACTTTAAGGCCCAAACGGTCCCCGAAATCATATGGCCATCATCATCATTCTTATCATTATCATCATCATCATCCTTCACCGGTGTGGAAAGCAACGGGAAGCTACCACACCTACAATTCCCTAGTAAAGCTGCAAAGCTTAGCATGCAAGTGCTATGATTGCTGCGAAAGACCTGCCTTCGGGCAGAATTACTATGGATGGAGATTTGAGATGGTCTCGGAATTATCACAATTTGGTAGTCAAAGTAATGTTCCTTGCGAAATTTACTTCAGTAAGATGCGATCCGCTATATTTGTTCAGAGACCGCTAAAATACGCATCAATTACCTTACATTTGTTACGTCATCATCATCAAACTTCACGGATTAGGTCTTTGTCTGTTTAGATCTCACATCTGTTCAGCCCAGCGCTTTCTTGGTCTTCCTACCGATCTTCGCCCTCCAGGATTACACATCAGTGCCATCTTTAGTATCCTATTCTCTGTCATTCTTTGCAGATGTTCTATCCAATTGTTCCTGTGTTCTTCTATTCGTTGAAGAAGTGGTTGTACTTTTAGTTCCTCTCTAATATTCTCATTTCTAACATGTTCTTCTCTTCTTCTTCTTCTTCTTCATTTCACGGGCTAGGCAAAAATTGCCTGTTCCGCCTCACAGTTGTTCCGTCCATCTTTTCCCTGGGCTTGTAGTTGAATGCTGCTGTTGGTAATCTTGTTACATTCGTGTTCTTCTCTTGTACAATCTTTGCTTAGACCGTAGGAATGCCATTCCCGCTGCTTGAATTTTACTTTTTTTCCTTTTTCCTTAAGGACCCAGGCCTCACTTCCATACATCGCCATCGTTGAGTAAAGTCTTAGCTGCGTATCCTTTCTTACTTTGTTCTTCAATGTTCGTCTCATTGTTCCACAAATATGTTCACATTTCTTCATTTTCTTATTTAGGCCTATGTCTTGTTCTTCTTCGTAAGTTATATCGCAGCCCAAATGCTGGAAGTGTGAAACCTGTTCCAAAACTTTATATCTTATTACTACTTCTGTTCTTACTGGGTACTTTCCATGGAACGTCATTACTTTAGTTTTTAATTTTGAAATTATCATATTTCTTACATATATTTTTTAATTGGTAGACTGCTTTTTGTGCTTGTACTCCCTGTCAAAAATCAATACTATGTCAACTGAAAAACATAATGCATTCAATGTTTTATTTCGTCCAATTTTGAAACCCTTATGAAGTAATTGTTTCCATTCATCAAGAATGTCTTCCAAATATATATTAAAAAGCGTTGGAGAAAGGCTACACCCCCTGTTTTAGATGGTATGTTAATTTAATTCACTAACAGTAAGTTATACAGCGAAACTTTAAGCTCTAAAAATTGTAATTTTAGGTCAAATTCGAATTCGAGAATTTGAACAAACTCGATTTCGAGAAGTCGAAAAACTCGATTTCGAGAAGTCGAAAAACTCGATTTCGAGAAGTCGAAAAACTCGATTTCGAGAAGTCGAAAAACTCGAATTCGAGAAGACGAATAAACTCGATTTCGAGAAGTCGAAAAACTCGATTTCGAGAAGTCGAAAAACTCGATTTCGAGAAGTCGAAAAACTCGAATTCGAGAAGTCGAACAAACTCGAATTCGAGAAGTCGAACAAACTCGAATTCGAGAAGACGAACAAACTCGATTTCGAGAAGTCGAAAAACTCGATTTCGAGAGGTCGAACAAACTCGATTTCGAGAAGTCGAACAAACTCGAATTCGAGAAGTCGAACAAACTCGAATTCGAGAAGTCGAACAAACTCGAATTCGAGAAGACGAACAAACTCGAATTCGAGAAGACGAACAAACTCGAATTCGAGAAGTCGAAAAACTCGATTTCGAGAAGTCGAACAAACTCGAATTCGAGAAGTCGAACAAACTCGAATTCGAGAAGTCGAACAAACTCGAATTCGAGAAGACGAACAAACTCGAATTCGAGAAGTCGAAGAAACTCGAATTCGAGAAGTCGAACAAACTCGAATTCGAGAAGACGAACAAACTCGAATTCGAGAAGTCGAACAAACTCGATTTCGAGAAGTCGAAAGCTCGATTTCGAGAAGTCGAACAAACTCGAATTCGAGAAGTCGAACAAACTCGAATTCGAGAAGACGAACAAACTCGAATTCGAGAAGTCGAACAAACTCGAATTCGAGAAGTCGAACAAACTCGAATTCGAGAAGTCGAACAAACTCGAATTCGAGAAGACGAACAAACTCGATTTCGAGAAGTCGAAAAACTCGATTTCGAGAAGTCGAAAAACTCGATTTCGAGAAGTCGAAAAACTCGATTTCGAGAAGTCGAACAAACTCGAATTCGAGAAGTCGAACAAACTCGAAATCGAGAAGTCGAACAAACTCGAATTCGAGAAGACGAACAAACTCGAATTCGAGAAGACGAACAAACTCGATTTCGAGAAGTCGAAAAACTCGATTTCGAGAATTCGAAAAACTCGATTTCGAGAAGTCGAACAAACTCGAATTCGAGAAGTCGAAAAACTCGATTTCGAGAAGTCGAAAAACTCGATTTCGAGAAGTCGAAAAACTCGATTTCGAGAAGTCGAAAAACTCGATTTCGAGAAGTCGAAAAACTCGATTTCGAGAAGTCGAAAAACTCGATTTCGAGAAGTCGAAAAACTCGAATTCGAGAAGACGAACAAACTCGAATTCGAGAAGACGGACAAACTCGAATTTGGGAAGACGAACAAACTCGAATTCGAGAAGACGAATAATCTCGAAATCGGTAAGACGTACAATCTGGATTTCGAGAAGACGCACATTCTCGATTTCGAGAAGACGAACAATCACAATTTCGAGAAGACGAATATGTAAGACAAATGTCAGAAAGTTTAGGGCCCAACGGTCCCCGAAAATCATCCGGCCTTCATCATCATCCTTATCTTTATCATCATCCTTCACCGGTGTGGAAAGCAACGCGAAGCTACGACACCTATAATTCCCTAGTAAAGTTGCAAAGCATAGCATAAAAATGCTATGATTGTAGTGAAAGACCTGCCCTCGGACAGAATTACTGTGGATGGATTTTATTTAACGGGGCTCATTAGAAAATTAGGCCTTTAGCGTCGTAATTAAAATCTGGACGTGAAAGGGTCGACAAATTGTGCTCAGATGCCTCTTACTTCAGCCTTGGGATTCTTTTATATCATATGTTCAACTCAGGGTCTGGTCGAGGGATGAGAAAGTCCCTATATTTATAGAGATCCTTATCTGAAGCACCGTCATAGGAGCGGATGAACGAAATGGACGGATATGGAGAAATGGTGGAATGACATTTTTGACAGGGGAAAACGGGAGAAACCCTATAAAAAGTGGCCAAACTCTATTTCGTTCATTTATTTATCCACCACCACCCACTCGGGCATAATGCCCTTATCCCCGGGTCTGCTCTATGTCCCTAACTACTATCTAATCTTTATTGAATAAATAAACATAATACATACAGTTTGTGAAGTATAGATGTTACATAAAATGAAAAGTATTGTGTGTTTGTTTGTGTTTAGTGATACATAAAATAAATATACATAATACTTAAAGTAATGATAATTGTTTTGATGATACGTGATATGAGAGTAATTTGTTTGTTTGTGTTGGTGTATGTGTGTGTGTAATTTGTATTTGCTGTTTGTGTTTGTGTGTGATTATGAAGATGGGAATGTTAATGACGGATCATCCTTCTGCCATCTTCTTCAGTTCTTAATCGTAGAACTCTACCGATGTAGCGTGTGATTGCTTCCTTGTCCAGTTCTCCAGGGGCGGCGGCCAGTGGACTCCTCCCTCCATAGCTGCAAACTCGAGTTCCCTTCTGAAGACACCGTACTTAGTGCAATGATATAACACATGAGTGACGGTGTCCTCTTCAGGGTTGTTGCAGTCGCACGCAGCTGTTTCGGCGAGTCCTCTCTCAAACAGTTTACCCTTGAAATGCCCGGACAGCAATTGAGTCACGTTGTGGTTCGGCACTATCCATGGCATGCGCATTCACGCTCGTCCTGAGTTTGACGACCATGCTGTTCTTGTTCCCATTGTTGTTGCCATTTTTCCTCAAGGTGAGCATCGATGATTCTATAGGCTGCGTCCCGTTCATCTGGCTCTGTGTAAAGCTCGGGGGTGAGAACTGACTGTTCAATGTAGATCGGGAGTCCTCTACGCGAGGTTCAATATAAAGATCGATGGGAAGTTCTCCTGCTATCACAGGTCGCGATACTGTGTTGTATGCTTTGGTGCCCCGAATGAGGACTTGTCGTTGTGCTGCTAGTAGCTTTCTTTTCTGTTTGTTGTTGAGCTTACGTGCCCATCCATGGGCAGCTTAGGCGCAGATTTGTTGGTAGAGCGTCTTATATAGTATCAGATAGTTGACAGTTTGATATCCCCAGTTCTGGCCGCCAAGTCGTGTCATTGCATGGACCTTTTTGCCTTTCCTTCGTTCACCATGAAATCCACATGGAGTGACCGAGATTTGATCTCCAGACCCCTG
Source organism: Diploptera punctata (assembly GCA_030220185.1). Lineage (NCBI taxonomy): Eukaryota > Metazoa > Arthropoda > Insecta > Blattodea > Blaberidae > Diploptera > Diploptera punctata. The sequence goes on from JASPKZ010007829.1 coordinate 1,565,779, forward strand.
CGGTGAGAGACGGTCTAACCGCTTGCGCCAACGGAGCCGCCAGACATTCCTTTGCATGGCATAGGCCTACAACTTTACTTCCCTTTCGAAGGAAACCATACTCATGATTTTTATTTATTTATGTACAGATTGTTAATGTTTACACATCATTCTGTGCCTGAAGTTTTATTTCCCTTCTCCACTCGTCTCTATCCATGCACTCCATGTCCTCCTGTCTTCTTGTTCTCATTCCAGTTCTTATTTCTTGCATCCACGAGTTCCGAGGTCTTGCTTTCCTCCTTCTTCCAGGTGGACACCATTCCAATGTTTTCCGGGGTAATCTTTCTTCTTGCATTCGTCGTACGTGTCCATACCAATTCAATTGCTTACCGCTGTGGTGTCGAGGTAGCGCGCTGCCTTGTCACGCAGCGGGCCCGGGTTCGATCCCCGGTCGGGGCAGTTTTTCTGGGTGAGGTTTTTATCGGGGTTTTTCCTCACCTGTAAGACAAATGTCAGGAAAACTTTAAGGCCCAAACGGTCCCCAAAATCATATGGCCATCATCTTTATCATCATTATCCTTATCATTATCATTATCATCATCATCCTTCACCGGTGTGGAAAGCAACGGGAAGCTACCACACCTACACAATTCCCTAGTAAAGCTGCAAGCATAGCATCAAAATGCTATGATTGCAATGAAGGACCTGCCTTCGGGCAGAATTACTATGGATGGATGGATACCGTATATAATCTACTATTGAATATCTAATAATTTTTTCTCGTATGACAGTATTTCTTATTTTTTCTAATTTTGAACATCTTGCTGCTCTCCTCAAGAAATCCATTTCCATTGACATAAGTTTTTGTTGGATTTCCAAACTTCAGCTCCATATGTGACAGTACTTCTCACTATTGAATTATATATTTGTAACTTACTCATCATTTTTACGTCCTTAAAATTAATTGAATCTGGCCGGGTTTGAACACATTACTTTACCGGATCGATTTACTTTTTTTAGGATGTCATTTGTGTCGTGTTGTTTATGGACACTCCTGAACTTGATTAGTTCATTTGCCTCTCCAAGCTACCCAACTATCTAAATGTAGAACACAGGCTATTTCTTCTCTGTGACAAATCATTATTCGGATAACTAATGTATCTGTTTAATTCCGCTGATTTATTTATGGTGCTAAGTGTTTTCTCGATCCTGTCATCAATTATAATTTATCGTCACAACATTTTTATACAATTTGAGTCGTGCGATCGGCATTGAAAACTCAAAACTTTCAGTGATATTCTAAGATCAATATCAGGAGTAAAATATAAAATACAACTACGCTACAAAATTAAATAATAAAATATTATATTTAATTACCTACTTATAGTAATGGCAAACATAGAAATATATACGTAGTAATAATAATAATAATAATAATAATAATAATAATAATAATAATAATAATAATAATAATAATAATGAAATTTCTGCGACGAACTGTAGGTTATAGCCTTCTAGACCACCAAAGAAATTCAACAATAGCCAGAGAGTTAAACATCGTACCTATATCTGAATACCTCCAAGAATATAGAAACAATTGGCTAGCCCATATTCAGCGCATGGATCGTCACAGAATACCAAAACAAATTCTTCACTACATTCCTCGAGGCAGAAGATCTGTGGGTCGACCTTTTCGGAGACGGCGGGAGACCGTAACGGCCCACTGGGCCTAATACTTGAAAGGCAGATAATGATGATGATAATAATAATAATAATAATAATAATAATAATAATAATAATAATAATAATAAAAATAATAATGTTTTATTTATTCTGGCAGAGTTAAGGTCATAAGGTCTTCTCTTCGACTCGACCAGCACAAATACAAATAAATATTTGACAATATAGATATACACTATACTAATTATAAAGAGTCAAAAGATATATGTAGTCTAAACCCGATCTACGTTGTGACTAAATTTCTAAAAAGTTAGAGAACTGTGACGTAAAAATAGAATTTTAATTTTTATGAGGCGAATTGTGCTTTATATATTGTGTTTGTGGTTGGAGTTCCCATATTATTTACCTTAGTTTAATCTTTCCCTTTATAGATACTTTTACATGTCCAGTGCCACCGGGTCTTAAAGGAAAGCAATCTATCGGGAGAGGATTTTTAAATTTGAATCACACTCATACTTTTTTTGACTGCACAAGAATATGGAGACCCTTCGTGGTCGAGGCATATGCTTAATGTCAGGACCAACTCCGAGAAAACATTAATATTTAAGTCAAGACACATAATTTACTCATTTATTGACACAAACCTAGGCGAATATGACATGGTTGATTACGATGGTCAGATCATGTTCGGGGACCAAATGAGACATAAAGCTTCTCAACATTTTTTTTTCTTACAGGCGAAAAAAAAGTCCGAAAAAAATTTTCACCCAGGAAACTTGTCCCGACTAGAGATCGAACCCGGACCCGCTCCGTTTGAGGCAACGCGTTACCCTGAGACCACAGCGCGCGACCAATATTCAACTAGCAAAGTAACCTAGTTCCATGTAACTGCCCAAGTTTATTGCGTGTAAAAAATATCGAGCTTAAATCTCAAGTGAAAATTGAAAATGTCAACAATTTAGTGAATTCGAAGTCTATCATATAATAGTCCGCTGTCGTCTCGAGGTAGCGCGCTGCCTTTGTCACGCAGCGGGCCCGGGACGGGCTTCCTGGGTGAGTTTTTTTTCGGGGTTTTTCCTCATCTGTAAGACAAATGTCAGGTAGCTCTGAGGCCCAAAAGATCCCCGAACGTCATCTGGCCATGATCATCAACCTTATCATCACCATCCCCAGTGTGGAAAACAACGGGAAGCTACCGCACTTATAATTCCCTAGTAAAACTGCAAAAGCATGGCATGAAAATGGTATGATTGCAGTGAAGGATCTGCCCTAGGACAGAACACTATGGAAATCATATGATAATGTTCATAGTTAGATTGCAGTCTTTCAGTCTTCTTTAGACACTGTTTGTGGCGAAAATTATTTATTTTTTAAGTGGAAAAATGTTGTTCCTCAGATGGTTATGAGTACATTAAAATAACTTACATTTAGATATATGTACTACAATTAACACTTTTATTGGGCAGCAGATTAAACGAAAAGCTTCATGTCTATACATAGTAAAATATTTGTCCCGAAGAACCATAAACACTGTGTAATTAATTTATACGATCGTTGGTGCACTTGAGATGAGGCTGTTGTCCTGTGTGGAAGGAAGAGTTTACATTCTGTTCTAGAAGATTGTCCCGTCGTCTGTAATCTTGAAATACATCCACGAGTCCATCCATTCTCGACATTTCATTGCCTCTTGCAGGGTCAGCCAAAATATCATCCAATGGAAATAAATAAGTATTTATATCTGAAATTAGGAGGAAAACATGATGATGATTCGCAATCCATCAGAAGAATGAGGTTTAAAGTTTTATGAGGATCTGAAAATAAACTACAAAAACTATTTTTAAAATCCAATTTCCAAAAATCCAGGTTTTCATGAACTGATCTATAAAATATTGAATAAAAAAATAAGAAACCAAATCAACATTAGATTTAAAGCAATAAGAAATGTAAGAGTTATTAGGAATTAGTGATATTATATTAAATTACAAATTGAATGAAAGAATTGAACGACTCGTAAAAAGTATTTGACTGATAAGAAAAATAATAATTTTTAAATTTAGGCTCAGAGCGGCGGCAATGGAGGAGAAGATGAAATACTATAGAAACATATAAAATTAATTAGGAATTACTCTACAAGCCGGCAGGTCCAGGGTTCCAGTCTCGGTGGGTTCCTTTAGTTTATAGTTCAATAGCCGAATTTTGTTAAACTTCTTTGAACAAATAAAGATTTTGAAAAAAAGTAGATAGGGACAAGAGCAGACCTGGGGATATGGGCACCAAGCCCGAGGTAACCCAGGGGAAAAGGTGGTGGGGCTCTTAAATAAAAAAAAAGTCCCGGTGGGTTCAGGATTTTTGAAACTGATCCAAATCTTCTGGCGGCTCTATGACCCTGGGGTCGACTCAGCCTCTAACGGAAATAAGTATCATACACTAGTTCTGGGAGTAAAGGCGGCCGTCACGCAGGGCTGACAACCCGGCTGACTTCAAGTGATGATTGTCCAGAAAAAGTGGGAGCCCTAACCTTCCACAACCCCAAGGGCGTCCTGAGGTCTGTAGTGGGATTACTTTATCTTTGCCTTTAAAATTATATTAAATTACAAATAAAATGAACAAAACAGTTGAACGACTCGTAAAATGATTTGACTAATGAAAAAATGTATAACTTTTTAATTTAGACTCAGAGCGATGGCGATGAAGTAGTATAAGAAGATTTGGGTCAGTTAAAAAAATCCTGAACCCACCGGGACTTTTTTTTTATTTAAGAGCCCCACCACCTTTCCCCCTGGGTTACCTCGGGCTTGGTGCCCATATCCCCAGGTCTGCTCTTGTCCCTATCTACTTTTTTTCAAAATCTTTATTTGTTCAAAGAAGTTTAACAAAATTCGGGTATTGAACTAAAAACTAAAGGAACCCACCGGGACTGGAACCCTCGACCTGCTGGCTTGTAGAGTAATTCCTAATTAATTTTATATGTTTCTATAGTATTTCATCTTCTCCTCCACTGCCGCCGCTCTGAGCCTAAATTTAAAAATTATTATTTTTCTTATCAGTCAAATACTTTTTACGAGTCGTTCAATTCTTTCATTCGATTTGTAATTTAATATAATATCACTAATTCCTAATAACTCTTACATGTTTTTACAGTATTTCTTATTGCTTTAAATCTAATGTTGATTTGGTTTCTTATTTTTTTATTCAATATTTTATAGATCAGTTCATGAAAACCTGGATTTTTGGAAATTGGATTTTAAAAATAGTTTTTGTAGTTTATTTTCAGATCCTCATAAAACTTTAAACCTCATTCTTCTGATGGATTGCGAATCATCATCATGTTTTCCTCCTAATTTCAGATATAAATACTTATTTATTTCCATTGGATGATATTTTGGCTGGCCCTGCAAGAGGCAATGAAATGTCGAGAATGGATGGACTCGTGGATGTATTTCAAGATTACAGACGACGGGACAATCTTCTAGAACAGAATGTAACGATAATAAAGATAATGGAGATTAAATTTAAGATGAAGATAATTAATAGCTCGCTAATGATTATTAAACTTTACTTCTGTATTTATTGAGAGAGGATGCAGCTACTTGTAGACGAGAAACAGCTCCACTTTGAGGAATGTTAGATATTATTAATAGGATTGCACTCACTTGAAGGAGAATAATTACAGAATTTAGACTCTTCTCGGGATGTCTGGTTGCCGAATCCCGATCTTTTGAATAGTTATAACAATAAAACAAATATTTCATCTTAATCCTTCTATAACTCTAGGAATATTTGATCCTGTTTGATGTAAAAATAATAAATGAATTATTACTATTGCTAGAATAATAAAGGGTAATAGAAAATGAAAAGTAAAGAATCAATTTAAAGCGTCTAGCGAGTAGGTGTTTTTTCAGAGCAATGAAGATATCGGATTCTCGGGGTTTAGGGTAGGAGTTGGATAAAGTGACGTATTTCGTTAGAATAAACAAGAATATCACGTTGTAGTGGTCAGCGTTTCTGACTACAGTTCACGAGGTTCCGGGTTCGATTCCCGGTCAAACCATACGAATGTTTCTTTAAAGGGTTGTCCATGGTCTGGAATTTAGGTTAAGAACTCTCCTGGCGCTTTATTATATTTATCACCCAACATATTATAGGAGTGACGTAACTCCGTCTTCCAGATGCCCCAACCTAACAAATGGATTACAATTCCGCCAATGAGATGGGAGAAAGCCAGAAATGTCATAAAAGACAATCTGGTGGCATTAGACAAAAAATAATAATCAATGAATTGTTTATTGCTGATTGATTTTGGTGAATATTTAGCATAATGAACAATTAATTAATTTACTTTTATCGTTTAATTGCTTCGAACTGTTTGCTTATTCGCAACAGCAGCATATGTTTGACTAAGTCCGTGCAATCACATAATTTCATTCTTATCATTAATTCTATGGTCACAGAAAATAAGTTTAAGTCTAAAATGGCAAATATGAGTTAAGTGGACAGTTTTCTCCCAAAAACCTTCCAGGACTCTTAATATGCCTACTTACAACTATGCTGATTTCTTGGTGCTTCCCTGAAAAGTTACAATTTTTATTTAACAGCTTATTCCTTGTGATCACAGCATGATTTGTCTCTCTCTCTCCCATTTTTTCCCCTCTGTTTTACTCTACCTCTTTTTGTAGGATCTGTACCGGGCGCATATACTGAGACAGGCCTCCCTATGATTAATATTATGCCAGAGTCGTTGCCGAAGACAACACAGGGTATATTTGGATGTGTTTGTATTTCTTTTTGATAAATGCTTTCGAGTTTATGGATTGTGCTTTAATAATGTTAGCTAAAGAATTCCCGTTGGGGTCAGGATTTTTAAACTGACCCAAACCCTCTGGCGGCACTATGGCCCTGGGGTCGACTCAGCCTCTAATGGAAATGAGTACCAGACGCTTGTTCTGGGGGTAAAGGCGGCCGTCACGCAGGGCTGACAACCCGGCTGACATAAAGTGCCGATTGTCTAGAAAAAGCGGGAGCCCTAACCTCCCACTACCCCAAGGGCCTCCGGGCCTGTTGTGGGATCACTTTACTTTACTTTACAGAATCAAAGTTTAAACTATTTTGGGCATTTCTTTGTGACTATATTTGTAATATTCATTAGTTTGTACTTTTATATGTATAAATTAATTTTATTTTTATTTATATTTTGAAAGGAGATTAATTCGCGCACTATTTTTAATTTGGCTTGACCGGTAACGTTTCAGAAGCGCATTCGGTTAAAATCCTGGTAGCGAACAACCAGATTTCCCCCTGGTTTTCGTTAGTCGTAAAGGCAAGTGATGGGTTGGAATTTCATTAACAGGATCCGTTTTATCATATCGCCAAATAATTATTATTCTCCGTAGTATTCTGCCCCAGGGCAGGTCTTTCATTGCAATCATAACATTTTCATGCTATGCTTTGTAGCCTTACTAGGGAATTATAGGTGTGGTAGCTTCCCGTTGCTTTCCACAATAATTATTATAAGGTAAATACAATGGACGTGATATGACCTTAGGTGTTAAAATGGTCTATAAATAACAATTAAATAAAAATACAGGGCAGCAGAAGATGATAGACACACACCTAGATCCAAGATGAAGTTTTAGAATTCTCCTCCCTCCCGGGAAAAGAACCCGGGTCGCAGTAGAGTACAGTAAAGACTCCACCACGACGCGATCTATTGTATTTACTTGATTGTTTTATTAACATTATTACGTCCCGCGCCGTAGCCGAGCGGTTAAGGTAGGAAGCCTTGGCGCAGAGCTACGGGACTTGCGCTGGTTCGAGTCTCCATGGGGGAAGAAATTTTCTCATGGTATTTCGGCCAGTATGGGATCGGTGCCCACCCAGCATCGCGAGGCAATTGGGTAGCTACAATAAGTAGCGGCTCCAGGTTGAGGAACCAGCTATAACGGCTGGGGGACTCGACATGATAACCACATGTCACCCCTACACTGGCTGTTGATCATCTACCTCTGTGATTGACACATGTGGACGTGAAGGGCCAGCAGCCGGCTGGTAAAAGGGCAACCGCTGAAAAGTGGAAAGACCCTCAATCGGAATTTTTATTACACGACTATAGGGACGTGGATGTTTATGTCTCTCTTCTTAAACTCGACCCCTTGATTAACATGTGCCAATAATATTCATCACAATCTCCGGAAATATTCTCTTCTTTTGTCTTCCAATCGTGAATGTTATTCTGTCAATGCTTTTTCGAGAATAAGTTATGCGATGGGAATATTCACTTATGATTTTCAAAGTTTTCTTCTCCTTCCAACTAAACATCCAGATCTACATCATTTATTTTAGTGCTGCTCCGTGTATCAGTAGAAGTGTTAATAACATACGATTATATTATAATTCTCTTCAAACGTCTCATTTCTGTTTAGTCTAAAATTTTAATTTTGATTAATTTACACCAATTACATTAGGAAGTATTATTTTTGTAGTCTTAACTTGATACTTTTGTTTTTTACACGCTTTATATTAGCTTGACCTGTATCTATCTATCTATCTATCTATCTATGTAACTGAATCTTTCATCGCGTTTTTCACCCACTTAAAATAATTGGATCGACTTGAAATTTTGTATACTTGTAAAGGACCCGTGACAATACAATAATTTCATATTTATTTTCTAAAATCCTGGCCAGAATCATCAGAAAATCAAAAAAAGTGTTTTTGTATTTATGTAACGGAATTTTTGAAACCGATTTTCACCCACTTAGAAACATAGGCTAGACTTGAAACTTTGTATACTTGTAAAGGACCCGTGACAATACAATAATTTCATATTCATTTTCTAAAATCCTGGCCAGAATCATCAGAAAATCAAAAAAAGTGTTTTTGTATTTATGTAACGGAATTTTTGAACCCGATTTTCACCCACTTAGAGACATTGGACCGACTTGAAACTTTGTATACTTGTAAAGAACCCGTGACAATACAATAATTTCATATTTATTTTCTAAAATCCTGGCCAGAATCATCATTAAATCAAAAAAAGTGTTTTTGTATTTATGTAACGGAATCTTTGAACACGATTTTCACCCACTTAGAAGCATTGGATCGACTTGCAACTTTGTATACTTGTAAAGGACCCGTGACACTATAATAATTTCATATTTTATTTCTAAATTTCTGGCCAGAATCATCAGAAAATCAAAAACATTAAAACTGGTATAATAGGTTACGAACTTGTCGACTTTTTAGTCAATCGTTGTCAGAGCTCAGTTGGTAGAGCGGCGAACTAGTGGTATATAGTTTCAGTAATCCATAGGTCTCTGGTTCGAATCCGGCTGGGGAGGATTTTTTTTTAGAAGAGTAATAATTTTAGCTCATACTACAGTAGTATGGAATTTAAATATATTTACATTCTTATTTTATTCTGTAAAATATTAAAACTAAAAAATAAAAAAAAATAATAGTTTTAAAAAACTAAAACAGCACGCTTTATTAGAAAACCGAACTCAAAAATGAAAAATAATTTTCATTTCCAACACGCTTGGGATAAATTTAAAGTGGTCAACAAAAAAATCTTCTCCAACACATATAGAATAAAACTAGAATTTTCAACAAAAAGAAAATAATTTTACCATCAAAAGCGTGGGGTGCCTTTTATGATTTTTACATGTTCTTCTTAGAGACTTTACTTTTACCAATATCTGATTATTATCAAATATATTAATTGATATAGAGCACCCCACGCTTTTGATGGTAAAATTATTTTCTTTTTGTTGAAAATTCTAGTTTTATTCTATATGTGTTGGAGAAGATTTTTTTGTTGACCACTTTAAATTTATCCCAAGAGTGTTGGAAATTAAAATTATTTTTCATTTTTGAGTTCGGTTTTCTAATAAAGCGTGCTGTTTTAGTTTTTTAAAACTATTATTTATTACATTATAACTTATCGTTTAATAGCGTCCTTCAAGCAAAAGTTCAGATTTGTGAAAGATTGCAATAGTGCCACATTTTGTAATATAATTATGATAAATTACAAATTATTTATCCATATGCTTACTGTATTTATAAGAACTGTAGTATTTAAAAGTAGTATATTTAAGTGCGCTTTTACGTTAGTGGTATAAATATGAAAATCATATAAAACTTCGTTTTATTTTTATTTAATATCAAAATGGATTTTCATCAAGTAAATGCCAATTCAATTAATTGCACTGAGCAACAAAAAAAAAATTGTCTCAGAAAGAAAAATATGTGATTCTGATTGTATTTTTTCTCCTCAATTCAAATATGATATCGGTTTATCTCCATCACGCAAGGTTGCCGAGAGACAGGAATTTATAATTTCAAACACTTTAATATTTTCTACATACGTAACTACACAATATTCGGACTCGCCTGGAAAGTAAGAAATGACGATTTTCTGCTATATTTCGCCTGTGGAGCATCCCTCTTGATGGTCCAACAATAATCGGCCAGCATATTAGGATTCCATTTGCCTTGATATCTCTCTTCCATAGCTGAAATCTCCTGAGTTAGCTCATTTGGTTTTATTTTACAATAGACAAATGAACGAAAAAACGTTTATTAAAAAATAATTATTTAAATCCGTTAATTGAAATTGAAATAAAAAAAACTGTGGGTGATGTAGAAATTCCGAATACATATTTGAAAACACGATAACAATCTGCATTAACTACAACTATTGGTGCTCATGAGACAAAAATCATGTTGATCAGTGTTACAAAAGCTATCCTTTTTACTCGCTACACCGAAAAAAAAAATTGTGAAAAAACTAGTTATACAGAGTCTGGTAACGATATAAATATGTATGGAATTTACTTTGCATCTTATTAACGCAAACTTCTTACGGTAAAAATCTAGAACGTTTCTGTGTGAAATATATTTTGAAAGTCCTAAGCAATCTTCCATATTGAATATCCCCTTGCAAGATGCTTAATTGATCGAGTACGATATTATGTAATGTAGGTCATGTTGAGAACTATTGGCCCAATCAACTGTGAAGATATCTTGTGGAAATCCCACGACGCGACGTCGTTAGCAAGTCCATCAATAGATGTGACAGTGTATAAAGAGATTAAGTCCACACCTTGTTGGGCACCGTGTTGTTGGCACTAGGAAGTCTCCAAGTCTATGTTTAGCTTCTCACTCTTGAGCCGGTCGGTCCGCCCGCCGGGAACGTCTCAACATTACAAGGTGGCCGAGTGTGGACTAACGACGAGGTGGTGGATACTTAGCTTCAATTAGCAGGTACGAATTCTTATCATTCCGACCCTGAACTTCACATTTCCAAGGACATCTCTGTCAGTCTTCTTCCTCGGTAATTTGATACCACTTCAAAGTTTCTAAACTGAATATTCATTTCGGAAACGCACTTTAAACGAATAGTTTTCCAAAAAGGGACACGCGTTTGAATAAACTGTCGTAAAACTGAAGAAACCTGATATGTCTGGTGAAGTGATAGCATTCTTTTGTTCATAGTGGAACTGAGAAGAGTTTCGTAAATTGACCTCATTCAGTTTTTCGTGTTTTTATTTGGTGTTAAGAATAGTCCTACATCTGAGACCAGAATTTCTACTTTTAAAAAGTACCATTATTTTATTAAGTATATAATTTTGATTTCTTTATTCCTAAAAATTCATACATTAGAAACTGTTTTATCCATTTGCAGTACAAAAATATTCATAACATAGTTTTTACTGTTAGTATGAAAAATTCGAAATAATTTGAATCAATTTGATTTAAGTATAGTTTTCAACATAATTAAAATACTTAAAATTATTTGTTGTTAGTCTTGCTAAACTGAGTTTTTTGTTATATTTTTTAAGTTCCACATAGGAATTAATCACAATAATTTTTAATATATCTAAGATTTTTTCAAGAATTGATACTTATATGGTGAGAAGATTGCTGCTCTTTTCGTAAAATCGTTTGTATACCTCACACGTATTTTAATACCGTAAAATCCTCTTAATATATTTTTAGCGAAGATTTTTATGTTTTCTATTATTGAATTTATTATGTATAAAATTGTTCATAAATTGGAAGAAAATTTCTCTACCTAAAAATAATTGCTCTATTTACTTTTCTAATTATTCATTCTGAATTTTAATTTCAAAATCCTAGTAACATAATTTTTTTGCTAAATTAATGCAAGTAGCAACTTTTATCGTACGACATTTATATGTGTATTTTTTATTGAATAGGTCCACAGTAAGAAAAGCAGAAGAGAAAATATTTTATATTACATCATCGTGTGATAGAATAATTTTTTCATGCAGTTTTTCCTTGATTTTTAGTGAGATTTTTTTGTTTTCTTGGGTATAATTTGCCTCTTATAATTATGAAGAATATCTCGAGACTCTAAATAATTTATAAATGTTGTGGCATTAAGTTACATAATCTATTCTGCTTAATTTTAACTAACATTACTAATGACTGAGAATTAGTGTAATTGGTCCTAAATGGGACACTGAATTTTGTGCCAACACCTTGTCTGCAATTAGGAAAAATCGAAGCAAGAATGGATCTTTTAGGGTCAAATGTACTCTGTATAGGATGGTATAAATTATTGATTTGCATTAAAATGTAAATTGCGAAGGAGAATATCAAGATAATGTGCTTTAGTTCTCATTTCTATTAATTATAATAAGGGCATCTGACAGTAATGATCTACGTTTATCATAAGTAAAGTCACGGATAAATCCACGAGTCACTTCGTCCTATTAATCAAAATAAACTTGAAATAAAATTATCATCTGAAAAATGAAAAACACTTTCCAATAGAATAATATGAACAATGAATTAGTCAATTGATTTGGCGTTTACTTGATGGAAATAAATTTTAATGTTAATTAAATAAAAATAAAACTTAGTTTTTTATGATTTTCATATTTATTTAAATACAAATTCGTAACATGAAAATATGAAAATCAAATAAAACTAAGTTTTATTTTTATTTAATTAATAAACTCATAACAGCTGTTTCAGTACTTTTTGTACCTTCTTGAGACGAATTTTTTCACGATTACAAATTAATTGTATTATATATATATATGATAAAGGGGCACGCCGTAGCGTAGTGGTTAAGGCACTGAGCTACAAGCCGGAGGGTCGAGGGTTCAAGTCCCGTTGGAGTCAGGATTTTTAAACTGACCCAAACCCTCTGGCGGCACCATGGCCCTGGGGTCGACTCAGCCTCTAACTGAAATGAGTACCGGACGCTTGTTCTGGGGGTAAAGGCGGCCGTCACGCAGGGCTGACAACCCGGCTGACATAAAGTGCCGATTGTCTAGAAAAAGTAGGAACCTTAACCTCCTACTACCCCAAGGGCCTCCTGAGGCCTGTTGTGGGATCACTTTACTTTATATACATGATAAAATACATTCTTGATCTGAAGAAGGTACAAAGTACTGAAACAGCTGTTATGAATTTGTATTTTAATAAATATGAAAATCATACAAAACTTTAAGTTTTATTTTTATTTAATCAACATAATTACTTAATTATTCAGAAGGTATTGGGGAACCAGAAACCTTTGCGCATAGGTCGAGAAATGTACTAATACCTAAATGGTAGAGTCGTGATGCGCACACACAGTATGTAATCCAAATATCGCTATTTCTTATTTAATAATTTTGTTTAATCTGTAATTTATAGATTTTATTAACAATATCAATTTCCTTAATAACATGAGTGTGTTGTATTTGGTAACATATTCCGGAATTAAATCTGACGCCGCAGTGCTGTAAATATTTAACTATTGTTGGTTTATTTTTGACGGACGGACGGACGGCTAATGTAATCACTTATAGCACAACGTAACACACGTTCACCGACTGCGGTAACACACATATTTTAAGGATTCACGAAATCGCGTGATAAACTTAACTAGGGCTGGGACTTTTGTGTACTAAAAGTCATCAAAATAAGCACCAAAAATGTGTAGTTATAACCTAAAATTTACAAAAATATGCACTTGTGGGCTATACTCAGAATTTTGAGAAGGTCCTGTAAGTTTGCTATCCTGTTGTACCCATAATTCATAGCTATCTTTCAATGTTATGTATTGCTATACGTATGAGATATGACAATTGAATGATAAGTTTAAGTAAATCACAAATATATGACCTAATAATACTATAATTATTGAATCATTGCAAAATAAAAACATGTTTGGATAAACTTTACAATCTGTGATGTGACTTTTTTAATCCCTTCATAAACTCCTGTCAAATTTTAATCTTAGGGATTCATTTTTCAAATTATTTCCTACCAAACAGTGATTTTTTCCTAACGATTATCTCAATATTTTTTCTATGATATTTAACTACATACGTGGCATGAAGACGTGGCAGCCATATTGATTCTAACGAATATTCTATGCAACAACAAAGACGTGTTCCAGTGCAGCCAACATAGAGTATGTACTAATTAACTGTACACATATACTTCAGAATTTCAGAACTTACTATTTATTTTTGGGCGTTGCATTCTATCACAGGTTAGGATGCTTAAATTAGGTTTTAGGTTGGTCTTTCACGGCTTAGAGTACTTTAATTTCGTTAGCTTAGCTTTATAGTTCGTTAAATATCATGTATACGTTGGCTGCATCCCGTGATTCCATAGTGTAAACCGCTTCGCGTTTGTTGGCGCATGCGCATAATGTATGATTGGAACTCAACGTCGTTGTGGTTTCGAGGTAGCGTGTTGCCTTGTCATGCAGCGGGCCCGGGTTCAATTCCCGGTCGGGATAGGCTCCTGGGTGAGGTTTTTTCGAGGTTTTTCCTCACCTGTAAGACAAATGTCAGGAATCTTAGGGCCCAACGGTCCCAAAAATCATCCGGCCATCATCATCATCACCATCCTTCACCGGTGTGGAAAGCAACGGGAAGCTACCACACCTATAATTCCCTAGTAAAGCTGCAAAGCATAGCATGAAAATGCTATGATTTCAGTGAAAGACCTGCCCTCAAGCAGAATTACTATGGATGGATATATAGGTTATATATTGTCATATTGTTGAACGTTAAATGATTTATCCGCGGTTATTATATTGCGCAGTGTACAAAGCAGTATTTTGTCATCAGTCGAAAACAGATTTCCACCAAATTGAGACACAAACTGTGTTCAACATTTTGTTTTGCTATATGCATTTTTCCTTAACATACTTCTGACTTCAACAATATTCATTAATTATCTGATTGTCGTCAAACAATATACAGTTATACTATATTTTCTCACTGGTGTATAGTATGGCCATATTGTGAATTCAAACGAAATAGGGAAGAAGATAGATTTTATCATTTTTCAAAAAGCAAATACGTGTGTAATTCGGAGAAATTTAACAATTTTAATGAACATGGAAGAAAGAAATTGTATGAGAAAAGATGTTTATTTCTTCAGAGAGTGAAAATATGACCACTAACTTACTAATATAAATGCTCTGTCATGTATAAATAAGACTTAGCAAGTATTTTAATTCAATTAGTTTTTTATAACAACCATTTACTATATTTAAGGGACATATCAGTCTTACCAATAAATATATCCTACGTCATAAAAATAATAACCTACTTATTTTAATTTAAATTTTAGTGTTGTCTCACGTGGACGTAATATGACCCCACATGTTAGCATACTTCAAATGACTTGAGAAATATTTTTATTTTATTTATGAGCATTTCCAAATAAAACATGTTGCTGACCTTTAGTCCCTTTACATCTGTCCAGGACGTGTTTTTTATTGAGTTGGATATTATTTTATTTAGCGACAACTGAGGCCATTGCCGTCTCAATTCAGTATGTGTCTAAAATGGACGAGACATTTTGCTCAGAGATCTCTGTTCTCTGCCTCGAGTTTATTTTACATTCCGTAAATCCATGATAACCCACGACTTTATTCCCCGTTAAAGTGTCGACAAATTTTGCTCAGAAGACCCTTTTCACTGGACCTAGTTTCTTTTACGTTCCGTTAATGTATGACACTGATCCCGTGGTTTTATTTCCTCTCCGAAGGAAGCCGTGTTCAGGATTCTATTCTATAGTAATTCTGCCCGAGGGCAGGTCCTTCACTGCAATCATAGCATTTTCTTGGTATGCTTTGCAGCTTTACTAGGGAATTATAGGTGTGGTAGCTTCCCAGACCGGTGAATGATTATAATGATGATGGATGATTTTCGGGGACCGTTGGGCGCTAAGCTCCCTGACATTTGTCTTAAAAGTGAGAAAAACCCCTGAAAAAATGTCACTTAGGAGAGTGACAAGGCAGCACGCTAACTGGAGACCACAGCGGTGGACACTCTTAAAATCGATCGATCCCGGCTGAGTTTGAACCCGGTACCTCGGAACTAGAGGCGACATGGTTACTATTCGTGCATCAGAATCGGGTTGCCTGCTACTGCTATAAGGCTAATCGTTAATCCAAAGGTTAAGCTTCTGATCAGGGTTATGCTTGTATGTCCAAACGTTCTTTACTATGATATATTTCAATGACATGGCGTCTGATAGCATTTAACTTCCGTTCCGAAGAAAGCCGCAATCTCGGATCTTCTTCCTTAGTTTCCCAAAGGATTTCATGTAATTAGAGCAGTTTAAACCGCAATCGCCAGGTCCAGAAGAGGATGCACCGTACCCAGACTACTAAGATCTGGATAGAGCCAAGAAGACACTCGGTGTTTCGAAATACGCCCCAGTCCGACTTTCATAGAAGATCTGATACCAACAACACGAGCCTGCGGAACGAAAGCAGCAGAAATTGGCCCTGCTTTCTACTGCACCCCAGCCATCACAGAAGAAAAATGGATAACACCCGACTACGAACTCCGTCATCTCTATACAGTGTATCAGCAGCAGGAAAGATTTCCACACCACTGACAATAAAATGTGTGTGTGAACTCTGCAACCCAGCCTGCACGCAATATCATCTGTTGGAGTGCGGTCGAAGAACTCTACCTATGTCACATTAGGTAAAGGACGATTATCATAAGTAACGCCACGAGTGATTTCCAAATTATCGATAAATTCACGACTCACGAAGTGAGGAGTGAATTTATCTAGAGAATTTGGAAATCAAGAGTGACATTTGTTAGGACTATTTAACGAATAAAATTAAGCTGTTTACTCACAAATCATTAACTATAGTTATTTTAAAATATTTATATATTTAATGTAAACGGCGATGTTTGAAAACAAATGAGAAACGATAGGTACGCTTCTACTGCTTCTTTTGTTTATCACTGCAACCAGATCATACTATTTATTGCCAAAGGAACGCAATATTGTAAGGATGAGCTTTCTTTAATATGGTAATTATAACACTGATAAATATTTGGTGAAACACGACTCTGATTGGTTGTAAAACAGAAATCATTGAAACGTGATTGGCCATTGACTCCCATTTAGGGCATGAGTTAAATAGTCATAAGTAATGCCACGAGTGATTTCCAAATTATCGATAAATTCACGACTCACGAAGTGAGGAGTGAATTTATCTAGAGAATTTGGAAATCAAGAGTGGCATTTGTTAGGACTATTTAACGAATAAAATTAAGCTGTTTACTCATAAATCATTATTTAACTATAGTTATTTTAAAATATTTATACATTTAATGTAAACGGCGATGTTTGAAAACAAATGAGAAACGATAGGTACGCTTCTACTGCTTCATTTGTTTATCACTGCAACCAGATCATACTATTTATTGCCAAAGGAACGCAATATTGTAAGGAGGAGCTTTCTTTAATATGGTAATTATAACACTGATAAATATTTGGTGAAACACGACTCTGATTGGTTGTAAAACAGAAATCATTGAAACGTGATTGGTCATTGACTCCCATTTAGGGCATGAGTTAAATAGTCATTATAATGAAATAGTCATAGTAATGAATTTCCAATCCAGCATTTACCTTGGAGACTCAGGAAAATCTGGAAAAAAACTTCAGGTTGGTGACACTGGGGTTTGAGCCCGAGACCTCACCGCCTGATCTAAGTCGCATAGTAAATCGCACTTGTCATGTAAATTCGTATCGCATTAATCGTAATAGTACATTACAGTACGAGATTCGGAAGTCGTATTTACAGAATCGAGGAAAATGTTTAAAAACCGAGCGATAGCCAGGTTTTTTATTTCCGATATTCTGTAAAACACTTCACAAACGTGCGTTGTACATTATTTTTTGCGCGATGGTGTTTTCAAAATAATAAATAATAGTAAAATAATAACATATTTGTTGGAAATATTTGCGTTCGTTATAAACAATTGAGTAACGTTAACAGTGTGACCAATGCTTATTAGTTTAAACAACAGGAGGCCTCGAGAACAGTTATTGATAACATGGCCGCAAGTACGTATTTTTGTTTTATATTGTTTCAAATAAAGTTCAGTTAATTTAAAATGCAGTGATTTGTTTCGTATCTTGTACATTAACTCTGCCAGCTAAAATAAAGCATTATTATTATTATTATTATTATTATTATTATTATTATTATTATTATTAGTATTATTATTACTATTATTAACACTGCCTTTTGGATGTTTCCTGTATAGGCCTATACATTGTACGTAGTATACATGAAGGGCAGTGGTTTTACTTCCCGCACGTGGGTTGTAATAAGTAATATTACATTATAGTTATTTAGGTTGGCAACCCCGAAATGTAGGAAGTTCAACCTTCAATCATGGTCGCCATTGCTAGTAAGTACGACAAAACGCTATCGCGCAAAAAAATGTTTTAATTAATTGGTAAATATGTTTTTATAAATGGGTAAATTATTTAATCAAAAAATATGATACTGTATTTAGAGTACGTAATGCAAACTGTTTGGCTAGGACATGTTTATAGAAGAGTGAAAATAGAATATCCAAAAATATCTTAAATAGTGTGATACTTGGAAGTAAGAGAAGAGATTGACCAAAGAAAAGGTGGTTTCAAAAATAAGAGAGTAGCCTTGGTAAAATGAAAATTAGGGAAGGAAAAAAGAAAATCATGGGAGATGGGTGGATGAGGATTATCAAGGAAGCTAAAGCCCACCCTGGACTGTAGAGCTGAGAATGCAGAAGAATAATAATGAAAATAATTCTCTGTTATGTATGTATTATTAGTTGCTTTAAGTTGTTTTCTTAACATCCAGTACTGCTCATTCCGACAAAATCCATCAGATAGTGTTTACAGGCGTACTGAATTGAATTTATATTCTTGGCAGAGTTTGCCGCCCCCTCCTCGGCTGAATGTCTCTTATAAACCGTGAAGTTGTCTCACTTGGTGCTGTACACGTTCCGCAAAATTAAGTTTCAGCGTAACAATATGTACGAAAATACAATAGGGCGAAAACGGATACGTTTTATTCCTCACTTAAAAGGTTAGTGTAATTCATTAAGGATAAACGCAAGGTTTTTAAATTTGTTTATTTATAAATATATTCATTTTTCTGAATATTTCTGTATGACTCTATTAATATTACGTATATGCTAAGTATTAAGTACTCGTAATAATAATAATATTAATAATAATAATAATAATAATAATGTACTAGTGGTCGCCCAGCGGTTGAAATTCGACCACAGTTCATTAGATTTTTAAGTTTGTCACAAATACGTCATTATGCATTAATTTTCGAATAATTTAAAAAATACGAAAGTTAGGATATATGTGGTATAGCTTGGCTAAGCCATATTTAAAAAACAATAACGCATCATTTGACATTTGTATACTATTTAAATTTGCATTTGGCCTATTATTATGTGTACGGGAACATATATGCCTTCTTCTTTGTCTCTCACTCCAACCCGTCAATGTTCAATGTCGAGGCATGATGGAAGTAGATGCGAATATGTAAATATTTAAGAAAGTAATGAAATTACTGAAACAAAGATTTGATAAGGTTTAATTTAAATGTAAATTTAAATAATAAAATGTACTCAATTTTTGAATCACTAATAATAAACCAATAATAAATACGCGCGATTAAGTCAATTCACATTGCTGCTGCACGATTTTCTTTTTACAACAATGCACTTTCAATAGTACACAAATGAATAATACACATAAATTCCTTAGAGACAATTTATTTTATTTTGTTTAATTTGATTTATTTGTAACACATGCTATACATAAATTTTATTTTTCTGCTCTCCTTCTCTATATGAACTTTAATTATGCCAAATATCACACTCGTCCGCAATGTGCTTAAAAGGGGTACAAAGTTTTTTCTTCACGTATTAATATATAGGTACTCAGACTAAGGGCAATACAAATTAAACATAAACTATTTTATTCTAACACAAAGGCTATGGATATCGCGTTAATATTATATTGTTATAATAAGACTAAAGAATGCCTAAATGTTATACCATTATTTGTATTAGGAATATTCCATACTAGAGTGGTTCTCCTTTAACCCATGTCACCGGACATCTCTGTATAATGCATCTTCTTCCCTTGCTTTCGTACTTATTATTTCATAAATTCAACGTTCTCTCGATCTACCTCTTCTCTTCCTTCCTATACCCTACCATTTAAAGACCTTTTTTGGTATTCTGTTCTCTTCCTTTTGTATGAGGTGACCATACCAACTCAATCGCATTTCTTCTGTTTTTTTGTGTGTGTTCCTTTCGTCATACTTTCGCTGTTCTGTTGTATCCGACGAAAGATGTTCTGTTTTATTAAAATTTATTATTTGTAATCTCCACTTTTTATATTCTACCGTTAATTTCCTTATGTATAAGCATCATCCGGGTCCTGATCGACTGCTAATGGTATTATCGCCTCACTGTGATGGTTCTTTCCCTGCAGCTGTTAAATATAATTAAATACAAAGATGGTGACCACCACCACTATAATAATTCCACATGTCAAGCATTGTCGCGCGGCACCCGCTTTTATGTAAACGTACAACCATCATAGTGAGGCGATATTAAATGATGTACAGGTGATGTTTTTGTTCTCTTTGAATCCCCGTGCATTGGCAGTGTCTTGAACAATTATTATTTTTTTTTTACAATTATCAATGTATGTTTTAAACAACTTTTGTGATAAGCAACATCCTTGTAGTAGACATTTAGAGTATAACATTTTTGAATGCCTGTTTCCTATGAGCGAATTCTCTTGTTGTTCTCCTGAAAATATTTTTTGTAATTCTTCACAGATCTTCACCGATTCTAATAGACATCGAAAATGATCGTCACCAATATGTATATGTACCGGGCTTCCAATATAAACCCGGACCGGCCTCACGGGGTTTCACCCGTCAGGCAGCGCTCTCTCCTCGTCCGCATTTCACTCTGCCAGCCGCTCGTCCTTGAACTAGTCAGTTTACTATCGTTCGACAAGATGAGACGTCAGCTGACATTAGATGGAGATTATAAGAGAGGCGTGCGATATGTTATTCTCTACAATACGAATCAGCTCGTCGCGGTCGCGAGGAATTTATTCCGAACTTCCCTGGACAATTACCTCCTTCCAGATCGACAATCCACGATCTTGTGACTAAATTTGAGACCACTGGTTCAGTACAAAATAAGAAACACATGCGAAGGCGTACGGTTCTCACCGAAGAAAAAATAGACGAAATTGGCGAAAATTTGGAACGTTCACCACAAAAATCATTACTGAAATTAGCACAACAAGTTGGGATTTCAGTATCTTCTGCACATACAGCAACAAAATTGTGTTTACTCGGTATAATGCCTGTTTAACTGCGGGAGGACGACATTTCCAGCATTTTCTATAAGGTAAGAAACAGTTCAAGGACGGGTGGCAGGCAGGGTGAATTGCGGGAGGAAGAGACAGCACTGCGTGCCGGGTGAAACTCCGTGAGGCCGGTCCGGTTTTATATTGGTATATATGTATATACACACGTTGTCCACCGTTGTGGTCTCGAGGTAGGTGCTGCCTTGTTACGCAGCAGGCCCAGCTTCGATTCCCGGCTCCTGGGTGAAGTTTTTTCGGGGTTTTTCCTCACCTGTAAGACAGATGTCAGGAAGCTTAGGGCCCAACGGTCCCCGAAAATCATCCGGCCATTATCATCCTTATCATTATCATCATCCTTCATCGGTGTGGAAAGCAACGGGAAGCTTCCTAGTAAAGCTGCAAGCATAGCATTAAAGACCTGCCCTCGGGCAGAATTACTATGGATGGATGGATGGATGGATTAACGCTCTAGCGGCCGTTATTTTTGTTTCGTCGAAACCAAACTTGTGATATAGCAATTGGTTTAATAAAGCAAGGTTGAGTTCGTTAACCAGCATTAGGTGTAGGAGTTCATCGGAAATGAAAATTTAAAACGCTCTAGCGTCGCAATTTTTTATCTTTCACAAAGAGACACAGTATATGTCATTTAAATAAGTATAATAGTTTAACAGTATTAATCAATAATTGATAGGAAGCAGTAATATTATCAAAAAATTTAACAGCAACTACGTACCTCAGCTTGTATTATGTTTTCTCATCTTTCAGAGATTATTACTCAACTAGATGCAGACTGTTTTATTGATCTTTACATTGTTTCCCTCCAGTTGTCAGCAGATGTAGCTCTTCTCTCTGGGAATTTTAAATTCATTAGTTGTTCCTATTGTTTTCTGGATATACATTTTTTTACATACCATGAGTTCAGTTTGTTTTTCCAGTTGTTTCAGCAATTTTTCCTTCTCACCTTTTGTTCTCTTCTTCAGTAGTCTAATTATAATACTCTACCAGTACTGGTACTTCTTTTAAAACAGTTACCTCTCTACGAATTCAGTCAGTAAGTATAATATTAACTGTCCATAAATTTCTTGCAGCCATTATAACTCTCTCTCTCTCTCTCTCTCTACATACACACACACACACACACACATATATATATATATATATATATATTTACTCACTGGCACTATCGAACCTGTAGGTTCATGGCCGCGCGTACATAAGCTCTCCATACATCCCTATCCTGAGCTAATGTTTTCCAATCATTCCCTGTATAGTACTTGCCTCAAATCATAGTTAATGTTATTCTTCCACTATATAATATGACATGAAAAGAAAAATAAATGCTTGAGCCAGGATTTGAACCCGAAACCTCTAACTCTCTACATTAGTACGCTACCAACTATGCCACTCAGGAATCCTAGCACAAACATTTATTTTTCTTCCTTATATAATTCTGAATCCCTCCATGGTATCTTTACCTTGTCGTGGTGGAGTGGCTTGTGTGCTTAAATGATCCTGAGAGCTATGCCGGCGGTAGCATTGCTGCCGATAGGGTTACCCATGCCGGACTGGTCGAAGGTAATAAGCCAGACGAAATAAGTACCTTGGTCGAAAGAGTGACGATCTTTCACCGTAAAAATACAACCGTCAAGAAATGCGGACATGGGTTCTACTGGGGTAAAATTTTCCGGAGGTCAAATAGTCCCCCATTCGGTTCTCCGGGCGGGGACTACTTCAGGGAACCCATGCCAAAGGCTCAAACACAGGGACATGTTCCTAGGAACATGGAATGTTAGGACTTTATACAATAGCGGGGCACTAGAGATATTAACGCGGGAATTGGATAAATCGCCCTTGGATATAGTCGCTTTACAGGAAGTTAGGTGGCCAGGAGAAGGTAGTCAGGAATCAGGAAGCTTTTCATTATACTATGGGGGTGCAGAAAGACCTGCATTTGGAACGGGTTTTTTAGTCAGAAGGAGGATCCTATCCGCTATCCGAGATATTAAGTTTGTTAGTGATAGGATATCATACATAATTCTAAAGGGTAAACGACATGATTTTATAATTGTAAATGTACATGCCCCCACAGAAGATAAAGATGACAAGATCAAGGATGAGTTCTATGAAGAATTAGAATGCTTATTTGATAGCCTTTCACGATATCATATGAAAATTGTCTTAGGAGATTTTAATGCAAAAGTGGGGCGGGAAGATATATTCAAACCAACAATAGGCAAATTCAGTCTTCATGAAGATAGTAACGACAACGGGGTTAGATTAGTCACATTTGCCACATCAAAGAATCTCGTTGTTAAGAGCACAACATTTCAGCATAAGGATATTCATAAATACACCTGGACGTCCCCAGATGGAGAAACTCGGAACCAGATAGATCATGTATTAGTGGATAAACGCTGGCACAGTAGCATCATTGATGTTAGATCAGTTAGAGGGACAGACTGCAATTCAGATCATCATCTGGTCAGGGTGAAAATCAGACAACGGCTATCGCTTATGAGAGGAACAAACGCTAAAGATGATTCTGTAAAATATGAATTAAAAAACTTGAAAAATGATGAAATGCGGCAAGAATACCAAATCAAAATTGCTAATAGATTTGAAGTACTGGAATCTTCAGATGACAATGTGGCAAACGAAGAAGAAACTGATATAAATAAAGAATGGGAGGCTATAAGAGATACTATTAAATTGTCAGCATCAGAAAGCATTGGTTGTTTAAAAAAGAGGCAAAACAAGAAATGGTTTGATGAGGAATGTGCCGACATTGTAAAGAAAAGAAAGCTAGCAAAAATTAAATGGTTACACGAGCCAAATGAGGTAAATTTAGAGCAATTGGGTAGTGTTAGACGGGAAACCACCAAGTTACTAAAGAGTAAAAAGAGGGAATATTTGAGAGAGAAGATTAATGATCTTGAAATGAATGCAAAAAATAGGAACATTAGAGAATTATATCAGGGAATTAGTATAGAGAAGAAAGGGTTTCAGGCTAGAACAAACATAATTCGGAATGAAAATGGGGATATGATTGCAGATTCCAAGAGTATATTAAATAGATGGAAAAGTTATTTTAATCAGCTATTAAATGTACATACAGAACAGGACATTGAGGAGAATAACTTACAGACAGCAGAAATGCTAGTCGCAGAGCCAAGTGCATTAGAGGTTGAAATGGCAATTGAAAAATTGAAGATGTATAAAGCATCAGGTTCAGATGAGATCCCAGCAGAACTGATAAAATCAGGGGGAGAAAAATTGATGGACAAGATACGCTGGTTGCTTAGTATGATTTGGGAAAAAGAAGCTCTTCCAGATGAATGGAAGGAATCAATTATCGTACCAATTTATAAGAAAGGAGATAAAACTGATTGCAACAACTATAGGGGCATCTCATTACTTTCAACTTCGTACAAAATTCTAACAAATATATTAGTAAGCAGACTTACTCCCTATATTGATGACATTCTAGGAGATCATCAATGTGCATTTAGAAGAAACAGGTCTACAACAGATCAGATTTTTAGTATAAGACAGATTTTAGAAAAGAAATGGGAATATAATGGTACTGTACATCAACTATATGTAGACTTCAAAAAAGCATATGATTCAATTAAGAGGGAGAAGTTATATAGTATCCTGCTGGAGTTTGGAATTCCTAAAAAGTTAGTTAGACTTATACGAATGTGTCTAAATGGCTCAACGAGTAGGGTGCGTGTAGGCAAACAGTTTTCAGACACTTTTGAAATCCAGAATGGGTTAAAGCAAGGAGATGCACTATCTCCTCTACTATTTAATTTTGTACTAGAGCATGCCATTAAATCTTTAGAGAATGAGGAAGGCTTACAACTCAATGGTATTAATAAGCTGTTAGTTTATGCTGATGATGTAGTACTACTGGCCGATAGCGAGGAGATACTAAAGGCCAACACGCACACACTATTGAGTAACACTAAGAAATTAGGACTGGAAGTAAATATCAGTAAAACTAAATATATGGTCACACGTAGAAATACATTATATAATGGAAATGGACAGCTAATGACAAATGAGGGAAATTTTGAGGAATTGGCTGAATTCAAATACCTAGGAACAATAATCACAAATAGGAATGAGATGCACAAAGAAATTAAACATAGGCTCAATTCTGGAAATGCATGCTATTATGCATTGCAGAGACTTTTGATGTCCCAACTCCTTTCAAAAAACGTTAAGCTGAAAATATATAAAACTATTGTTCTACCAGTTATATTATATGGGTGCGAAACATGGACTCTTACTTTAAGGGAGGAAAGGAGATTACGAGTATTTGAGAATAAAGTTCTTAGGAAAATTTTTGGACCAAAGAGAGATGAACAGACAGGTGAATGGAGAAGACTACATAACAATGAACTACATGGTCTTTATAGGAAGCCAGATATAATAAGAACAGTTAAGTCCCGTAGACTGCGATGGGCAGGACATGTTGCGCGTATGGGGAATGAAAGACGTGCATGGAAACTTCTTGTAGGAAAGCCAGAAGGAAAACGCCCAGTTGGTAGACCAAAAATGAGGTGGGAGAACAACATTAACTATGATTTGAGGGAAGTAGATTATACAGGGAATGATTGGAAAGCATTAGCTCAGGATAGGGATGTATGGAGAGCTTATGTCCGTGCGGCCATGAACCTACGGGTTCAATAGTGCCAGTGAGTAAGTAAGTAAGTATAATTCTGAATTCACAAGAGGCAGCTGGATATTGGCCGAACTGCCATCTAGTGGTTAATATATTAAGTAAGCATTTTAAAGAGAATTTTTACTTTATAACAGTGTTTATTCTTCTTATTCTTCTTCCTTTCATGTGATAGACCTAGTGGTCTGTTACGGTATCAATCCAATGTTTGAATGGCCTGTCCAAAGATCTCTTGCCTTGCTTGTTTATTTATATATATATAATAATAATAGGTATTATTGCAGCCAATGGCCATGCAGAAAGGATTGTTTTCATGTCTTACAGGAGTTTGTTATCGATGTTCCTATGTTTTTACACTGTAACAGGTGATATCGGTCACAGTGCGACCCACATAGTTTGCACTTGCACTTTTCTTCTGGGTTATGGCGCTTCACTGTTGTGCATATCCTGTGGTGGAAACCATGGACCGCGACTCTCGTCATGGTGTGTCTGAGGTCGTATCTGGCTGCTGTCCATTCCCTGTAGATCATCGCATCCGTTGCGTAGAACTCAGGCCATATCTGTTCTCTCTTCTCGTTGACTTCCCTCAGCAGTTCTTTGTAGGCATCTGTTGCCGGCAGTAGAAGGTCCAGGTGGAACTCTTCTATGAAGAAGGGTTCCTTTGTCAGTATGTATGTTAGGCGTAAAGGCGTGTATTTTGATACGCTTAGTGCTATCTTTAAAAAGTGTGCTTTGACTTTCTCTATTTCCTCTAGGTTTGCCTTATTTAGGTTCTTCCAAATCACTTCTAGTCCATAGGTCATGATTGGTGCTATTTTTATTTATATATATAAAACTACTAATAATAATAGTGTAAAAGCACATTTTTACGTTGAACTTATATAGGAAAAATCACTATGAGGTTTCATTTAAGATTTAAATTAAATTATTTTATACCTGACCTTATTTGCAGTCTTCTAATTGGCGAGGTGTAAAGGATTTTAATGTAAATCTTACATTTTTACATCTTATTCAGCAACTAGATGCTTGATTCCAGATTCAAAATGTACACAATTTAATTAAATGTGCATTAGTTGAGATCAACAAAATGTTAAAAGGAACTTTAATGAGTGCTTTCAACTAGTGATGTTAAATGTCGTAATAAACAGTACAGTTGTTCTCTGTAGTTGTGAACTGGCAGCGAATCAAATTCTATACCATTGCTCTCCTAATATTGGCCAAAACTTTCACTAAAGTGAAACTGTTTATTGTCTTATACTATTTTTCTGAAGTTCAAGAAAATTTGATTTATTGTTCGCGTTTTTATCATTTTCCCAGATTCATCATTGAATTAGTGCATTTTAAACTATGAGGGAAAATCCTGCATTTATCATTCCTTGATATATCTTTTTTCTGGATTTATTGGTTATATTTGTGAGTCCAGAATGGTATAATTCCCAATTTGATAATTTTTAGATTGAAATTAAACAATCTTATAAATTAATTAAGACATTTTGTCTGTACATTCTTATCTCTTATGGTTGTTTTTGTCGAACATATGTTTCAAAACTTCTGAGTTCCATCGTCAGAAATAGTTAGCATATTCATAATTTATTTTCAGATCTCACAACCGAAATGATTAATCAAGGTTTCACTGAATATGTATAAATAAAACTAGACGTAGGATGTATTTTTTTCATCATTACTAAACTTATTAGTTTTTTTCCCTATGGTTTTTCCCCATTTATCATAATTTACTAAGTGTTATTGTTTTGTCATTACAGGAATTCAGCCAACAGATTGGTGACGATAAAAGTTTGTGCGAACATCTAAAACTCCCAATCCAACGCATTAACGATTACCAACTCCTGCTTAGGGTAAGTACTTTAAACAATGATAACAACTGATACATGAGCATAAACTGTACTTATTCAGGTACAGTATGCTTCAGCAAAACAAAAAAACATCAATTTTAAGTTTAAATTAATTTTCAAAATATTTTTTTCTCCTTAGGACCCCATATCTTCAGTTATTGTACTTTTTGGCTTTCTCAATGATCACCTTTCATTTCTTTCAAATTTGGACACAACTAAACCGGTTATTGATTCTCATAGCTTTTAAGTCTGCATTACATCATCCTTCCAACTATTGTTTGGTCTGCTTGGAGATCTTGTAGGCCTACTGATAGTTTTCTATTTATATATATATATATATATATATATGCTAATCATCCATGATCTGGCACACAGCATATGTGCCTTAACCAACTTATTTTAGTTTTGGTGTTGTATAATCAAAAAGAAGAAAAATTTAAATACACGTATATTATGTTTTTTTTTTATATATTAAATTTGGGAATTTCTAATATTATGAGTTTCAATTCATAAGAATTAAATAAACGTGATTATTTCTTACCTCATACTTCTATGTTCCTTTAAACACAGCACTGCAGTATCGGCGACTCCTTGTCACCATCATCAGCTGTTTTCACGATTGTCAATTTTTTTCTTTTGTTGATAATTATCCAAACTGCCATCTGGTGTTCTTTTTAAGGAATTATTTCTAAACTGCCATCTGGTGTTCTTTTTAATG
Source organism: Diploptera punctata (assembly GCA_030220185.1). Classification (NCBI taxonomy): domain Eukaryota; kingdom Metazoa; phylum Arthropoda; class Insecta; order Blattodea; family Blaberidae; genus Diploptera; species Diploptera punctata. The sequence continues at coordinate 1,594,400 of JASPKZ010007829.1, forward strand.
AATCATTTTCTAAACTGCCATCTGTTGTATTTTTGAAGAACTTTGTAATCAAGCTTGGTTTGTCTGGAATTTCGAAGTTCATGGTTCTAGTATGGTTTTTTTGAATATATATTTTCTCCCAAACTGTTAAAGAAACAAAACTTTTGAAACATCTATCTAAACCTTTAGATTCACCTGTATATTATGTTTTTATTATTCATTTCAATGATGGATAAATCATATTTGTACAGAAAAATTATATGCTCAGACTGGGACTTGAACCCACGACCTTTGGCTTTCTAGGCCAATGCTCTACCGACTGATTCATCTGGGCAAGTTCCAATCTAGATGCAAATTTTTCTCTTATATATGATGTCAGTTCCCGCGCACCATATGCTATGAAACCTTTGCTTCTATGTTAGCAAATGGTGGATTCTTTGTTAAGAAGACATTAAAATTGACAATTTAAGAATATATTTAATGCTAACAAAATATGCACTATACTAATGTTCATTTAAGAAAAATTCTTACAATATTGCGATCCTATTTGGCAATAAATAATATGATCCAGTTGCAGTGAATATACATTTAAATAAATAAACTATAAATACACACACTCACGCAGTTTAATCCATTAATATTCGGTTTAACTTTTATAAGATTCATGATATGTTCCATTGAGGTATTATTCAAAATTAAAGTATAAAATTATAGAATATTTACCTGAAAGGTCCGTCTCCTCAACGTCAGGTTTATATTCTATAATTTTATACTTTAATATTTGGTTTGTTCTTTCTTATATCTATCTTTACTTAAACAAAACTAATTTTGATGAAACACGATTCCCGGGTGTAAAAATTCCATCACATTCAACAGTCCATAATCTGTACAACAAATTTTATAAAGAGGTGTCAAAAATGTATGAACAAAGAAGATGAACAGTTCCAGCACCTGCGTCAATAAAGTTGGCAAGTACGACAATTTGTAAAATAGTTACAAAAATGTGTGTGGTTGTATCATCGCGATCCTACACTGTCCGTTCCCCGCCGCGAGTGTATAGTGAAATCCCCGTGTCTGATCACACTGTAGAACAATGATTAACACATAAATATACATACACCCTACAGTTACAATCAAAACATTTAAGATACAATATGACTTAGATGTTACTAAAGATCTATATAGAAGTATGATATAAAAAATAATTTTTAAGATATATATTTTTTCATTGGGCAGGACATGTGGCATGAATGGATTATTAGCATAAATCTCATGATGGATTTTAGCATTATATAACTGAGCAGATACCCAGGACTAGGGCGTCCATAATATTTTCAAAAATTAAAGGAAAAACCTGGGACATTTTAAAAAAAGGTGGGACATTAACAAAATATTAAAAACAACAGTTATTTTCCTTTTACCACGACACTGTTGCCAATACAAATTTATAAGAATGAACCATTCCCATATAAAAAGCCACTAAAGTCATTGTTTATTACATTTTAAAATATTTATTTATTGCTGCAAGGAGTATAAATCTCTTTCATCCAAGTTAAAATTGTACTTCTCCACCGCCAGAATCAGCAGGAAATCTCTGACATTGGTCGCACTGACCGTGGATTGATAATTTGAAAAATGTACCAGTTACCAATATATGAGAGTAAAAAACAAATTTTGTAGACCAAACAGTGCACCGTGGTCATACAACTGGCGCTTTCTAACATTCATATTTATAATTACATAGTAAAGAACAAAAGGAAAGTCGCCATTCATAAATACATTGACAAAGTTGTTATTACATTTGTTATATTCCTTTAATGTTTGTTGTATCATGTAAACTGTGATATTATGTGACCTTCTCAAGTATTTGGTGCATGTAGTTTTTACATCTGTCAATAGATGGCAGATGGTCAATAGATGATAAATAAAACTATGTGCACCAAATGCTTCAGAAGGTCACATATCACAGTTTATATGCTACAACTCAATTTTCAAGAATTTGTCAGTTACCATGTTTTACAGCCGACCCCTTCAACAAAACTTGCACATTAATTGATTAGTTAATATATTTGACTGTTCATGTTAGACCTAATAATATTAATTTAATACTAATTATGGGTACAGTTGGTTAAGACTACAAGCTGTAAGGTTGAGGTTTGAAGTCCAGATGGCATCAGGATTTTTCTCACAGCATCATGGTCCTGGGGTCGGCTCAGCCTCTAATAGAAATGAGTACAGATCCTTGTTCTGGGAGTAAAGATGGTTGTCATGCAGGGCTGACAATCCAGTTGAAATCTCATGCCAATGGTCGAAAAAATGGGAGCCTTAACCTCCAACTACCCCGAGGGCCTCTTAACGTCTGCAGTGGGATCACTTTACTACTGATACTAATGATATAAACAAACTTTTTGTTTGGTCACAATTATTGTTTCATGTTTTTGCTAGTTCGGTAGAAAGGGTAATATTATACGAAACATATGACAAAAACTTATTTTTGTAATTGAGTTGGATAACATGTTTTTATATCTCACTTCATAAAGTTCCGTGTTTTACAATACTGGTTTCAAAGGCCTTTGCCTTCATCATCAATCAAACTCCAGTCATGAAAACACAGAACTATATGAGGTGAGATATAAACACATTTTATCCAACTCAATTATAAATAATGAATTACCACACAGTGTTACATCCCACCATAATTTTGATTTAAAATTGTTCTTTGCCCACGGTGATAATACTTAAACCCAGACATGATATTGATCTAATAATGACATTCTAGGCTGCCATTTTCTCCCCTAGGATTCTTATACGTGAAATAAGATTATTAAATCCATAGCATATGTCCCGCGCCGTAGCCGAGCGGTTAAGGTAGGAAGCCTTGGCGCAGAGCTATGGGACTTGTGCTGGTTCGAGTCTCCATGGGGGAAGAAATTTTCTCATGGTATTTCGGCCAGTATGGGACCGGTGCCCACCCAGCATCGTGAGGCAATTGGGTAGCTACAATAAGTAGCGGCTCCAGGTTGAGGAACCAGCTATAACGGCTGGGGGACTCGACATGCTAACCACATGTCACCCCTACACTGGCTGTTGATCATCTACCTCTGTGATTGACACATGTGGATGTGAAGGGCAAGCAGCCGGCTGGTAAAAGGGCAACCGCTGAAAAGTGGAAAGACCCTCAATCGGAAATCCATAGCATGACCCATTTAATTGGAACCCCCAAGGATTGAAAAGGCAAAGAGGAAGACCTTAGGAGTAATACCATCAGGGATGAAGCTGAACAGGCAGGGATGAGTTGGAATGAAATTAAGACATTGACAATTAACAGAGTGTGTTGGTGAGCTTTTATCAAGGCCCTATGCTTCCCAGTGGAGTTACCAGGACTATTAATACCACTACTGCTATAGCATGACTCAAGTCCAACTGAAATGATTGCTGTCACTTGTTAACATTAGATGTGGCAGTACAAGCTGTCAAATGGTTAACATGACACAATCCCTGAATGAACTTTAATTCTGATTTTAGTAATTGCATTTGGTACTTATCACATCATTCACAAGAATTAATAATCCTCAATTTTAAACTTATGCAAATACAATTATTTTGTGTAGCTGTGAATAAAACTTGGACCTCTGGATTACAAATTACACATCATCATCCATCCAAGTATTAGGCTGTGTGGCCTGTTTTGATCTTAAAGAGGAATTTTCCATCCAGCGCTTTTTTGGACGTCCCAGCAATCTTTTGCCTTGGGAGCAGTAATGAAGCATGGCTTTTGGAATTCTATGAGATGGCATTCGTTGAAGATGGGCTTTCCAGTTGTCCTGGTAGTTTTGTATATGGTGAAGAATGGGTTCTACATCCAACTCTTCCATAATTTCTTCATTTCTTTTATGGTCCCACTTTGTGTAGCCTGCTGTATGGCGCATAAATCACATCTCATTTGCTGTTATTCAGCTTTCATCTCTTCTTCATATTGTCCATGCTTCACTGCCATAATACTGGTCTTGTGAGAACCTTATAAAGCCGTAATCTTGTGTTCTTCTGTACTAAAGATGGTTTCATTATACTGTTAATTATCCCCGTTGTTTTTGTAAAATTTGTGATTTCTACAAATTAGACAAATTGATCATTAGGCAATCAGCCTAGGGAGGAAACCCTGAATAATAAACCCGCCATGAAAACGGGCTAGCAACCCACTTCAAGGTGTATCTTATACATTGCTCACAGTCCCAAGGATCAAGCCTCGGATCGAAGGAACAAGAGGAAGACCAGCCAAGGGATGGATAGACAGTGAATGCACATCCAATATGTCTTCCTCCAGGGAGTGATTTTGGAAATAAACAGGATGAAAATCCTACAAATTATGTTTAAGAAGAAGAAAAGAAGAAGAAGACCATTACACCATAAAGGCAGTATATCATCATCATCATCATGAACAAATTCGTTTTAGGCCATGTGGCCTGTACGGTAAACCTAGCGAAGATGGTCTTGATCTTTCCACCGATGTTTTGGTCTTCCTTGGTCCCTATGTCCAGTTGGGGTATATTGGAATGCCAATTTTGGAAGTCTATTTCTTGCCATTCTGCTCAGATGATTTTTCCATTCTTGTTGGTATCTTTGTATATCTTCATTTAAACTTGTTACTCCAAGTTTTCCTCTGATAATAGTGTTCCTTTGGTGATCCAGTCTATTAACTCCTAACAATGATCGTAAGAAGCGCATTTGATAACTTTTTTATTACTTAAAATTAATTTTTTAAAGTACAAATTAAATTAAGGTAAAATTTTTTTATCACTCACCTCATATTGTTTTTCTTATTTGACTATAAACTAGTTTCGGAACATAGTTTCTGTTCCATCCTCAGTATCGTCACGACCGTTGTTCTGTTGTCTTGAAGAGCTGTCCTTCGCTCCTTCCATTGGCTGACTGAAAAACCTCAAAACCAGGTCATTCTCACCGGGAATTTCAAAGTTCATCAATTTCTTCTCTTCGCTCGAGCGAAGGACAGCTCTTCAAGACGACAGAACAATGGTCGTGATGATGGAACAGAAACTATGTTCTGAAACTAGTTTATAATCAAATAAGAAGAACAATATGAGGTGAGTGATAAAAAATTCTACCTTAATGAATATACCTCGTAGTGAGAATTCCTAAAATAACAAATTAAACTAATGAACTGGTTTACATATTTAAATAAGCATTTTAATCCTCCCATAAACTCTGTTCATTCACGCAACTGTACTCTTAACTTTATTAGAGCACTTGAACACAGTGTGTTAATGTGAACATTTTTAAGAAAACTGGGAGTGTCCATGCATGTTATTCCATTGAATTGGCAGTGATCCCAAACCTAAAGATTCTAGTTTAGTAATCAGTGCCTTCAGTTGGAGACTTTCCAGTAAATTTTCTCTGGCCCCCAATACATTTATGTTTACACTATGTATTTAGAGCACAGATCCTGAAATATGAAATACTTGGAAACCATATTGCTTCTTATTATAGGCTGCATTAATACTCCAGGAAAATTGTACATATGGTTTGAGGATAACTGGCTGAATAATATGTAATGTGCAATTAATTTGAGCTGAGAATATTTGGCACTATGATGGTTGAATTTGGCTACAAGATTAATTGTAGTCTGTTGTCTGCATGCTATTGAATGTTGTCTATCTATTTAATTAGATGTCTTTTGTTGATCAAGTAAAATTGGCAGAAGCACCAGTCTTCAGAAAATATCTGTGAGCAGAAGATTAAATCTCTTTTATTTCCAATTATTTTTTAAAAATTTTATTCCAATTTACAGAAGCTTTAACATTTAAGGTTATAACTAGAGACTATCATCACACACTGGAGATTGACAGTTCATGGTAATATTCCTCTCTCAAGACACACAATTTTAGACACACTCTTATATGCAGATGATCAGGCTCTTTTCGGCAATGATGAAGATGAATTACAATATTCCCCTCATCATCTTAATATAATAGCCCAACGATTTAACATGGAAATATCAACAACAAAATCTAAAGTTATGGCCTTTCAAGGGAAATTCCCAGTAAGAAGTAAAATTTGTATTCAGAATTCAATATTAGAGCAAGTTAATTCATTTAAATACTTAGGATATAATCTAACTTATAATGAGGAATGTGATATATCCTTTAAAATACAAAACTATAATAAAGCTTTAAGAATTATCAACCAAGTTTTTAAACCATCAAAAGTGCAGAGACACACAAGAATGAAAATCTATAAAATTCTCGCTAGACCCATAATCTGTTATGGCAGTGAGGCTTGGACCATCAGAACTCAGGATGATCGTCATATTACAGCCACGGAGATGAAATTTCTGCGACGAACTGCAGGTTATAGCCTTCTAGACCACCAAAGAAATTCAACAATAGCCAGAGAGTTAAATATCGTACCTATATCTGAATACCTCCAAGAATATAGAAACAATTGGCTAGCCCATATTCAGCGCATGGATCGTCACAGAATACCAAAACAAATTCTTCACTACATTCCTTGAGGCAGAAGATCTGTGGGTCGACCTTTTCGGAGATGGCGGGAGACCGTAACGGGCCACTGGGCCTAATACTTGAAAGGCAGATGATGACTGGAGACCGGATGTTAGGGAAAATACCTACAGTTATTTATTATAGATATTGTAAAAGTGACTTCATATCAATTCATACCGATGACCCTAGAATTGTTTTCCATGAAGTTAATTTTGCCTTTAAATGCCTATTTCAGCTTACAATGCCTATAAATGCATATTTGACATTTCTTCTCCAAATTAACTTAGTATTTCAATGAAATTAATTGAAATAGACAAACTTCATGACACATATCATTGCATAGAAACCTTTAATTGACTGACAATATTATTTTTGATGTTGGTAACACTGAATTCAGTCTGTAGTCCTCGTTCACACACAGGTGCTTCAAAGACAAAGTGGTGCGACAAGTGTATATGGCATATTTTTTGGCTTTTTTTTTTACCTTTAGATCAGTTGTTTTATGATGTCTAAAGAACAGACAACAGTAAAACAGTAAAAGACAAACTGACCAATTTCGCGAAAGAATTTGGTGTGGAAATATTCTCAAGTGACGGTTCAATATTGTTTTGCAAAGTGTATAAAATTTCAGTGAATTGCGCGAAGAAATGCCATGTTTCACAGCACATACACACTGCAAAACATAAGTATGCTCTTTGTAAAAAGGCAAAACAAGTTCCAAAATCATCTCTGATATCTTCGTATGCTATTGATAGCATATGTTTATATTCTTTACGTAAGGCTTAAAAATTTATATTGTAGTGTATTTTTTGTAGTAGCTTATTTTGATTTTTTAGTGCCTATATTAATTATTTTTAGTGCCTTTTTGCCGGCCTATTTTGAACTTTTTAAGTGCCTAACATCCGGACTCTAGTTATGACATATCATAATCAATACTAATAAAATTCATTGTTAAAACCGTTGAGGTGGATAGTCATAAAATAAAATAAGTTAAAATGTACCTTCTTAGGTCAAAGCCATCGTCCTCAACTTATAAATATGTATGCTTTTTGTCTGAAGGCCTTTCAGAATATCCATTCCATCTTCAGCAGGTCTTTCTTTGCTACATTACTTGATATGGTGGTTGATTGTGCTTAGTCACGACAACACTACATTAGGACCAGCACCATCAAGTAATGTAGCGAAGAAAGACCTGCTGAAGATGGAATGGATATTCTAAAAGGCCTTCAGACAAAAAGAATACATATTTTATAAGTTGAGGACGACGGCTCTGACCTAAGAAGGTACATTTTAACTTATTTTATTTTATTACATATCATGAATCCGAGAAATATTTTTACATCTTACCTCATTACATCGGCACTGATAAACAAATTTAACCTGGGTAATCTTCTAATAATTAATAAATATGTTAAAAAGATTAGTGCCCCAGAATAGTAAGAGATCTGGAATTTATCAAATTAGTTCCAATCTCTGCGATAAAATATACACAAGAAAAACTAAAAGGAATTCAGGAACTCATACAAAAGAACACTTTAGAAACATTACAAATGGTGAAATTGAAATATCGGCAATTACCGCTCAGAGTTTGCTAGAGAATCACAAAATTGGAAAAGAAACTAAACCTTTGAAACAATTAGAGAAACCTTTGTGAGAATAGAAAGCAACTCTAAAGTACTACCCCACAGGTTGCTAGCCCAAAGCTCATATTTCCATAAATTGGTATTTGGCCTAACAGAAGGGAGAAATTTGTGCATTTGATTTAATTTGTTATATTTTTAATAGAAAAGTAAGTTTAGTAAAGTAAATTGTTATTAAAAATTTATTTACTAGTTCCCTCCCCTCGGAAATATGTAATGGGACACTTATGAATGTTCACAGGAGCTGGTGAAGTATTCTTCGCAGTTAGGTGAAGACACAAACGACCTCCAGAAGGCTCTTGAGTTGATGCTAGGAGTGCCCCACCGGGCCAACGACATCAAATTTATATCTAGCATTGAGGGTTACCACGGGAATATTCATAAATTGGGTCGATTGCTACGTCACGTAAGTATTAATAATAATTTATTTATATACAGATTTTCAATGTTTACACATCTTTCTGTGCCTAAAGTTTTATTTTCCTTGTCCACTCGTCCATATCCATCCACTCCATGTTCTCCAGTCCTCTTGTTCTTATTCCAGTTCTTATTTCTTGCATCCGTGTAAAAATTATTAATATTTTTAAGGGGCCTCTCCGCCAAATAAGATATGAATAAACCATTACGAGTTTGAAGATTTTTCTTTCTTTCTTCTTCCACATGGACAGCATTTGAATGTTTATGTGGGTAACCTTCACCATACGTGCCCGTACCTGTATCTTATACAGTCTACTGTTGAATATTTAATGTTAATTTTTGTTCTTGTATGACTTTATTTCTTATTTTTTTCCAATTTTGAACTTCTTGCTGCTCTACTCAAGAAATCCATTTTGATCAACACAAATTTTTGTTCTAAGTTTTTGTTGAAAGTATTAATAATAGTAATTAATATTTCGTCCTGCGCCGTAGCCGAGCGGTTAAGGTAGGAAGCCTTGGCGCAGATCTACGGGACTTGCGCTGGTTCGAGTCTCCATGGGGGAAGAAATTTTCTCATGGTATTTCGGCCAGTATGGGAGCGGTGCCCACCCAGGATCGTGAGGCAATTGGGTAGCTACAATAAGTAGCGGTTCCAGGTTGAGGAACCAGCTATAACGGCTGGGGGACTCGACATGCTAACCACATGTCACCCCTACACTGGCTGTTGATCATCTACCTCTGTGATTGACACATGTGGATGTGAAGGGCCAGCAGCCGGCTGGTAAAAGGGCAACTGCTGAAAAGTGGAAAGACCCTTAATCGGAATCGGAATTAATATTTCAATGGAAGACTAACATTATGAGGTTAATTTTAATAAAATCTAATTAAATCAGTAACATCTCACCTCATGTTCTTGAGAACGTGACTGAGTAAAAAAGAGCTGATGATAGTATGCAAACCTACTGAAACATGTTCTCAAGAATTCTACCAAAATATGAAGTAACATGTTACTGACTCAATTAAATTTATTAATGATACTATTTGCTTTTTTAAATTCTGGATTTTGATTTACAAGCTAATATTATGTTTGCAAATATTCTTGAAATATTATTTTAATTATATATTCATTTCTAATAATAACTGGAGGAAATATAAACCTAGTTACAAGAATTGTCAATTTTTTTTTTAATAGAAGAGAGCAGTGCTGAATATCCAAACAGTTAACACTGAGCAACAAAAAATAAACTTTTTTTTTTTGTCTCAGAAAGAAATATACGTGATTGTGATAGTATTTTTTCTCCTAAATTCAAATATGATATCGGTTTTTCTCCATCACGCAAGGTTTCCGAGAGACAGGAATTTATAATTTCAAAACACTTTAATATTTTCTACATTCGTAACTACACAATATTCGAACATTCGGACTCACCTAGAAAGTAAGAAATGATGATTTTCTGCTATATTTCGCCTGTGGAGCATCCCTCATGGTCCAACAATAATCAGCCAGGATATTAGGATTCCATTTGGCTTGATATCTCTTTTCCATAGCTGAAATCTCCTGAGTTAGCTCATTTGGTTTTATTTTACAATGGACAAATGGACGAAAAAACGTTTATTAAAAAATAATTATTTAAATCCATTAAGTGAAATTGAAATAAAAAAAACTGTGGGTGATGGAGAAATTCCGAATACATATTTGAAAACACGATAAAAAATTGCATTAAGTACAACTATTGGTACTCATGAGACAAAAATCATGTTGACCAGTGTAATGAGACAATATTGAAATATGTTAATTAAATAAAAATAAAACATAGTTTTATTTGATTTTCATATTTATTAAGATATAATTCAGTGACAGCTGTTTCGGTACACTGTACCTTCTTCAGACAAGTTAACAAATTGACATATAAATGGATTTTCATCAAATAAATGCCAATCAATTTATTACTTATATTCAAAATATGATAAAGTTTATAACTTTTCAGTTAAAGTGTTCCAACTGGAATATTCATCATCATCATCATCATCATAGTACATTCACGAATTTAGGCCATTTGTTGACCTGTTTCGGCCTCAAGAGAAACACCATCCAGAAGTCTTTTGAGTGGACGTCCTGTTGGAATATTCACAACAACAAAAATGAGCAGGATAATTTGAAAAAATGTTCACAAAAGTTTATTTATCACCACATATAAACATTTTAATTTTATGGCCAGAAAATAGATTAAATTATGTGAATATGTTTTAAAAAACAAGGACAATTATGATGTTCAGAAATCAAGTTAAAAACTATAGAAAAATATTGATTCATAGTGTTCTGCTCAAGAGCAGGTCTTTCACTGCAAACTCAGCATTCTCCACTCTTTCCTTAACTCAGCTTTCCTTTTTTGTATCTGCATACAAACCGTTTATGTCTATCATCTGATGTCTTTTTTTTCTGCCTCTAACTTTCTTTGCGTTAACCATTCCTTCTAGGGCACCCTTCAGCAGGCAGTTTTTTCTTAGCCAGTGGCCAATCCAATTTCTTTTCCTCTTCTTTATGAGTTTCAGCATTGTTCTTCTCTCACCCACTCTGTCTAGCACATAATTATTTCTTACTTTGTCTGTCCATTTTATACATTCCATTCTTCTCCATATCCACATCTCAAAAATTTCCAGTCGCTTTTCCTCATTCCGTCGTAATGTCCAAGTCTCTGCACCATACAATGCTACACTCCACATAAAGCACTTTACTAGCCTCTTCCGTATTCTTTTTGCCAAATGTCCGCCCAAAATGCTTCTCTTCTTGTTGAAAGCTTCTTTTGCCATTGCTATCCTCTGCTTTACTTCTTGACAGCAGTTCATGTTACTACTGATAGTACAACCCAAGTATTTGAAGCTCTCCACTTGCTCAATGGCCTCATCTTTAATCTTCATGTTTATCTTCCTTGGTTTCTTTCCTATAATCTTATTAATAAAAAATTTTAAATAATAATTGTTTTATATTATTGCAAATTTAAACTATCTTCACAAATGAATTTTGTATATTTTTCAAGTAAATAATATCTATAGTTAATAACTTTAAAGCTTCATAATGTTACTTTCCATAATTAATTGATGAAATATCTGTCAAAGATAATCTCTTTCTAGTTTCTATGAACAGTGTTCTTAATTAAAATTCATCGGAGAACATATTGTTTAAACAACTCACCTCATAATCGCGATTTCAAACATAATCATGTTCATCTTCAGCCATAACTCCAGAGTTATGGCTGAAGATGAACATGACTATGTTTGAAATCGCGATATCATGGAAGCATGAATCCTATGAGGTGAGTTGTTTAAACAATATGTTCTCCGTGAATTTTAATGATTATACCTCATAATGTTTACTTCCCAACATTAATTTAATATAGTGTTCTTAATATTTGATTTGTTTCAGGACTGGTTCACTGTATCAGACAGAGATTCGAAAAAGAAGGAAAGATACTTGTTTCTCTTCAAAGCTCGCATTCTTGTTTGCAAAGTTCGTCGAATCTCAGAAGACCGTTCTGTTTTTGTCCTTAAAGATATCATTCGTGTAAGTTGATAACAATATTTTTTATTATTTATTATTTATTAATTAATATTTTGTTCTTGTCATGCATACATTCACACATAATTGAAGAAAAACACAATTTTATTTTTTTTATATTCTCAATATAATTTAGTTTATCACTGCCTTAGTAACTGTGAAATCAATATGTTAAATAAAACTTCTCTTCAAGGAAAGATAAACTACAATTTTTCAATTTTCATTCGATCAGAATTTCTCATACTAAGTGTCCACAGTAATTGTACCTCCTGGTGGTGCACTGGATTAACACAAAGAGGATTAAAATATGACAAGCTTCTCAATTGGTTGAAAACAAACAGAAAACTAGAATTATAATTTGTCCTTCAATGAGAAATGTTAAATTTATATTAAAAACATCGAAAGAAGCTCTACTGACTTCATAAAGGAAAAGTCTTCTTAAATAAGAAGCCACCATTTGCATGTTGAGCTTCGACTCATAGCCTTTGGTGCTCCTGAGAATTGAAATGTTTAAGAAAAAAATTTGGGATAAGGTGTATAAACTGTTTCACATGAATTCTTCTAAGTTCTATAGAATCACAATGTGCATGCGCGAGTTGCAGGAGTTGCTTCCGGTAGATGGCTCTGAAGTCGGCATTACTAACTTTGGGAATAAATTCCCAAACGCTAAAAAAAAAAATGGACGTAAACTAACTTCCCATTTCCTAACCTAACAAAACAATTTACATGCATATTATTTAACAAACTATAAACTAATTTTACGTACACTAAATATGGTTTTGAATTATTTTCAAATGTTGGTAACTGCAATGTGAGAGTTGCCTAGCAGATACTACATGAAGCATTTCCGCACCTGTAGAACACAATGCACAATATTTGCATAATTTAGAAATATTTAAAAATCGTAAGAAATGTTTATAAAATGGTTCCAAAATGTTTAAAATAGTACCAAACGTTATTATAAATGGTTGAAAAGTGTTTAGTGCATCAGTGGCATAAGAATATTACATGGAAAATTGTGTGCAACGGTTTATACACTACAGCCAAAATTTGCGTTTGGATTGGAGGCCTAAGATGGTTCAAATAGTAGAAATGCATATTAAGCTAAAGGTCCTGGGTTCAAACCCCAGTGTAGGGTGCATTTTTCAATTCAAATAGAAAACTGGAAATTTCGAAGCTCTTTATTGGGAAGGTCCACCGCTGTGGTCTCGAGGTAGCATGCTGCCTTGTCACGCAGCAGGCCCGGGTTCGATCCCCGGTCGGGGCAGTTTTTCTGGGTGAGGTTTTTATCGGGGTTTTTCCTCACCTGTAAGACAGATGTCAGGAAAACTTTAAGGCCCAAACGGTCGCCGAAATCATATGGCCATCATCACCATCATCTTCCTTATCATTATTGTCATCATCATCATCATCATCCTTCACCAGTGTGGAAAGCAACGGGAAGCTACCACACCTATAATTCCCTAGTAAAGCTGCAAGCATAGCATGAAAATGCTATGATTGCAGTGAAGGACCTGCCTTCGGGCAGAATTACTATGGATGGATTATTGGGAAGCTAGCGAAGAAATGACTTGGGTCAACAACCCCAGAAGCGACTAGCAACAACGACAACTACAACAGTTCTGAAGTCGTGGTATTAATACTAATTTAATATCATATTTGAAGAGAAAAATGATATGCTCAGACTGGGACTCGAAGCCAGGACCTTTGACTTTCTAGACCAATGCTCTACTGACTGAGCTATCTGGGCAAGTTCCAATCTAAACACAAATATTTCTCTTATATACATTGTCAATTACCACATACCAAATGCTATGCAACCTTTGCTCCTATATTTGCAAATGGCGGCTTCTTTATTAAGAAGATATTCATTTGGGAATTTTATAAAGTCTGTACGGCTTCTTTTGATGTGTTTATAAAAACATTGATTAATTTAATACTTGGAAATTTTCTAGAGGGACATGCACCTGTGTATATTCAACCTCTATTTTAGGATCTTGTTTAAATGAATGTCTTATAGTAACAATTATCATATTTCATTTGTTTTAGTTACCTGAAGTAGAAGTAAAAGACCACAAAGAGGATCCTTGTGTATTTGAACTCCATCATAAAGTGCTAGGATTTGGTCATTATCCCCTTACTATCACAGCGCATAACGATTCTGCCAAACCAACCTGGTTAAAAGAGATTCGTCAGTACGCGTCTGATGTCAGTAAGTATTGTAGTATCAGAATATGATGGAGGATGAACATTTTTATGTTATTCGTTATTGCTGCTATTATCATGTTCACTATAACTTACAGCATCATCAGGAATATCCAATAACTCATATACAAGTATTTCAAGAATAATGTCATCCCTGGTAAGACTATGGTTGCAGGCTCGAGGAAAGATGTACACAATAAAGAAAGGAGTTCGTTGTGGTGTTCTCTTTACAACCATGAGTCATATTATTTTTAGAACAGCTGCATAAGTATTCCAGAGTAACACAAATAAAAGACATGAAGGAAAATAATGCTTAGAACCGATGTATAGTACCGGAAAGTAAGAATGCACTTGTACATTTGCATTGCCTGTGCTACACATGTGCATCATCCACCCTCAATATGTTAAATATAATTTTTATTTTCACATATTATATTGTAATGCTTGTAAACTTGTATTCAAGTTTTTCAGAATTTATTATAAAATGTATTAATATAATAAAATTGCATATATAATTATTTTCTTTTAATATGTAAATGTAAAACAATTAAAAATATCTCTTTTATAGTTGCGCTTGCAGAACATGCTGCAGATGATCTTCGCCTTCAAACTCCATTAGGAAATCACGAAGAAAAGTCTGAACCAACAACACCACCACCTCAACAGGAACAACAAATTCAGACTGTGCAGAAAAAGCCAGAACCTGAAAAAAAGCAAGAAATTAATGCTCCACAAGTTGACAAGGGAACAAAATCTTCTAAAAACGAACTAGAGTCAGAAACAAAAGTACCTGAAATAAAACCAGGAGTTGAAGATAAATCTCCTGATAAGGTCTCAGAACCTCCTGAAAAGAAACCAAAATTAGTCACATCTGAAAATAAATCAGAACCAGAAGTTAAACTTCCTGGAAAAAAGCCAGAATCAGAAGAAAAGTTTCCTGAAAAGAAAGAAGTTAAACCTTCTGAAAATAAATCAGGACAAGAAGTTAAGCCTCCTGGAGAGAAACCAGATCCAGAAGTTAAAGTTGAAAAGAAAACAGAGTCAGAAGTTAAGTCTGCTGAAAAGAAACAAGAACCAGTAGTTAAATCTCCTGAAAATAAATCAGAACCAGAAGCTAAGCCTTCTGAAAAGAAATCAGAATTGGAAGTAAAATCTCTTGAAAAGAAATCAGAGCCAGAAGTTAAGTCTCCAGAAAAGAAATCAGAACCAGAAGTTAAGCTCCCTGAAAAGAAACCTGAACCAGAATTTAAGCCCCCTGAAAAGAAACCAGAACCAGAAGTTAAGCCTCCTGAAAAGAAACCAGAAGTTAAACCACCTGAAAAGAAACAGGAACCAGAAGTTAAGCCTCCTGAAAAGAAACCAGAAGTTAAACCACCTGAAAAGAAACAGGAACCAGAAGTTAAGCCACCTGAAAAGAAACAGGAACCAGAAGTTAAGCCACCTGAAAAGAAACCAGAAGTTAAACCACCTGTAAAGAAACAGGAAGCAGAAGTTAAACCTCCTGAAAAGAAACCAGAATTTAAACCATCTGAAAAGAAACAGGAGCCAGAAGTTAAGCCTCCTGAAAAGAAACCAGAAGTTAAGCCACCTGAAAAGAAACAGGAACCAGAAGTTAAGCCTCCTGAAAAGAAACCAGAAGTTAAACCACTTGAAAAGAAACAGGAACCTGAAGTTAAGCCTCCTGAAAAGAAACCAGAAGTTAAGCCTCCTGAGAAGAAGTCAGAACCAGAAGTTAAGCCTCCTGAAAGGAAACCAGAACCAGAAGTTAAGCTTCCTGAGAAGAAACCAGAAGTTAAGCCACCTGAAAAGAAACAGGAACCAGAAGTTAAGCCTCCTGAAAAGAAACCAGAAGTTAAACCACTTGAAAAGAAACAGGAACCTGAAGTTAAGCTTCCTGAAAAGAAACCAGAAGTTAAGCCTCCTGAGAAGAAGTCAGAACCAGAAGTTAAGCCTCCTGAAAGGAAACCAGAACCAGAAGTTAAGCTTCCTGAAAAGAAACCAGAAGTTAAGCCTCCTGAAAGAAAACCAGAACCAGAAGTTAAGCTTCCTGAAAAGAAACCAGAAGTTAAGCCTCCTGAAAGAAAATCAGAAGTAAAGCTTCCTGAAAAGAAAGCAGAAACTGAAAAGACAACTGAAATCCAGCCAGCAGTAAAGAGGAAGGAGGAAGGAACTGCATTATCAGTAAAGAAGTCTAAGGTAAGAAATTAAAAAAAAATTAGGGCTACTACTCTACTATTTTTTTTAATTGGTTAATGTTCAGACAGGTAATAATTATAAGAAATATTAATTTTTATTGTATCTGACGTACTATATTTAGTACCAGATCCTCTGAGAAAATCTGAAGTATCAATTTTGCAACTGAATACAGGTTATAATTGCATGATTATAGAATTACAGTAGAATCTTACTAATGCAAACCCTATAAATCCAAAATTTTATATAATCCGAATATTAAACAGAACACTGGTGAATCCAAGCTTCATTTTGATTTTTGCAATAAACAGGGAGGGAGCTCATATTCATGTCTTCAGGGCTTATGGTTTTTCAGGCTTTCCAATTACCATGACCAGTAATTTGTTTGTTACTGTAGCATTGCAACAGGCTAAAACAGTAAGGCATTGTTTATTCATTTCAAAACCTGGTGCAGATGACTTTTCTTTCAAAGCGTGACTTTTGTAGGAAGTGCTTTGAAATTCAGTCCAGTTTTCATCCACCTTATAAACTAGGTGTTTGACAATATCAAGTCTGAAAACTCATTTCAGAATGCATCTGCATTCGCTGATAATTTTTGTCCTCTTATCATTAATTGTCATATCCCATGTCTCTTTTTCCAACCGTCTAATCAACCACTGCTAGCAATAAATATTTGATTACCGTTTTTAAGTTTTTTTCAGTTGGTATGCCTTTTCTTAAATTGATATACCGCTAATAGGAACATGTTTTTGTCTTTCCTGAGTAAACCACTAGAAAGTCGTGTCAATTTTATCATATGACATGATGGAGTTATGGCATTGTTCCCATTTTTTTTACTATTTCTGATGCAGAAACTTTCAATTTTTTGTCTGACCATATATTTTTCTATGAAAAATTAAATGTTTCTTACCTATCCTCATATAAATCTTCTAAGTAGATTGCGATTTCGAGACCATAATGGTCTGATCTTCAGTACAATCTTGGCGACTGATGTTATGTCCACATTGACTTCCCATTTGCACCACATGTCCTTCCCATCACTTAATTGTTGTTATTATATCTGGTTCCCCTAAATATCGTGTAGCTCACTGTTATGCTGTTTTCTCCATTTGTCTCTCTTTGTAAATTAATGAGTCATTTTTTAACATCATACCTCATATTTTATGTTTCTTCAAACACGGGAACTAGTTTTCGAGAGAAGGATCTCTCTCATTTTCAACCGACATAATGAAACGTAAAATATGAGGTAAGATGTTAAAAAATGACTCATTAATTTATGAATTAAGAACCTCATAATGTTATTTCCCATATTTAACTATGAATATCTCTCTTTGGTCCAAAATTTTGTCCTAAGAATTATATTCTCATAATCTTTAGTCCTCCTTTGAAGTAAGAGTCTATGTTTCAGATCCATATAATGCATGCAATTGGGAAAATAACATTTTCATATATTTTCAGTTTAATGTTTTTTGAGAGAAGTTTGGCTGACAAAATCCCTGTAATGCATAATAAAATGCATTTCCAGAATTGAGCTTATGTTTAATTTATTTGTACACCTCATTCCTATTTGTAATTGATTTTCCTAGGTATTTGAATCCAGCCAATTCTTTCAAAATATCCCTCATTTGTTATTAACTGTCTATTTTGATACTTTTGAGTTAATACTTTATGATATATTATTCAACTTGTTTTCTTATTTTGTTCTTGGTTATTATGAAGAATTATTTATTTCAGATTGACAATAATAAAGACACAGCCATGGCAAACTTTCAGTCTGAGACAATTAGAACTGTACAAGGTAAGTTGTTAGCATTATATGATAAATTAAACTTGTGACACTGCTGCTGTTTAAATCTGAAACTGTAGAGCAGCTTCATTTCCTTTCAGTGCTGCTTTTAACATTTATTTATTTCAAGAGTAAATTTACACATTTAAAAGAGAATAAGAGATTAAAATATTTACCTCTCATATAAGGTGAGATACAGAAACTTGTTAAAGAGGAAAAAATCTGGATACTTATATTAACATGTAGCGATTTAGGTGCTTTTCCTAAAGGGCTTTAAGGGCTTTGAAACATGGATTACTTGTGACTGTTAGGTAGTGTGTGTTTTACTTACGGATTTGGGTTTTGCCGAGCGGAAAAGGCCAGAGACACTAACTATAGAGATAAATGAGACCATTAAATAAATAATATAACATAGGCCCACTTTCAAATAAAATATCTAAACACTTTAAAAAGTTGAACATTAATGTGGCATTTAAAACTAATAAAACTCTACAAAATATAATAAAAAACAATAAAACCAAAACAAATAAAGAAAAATTATCAGGTGTATATAAATTGAAGTGTGGCACATGTGACAATGTCTATATAGGACAAATTGGTAGACCTTTTATCTCTCGGATAAAGGAACACATGAGAGCATATAACAGAAATTTAGAAAATTCAAAATATGCTAACCACCTATTCCAATTTAATCATTGTTTTGATCCAAATTTTCAAATTTTACATGTTTGTGATAAGGGTAAGAAGTTAGATCTTTTGGAGGCTGTAGAAATTAATACATTTAAAAGTAGTAAAAACTAATGTATTCACGTAGACTTTCATGGCCGGAGTTGCTATGATGATCTTGAAGAAGATTTTCGGGCTGTAGGCCGTGGTCGTGAGGCTTGTAGTTCCCCGACATTTCGCCAGAGACTGCGTCTGGCATCCTCAAGGGTTGTCTTGAGACTTCAAGATCATCGTAGTAAAAACTGTTAAATTCTCAACTTGATTTGAATGAATCCCCTTTGTTAAATTAAAAAATTTAAATAAATATTGTTGTATTGTTGCTTAGATCAGTTGGAACACAATTCAAAATTTGTTAACATGTCTGAAGAAGGTACAGTGTACCGAAACAGCTGTCACTGAATTATATAATAAATATGAAAATCAAATAAAACTATGTTTTATTTTTATTTAATTAATAATAATATAACTTCAATACTCTATAGTTTAAAACTTCTTCTTCCTTCCAAGTATTAGGCCAAGGCCTGTTACGATCCTATAGAAAATTTTCACTGCAGCATTTCATAGGATGGCCCAGAGATCTTCGTCCTCTTGGTATATAATTATAAACATCTTTGGGGATCCGATTTGAACTCATTATTTCTACATCATTTAGGAAAAACCGGGTAAGTCTTCAAAGTAATTTTTTATATGACTTACATCAAAGAGTGCATACATCGAAAATTCAATGCTTAATAACACTGTCACTATTCGCTTGACAACTTACCCGTTTTTACCGAACGTGCATCGGACCAAAAGCTATCGGGAGATGTTAATAACTCATTTTCGACCAAAAGTTGACTTACCCGGTTTTTCCTAATTGATGTAGATTTTAAAACTATAAACAACAAATTAATATACAATTAAAGGTAATTAAACTAGCCTATCTTATATTATTTCCTATTCTTAGCTAGAGAAAGAGAGTCATTTAAAGAGAGTAGGTTGAAACTCTGCCACATGACCTGCCTTAGTCATAGACATATTTTAACTTCATCGCATTCTACACATATTCAACTGTTTCCTATTCACAAGCTCAAGTTCTCGAAATTTTACCCCTTTCGATTTCATTTCAGAGCCCCCAAAATCCTTAAAAAATAACATGGTGCAGACTTACCTAAAGTTTATATATTAATATAATTGTAGGCTTTCATGGCCGGCATCTTGATCCATATTTGGTTTTGTCTTCCAGGCTTATAGGCCGTGGTCTGGTTGTCTTCTTACTCGATGTTTCGTCTACTGCTGCGGTAGACATCATCAGGAGATACTGCGTGCTCTCTGTGAACTCCTCAACAGTCGGTTGCAGACTGGCTAGTCGTTGGAAACTGTCTCTCTATTTATAGCTAAACCCCGGGTGGTGGGGGGGGTTTTCTGCGCAGACCGAGTTTTGTGCTGTTGTGCCGTTTGCAGAAGTCATAGGCTTCGTTGTCGTGTTATGCAGTGCTGGGATCCAGATTTTGTTTATCTTCATGGTTTCTTCTTTTTTGTTGAAGACTATGACTTCTGCACAACAGCACAAAACTCGGTCCGCGCAGAAACCCCCCCCCCACCACCCGGGGTTTAGCTATAAATAGAGAGACAGTTTCCAACGACTAGCCAGTCTGCAACCGGCTGTTGAGGAGTTCACAGAGAGCACGCAGTATCTCCTGATGATGTCTACCACAGCAGTAGACGAAACATCGAGTAAGAAGACAACCAGACCACGGCCTATAAGCCCGGAAGACGAACCAAATATTTATATATTAAATTTGGGAATTTTTAACATTATGAGGTTCAATTCATAAGAATTAAATAAATCGTGATTATTTAATTCTTACCTAAAGTTGTTCTTCAGACAGTTGCGGCAAAACTTTATAAGGGAGGCACGAGGGTCTCTTCAGAGCGTGTTTTAGGTTAATCTTCTTTCTGGGTTCTACTGGTGTGAAGGACAAGGAATTCGATGATCAGTAACAATGAGTAGTGTAGTTAATTAAAACGCGTTTATTCTGTGAACTTCTTATGAACAACACAGTAAATAATGAATTAATATTATCTTGAAGGCTACTTGAGCAAATCTAGACACCCTAGGATATTTACGTACGATCAATTGATTCACACTTTACGTAATAATATAGGAGTAACAGACTCCTCCAAACACTAGTAATATGATAAACTAGCCCACTCTGTTTTCGTAAGGTAGCCACTGGCCACACTGTATGTACTTGTATGGGCCACCAGCCACACTGTGATCGTATTAGAGTGACTAACCACACTGTGTGTGTGTGTGTGTGTCTGAGATACTAACCACACTGTTATCGTATGGGCCACCAGACCACACACTGTGTTAACAATAAAATTTCTTGGCCTTTTATATTAATTTTCCAAGGACGTTTTAAATCGGCTCAAGTATTTCTTTTACAAAATTTGCAAATTTACACTTTTATAATAAACATTCGTTTCACTTAGCCAGGTACATGTACCTGCCAACCCTTGAGTTCTAGGAATTACTAATGCTACAACAGACAGACCTACGTTCATCTCCTTTTATTGCTCTCTCTCAAGCCCAAACTGTTAATGTTCTATCCTGAAGCAGTGTCAAGCTACTTACTTTCTTGCTCTAGCTTCAGCATAGTTCAACAGAATCAGCTTCAAATATAAGTTGTCTACATGTGCATGAATGTAACCTTATCATGGTTGCAGGTGATAATATAAAAACATTTTGATTATACTACAAAAAAAATAAACCACTGTTTGCACTTTCTTAAACATATTTTTTTTCCAACTAATAACGTTCCAAAAAATATATATAATTGACATATTTACATCATAGGACATCAGAAATTAATTAATATACAGTTTGATATGTTTAATTTTTTCTCCACTAGGGTGCATTCTTACAATATTGTGATCCTTTGGCAATAAATAATATGATCTGGTTGCAGTGATAAACAAGTGAAACATAATATTTCTCATTTGTTTTCAAACATCACCATTTACATTAAGTATTTAAATATTTTAAAATAACTATAGTTAAATAATGATTTGTGAGTAAACAGCTTAATTTAATTCATTAAATAGTCCTAACAAATACCACTCTTGATTTCCAAATTCTCTAGATAAATTTGGAAATCACTCGTGGCATTGCTTATGATAACTACTAAATTAATAAGAATTAAATTAATCGTGATTATTTCATACCTCATAATCACAATTAATTTAATTTCTTATGAATTTGAACCTCATAATGTTAAAAATTCCCAAATTTAATATATAAAAATACTAAATTAATGTTGATCCCTGAGAATAGTATCACAGGAAAACATATAGGTTTCATTGGTATTGCATTAATTAAAAATATAGTGTGTTAGTTAAATTCTAGTGTTTATTATTTCATCAAGTATCTCTTGTTTTGTAATTGAAACATCTTCCTTTAAATATTTCATCTTATGTGAGAGATATTGTTCTCTTTTGAATACTTAATTTAGTAATTTTTTTTTAAGTTTTCTGTAGCTTGTAGTTTGGTATATTAATGCTGTCAGTTTCTTTTCTCCTTTTGTATCAACTCATATTACTTTTGTGCTATTTCCTTCTTTCTCTTTGCTGCATGTTGTTTAGAATTTTCAAGTGAGGAAATCTACATGGAATCATCTTCAAGCACTGTCATGTCATCTTCTTCCGCTACAAAGAGCGTGAAATTTGAATCAAGTGCTATGGAAGCAGGCGGAGAATCTAATGTGTTCAAACTTACAAGAACTACTTCGGCCGATGGTCGACCTCTATTTACTAAGACTATCGAAGGCCTCAACTTAGAACGTAAGTGGGCTAAATATTTTAATCATAAACAATAACTAAATAGTATCCACTGTATGAACTTTTAATTTCTGTTGTTAGTAAAGTTACTTCTATAATAATATCTGCCATTTTCAAAGATTTTGCTGTTCATATTTTATAGATTGCTATGTTTAGTAAGAATATTAGAATAGAAAAAATAGAGTAGTGTTACCATTAGCACCATAACAAAAGCCAGAAAATGCTTTTTCCATAACTTTCTGTTATTAAATTAAGATTGTTATTCTTTGAAAATATCTTTTTATGAGCAATAAGACCAGAAGATGATGTAGATCCATAAATCTATATACAAGTATGCAATGTTTTCAGCTAATGTATGCAGCAGTTTTATTACTGACTGGTTGAGGCTCAGTAAGCCTGAGTAAATGGAACTTCCAGTGCATCATTGTCAAGGATTGTCAGTAGCCATAATTCTGAATTATCCCATATCACATTTATTTACATACATATTTACCTCTGAACTTATGAATAATTTTATCCTTCTACATAATGCTGACCACGGACCACTCAAATGACATCTATACGAAAACAAGTGTAACTAAATTAGTATGGTTCAAATTCTTCCCTGTAGGGGGAGAGCGCCTAAATCTCTGTTAAGGGAAACATGGGCTTACAAGGTACAAGAAGACATAATGTTCCTTCATATGGCAACTCAGTAATTCCATGCTTTGCTGGACTCCTAAAATATTTCTTTGATTTCAGTCTAAGTCTTTCAAGAAGTCATCTCTCACTTTTTTTTTTTCGTTGTAATTGTACAGCACTAGCTGACTGCCTAGCTTTGCCCAGATATCTATCTGTCCTGACCTTATCACCAATTAGCTTAGGTAAAGTGAGGTAAATGATCCCACTATAGGCCTTAGGAAGTCCTTGGGATAATAGGAGTTAAGACTAAAGATTAATATTTAGATTATTCACAACCATCACCTGTATGTATATTTAATCAAAAGATTTTGTTACGGTTGTTTCAAAATTGGTTTTCCAACATCATTGTTCATAAAAATTTTAACTCAAATAAAATTCCTCTCAGTAGATTTGACAAACTAAGAGGACATGTCATCTGTTATCACTGCTCTGTTTTGACATCTTAATTTCCTCTGTTGCAGTTTAAATAATCATAATCATCATCATTCCTCGTGTCCTTTAATAGTAATCTCTATTGGTCTTGGTTTTACAATTTGTTTGCATTCCAACACTTTTGTTTGATGGTCACCCAAACTTTGTCAACCCATCTATGTTATGTGATCAACTTCTGGATCTTTCACCCTCCTTTCTTGATATTCTCTCTTTCCCCATTCTTCTAATGTGTTTGTACCATTTGATTGTGTTGTCCTTTATTTGATTGTGTAGACTTATTTTGTTAAATAATCAATTGAGTTGGTGTTAACATGTCTGAAGAAGGTACAGTGTACTGAAACAGCTGTCACTGAATTATATAATAAATATGAAAATCAAATAAAACTACGTTTTATTTTTATTTAATTAATTCATACTTATTTTATTGTTTAGATGCTCTGTCTTCAACATACTATTTATGTCTTCTTACTTTTATATCTCTCCTTGTTTCTTGCAAAATTGTTCTTAAGAATCTCATTTCTACTGCCTGAATTCTTCTTATTAAATGAAATCTGTAAATAATAATTATTATTAATCATTAATATATTTAATAGGATTGTGTCATGGCGGCTAGCTACTAACACGCACAAGTTACGCTCCAGGTTTTAAGTTATTTTTCAGCAGGTGCCTTCGTTATTTCATAGCTAAAGTTGTATATTCGTAGTGAGTTTAAGTTTAAATTTATATTAGTTAGTGTCAAAAGTGTGTACATTTAACAACATGGGAAAAAACACACGTAATTCTAACAATGATTCGACAAGTTCTACGGAGGAAGCTGTGAAACGTGTGGTGAAAGAGGCGCTACAGGATCCCGGCACTCTGCAGGTGTTTGTGTCCATGTTGCGGGACCAGGTAGTGGCGGAACTGCAGAAGACCATCCAGGACAACACTAAAGTAATTGAGGATCTGAAAAAGACCCTCGATGAAAAAGACAGAAATATTGAGGTGTTAGAAAATAAAATAGACGACTTAGAACAATACCAGAGACGTCAATGCCTCAGGATTTTTGGTGTAAAAGAAGAGGCCGGAGAGGAACTGACCAGAAAGCCATCGAGGTGGCCAAAAAAATCGGTGTCGATTTATCAGTGACTGACATTGACAGAAGTCACCGTGTTGGTGTTAGTAATGCTGAAAGACCGCGGGCTATAATAGTGAAATTTGTTAGTTACCGCAAGCGCAGTGAAGTTTTTCTAAGCAAGAAAAAGTTGAAAGGAAGTGGGGTCACTGTTCGCGAGGACCTAACGAAGTGTCGCTATCGCCTGCTACAAGAGAGTATACAGAAATACGGTATTCAAAATGTATGGACAATGGACGGTGCCGTCATAGCTAAAGTGAATGGCGAAAAACGCAAAATTAGATCTTCTACGGATATCAACTAGATAGGACCTGAGTGTAAAATATGTTTACTTTGTCTTTTCTTTGCTAACAATTATATTGTTAATTTATTTCTAATTTAGGTAAGTTTTAAGTTTATTATTTTTTATTTAGGACAACTTACTTGTTTTATTTTAATTTAAGTTCTTTGTTTAGCTAAATTATTTTAATTTTATTAGAGTTATTACAGTACATAGTTTATTTTTACTTTCTGCTATTGGCAACATTGAACTGACAAATGAAGACATGTTTGC
The DNA here is from genome assembly GCA_030220185.1 of Diploptera punctata. Classification (NCBI taxonomy): domain Eukaryota; kingdom Metazoa; phylum Arthropoda; class Insecta; order Blattodea; family Blaberidae; genus Diploptera; species Diploptera punctata. The sequence continues at coordinate 1,620,022 of JASPKZ010007829.1, forward strand.
AACCTCTGACTCACTCACCTTCTCCAATCACCCTCTTATTGTGCAGACAACTTTTAACGCAGGTAGCAACATTCCTCAATCCCAACCATCCCCTCCAACAACAAATACTACTAGTCTACTTAAGAATGCATTTTCTATTGATAAATCATCACTTAAAATCGCTCACGTAAATTCACAAAGCATTCTGTCCCACTTTGATGAGTTTGAAACCATATTTTCATCTCTTGGACTGAGCGCCATTTTAATTTCGGAAACTTGGCTGACCCCTTCCATACCTTCGTCCCTTGTTCATCTAGACGGATATACATTGCTCAGAAATGACAGAATAGATAAAAGAGGTGGAGGAGTTTGTGCCTTTATATCAAATGAGCTTAATCCAAGAATTGTCCACAAGTCCCCTTCTGTATATTCCGCTCGCCCCGAGTTCTTATTCGTAGAAATTCAAGCCAGTCTAAAAAAATGTCTCTTATGCATTGTATACAAACCTCCAAAAATAAGGCACCTTTCGGATCTAGAAAACGCTCTGAACGATTCATTACCTCATTATGAACACGTTATTGTCGCAGGCGATTTTAATACAAATCTTCTTCAGACTGACTCACCAGCCATACAACTTAAAAATATGTTCCAAAGCTTAAATATGACAATTGTTCCTTTCTCTGCCACACATCATACTGCTAATACCGACACTCTACTGGACTTAATAGTGACTACACATCCACAGAAAGTACTGTCATATGGACAAATTCCTGCTCCCGGCATATCTGCTCATGACATTGTATTCGTAGAATACTCACTCCAATGTCCTAAAAGACGCTCTAAATTGATTACGTACAGAAATTTACAAAACATAGACGATACTAAACTAAAATCAGACGCTTTAGAACTACCTTGGTACACAATATGGAATCTTAGATCAGTTGATGAAAAAGTAGACACATTTAATACACTGATATTACAACTATATGATAGACATGCACCAGTAAAAACCCGACGATTTTCCCGCCCCCCTGCACCCTGGATGAATGACTCAATACGTGAACTTATGTCAAAACGAGACAAAGCATACCGAACATACAGACGACATAAAAATGACGAGAACTGGCAACTGTACAAACAACTTAGAAACACAACTACACAAACTATACGCAATGCCAAACTACGACACGCCCACAGTATAATCGGACCTGAAATAAGTGCACGGGACACTTGGCGAAATCTCCGTGCAATGGGACTTAGACAGTTGAATCCCTCAACTGACTCTATAGACATTTCTGTAGATGACTTAAATGAACATTTTACCTCAATACCCATGACACCTCCAGACAACAAGACTAAAACAGACATTCTTAAAGACTTATCCCCATCCCCCCATATAGGAAGAGATAAATTTCACTTTAACGACATTTCGCCTATAGACGTTAAAAAAGCACTCAAGCGGATTAAATCCAATGCACAAGGAACAGATAACATCAGCATTTTAATGCTAAATAAAATCATTGACATTATACTACCCACAGTGACTCATATTTTTAATGCTTCCCTTATAACTTCTATCTTCCCTACTGTATGGAAACAGTCTAGAGTTCGGCCTATACCAAAAATAAGTACACCTGCTAACTGTAATGACTACCGACCGATTAGCATCCTTCCGACATTATCTAAAGCCCTGGAACATATTGTACATAAGCAAATGACTGAATATCTCCAAGAAAATCACCTCCTTGATCCTTATCAATCCGGCTTTAGATATGGTCATAGCACAACCACAGCTTTGCTAAAAATTACTGAAGATATTCGTGAAGCCGTGGACAGACGTCAATTGACTCCTTTAACCTTACTTGACTTCAGCAAAGCTTTTGACACAGTAGACCACGACTTACTTATGATAAAGCTCAAGCACCTACACTTGTCTGACAGCGCTGTATCCTGGTTCGACTCATACCTGCACGGTCGTCAACAATACGTTTCATTAAACTCTAGATCTTCGTCTTGGCGCAACGTGCCGGCTGGAGTCCCCCAGGGCAGTGTTCTCGGACCTCTTCTTTTCTCAATCTACATAAATGACTTGCCAACTGTACTAAAGCACTGCCGTTATCACCTCTACGCTGATGATCTCCAAATTTACCTACATTCACCTCCTCATTCTCTCTATAACAGCTTGACAAAAATGAATGACGATCTCATATCCATCTTTAACTGGTCTTCAAGTATCGGTCTAAATCTAAATCCTAACAAGTCACAAGTAATTCTAATGGGACAACAAAGACTGCTTACAACCTTTGACATATCTACACTACCAAACATTACTATAAATAATATAATCATCCCTTATTCTTCTTCAGTAATAGATCTTGGACTACATCTAGACGCAAATTTAACCTGGCAAACACAAGTGAAACACATATGTAAAAAGACTTTCTCCATCTTACATTATCTTAGACGTTTAAAGAATTTTCTCCCAGTTTCGTTAAAACAAATCCTTGTGCAGAATCTTGTGTTACCACACTTCGATTATTGTGACATTATATATAATGATCTAAACTATGACTTGTCGCAGAGACTGCAGCGTGTTCATAATGCTTGCGTTCGATTCATTTTCAATATCCGCCGTTATGACCATATTTCCGAACACTTTAATAACCTCTCTTGGCTCCGTCTTACTGACAGACGTAAATTGCACTCTCTTTCACTACTTTTCAAGCTTCTGAATTCCTACATCCCTACTTACCTGGCGTCTAGATTTGAGAAGTTATCCTCTTACCACAATATTGACACTAGATCACAAGATAGCAGTCTGCTAACAATTCCTCTTCATAGCACTTCCTCCTATTCTACTTCCTTCACAGTAGCCTCTGCCCGCTCCTGGAATCTCCTTCCTCAAGATATCAGGGGTTGCCGCACACTTGGTACCTTTAAGTCACGCTTATACAGTTACCTGTTGTCTAATAATTAATTTTTCTCTATTTATTTAATTTTATACTATGTCATTAATCTTTTCCTGTTTTTTATATATATTGTACATATTATATATTTAATTCGTTAAATTTAGAGTAAATCAAAATACATTATAAATATTAATTGTATTGTATTCATAACTTGTAATCGTATATATATTATATATATATATATATATATATTGTAATTTAGATTTAAGACTATTTTTTGTTTGTATTTTTTTAAACCTGGTTGAGTGGTAGACAAGGCCTTAAGGCCTTAACTCTGCCAGGTAAAATAAAGCTATTATTATTATTATTATTATTATTATTATTATTAAGGAATATGACCCTGGGGTCGACTCAGCCTCCAATGGAAATGAGTACCAGATGCTTGTTCTGGGGGTAAAGGCGGCCGTCATGCAGGGCTGACATCAAGTGCCAATTGTCCAGAAAAAGTGGGAGCCTTAACCTCCTACTACCCCAAGGACCTCCTGAGGCCTGTAGTGGGATCACTTTACCCTATTAAGGAATATAATAAATAATAAGAATTAAATGAATCGTGATTTCTTCTTACCTCATACTTCTATGTTTTTTTAAACACAGCACTGCAGTATCAGCGACCATCGTCACCATCCTCAGCTGTTTTCACGACTGTCAATTTTTTCTTTCGCCAGTAATTATCCAAACTGCCATTTGGTGTTCTTTTGAAGGAATTATTTTCTAAACTGCCTTCAAAAGAACACCAGATGGATAATTACCGGCAAAAGAAAAAAATTGACAGTCGTGAAAACAGTTGAGGATAGTGACGGTTGCTGATACTGCAATGCTGTGTTAAAAAAAACATAGAACTATGAGGTAAGAAGAATTCATGATTCATTTAATTCTTATTAATGAAACCTCATAGTGTTAAAAATTCCCAAATTTATTATATAAATATAATAAATAAGTTGGGCCTGCATTCATCTTACCTCATATTTCGTTGTTTCATGTAAGACATGTTTCAAAACATCTTCAGTTGGTACAGTCTGTACCTACTGAAGAAGGAGCAAACATGCTTTGAAAGATGTGTCACAAAAACAACAAAGTATGAGGTAAGATGGATGCAGACCCAACTTATTTATTAAGCAGTAGCTCATAATGTAACATCATTAAAGGAATATATTTACTTTTCAGCGGGACAGAATGCATTGTTTGAATGTGACCTGGAGTCAGATACACCCACTACAATGACTTGGTTGAAAGATAACAGGCCATTGGAAGATAAACTTGCTGACCGAGTGAAGATATCAACTCATGACAACAACACCAAGTTTAAATTAGAACTGCAGCATACCCGTGAAAGTGATACTGGTGTCTACACTGCAAGAGCTACTAACGCAGTTGGCAGCTCTACGTGTACAGCACAACTCGTCGTGCAGGAGTGTGAGCATCCTTATTTTTATATTAATTTTTAATGTGTTTTGTTAATCATTGATATACAGAGTGATTCAGAATTATTTTTACTTCTGAGGATTGAAACTAAGAGAGAAGATATATAGTATCCTGCTAGAGTTCGGAATTCCTAAAAAGTTGGTTAGACTTATACGAATGTGTCTAAATGGCACAAAGAGTAGGGTGCGTGTAGGCAAACAGTTTTTGGATACTTTTGAAATCCACAGTGGGTTGAAGCAAGGAGATGTACTATCTCCTCTACTATTTAATTATGTACTAGAGCATGCCATTAAATCTTTAGTGGATGAAGAAGGCCTAGAACTCAATGGTATTAATAAGCTGTTAGTTTATGGTGATGATGTAGTACTATTGGACGATAGCGAGGGGATTCTAAAGGCCAAGACGCACGCACTACTGAGTAACAGTAAGAAATTGGGACTGGAAGTAAATATCAATAAAACTAAATATATGGTCACACGTGGAAATTCCAGATGAACCTAGCTTGATTACAAAGTTCTTCAAAAATACAACAGATGGCGGTTTAGAAAATGATCCATTAAAATGAACACCAGATGACAGTTTAGAAAACAATTCTTTAAAAGAACATCAGATAGCAGTTTGGATAATTATCAACAAAAGTAAAAAATTGACAATCGTGAAAACAGCTGATGATGATGACAAGGAGTCGCCGATACTGCAGTGCTGTATTTAAAGAAATATAGAAGTATGAGGTATGAAATAATCACGATTAATTTAATTCTTATGAATTTGAACCTCATAATGTTAAAAATTCCCAAATTTAATATATAAAAATATTTTAGTTAACTATTTTTAAACACATTTTATTTTACTGAGTTGATAAATGGAAGGAAAGACATTCATTTCTCTCTTCATAATGTTATTTTGGTACAAGCATTCCATTATCACAAGTTTACTCTGTCAATTCCAATAACACTGAGCAACAAAAAAAACTTTTTTTGTCTCCGAAAAAAAGTATGTGATTCTGATAGTATTTTTTCTCCTGAATTCAAATATGATATTGGGTTTTCTCCAGCATGCTAGGTTTCCGAGAGACAGGAATTTATAATTTCAAACACTTTAATATTTTCTACATTCGTAACTACACAATATTCGAACATTAGGACTCACCTAGGAAGTAAGAAATGACGATTTTGTGCTATATTTTGCCTGTGGAGCATCCCTCTTGATGGTCCAACAATAATTGGCCAGCATATTAGGATTCCATTTGCCTTGATATCTCTTTTCCATAGCTGAAATCTCCTGATGAAAGTGTTCACCATTTTATTTTACAATGGACGAATAGGCGAAAAAAGTTTATTAAAAACATAATTATTTAAATCCATTAATTGAAATTGAAATAAAAAAAACTGTGGGTGATGGAGAAATTCCGAATACATATTTGAAAACACAATAAAAAAAACTGCATAAGTACAACTATTGGTACTCATGTTGACCAGTGTAATTTCTTTATAAGTAGATGTATTAATGAGTATTTTTTTTACACCAGTGTCAGAAGAAGAAATAAAGAGGAGAGCTGAAGCGAATGCACCTATTTTCATAGTAAAACTGAAAGACACAGAGCTTCTGGAAAATACTTATCTTCGATTCATGATAAAAGTGAAAGGACAACCTAATCCAACTCTCACATTGTAAGTGTTTTATTTATTATTTATAAACATAAAATCTATTTTATAAAGTTGAGTTTTAATTACAGTAACAGTATGTCACCAGGCCAACACATTTAATTATATATAATTTGTCAATATATGCAAAATATAAAGTATATTCATGACATAAAAACTGTTTAACCCTTAACCGGAGTTGTGGGGTCTTTTATGATACCAATGAAACTGGACACCCCTGGCATTCATTTCCCAATAAATGTCTTCATAACTAAGAGGCCACCATTTGCAAAAGATAGAAACTAAGATTTCAAAGCATTTGGCGCAAGGGAATTACAACGTATATAAGAGAAAAATTTGCATCTAGATAGCAACTCGCCTCAGTATCTCAGTTGGTAGAGCATTTGGCCCGGAAAGCCAAAGGTCCCGAGTTCGAGTCTCGGTCTAAGCAAAAATTTTTCTCTTTAAATATAATCAGAGATTCATGTATTTTATGTCTTTCGGGCTAAATGGCTGTGGTCTGGTATTATTAAAACTTGATGTTTCGTCTACTACTGCAGTAGACATCCTCAGGAGATTATGCGTGTTTTTCGACTTGTTAACTCTTCAAATGTCGGCTGCAGACTGGCTGTGTGTTGGAAATCGTGTCCTTATTTATAGTTGAGTATTGTGCAGAGATGTTTTCTACACGGTCCGTTACTTTGGAGCTATTTTTCTGATTGATTATCTATTGAAATATCTATTGAAATTTACAAACACAAAAATTCATTTAACAAAAAAGAAGAAACTATGAAGATTAATAAAATTTGGATTCCGGCATTATATAACACAATAATAAAACCCATGACTTACGCCAGTGATAACCAATCAGAAAAATAGCTCCAGAGTAACGGACCGTGTAGAAAACATCTCTGCACAATACTCAACTATAAATAAGGACACGATTTCCAACACACAGCCAGTCTGCAGCCGACATTTGAAGAGTTAACAAGTCGAAGAACACGCAGAATCTCCTGAGGATGTCTACCGCAGTAGTAGACGAAACGTCGAGTTTTAATAATACCAGACCACAGCCATTTAGCCCGAAAGACATAAAATACATGAATCAAAATACCTGCTGTGAAAGTCTACAATTTTACATAATCAGAGATGTTGGTACATCTATAAACAAAACAAAAAATCATAAATATTTAGGCCAGTATTCAAGAACCAAACTTTCTGCGAAGAGCAACTCTCTGTGGTTAATTATGTGTGTCATGCAGAACCTACTCTAACTGGCTCACTCTATTCAACATCATGTGATAACAAGATATTTATTTTAAAAAATATTCCAGAAACAATTGAAAGATGAGAGCTTCAGCTTATGGAAGACAGAGATGGCGTGGCCTAGAGGCTTGGTTCTTGAATACCGGCCTAAGTCTTGTTAAATAGAAATAATTGAATAATTGAGTTTCTATTTTTTAACATTCTTACTTCATATGTTTGTTTTGTTGGACGATCATTTCAAGGCTTATTGCTCCATCTTCAGCTTGTCACAAACTGTTTTTTTTCTTTTCTTCAAGTTGGAACACAGATCCAGGGCCGACAACTTGAAGAAAAGAAAAAATCAGTTTGTGACCAGCTGAAGATGGAGCATTAAGCTTTGAAATGATCAATAGTGAGTGGAGAACATATTTTAATCGACTCACCTCATACATTTTCAAACTTCTTAGATACCGACGGTTTCAGACAAAATCATGTCCTTCTTCAGTCATGGCTTCCACTGATAAAATTCCTTGATTGTTGATTTCTTTAGTGACATCACTTCTTGTGCTGCCATCTTTCGTTGGGATTATAAACTTTGTAATTAAACTTTTATCCACCGGAATATCGAAATTCATAAATCGATATTTATTCTTCTGAATGAATATCATTTCCCAACTTGTCAATTCCAACGGTTTATCCAATTGTTTCAAAAGTTTCGCTTCTTTTTGAATTTTATGATGTTCTAGTAAACTATGAGCAGCAATTGCTGATTTTTCAATTTCACAATTTTTAATATTTCTAAAATGATTAAAATTTGTAACTAAAGAAATCAACAATCAAGGAATTTCATCAGTGGAAGCCATGACTGAAGAAAGACATGATATTGTCTGAAACCGTCGATATTAAAGAAGTTTTGAAATGTATGAGGTGAGTCGATTAAAATATGTTCTCCGCTCACTATTAATGATATAACCTCATAATGTTTACTTCCCAATATTAATTTAAATATATTTGAAATGATCGTCCAACAAAACAAACATATGAGGTAAGAATGTTAAAAAATACAAACTCAATTATTAAATTAAACCTCATAATGTTACTTCCTAATGATTTTAAAATTAAAAGAAATAATTGAATTGATAAATCATATTTCTATTGTATTATAGCTTTAAAGAAGAAAAAGAAATTACTGCAAGAAATGAACGGATTCAAATTGTAACTGAAAAGGCTGATAAAGGATTTTATGAACTGGTGATAGCTGATGTACTTCCAGAGGATGCTGGGAAATATTCCTGCATTGCTAAAAATAAATATGGTGAAGTTAGCTGTGAAGCTACCGTAACTGTTACAAGTAAGTTTGTGAGTCTTGTTTCTTTTATTATATCAATTAAATTGCTAGCACTTTATTCATATTGAAGCCATTCATTTTTAAATAGGAATCATTCATTTAAAGTGAAAAATTATACATTTTTGACAAATGTAATTTGTTTCTTAGATGGTAATTTTCTTTTTTATAAAAATCATGGAATATGAGCAACTCCAATCTCCATGGCACATTCGTATGTGTTAATCATAGAGGTAGATGATCAACCAGCCAATGTTGGGGTGACATGTGGTCAGCATGTCTGTTTCCCCAACTGTTACAATAATTCTCCTCACAATGCTGAATGGACATCAGCCCCATTCTGACTGAATTTCCATGAGGACTCAAACCAGTGCAACTCCCGTAGCTCTGCACCAGAACACCATGCCTTAAATAGCTGAGCTAGGGTGCAGAACATGGGATATGACACTATTAGGTAAATATCAATAGAACACAATTTTATTCTATTGCTTTTCTAGGTCACTGATAGATTGTAACCCACTATACTATGTAAATGAACCATGGAATTTAACATACACTTTGTCCGACAGAATCACTACCAATAAGAAATATGATTGTTTCCTATACTAATAAAGACAGAATAACTGGACTTAGATTTTATGTTAGGAAAACTCACAAAGTAGATGTCCACATGTGCACGTATCTTCTTCCACATGCTCTGTAGTCATGTTGGATGAAGCAGGTCATCCACATGCTCACTAATGTTGTAATGTGGGCCTACAGTGTTACAAAAACTTTGAAAGTTTCTATAAAGAGAAGATAAACTGTATATTTGTAACTTGAATTAGTAAAAATATATATCATTAGTTGAAAGGTTGTAAATCTTTTAAAGAAAATACACTCTATAACTACGTTTTTTAACACAGAACTGCAGTATCGGGAATCATCATTCCCATCCTCAGCTGTTGATGTCAACAAGTGAGGATGAGAATGATGATACCCCATACCACAGTTCTGTGTTAAAAAACATAGATGTATGAGGTAAGAAGAATTCATGATTCATTTGATTCTTATTAAGAAAACCTCATAATATAAAAATTCCCAACATTATTATAAGAATGCACTCTCTTCTACTAGAAGGAGCCTTGTATAAAAAATGATACAGATTACAATTCTGTAGGAGTAGACTTAAAGAAGCTTCTCTATTTATAACTTTGAATGACAATCATTTAATTTTAACTTGCATTCGTATTTCTTGGTGATATATTGATTCTGCCAGATGTAGTACAGTAAAACCTGTCTATGAAGGAACATGACGGTTCCTTAAATATATTTCCGTCTTAGCAGTTTTCCTTCTTATAAAGGGTTCCCAAATTAAAAGCTCTAATTTTTTCACACAGTGTAAGGGATTTACATGCACGCTTTAAAGACATAACGTATTGACTGAAATACAGACAAAATAGTGTATGTAACACAGCTCAGTTTGCACGGCAATACAAAACAATTTCATTGCACAAAAGCGAGAAGGAACTCAACTATAGGAAGACTGAAGAGTTTCGCAACTCCCTCACAGGTAATATAAGCAGGCGAGAAAAGCTAGGGATTCCTGGCTGTCACACATAAGCAAGGGTATCCCCGCAATACAATGGCAACACAAGAAGGTAAAACGATATAATGCAGAAAAGCATCATATGCAGAATTTTCATGTGTGGTCATTAATACTGTAATTAGAACTTGCTTAAGAATAATTTTCCGTCTTACTGAGGTAAAAATTAACTATTGGTACTTTAAAAACCATTCTGTTTTCACGTTATGAAGGTTTCCAGCTTATACAGGATGATTTTACATATAAAATCATACTGTTTCTGAGATTTTTTTTTCCTTCTCTACAGGTTTCCTTCTTATGAAGGTTCCGGCTAAGACAGGTTTTACTGTATATACATTGAATTGTTACATGAAATTTTACCACAAATATCAGTCTTACCTCCAATATAATTAGTCTTCATGTAATACTAACATTCCAAGAGCACTGGCTCCAATTTTCAGTTATATCATAGACATTTTTCTATGAGTGTAAGGTAATAGAACAAGCTGCACTCAACCTCGTGATGACAACTGAGTAGCTAATTAAATCAAGAAATACTAAAATCTCATTAAGAAAACTGAAACCAAGCTTCAGAGATTACATAATTTTAACCAAACAACTCCTTAAATTTTATTTGCTAGCTCCTGATAGCTATCACATCATTTAGTCATATCTCTGCAGTTGTGCCATGGATTGTTTAACCTTTTCACTGCTGAGATATTTCCAGCCTTTAAAACCCTCCTTGCTCAATGCAGGGAGAAATATGGAAAAAGTTTATTTAGGTTCCTAGGAGATGGCAGTATATGCCTGCTTAGTTTGAAAGCAATCCAATACGTATTATATAACTAGCAGGCATTTGGAGTTGAGAATGGATATACACACCCATAGCACAGCAAGCATTTTCTTTGCCAACGGATATACCCGTTCGTAGCAGTGTAAAGGTTAACATGACAAAAAAATAGTGTGTATATATATATATATATATGTTATAACATCGATAAAGCGTCACTGCTATAAATTAAAAATGTTCTCTTTAATTTGCTTACTTGTTATAGTCAGCTATTAGATGGCAGTGAAGACCGAGTTCTCACGACATCTAGTAATAATGGAGAATATAATACATATATAAGAAAAATAAGTGTTTGAATTGGATTTGCCTGGTGGTGTAATGGATATCACACTGAGGTACAGACTCAGAGATCCAGGTTCGAATCCCATCCAGGCATTTATTTTTCTTATCATACCATATATATACATATATATATTTATTTATTTCTTCTTCTTCTTCTTCTTCTTCCTCCCAAGTATTAGGCCAAGGCCTGTTTTAAGAAGTAATATTTTGAGGTTCTTTTAATCAAGTTTTTTTGAGTCTAGAGATATCTTACCTTAATTTAATGTTGATTTGTTCTTGAACATGTTTCAATATATTCTTCTATATCATCATCAGCTTGGCTAGACGATGATGTTCTCGAACATTAAATTGAGGTAAGATATCTTTGGACTCAAAAAAACTTTATTTATTTATATATATATTTATATTTTGGGCTGGCAAATGTCACATTGCAAACACAAGGGCCATGCTTGATGTACCCTAATGCCACTGTAAAATAAACTCCAATATATACAAAATAATATTACATAATAATATAATTTATTATTGTTTAATTTCATTTTCATTTTAAGATGAGAAAGAAATATTTGCTGGACTCATAAATTCTGGACTTCTGGAGCCTGGAGATGCAGCTCATTTCCAGTGGCTGAGGGATGGGCAACCATTTGATCCAGAGGAAAGATTTAAAGTATTATTCAAGGTAATAATAAATATTATTTTTGCAGCAAATAACTTTGTCACATGAACAAGGAAAAATGTAAGGTAGACAAATGAAGATCTTGAGTTTTTACATGAAATATACCTTGGCATTGTAACAAGAAATTAAACAGGATTGATTTGATGCATTTATTATTAATTTAACACTTCTCACTGAAGGATAAATTATATTTGAAGAGAAAAATTTTTGCCTAGACCGAGACTCGAACCCGGGACCTTTGGCTTTCCGGGCCAAATGCTCTACCAACTAAGCTACCGAGGCAAGTTGTGATCTAGATACAAATTTTTCTCTTACATACATTGTAATCCCCTCATGCCAAATACTTTGAAACCTTTGTGTCTATCTTTGCAAATGGCAGCCGGGTTCGAGTCTCGGTCTAGGCAAAAATTTTTCTCTTCAAATATAATTTATCCTTCAGTGAGAAGTGTTAAATTAATAATAAAAACATCAATTGAAGCCCTACTGGCTTTATAAAGTAATGTTAAATTCCCAATAAATGTCTTCTTTATTAAAAAGCTGCCATTTGCAAAGATAGAAACAAAGGTTTCAAAGCATTTGGCACGAGGGAATTACAATGTATATAAGAGAAAAATTTGCATCTAGATCGCAACTTGCCTTGGTAGCTCAGTTGGTAGAGCATTTGGCCCGGAAAGCCAAAGGTCCCGGGTTCGAGTCTTGGTCTAGGCGAAAATTTTTCTCTTCAAATAGGATTGATTTGTTGTAGGGAAGTGTAGACTTTGATGGTGAACCAAATAGCTCACCAGAAATTTACAAAACTATGGATAGGGTAGAGATTCAGGCAGTGGAAAGAGTGGAAATTCTTTTCTACACATTTGTATTCAGACTGATCTTGGGGCTCATTTGCCTCCTATAAAATAGTTAAAAGAAATTTTTCTGGTGTTAAAGTGATTCAAAACAAGTTTTTTCCTGCATTTTAATTTGTATAATCTGATCACCAACTGTGAGGCACCGCACAATGGAACTGTCAAGCATTGTAAGCCGAAACCTACTTTGAAATGTCTCTCGGAGAAATGTTGTGATGTACCAAGGGATTATCTGCCGTTTATAACTACAAGACATAGGAATTTGAAGCCAGAATCCAGCAATGGCATCCCACTGTATGCAGCATATGTACATCCGTGCATGATTTAAGAGTGGCGTGAAGTGTGGCAGAGGCGAGATGTGAAGTATTCAGTCTGCCAATACAGGAGTTATATTATTTAACTATAATTTAAATGAGAGATTTGGCACTGGATTTTAGTGTCTTGTAGTTAAAAACAGTAGATAATATTTTGGACAGCTCTAGCGTTAGAAGCTGTGAATAAGAGATATCCACCAGAAGAATGGTTACATGTCTACACAAATGAATCTATATTGATAACAACTCAGGATCAGGAATTACATGTGCATTATTTTCATTTTATCAACCAGCAGGATACCACACAACAAATTTTGATGCGGAAGTAACGGCCATTCATATTTCACTCCAATAATTACTATACAGAATAAATACATTTCAAAATTGTTTATTTTTTATCATTTCACTCACCTCATACTTCATAATTTATAGCAGACCCAGGGTTTCTTCACGTAATTCGTGACATTGTCAATGCTGCGTCATGTTCACAACTGACGTCAGTTGTGAACATGACGCGGCATTGACAATGTCACGAATTACGTGAAGAAACCCTGGGTCTGCTATAAATTATGAAGTATGAGGTGAGTGAAATGATAAAAAATAAACAATATTAAAGAACCTCATAGTGTTATTTCCTATCTACATAACTTAACATTTCAAAATGCTGTCATACTCTCTGATTCTAAGGCAGCAATATATGCAATAAATTCACACAAAATGAAGTCAATACAGATTAAAGAGTTAATTTTAGGAAGTTATATTTTGAGGTTATTTTAATTATATTATTTTTGGTCTGGACATCTTACCTCAATATTAATGTTGATTTGTTCTTGTATCAAATCAACATTAATATTGAGGTAAGATGTCCAGACCAAAAATAATATAAGATTAAAGAGTGCTACAAAATGATTCAACAACTCCAAAAACTACAGAAAAGAATTCAATTGCAATGGATACCTGCACATTGTGGAATTGCTGGAAATGAGACTGCTGATTTTCTTGTCAAAAAAGGCTCCCTTCTAATTCAGAATACTACTAAAAGCTTACCTTTCACATCCATAAAAAGAATAATTAAAAACAAATATAAAACCAAACAAAACCAAGACCTATGTAATAAAACCAAAGAAAAAAAAAAGAAATATTTCAGTAATGAAGCCAGATATTATTCCAGAAATTCCACGTAAAACTACAGTAGCAAAATTTAGACTGCTTACAGAACATGACTATTTGGCCAAACATTTATATAAAATAGGAATCTACACGAATCCAAATTATCCTCTATGCAACAAAGACGAAGAAATGAATGAAGAACATCTACAAATCTGTGAAGTATTACCTGTTGGATCCACCATAGAGAAATATTAGAGAGCAAGAATGCTAATGGCTTCGTTGCCAAGGCCCAGCATTTGAAAACTACAACAACAAGATATTTTGGACAGGATCTTTGTACATCACAATGCTTCTCTGGAATAAATTTGAAGGCAGGTTCACCATGCAATGGTTGACAGTTATTACCCTGCACTTACACTAAATGAATTACTTGTTGTTTGCAGGATGATGAGGACTCTCTAGCACTTGTGTTCCAGCACGTTAAGCCTGAAGATGCTGGTCTGTACACATGTGTTGCTTCAACAAGTACAGGAAAAATTTCCTGCAGTGCAGAGCTAACTGTTCAAGGTACAGTATACATTTTTTTCGTACTTAAGTTATTTTATAAATTGTCATAAGTAATGCCACGAGTGATTTCCAAATTTGGAAATTTGGAAATCAAGAGTGGCATTTGTTAGGACTATTTAACGAATAAAATTAAGCTGTTTACTCACAAATCATTATTTAACTGTAGTTATTTCAAAATATTTATATATTTAATGCAAACGGCGATGTTTGAAAACAAATGAGAAACGATAGGTACGCTTCTACTGCTTCTTTTGTTTATCACTGCAACCAGATCATACTATTTATTGCCAAAGGAACGCAATATTGTAAGAATGCTCTCTAGTGGAGAAAAAATGAAACATCAATCTGTATATTAATTCATTTCTGATGTCGTATGATGTAAATATTACAATTATATTTTTCTGGATTATTACCTGGGAAAAAATACATTTAAGAAAGTCAAACAGTGGTTTCTTTTTTTGGTGGTATAATAAATTGCTACAAATGTTGACATGTATGCACTATATATACAATCTGGTAGCCGTATTTCTTATAGGCTCAGTCACTGCAAAATAACGGTCAGACCTGTTCAGAATATTAAAAACGAGGAGCTTTGTTTAATATATGGTAATTATAACACTGATAAATATTTCGTGAAACACGACTCTGATTGGTTGTAAAACAGAAATCATTGAAACGTGATTGGTCATTGACTCCCATTTGGGGCATGAGTTAAATAGTCTATATAATTGCTATTTTGTAATTTATTAAATTTAGTAAAGATTGAAGATATAAGAATATAAATGCACAGTTTCCTGTTTAGTTTATTACTGGACTGCTTCAGTAAACATTTTCATTGTATTGGATTTTTGAATTTCCCAAAATGTGTGTTGCACCAAAAAGAGAAGACCATGGACATGAAATGTCTGATAAACTACAAATCTCTCAAGTCTTATGTAGATCTTACATCCAATTATTCAGAAGCAGGAAGGAAGATAATTTGTCAAATCTTTAGCATTAAATATACAACACACAGCTTCCTAGATTACTATAATTATATCCAGAGATCCTAGATATGATGTGATATAAGATATTAAAATACTTGTAAATAATAATGAAATAAAAAATGATATTGATTTATTTTCATAGGTTCAGTAAATCAGCTAGCGAGAGAGCCTGAAGTACCTAAACTTAGCGTAGAAAGCAACTTGACTGAAGTAAACATTGGAGGTTCTGCAATGCTAGAACTGAAAGTGAAGGGATATCCTAAACCTGAAATGAATTGGTAAATAAATGTTTATATAACTCTTATTAATGTAGTACTTTTATAGATATTATTGTCTACCACAGCTGATAACACAACGCTGAAAGTGTGATAATTTATAATTTTTAAGGACCAAAGACGGAAAGGCTGTAGAAGCAGGTGGAAGAGTTCGCTTCTTGTATGAAGATGAAGAATCTATGTCTCTTATTATCAAGGGAGCAACTGTAGATGATTCAGGAAAGTACAAAGTTGTTGCCAAGAATGAATTAGGACAGGATTCTGCAGAAATGGAATTGATGGTTAAAGGTATTACTTTATCATTTATTTCTAATCATGTATTTATTATTATGCATTATATCTTAAATATTTAAAATTTGAATCAAATTGAAGTTATAACAACAATAATTTTCCATATAGAAAAGTAATATAATGTATTTAATTTTGTTTTCAGCTCCTCCTAAAATAAAAACTGAGATGCAGAATTCTCAATGCATGACAGATGAGAAAATGACATTTACTGTTGAGGTTGAAGGAATGCCAGTACCTGAAGTAAAATGGTAAGATTTTGCACCACATATAAAATTCATAGAACTCTGTATAAACAAATCTACAAATAGGAGGATATGAGAATTTATAAAATGTCACTGGCCATCTTATATACCATACTTGTCTGTTTTCTAGAAATACAGTGTGATTCAGAAATATGGCTATACGTTTGATCGCATTTTGTGATGAAAATATTATTATTAAAGGAAATATGATGTTATCATTGCTAAGGGAATCCTTCAAATTACAACAATAGAACAGAACAAAACAAAACACTTACAACAACATTAAGCAAGTCACTTTATTGCTTCAAACTGTTCGTCGTTTACAACCAAGCATAATTGGCAACGCTTTGGGAAGTCATTTATTGCGTTATGATACATGTTTAGAGGAATAGCTCTAATTTCTTCCTCAATCACTAATTTCAGCTTGTCAACGTCTTGAGGTTTCTGGGCATAAACCTTCTCCTTCAAATAACCTCACAACAAATAGTCACATGCTGTGAGGTCAGGGGAACAGGCTGGCCATTCAGTGGGGCCTCTTCTTCCCACCCACCTGTTTTGCAAATGATCATCCAAAATTTCCCTCACCACAGTTGCATATTCTACTCATTGTCCATACAGTTGCATAGTGAGGAGACGCACCATCCTGCTGGAATAAACATTGTTCATGTTCAGCACTTTGCATTACCGGCAGGACAATTTGTCTAAGGATATCACTATACCGATCACCATTAACAGTCTCATCCAAAATTCGCATTCCTAACAGTCCTTCCCATCCGATCATAGCCTAAACAGTGACTTTGCCGCATCTTAAACGTGTCTCTTCAATAACATTAGGATTCTCTTTACCACAGTAGTGACAATTGTGTCGATTAGCATGTCCGTTCACATGGAAAACAGCTTCATCAGAAAAGTACAATTTTCTGTACCAATGTTCGTCATTTGCTGATTCCCTTACATCCACCTGTCAGGGTCGTCTTCATTAAGTTCGTGGACACAAATTGGTTTGAAGGGGTGGTACTTCTCACACTTCAAAACACGACACACACTCGATTGACTGATATGAAGCTCACGTGCAGCTTGGCGGGTTCATTTTTGTGGGCTAGTGTCGAATGCCTCCACAATTCTCTTCGTTGTTTCTGCATCCATGCTAATGCGAGGCCTTCCAGGAGGTTTGATTTTCTGCATCCTTCCCATTTCCAGCAGTAATTTTCTCCACTTCCACACAGTCGACGGCTGCAATGCTATGTTAAACTCATGTCTTGCCCATCTTGTGGCCTCACGATCATTAGCATACGTTATTGCCCATGCAGCAATTGTAATTTGCTGTTGCATATTCAACACCACTTTGACTAATCACGTTAGTTCTACACTGTTTTGTTTTATTCCATTGTTGAATTTGAATAATTGCCTTTCCAACGGTAATTTCACATTTCCTGTAATGGTAATATTTTCATCACACAATGCAATCAAACATACAGCCATATTTATGATCCACCCCGTAATATAATTGTTTATTTTTAATAATTCATTGTACTTTCCTACATCATTTTTATTATTTTACTACACATGGGAAAATTGACAATTTTGTATTTATTTTATGATCTATTCTGACCAATGCGAGATGACTATTCTCACCTTTGCCCGCTAAATTTCAATGTTGTTATTACGACAAGCCACAACATTTTTATTATTTACATTTATTTATAAAAACATACCTTTCAATATCTAATATATATAATTACATACTAATTTTCCCATTAAATATAAATAAATATTGGAAAAAGTCATATGTGCAACAAGAATATAAAGCTTTTTTTAGCAACTGTTAATTAATATTTTAAGGTCCTGGGTTCCAGACCCAGTCTGAGTATATAATTGTGTTCTTCAAATATGATTATATATTATTTTAATTATATTTGAAGAGAAGAATTTATGCCTAAACTTGGATTTGAACCCAAGGACTCTGGTTTTCCATCCAGTACTCTAAACCACTGAGCTATTTAGGTATCTCAATTTAATTAATCACTTATTTTTTCAGAAAACAGATTAAGAATTATTCTGCAAATAAGACAGAATTACAGTTAATTTGCCATTATTATTTTTTTCCATTAGGATGAAAGATGGCCAAGAAATCACAAAATCAGAAAGAATCAAAATTACAAAGGAGAAAGAATCTTATTCTCTAACAATTGAGAAAGCTCGTCTGGAAGATTCGGGTTCATATTCAGTAAGTTTATTATTTCTATTCCATTAATTTTTTAGTGATTTATAATTTAATCAGAAGAAATAGGAACCAAGAAAGATATGTAAGAGGAATTATAAAAAATATAAACTTTTAGGAATGTATATTAATATATATATATTATCCACCTCTGTGGTCTCAAGGTAGCGAGCTACCTTGTCACGCAGCGGGCCCGGGTTTGATCCCGGTCGGGGCAGTTTTTCTGGGTGAGGTTTTTATCGGGGTTTTTTCTCACCCGTAAGACAAATGTCAGGAAAACTTTAAGGCCCAAATGGTCCCCGAAATCATATGGCCATCATCATCCTTATCATTATCATCAGCATCATCACCATACTTCACCGGTGTGGAAAGCAACGGGAAGCTACCACATCTATAATTTCCTAGTAAAGCTGCAAGCATAGCATGAAAATGCTATGATTGCAGTGATGGACCTGCCTTCGGGCAGAATTACTATGGATGGATGGATATTAATATAAATTAATAGGAATTAACACTGTGAGGTAAATTTTTTAAAAAGAAAAATTTAACCAAGAATCGAACGTTAATTTTTCTTCATGGTCATGTTCTTATCGTGTCCTCCTTTTGGAAGGTCGATTCCAAATATGCCTCCATCTTCCCAAGCTGTGCTTCTTTTTAGTTCTTCTTAATTATCTTAATTTTTCTTTTCAAAAAATAAATTTGTCCAGGACTGGAATATGTTAAACTAAATATAACATCACACTATGAGGTAAAAGCAATTAAATTATATTGAACGTAAATTTATACACTCGGAATGATTGATAAATTCTATTTTAGATAAAATGAGTTAGATATGATGAATGTGAAATGAAGATCTTAACAACTATTCAGGGGAAAACATTATTTGATAAAATACACAACACAGAAATTAGGGACAAATGTCATATTCAAGACATAACCAAATTTATTATAGATAGACAGAAATATTGGAAGGGTCACATAGAAAGAATGGAAGACAACCGACTTGCAAAAAAGAGCTAAAGAAGATATACCAATGGACGGGAGAAGAACAAGAGGAAGACCAGCCAAGAGATGGATAGACAGTGAATGCACATCCAATACATCTTCATCCTAGGAGTGATTTTGGAAATAAACAGGATGAAAATCCTATAAATTATGATTAAGAAGAGTTAGATATGTAGAATAAGCTATAAATACGAGATGTGTTGTGCATATCTAACCCATATTATCTAAAATAAATCTCAGTGTTACTTCCTTGAAATATTAAATAAATTCCATTTTTTTTTAAAGAAAAAAAAATTATCATGAGTTGGGCTGTTTTGACTCGTCTCATATTTTAGTTTTATTGCAGACTGCTGTTTCCACACTCTGTGTGTCATTGTGAGTGCTTCCTAAAATTTAATATATCATAGTGTTACTTCCTACTAAGTTTAAAAAGAAAATAAATAAAAAAAACACTATTTTACCTATAATGGGAGTTTCTACAGACAAAAGTCAATAGAAAACAAAAACACATAGAAGATGAATAATTTGAAGAGAAAAATTATATGCTCAGCCTGGGGTTTGAACCAGGACCTTTGGCTTTCTAGGCCAATGCTCTACTGCTGAGCTATCTTGGCACTCCAATCTAAACACAATGCATAAGAGAAAAATTTGTGAATTAAACCTCATAGTGTTTTTTTTTTTTCCTGTGAAAGTTAAAGAAAAATCTGTGTTTAGATTGGAGTGCCCAGATAACTCAGCAGTAGAGCATTGGCCTAAAAAGCCAAAGGTCCTGGTTCAAACCCCAGGCTGAGCATATAATTTTTCTCTTCAAATATAATTTGTTCTTCACTGAGAAGAGTTAAATTAATAATAAAAACATGGACTGACTTTATAAAGTAATGTTTAAATTCCCAATAAAATGTCTTCTTAAATAGAAGCTGCCATTTGCATAATCGAAGCAAAGGTTCATAACATTCAGTGATTGGGAATTAACAATGTATAAGAGAAAATTTGTGTTTAGATTGGAGTGCTCAGGTAACTCAGGGGTAGAGCATTGGTCTAGAAAGTCAAAGGTCCTGGGTTCAAACCCCAGTCTGAGCTTATAATTTTTCTAAGAATTAAATTAATGTTTTTATTACCTCACCTCATATCCTTTTCCTTCTACATTAATTTAATTCTTAAATTAAACCTCATAGTGTTCTTTCCCTGTGAAAGTTAAATATATAATTTTTCTCTTCAAATATAAATTGTCTTACAGTGAGAACTGTTAAATTAATAATAAAAACATAGAAGATGCTTTAAAACTCTTGAATAGACAGAGTAAAACAATTGAATTCACTTTAGAAACTGAGAAGAACAAACTATTACCATTTGTTGATCTGAAATTGTGTAGAAATGAAGAAAAGGCACATGTGGATAATTATATTAAATCAACAGGATTCAAACATATTGCACACAAACTGGCTGTCTTCATCGGCATAACATATAAACTGGTAAACATACTTTTGAGCAAAGAGAATTTTGAAAAAGAGAGAAAAAAAAAGCATAATAAAAGTAGCAGAGAAAAATGATTTTGAAGAAAAAATAATTCACAAAAAAAAAAACTGACGACTGAAAGCAGTCTTCAGATAGAAAAACAAATTGGAAAGGAATACAGAAAATTTGGGCAACAAAAAAAAGTCAACAAATTCAATATAATTAGCACCAAAAAAATGATTACAACCTTAATAAACTAATCAAAACTTAAAAAAATGAAAATATTTATTATGGCAGAAAATCAGGAATATACCAGATAAAATGTGCTGATTGTGATAAGATATACATAGGAAAAACAAAGAGAAATTTAACCATTAAAAAGAAAGAACGCCTCAGAAATGTGAAAAATGGAGAGGTAGATAAATCTTCAGTAGCTGCTCATGTTTGGTCAGAAAACATCAAATCGAAGTGAACACAAAATTATTGAAATAGAAAATACAAAAGAACTGACTATTTGGGGGAAAAAATCTTCATCTAGAAGTATAGAGAGATAGCATCATGAATTTTGAAATTCCCAGGAAAAAGAATTAGATTTGTAAGTTCTTTAGTCAACCAAAAGATGGAGGGGGAGTCAACATCCAGGACCAACTACCGAAAATTCAACAGTCTGAATGAGCTGACGATAACATGAAACATGTTCCCAAGAACTAACAATTTATGAGTTAAGATGAACAGATGCAAATTAATTATTAAGAAAAAAATTTGCCTGAACTTGAATTTGAACCCAGTATCTGACATCAGTATACTAACAATTGTGCTATCCAGATATCTTGCCCAAACACAAATTTTTCTTCCTCCCCTTATATAATTCATTCACAATGCAATAAAATTGCTTCTAATTCAAGAAGACTTTATGATGGGATTATTGTCACTACTGTTGTAGCTATAAAGCTATCATTATCATAAGTAATGTCATGAGTGAATTTATCTAGAGGATTTGAAAATCAGGAGTGGCATTTGTTAGGGCTATTTAACGAATAAAATTAAGATGTTTAGGCGTACTCAAACATAATTATTTAAATATAGTTATCGGTATTTTAAAATATTTATGGGCCTATATGTAAACGATCATGTTTGAAAACAAATCAGAAATGTGATTTTATGTTTATTCACTGCAACTTGATCATATTATTTATTGCCAAATAGAATCACAATATTGTAAGAATGCACCCTAGTGGAGAAATAATGAAACATATCAAACTGTATATTATAAACCAACAATATAAGTTATTCAATTAAATTTTTAGTAAACAACTCGGTAAAATTAAGGAATCTGTTCATTATTTTGTTATATTTAATATATTTGTTGGAGAGTCAGTCACTGCAAAATAATGCTCTTACCTGTTCAGAATATTAAAAAAGGAGAAGCTTTCTTTATCACAAAATCAGGAGCTGATAAAGACAAATCGATAAAGGGCGAGGTGATAAACACGACTGTTATTGGTTGTAAAAGAAAATTCATTAAAACGTAATTGGCCATTGACTAGCATTTGGGGCATGAGTTAAATGCAAATTAGTCTTGGTTTAAGTAACTCTTGCAAGAGCACCCTTACCCCATGTCGATATGGACGGGTATGTGTTTATTTATATTTAATTAATGTTGGGAAGTAAACATTATGAGGTATAATCATTAAAATTCATCGGAGAACATATTGTTTAAGTTATGGCTGACGATGAACATGATTATGTTTGAAATCGCGATATCATGGAAGCATGAATCCTATGAGGTGAGTTGTTTAAACAATATGTTCTCCGATGAATTTTAATGTGTTTATTTGTTTGTATTTCTCTATTTATGTATTATAATTAAGTAATTTTATCTGATTACTGAAATTGATTATAGGTTGTTGCAGTTAATGAAATCAGCCAGACATCAGCTTTCTGGAAGTTTGGTGTTCATTCACCTCCCGTGATTCTCAAAAAATTGGAGAAGAAAATAGAAGTGAATGAAGACGATACTGTAATTTTCGACATCAAAATTCAAGGAGATCCTAAACCAGAAGTTAAATGGTAAAAAAGCATTTAAATATATTTTCTACTCATCAATATTATGAATTTATTTTAAATCTAAATGTAGTTTATATAAATGCATCAGAAATTATCTCATTCATTTTTCAATTTGTCAAATTCCAGTAGGGAATTTTTTGTTCTTGCTGTTATTATTACATCATCAGCATATGCAAGACATTGTTTTAGTCTTGTTGAAATATTTCCTCTTAAATCAAGTTGTTTTAAGACCATATCCATTACTATACAGAATAATGTCGTACATAGTGTTATATCAGTATAAGTTTTTTACTAAATATGTTGCCTGACATTGTAATAATATAATATGAAATTTTATAGTAATCCTAGATCCCTATGTAATCCAACTATTTCAGGGGAGAAAATGTACTAATTGTAACATTTTTTTTTTACGAAATGATTCTCTTTATCTTATTGCAAAAGTTTTCTCATCTCATCTTTTGTTTTGTAGGATGAGGGATTCAGAAGATATTAAAGCTGATGGAAAACACATCACCATCTCAGAGGAGGGTAATCTCTATATGTTGACAATTAAAAATGCAAACCGTAATGATTCTGGTGAATATGCAATTCAGGTAAGCGAACAGTAAATACATAAGAAAGTTCATACTTAAATGTGGGAAATAACATAGTTTTGGTTGAAAATGGGAGGGATGTATCCTCTTGAAAACTGCAGTTCCTGTGTTTAAGAAAACAAACTATGAGGTAAGATATAAAAAATTACTCATTCATTCATAAATGAGAAAGTATTTTATCTTTAAAATTAAATCAATATTCAGAAGCTAAAGCTATTACTGTGATAGAAATAATGAACACAAATTATTGTAATCAGTGGTAAAGAGAAAAGGAAGGATTTTTGCTTGGATGTGAGTGGGGCCTGAGTTGGCTCAGTGGTCAGAGCATTAGCACGGAAAGCTGAAGGTTCGGGGTTCAATTCCCGGTTCATGCAAACATTTTTCTCTTTACCACTGATTACAATAAGTGTTTTATCTACTTTCTACAAACAATCTATCTCTAGGAAATGTTCTTTTATTATGATCAGAATTGCACTTTTATTCTTAAATATAGAAATGACTTCATTCTTTGGTTTAAATGAAAACTTGCAAATAATGTACTTTTTCTTAGATTTGGAATGACCATGGCTTTCTCAAAGACACCTCTGAACTGCATGTGCGATGTGCACCAGAATTAAGACTTAAACTGGAAGATGCCACTGCAAATGAGGGAGATTCCAATGTTGAATTTACTGTCAAAGTGAATGCTTACCCAAAACCATCAGTGAAATGGTAAGAAATGTATTCAAGTGCATTCTTATGTCACTTTCTGAATAACTTAATTTATAGGTTAAATAAGTAGCCAAATTTAATATGGAAATATCAATTAACAAAACTAAAATTATGGCATTTCATGGGAAGGACCCCATACAAAATAAAATCTGTCTCCAGAATAAAATTTTAGAGAGATCTAATCAATTTAAATATCTTGGATATTATCTCTCTATCTGGGATGAAAAGGATATCCCTGAAAAAATTACTAGTTATAATAAAAGTTTGGGAATTATTAATCAAGTTATGGAACCATCCCTTGTACAAAAAACACAAGATTACGTTTATATAACACTGGCTAGACCAGTGTTGACCTATGGTAGTGAAGCATGGACACTAAAAAGACAACATGAAAGCAGAATAACGGCTTGTGAAATGAGATTCATGCGCAGATGGGATCGGAAAAGGAACACCGATATCTTAAAAGAATTGAAGACTACGCCAATTTTGGAATATATTAAACAATACCAACTAAATTGGAAACACCATCTTGAAAGAATGAGTTCAAATCGGATCCCCAAAGCTGTTTATAATTATATACCAAGAGGACGAAGATCACTGGGCCGTCCGATGAAACGCTGGAGGCTGGTATAATAGGTTGCGGACTTGTCGAGTTTTTAGTCAATCGTTGTAAGACCTGAGTTGGTAGAGCAGTGAACTCTTAGTGCTATATAATTTCAGTAATCCATATGTCGCTGGTTCAAATCTGGCTGGGAGGGTTTTTTTTTTAGAAGAGTATTACTTTCAGCTCATACTACAATAGTGTCGAATTTAAAGATATTTACATTTTTATCTTATTCTGTAAAATATTAAAAATAAAAAATAAATAATAGTTTTAAAAAACTAAAAAAACACGCTTTATTAGAAAACTAAAAAATGAAAAATAATTTTAATTTCCAGTACGCTTGGGATAAAATAAAGTGGTCAACAAAAAAATCATCTCCAACACATATACAATAAAATTAGAGTTATCAACAAAAAGAAAATAATTTTACCATCAAAAGCATGGGGTGATTTTTATGATTTTTACATTTTCTTCTTAGAGAGCTTACTTTTACCAATATCTGTTTATTATCAAATATATTAATTGATATAGAGCACCCCACGCTTTTGATGGTAAAATTATTTTCTTTTTGTTGATAACTCTAATTTTATTCTATATGTGTTGGAGATGATTTTTTTGTTGACCACTTTATTTTATCCCAAGCGTACTGGAAATTAAAATTATTTTTCATTTTTTAGTTTTCTAATAAAGCGTGTTCTTTTAGTTTTTTAAAACTATTATTTATTTTTTTAATTTCTTTAAAAACTCTTCTTCTACTCGTATATGTAGTATATAATTTGCGCCTCGACCCAGCCATGAGTTGGATAGGAGTTGTTAGAGGAGTGAGAGAGTAAATAGTTTGTATATATATTTTTTAAGGAACTTCCTATAAAGATGAATCCCTTCAATTTTTTAAATTAAAGTACTTTAATATGTGACCCAATATTATATTTCATTTGAGCAATATGAAACACAAAAAAGAAATTGAATCAGCACATCAATAAACTAACAGTAAAAAAATAAACATTTTGCAATAATGTTAATGATCCTAAGAAGTAATGATATGGTTTTAAGCCATTTAAAAAGAACCAGGATGCCTTCCTGGCACTAACACAACTACTTTCATCATCATCGTCCATGCAAGTATTAGGTCATGTGACTGTTACAGTCACAAAGAGGAATTTTCCAGCCAGCGTTTTTTTCGATGTCGCAGTGGTCTTTTGCTTTGCGGATAGTAATCAAGCATAGCTTTTGGAATTCTGTGAGGTGGAATTCATTGAAGATGGGCTTTCCAGTTGTTCTGGTTAGTTTTATGTATGATGGGGAATGGGTTCTACCTCCAACTCCTCCATAATTTCGTCATTTCTTTTATGGACCCACTTTGTATAACCTGCTGTACACCTTATAAATTGCATCTCATTTGCTGTTATTCGGCTTTCATCTCTTCTTCATATTGTCCAATGCTTCACTACCATATCTTAATACTGGTCTTGCAAGAACCTTATAAAACTGTAATCTTGTGTTCTTTTGTACTAAAGATGTTTTCATAATACTATTAATTATCCCTGTTGTTTTTTGTGAAATTTGTGATTTTCTTTGCTATATCAGCTTCTTCTTGAAATGAAAAGTTATAACCCAAATAATTAAATTCATTTACTCGTTCTAAAATTTCACTGTCCGTACAATTTTGCTAGGTATAGGGTATTTCCTGCAAAAGGCCATCACTTTAGTTTTCTTTGTATTGATTTTCATATTGTAGCTTCTTGCAATTATATTAAAATTGTATATAGAATATTGTAATTCTATTTCTGTCGGAGCTATTGATACGAAACCATCTGCAAAAAGTAAGGAGTCTATTTTTAGGTTTTTATTAATCTGTATAGAAGCATGTCTCATCTGTCGCCATTCTTGAAGCATTCTACCCACGTATATTGTAAAGAGCGAAGGCATATCAAAACATGTCAAATGAAACATCATTAATTAATGAGATAAGATGACCAGATTCACAATATTTATTTATTTTCTTGATATTAGTACCAGAATTCTTCCTGATACATTTTTATTAATTTTTCTTATTGAATTAAAACCAATCTTTTAATATGCTGCACAATGGCAGTATCTTTTACCATTTGCATTACTTTCTAGCTGTAGTTATGAGTCTCAGGGCATGGTTTTGAACATTTTCCAACTTATGATGATCTCCGGGCTGTTGGCCATGGTCTTGAGGCTTGTAGCTCCCCAACGTTTCGCCAGAGACTGCGTCCGGCATCCTCAAGGGTTGTCTTGACACTGGCAATTTTGTCGACTACCTGTCTCAAGACAACCCTTGAGGATTCCGGACGCAGTCTCTGGCGAAACGTCGGGGAACTACAAGCCTCAAGACCACGGCCAACAGCCCGGAAATCTTCTACAAGATCATCATAGCAACTCCGGCCGTGAAAGCCTAAGTCAATATATTATCCAACTTGTTCAAAGTTTTGTGCACTTGTTGTGATTGTTTTCAGATCCATATAAGAGAACAGGTTTAAATATGTTTTGTATATTGCTTACTTAAATCCTTAAATCTTGTTTGAATGAATTTATTTCTTTATTTTTCCTTACAAACTCTTGGACCAGGGACCCTTGGGTTTCTCTAATCCTGTCACCCCCAGGCATAATCACTACTATAATACCTTAGGTACATAAGTTGTGCAAGAAGAATTTGCATTTGGATTAGAGTTTCTGAAGTAGCTCAGTTGGTAGAGCATTCGCGTAGAAAACTAAAGGTCCTGAGTTCAAACCCCAGTCTGATCATATAACTAATGATGTGTTATTTTCCGATTATTTAATGATTAAGTAATGAGGATTACATATCATTAATTTAACGCAATTAGGATTGATGAATTTTAATTTGATCTTAATGAAAAATAAATATGTTACAGGTACCTGGGTGACATAGAGATAACTGAGAAGAAGAATGAATATTCAATAGTTGAAGATGAAGACAAATGCAAGCTAGTTATCAAACAAGTGTCCGTTGAAACAGCTGGGAAGTACACTTGCAAAGTTTCCAATGACTTAGGCACATCATCCTCTTCTTCAAACTTCACAGTACAATGTAAGTTCAAAATCTTCACCACTCCGACTAAAAGAAAGACATTTTATTTAAAAATACAGAGAACAAAAGAAAAGTAATATGCAAGCTGCCAAGGTGCATTGTGCAAAAAGAAAATGTGTCCAGAAGTGCAAAAAAAAAGTGTTGGCTGTGGATATGTGCCCCTTTGATTCAACCTCTGCTTTGAGATAAACAACACTTGAATAATAGTGAGTGGAGAACATATTTTAATCGACTCACCTCATACATTTTCAAACTTCTTTGATACCGACGGTTTCAGACAATATCATATCCTGCTTCAGTCATGGCATCCACTGATGAAATTCTGTGATTGTTGATTTCTTTAGTGACATCACCTCTTGTGCTGCCATCTTTCGTTGGGATTATAAATTTGTAATTAAATTTTTATCCACCGGAATATCGAAATACATAGATCGATATTTATTCTTCTGAATGAATATCATTTCCCAAATTGTCAATTCCAACGGTTTATCCAATTGTTTCAAAAGTTTCGCTTCTTTTTTCAATTTTATGATGTTCTAGTAAACTATGTGCAGCAATTGCTGATTTTTCTCCACACACTATTAATGATATAACCTCATAATGTTTACTTCCCAATATTAATTTAAACATACACTTAAATAACCTGTAGAGTAAGATTACAGATATATTTACAAAAATAATATTGTTAAAATAAACAATGTAGAAATTAATATATAAAAGTAAATGTGTCGTGGAAAATCTGTGTTGAGAACCTGCTGTGGACATTTATGCTTGATGTAGAATATCTTTCCATAACAGGGGACGGGTTAATTATGTTTGTAATTTACTAAGGGCCGCATGCAAATACATTAGTCTCTGGTGAGTTGACTTTTCCGTGAGCATGTGCAAAGTTCAAATTAGCTAGTCGCTGACTGGTCATGCATGAAAGTAGTTTTTTTCGTAATATTGGCAAGAAATTACCCAGAATTCTCAGCAATAAAACCACTTCCATTATTTTCATCTGCTAGAGGAACGCATTTACGCTTGCATCCCGCAAATAAAACCGTATACGACAACATCAGCATCATGCAATATTATGCCGATTCTCCTGTTCTTCCAGTTGAATTCTTTGGTAGACTCTATCAAATTCCTCTTCTCCGCATATACCAAAAACATGATCAAAGTCTTCAAGGTCCGACATCTTGGATAAAGCAGCAAGGTTTCAAAGTACATCGGTTACCATCGGGTTGCTCACGATTCATTCTCTGCAAAGTCACCTCGCTAGGTAGCTTAGGAATTTTGACAATTATTATTGCATGAACAGACTTTTGAGTACGCAAAAACATCTTTGGATGCAACTTTCTCAGCTGAGAATGACTTTTACGGTCTAATGTGTTCATAGATACAACCCTAAGAGTTCTAATTGTAGTTTTTTTTCATTATAGCCTCACAGGATTTGGTATATTCTGGTGTGTAACTCATAGACTTCATTTCACTAGCTGTTATTGTTTCTTCCTTAATGCCCTCGGTTCACTACTGTAACAAAATAACATAAAAAATCACACTGTATTTAAACCAATCTTCAATTAGGAGTTGTGCCATAGTTTTTATATCTTTGATGATTAATTATCACTGGATCTTAATAAATCTTTACATCGATGTTTTTATTGTTCATTTCATACGTCTCAATGATGGATAAATCATATTTAAAGAGAAAAATTATACGCTCAGACCGGGACTCAAACCTAGGACCTTTGGCTTTCTGGGCAATATTCTACCAACTGAGCTACTGGGGCGAGTTCCAATCTAAATGCAAATTTTTCTCTTATATACATTGTTAATTCCTGTGCACCAAATGCTATGAAACCTTCTTTCTATCTTTACAAATAAATGTCTTATTAATAAAGAAGTCGCAATTTGCAAAAATAGAAACGAAGGTTTTATAGCATTTTGGTGCGCAGGAATTAACAACATATATAAGAGAAACATTTGTGTTTAGATCGGAACTCACTCAGTCGGTAGAGTATCGGCCTGGAAAGTCAAAGGTCCTGGGTTCGAGCCCTGATCTGAGCGTATAATTTTTCTCTTCAAATATGAAATCTTTACATCTTCATCCAAGGGAGAAATAAGTGTATGTATAAATGTGATATTGTTTTTACCAACAGGCTTCATGTCATAATTTTACATTAATATTTTTCAAAATACAGTTTCTGTGTCTTATGTAAGTAAACTTTACTTTTAGAGACATGTATAATGTTTTTATTTTTTTCAGACAAACCTCGTTTCCCAAAAGCACTAGCAAACAAAGAAGTTGACGAAGGTCAGGACTTAACACTTTCTATCCAGTGTTCTGCAGTACCTGAACCAAAAATCAAATGGTAAGTTAATTTTTAAATTATTTTCTTTTTGTAAGCCCATGTTTCCCTTAACAGAGATTTAGGCGCTCTCCACCTACAGGGAAGAATTTGAACCATGCTAATTTAGTTACACTTGTTTTCATATAGATGTCATTTGAGTGGTCTGTGGTCAGCGTTCCGCCTCATACTGACATCTAGGAAACCAAGGTAGTACTAAGACGGGAAAATTTGGTAAATTTTGCTTAGAGGCCTTTTCATTCAGGCTTAAGGATCTTTTACGAGCCTGAAAATCTTCAGACTCGGAACCCACAGCTTAAAGTCCCTCCCGGAGGACTTACTCCTTGAATTTTTCCATCCTAAAAATCCATCGACCCCGGCCAGGATTGAACTCAGGACCAGAGGCAAGGAGCATAACCACTAGTTCACCGCGACCGATTAATTTTTAAATACATTGATAAATTGTGATAAAATTCAGATTAACACTATCCTGAAATCCAAGGATGAAATTATTACAGCTTCGAGAATGAAATTGAAAAAAGAAATGTACAAATAAAACCAAATGATTAAATATTATTGAGGGCTATTTTGTTAGAAATTAAGATATGCAAAATGACTGAATAACTGTAATATGTTAGTTATATTAAATTACAGCTTAGAGTGTGCATTCAATTTATTTTAAAATTCCACAACTAAAGTTGAAAACACAAACAATTTCTTGTCCAAAGTAACAGAAATAAAAACAGATTTGAATCTTCCTAAATCTAAAGAAAATATTTTGATCAGAGAAAACCCTCTTGCTTTTGAACCAATTAACATTCAGCTAAATCTAGAAGAACCAGTTACAAAATCTGAAACTGCCACACTTGTACTAAAAGCTCTAGCGTTAGAAGCTGTCAATAAGAGATATCCACCAGAAGAATGGTTACATGTCTACACAGATGGATCTACTATTGATAACAACTCAGGATCAGGAATTACATGTGCATTATTTTCATTTTATCAACCAGCAGGATACCACACAACAAATTTTGATGCGGAAGTAACGGCTATTCATATTTCACTCCAACAATTACTGTACAGAATAAATAAATTTCAAAATGTTGTGATTCTAAGGCAGCAATATATGCAATAAATTCACACAAAATGAAGCCAATACAAATTAAAGAGTGCTACAAAATGATTCAACAACTTCAAAAACTACAGAAAAGAATTCAATTGCAGTGGATACCTGCACGTTGTGGAATTGCTGGAAATGACACTGCTGATTTTCTTGCCAAAAAAGGCTCCAATTTAATTCAGAATACTACTAAAAGCTTACCTTTCACATCCATAAAAAGAATAATTAAAAACAAATATAAAACCAAACAAAACCAAGACTAATATAATAAAGCCAAAAACAAAAAATGGAATATTTTAGTAAAGAAGCCAGATATGATTCCAGAAATTCCACGTAAAACTAGAGTAGCAAAATTTAGACTGCTTACAGAACATGACTATTTGGCCAAACATTTATATAAAATAGGAATCTACACGAATCCAAATTGTCCTCTATGCAACAAAGACGAAGAAGTGAATGAAGAACACCTACAAACCTGTGAAATATTACCTGTTGGATCCACCATAGAGAAATATTGGAGAGCAAGAACGCTAATGGCTTCGGTGCCAAGGCCCAGCATTTGAAAACAACAACATATTTTTATTTTCCCTTTTAAGAGATCACTCCTTATGAAAACCAATTTCTCTTGGAACCACAAGTGGTTTCTTAATAGAGGTTTTACTGTATCCATAGACTCTGGGTTCTTTGTATCATTTTCATTTTTAAAACTTTGGAAATATGTATGTAGTTAATGCTCTGAAGTTAACAACAAAGTTATTCTCCTTGTTGCACTTGGATGTCACATCTTGAAGAGCCACTCAGTTTGTTAAATGTTCCACACAATATACACTCAATACACCTGTAGTAAGCCTCAGTATAGCAACAGCACATTTTCATAGTTGTTCCAGAATTATAGATGGATTTTCTAACAGTATGTCCAGACCAAAAATAATATAATTTCTAACAGTATTTTTATATTACTGTTTCCGACTTTTTTTTTTCAATTAAATTGGAATTGCAATTATCATTAATTTTTTTTCTTTATAATTCTTTTAATTGATTCATAAGAAAATACATTTGTTACTTTCTGCTTAATTTTACACTCTTTTTTTGCGAGCTAATCAGCTCTTTCATTTCCTTGTATTCCACAATGGACTGTAAGACTATATGTTTACCAAGTTTCTCAATAGTTGAATCATTTATTTAACTTTCACAGGGAAAGAACACTATGAGGTTTAATTTAAGAATTAAATTAATGTTTTTATTACCTTTTTCTTCTACACTGCATTTCGGAGCTTATCTCCATCATCAGTAGCCTCTGGACCGATGAACCTCTGGATCAGGTCAAAATTTGCGGGAGTTTTGAAATTCATGAGTTTATCTTCCTTATTTTTTTGGATGTGGATTTTTTCCCAGACTGTGAGTTCTTTTTTGTTTATCTGTATGTTTGATTAGGCTAGCTTCTGTATCACTTAAATGTTTTTCAGACCAAGCATGGGCTGCTACTGCTGACTTGTCCACTTCACCCTTTTTTTACATTTCTAAGGTGTTCTTTCAATCTAGTTTTTAAATTTCTTTTTGCTTTTCCTATATACATTTTGTCGCAATCCTTACATTTGCTTTTTATGGTTTTTATATTTTCTTCTTAGAGACTTTACTTTTACCAATATCTGTTTATTATCAAATATATTAATTGATAAAGAGCACCCCACACTTTTGATGGTAAAACGATTTTCTTTTTGTAGATAACTCTAGTTTTATTCTATATGTGTTGGAGATGATTTTTTTGTTGACAACTTTAATTTATCCCAAGCGTGTTGGAAATTAAAATTATTTTTCATTTTTTTAGTTCAGTTTTCTAATAAAGCGTGTTGTTTTAGTTTTTTTAAACTATTATTTATTTTGGTTAGATATTTATCTGTAAGATTTTAATTAATATCTCTTAAAACCATAATTTATAAAGTTAATTTTTTCTTTCCACAGGTTTAAAGATGGAAAGGAGTTGTCAGCAGATGCCCATATTAAAATCACTCGGGACACTAAATCATTAGAGAACTACGACCTAACTGTAACAATCGTGAAAGGAGAAGATGCGGGCGAATACGAGGCTCGAGCTGAAAATTCAATGGGCACTGCCTCCACTAAGAGCACTGTCAAAGTCAACAGTGAGTATATATACATTACTTCTAATCACATAAATAGTTTTGCTTTCTGGAAAAATGAAAAATATAAAGGGTAAGCAAGTACATTGTGTGTATATATATATATGAAATAATGTACTATGAACTAACATAATTAATTGTGTTTTAGTGCCAGTATGAAGTATGGGTATGAAAACAATAAGGTCAATGTAGTACTTAGAGTGTAAGTGATTTCAAGAACATAAGGAAATATTTTGAATTTATTATTATGCACTGGCTATCAGAACAATTGCTTATTATAGAAAACAATTACCAAAAATTCACTATCTCCTCTACTATTTAATTTTGTACTAGAGTATGCCATCAAATCTTTAGAGGGTAAAGAAGGCCTACAACTCAATGGTATTAATAAGCTGTTAGTTTATGCTGATGATGTAGTACTATTGGGTGATAGCAAGGAGATACTAAAGGCCAACACGCACACACTATTGAGTAACACTAAGAAATTAGGACTGGAAGTAAATATCAATAAAACTAAATATATGGTCACACGTAGAAATACATTATATAATGGAAATGGACAGCTAATGACAAATGAGGGAAATTTTGAGGAAGTGGCTGAATTCAAATACCTAGGATCAATAATCACAAACAGGAATGAGATGCACAAAGAAATTAAACATAGGCTCAATTCTGGAAATGCGTGCTATTATGCATTGCAGAGACTCTTGATGTCCCAACTCCTTTCAAAAAACGTTAAACTGAAAATATATAAAACTATTATTCTACCAGTTATATTGTATGGATGCGAAACATGGACTGTTACTTTAAGGGAGGAAAGGAGATTATAAGTATTGAGAATAAAGTACTTAGGAACATTTTTGGACCAAAGAGAGATGAACAGACACGTGATTGGAGAAGACTGCATAACAATGAACTACATGGTCTTTATACGAAGCCAGATATAATAAGAATAGTCAAGTCTCGTAGATTGTGATGGGCAGAACATATGGCACGAATGGGGAAAACGCCTAGTTGATAGACCAAGAATGAGGTGGGAGAATAACATTAACTATGATTTGAGGGAAGTAGATTACACAGGGTATGATTGGAAAAAACATTAGCTCAGGATAGGGATATACGGAGAGCTTATGTCCACGTGGCCATGAACCTACGGGTTCGATAGTGCCAGTGAGTTAGTTAGTATAAATATAGAATAAGTTTATATTGAACATGATCCTCAGTGGTGTAGTGGTTATGTCCCTGTTCTCCAGTCCCAAAGGTCATGGGTTCAGTGAATGGATTTTTAGAATGGAAAAATCCAAGAAACAAATCCTCTGGGAGGGAGCTATGGGTCCCGGATCTGAAGATTTTCAATCTCATATAAAAGAACCTCAAGCCTAAATAGTGCATCTGAGCAAAATTTAAGTGGTTTTTCCCATCCAAATATTATCTTAGTTGCTTACTAGAGTCTCATTGAAATGATGTGCTGACCACATGTCACTTGCTGACATCTGTAGAGAAATAAGCGTAAATAAATTCAATTTTAGTAACTTTTATTTATCATTTTATAATAGTTTATAAAAGTTATATAAATCATAAAAATTGTTTTGGTATCCAGTGTGTGAGTATTTTACATGCATCAGTTCTACTGAGAATTAAGATTTCTGTTTTTTAATATTTTATTGGTTAAATAATGAGAGATAAATGAGAATTGTTGAATTTTTGTTCTAGTATTTTTGAAATATTTTGTGTAGAATGTTTAAAAAAGGCAGTTCCTCGTGCCTTGCATTTTTGTGGAGTAGTTAGTTAAGTAGCCGACTTAAAGGAACTTCTTAATGTAAGTAGATTGTTTGGAGAGCAACAGTTTTTTGAGTGACCCTGAAATCATGACAGGTTGCCTCAGTTCAACTTTCTCCTCATTTCAATATTTTATGTTAATAAATTAAAAATTCTAATAAAAACAAATTTTAGCCTCATAATACCATATTTAACAGGCTTATATAAGTAAATAAATATAAATGTCTTCTTAAATAAGAAGCCACCATTTGTGTGATCAAGCAAATGCGTGTAGCATTCAACGCTCGGGAATTAACAATGTGTAACCAGGAGATTGGATGGACCGACAAAATTGGCTATTAGGAATCGGACGATGTCAAAGACATTAATCAATCGATTTTTATAAAAATTTTATAAACAAGAGAAAAATTTGCATTCAGATTGGAACTTCTCAGGTAGCTCAGTGATAGAGCATTAGCCTAGAAAGCCAAAGGTCCTGGCTTCAAACCCCAGTCTGAGCATATAATTATTCTCTTCAAACATAAATAAATATAATTTTGTGTAGTGTACTTTAAGACTATTAATATAGAAGATAAACATATTATCCATTGACGATTTTATTATTAATTTAACACCTCTCACTGAAGGATAAATTATATTTGAAGAGAACTCGGTCTAGGCGAAAATTTTTCTCTTCAAATATAATTTATCCTTCAGTGAGCGGTGTTACATTAATAATAAAATCGTCAATAGAAGCCGTACTGGCTTTATAAAGTAATGTTAAATTCCCAATAAATGTCTTCTTAACTAAGAAGCCACCATTTGCAAAGATAGAAGCTACGGTTTCAAGCATTTGGCACGAGGGAATTACAACGTATATAAGAGAAAAATTTGCGTCTAGATCGCAACTTGCCTCAGTAGCTCAGTTGGTAGAGCACTTGGCCCTGAAAGCCAAGGGTCCCGGGTTCGAGTCTCGGACTAGGCGAAAATTTTTCTCTTCAAATATTATTCATGTTATTAACTTAATTTTTTCTTTGAAAGAAGATTTGGTACTTGGAGTTTATTATCTTTCCTAAACCAGTTTTTTACTTTATATGTATAATTTTTTAACCATGAATCTAATTTTATTGTGATTTTATAAGCCATGTATATTAATAATATCTTATTTTAATAATCTTTTATAATTTTTTTTTTTCCTTTCTCAATTTGATTGAAATGATCAGATCATAAGTTGAAAAGAGGCAAATGTTAATTTTGTATTGTTTATGGATTTTTTAATAATATTGAAAAGAGAAACCAAGTTTTTATTATGTTATATATTTTCATATATTTTTTAAATTGAATGTAATGGTAAGACCAATTCCATTTGTTCATTGTCTTCTTTTACATCTCTCAAATTGATGGTT
Organism: Diploptera punctata; assembly: GCA_030220185.1. Lineage (NCBI taxonomy): Eukaryota > Metazoa > Arthropoda > Insecta > Blattodea > Blaberidae > Diploptera > Diploptera punctata. The sequence continues at coordinate 1,657,117 of JASPKZ010007829.1, forward strand.
ATAGTTCATTTGCACTATTAGTATTAAAAAATTAGTAAGAAGGGCAAATTGATAAGGTCTTATTATTTTGAATTTTTATACCTGTTTTATCTATTGGATATATTTCAACTGTTAATCTTAAACATATCTATTTTTAAAGTGATTCCACTGCAGGCCATAGGAGACCCATGGGGTAGTAGGAGGTTAAGGCTCCCACTTTTTTCTAGACAGTCTGTATTTGATGTGAGTCCTGCGTGACAGCTGCATTTACCCCCAGAACAACTGCCTGCTACTCATTTCCATTAGAGGCTAAAGTCTACCCCGGGGCCATGGTGCCACCAGAACGTTTGGGTCAGTTTAAAAATCCTGACCCCCACCCGGACTCAAACTCGAGACCTTCCAGTTTGTAGCATGTTGCCTTGAGTGAATTTTCAATTTATTCATTACTGATGGAGTCACATGCAATATTCTAGTGGCTATGTTCCTTGGCTCTAGTTCCGAGGGTCGATTAATTTCAAGTAATGGGTGTTTGAATGTTAATATTATTCGTTTTTAAACATCTTAAAGATGGACAAATTATATTTGAAATTGCTAGCATTAGGGATTAGGGAATTAACTATGCATAAGAGAAAAATACGCGTTTAGATTGAAGGCCTAGGTAGCTCAGATGGAAGAGCATTGACATAGGAAGTCAAAGGTCCTGGGTTCAAACCCCAGTCTAGGCATATATTTTTCTTATGGGTGTTTGATTCGTAACTTTAGAGGTCCTTTGAAGATGTTAATAATTTTTACTACTGCAATGAGGGTTAAGATACTAATGTTTGTAGGGAAGTTGTAGAGTTTAACTAATGGAAGCGTTGTTAAATTATTAATTAATAGGAAATTTGTTCATAGTTAAATATGGGAAACAACATTATGAAGTTCTTAATTTGTAAATTAATGAGTCATTTTTTAACATCTTACCTCATATTTTATGTTTCTTCAAACACGGGAACTAGTTTTCAAGAGAAGGATCTCTCTCATTTTCAACCGACATTATGACTACCAGATTTTCGTTGGAATCTCCATCAATAACGTTGCCATCTGGTGTTGATTTGATAAACTTTGAGATGAGGTCACGTTCATCAGGAATCTTGAAATTCATGGATCTAAATTTGTTCTTCCAAATATATATCTTCTCCCAAATTGTGAATTCTAAAGGTTTTTCCAAATGTTTTAAAAGTAGGGCTTCTTTTTCAATTTTATGATTCTCCAAGTTCATCAAATCAACACCAGATGGCAACGTTATTGATGGAGATTCCAACGAAAATCTGGTAGTCATAATGTCGGTTGAAAATGAGAGAGATCCTTCTCTTGAAAACTAGTTCCCGTGTTTGAAGAAACATAAAATATGAGGTAAGATGTTAAAAAATGACTCATTAATTTACGGAGAAAATTTGTTGTTTCTTGATTTTGAATTGGGAATGGGAATGTGTTCAAACCCAACCGGATTTAAGTTTAAAATTTAAAATAAATTCTTTATCACGTTACCTCGTACCCATAAAGAATTTATTTTAAGTTTACATCATAGTGTTATTTCCCATAGAGTCATGTTATATGTGTTTCTCTTTTCGACATTTGTTTGTTATATTGCATCTTGAATTAAATTGTGATTGTTTAGGCGACAGCAGTTATCAACCAAACAGACAGGTTGATAATTTGATTTTGTTTTGCATAGTTGAGATGCTAGAAGCATATCAGCATGCATTGAATGATACTGTCATTTGTCTTTTTGAAAGTGAATGTGATTGTAAAAACAAATAACACTTCACAAACACACAGCACAAGTTATGCATTGTATGGTACATGTAATGTCTAAGGTTAGTTCATAACAACTAGTTTTAGCTTAGCTTTCACAATCACAGCAATCACAAAGAAATCAGACAATGAAGAGGAAATAGAAGACCTAAAGATGGAGAAACAAAAGAAACAGCTCGTTGAATCAGAAGTGGAAAGCGAGAAGGTTATTGAAGAAGAAATTATGCCAGAGAGTTCGCAAGCTGAAGGTAATAATATTAATTACATTTTATAATGTTCTTGATAAACATAAATTACAACTGTATTTGTGAAGCTAATGTTCACAATCCCATGAATACACTTTTAGAAGGAAGAGTAAAAAAAAACTTTTTTGTCAATTTAAAAAAAACACTATTTTAATAACAGAATTGGATTGGTTAAAATTTGTACAATCTCTTTCATTCAAAGTCGGTCGCAGTGAATTAGTGATTATGCTCCTTGCCTCTGGTCCCAAGGATTACGGGTTCAAACCCGGGTGGGATTGGTAGATTTTTTAGGATTGAAAAATCCAAGGAGCAAGTCATCCAAAGGGAGGGAAACTTTAAGCCGTGGGTCCCAAGTCTGAAGATTTTCAAGCTCGATAAAAAATCCTTAAGCCTCTAAGCAAAATTTACAAATCTCAACATCCTGGTAATATTAATAGTGAGTGGAGAACATATTTTTAACGACTCACCTCATCTTCTTCTTCCTCAGGCTCTACGACTTCCAGTGGAATGTCTTGCCTTCTCAACCAGTTTACGCCACTTCTTCCTATCTTGTGCAGTAGATTTCAAATAAAAAATCCCCATCTCTCTCAAATCTTCAATTACGTCATCTTCCCATCGATCCTTGGGTCTTCCCCTTGGTCTTGTTCCCTGTGGCTTCCAATTTAAAATATCATTTGGCAATCTTCCCTTTCGCATTCTTAGTGTATGTCCAAACCATTGTAATCTTTTGGATTTGATGAAACTAACTATATTTTCTTTATTATTCTTGAGGTATAATTCGTCATTCCTTCTCAACCTCCAAGTTCCATTTTCCTTTACTAGACCTAGCACTCTTCTAAATATTTTCCTCTCAAACGTTAATAGTCTTAATTTATCTGCTTCTTTTAGTACCCAGGTTTCAGCTCCATAACATATGATTGGTCTTATTATTGCTGTATATAATTTGAATTTAATATTTTTTTATATTAATTTGCTTTTGAATATATTGAAATTAGCAAAATATGCTTTATTCCCTTGTGATATTCTTGTTTTGATTTCTTCTTGAACAGTATTATTATCGTTTACGACTCACCTCATATAATTTTAAATTTCTTTGATACCGGCGGTTTCAGACAATATCTTGTCCCTCTTCAGTCATGATATTGTCTGAAACCGCCGGTATCAAAGAAATTTTAAATTATATGAGGTGAGTCGTTAAAATATGTTCTCCACTCACTATTAATGATATAACCTCATAATGTTTACTTCCCAATATTAATTTAAATATCCTTAGTTGCCTGCTAGAAGTGTCATTGAGTTGGTATGTTGAACGCATGTCATTCATGACATCTATGGGCAAATAAGATAATTAAATTAACTTGGTCTACTAATCCCTAACAAAGGATCAACATTGGAGTATGCCATTATTGATAGATTGCATTCAAAACTTACCAATATTTTAAATGATCCAGAAAAATCAGGCCTCAAACCATAGTTAAAATGTAATTAATGGAGTCAGGCACAACTTTGCAGAAATGCATGATACCTTAATAATTTCAGCTGAATTATTACTAAGGTACATAGTTTTGATTAAGAATTATTGTTAACTACAAAAACAATTGTGAATACTTTTTTAATTTTATATCAATACTTCAGTTCTCATTTCCAATTATGAGTAGCATTTTAAAGTATGTTATAAAAGTGAATGAATAATTAAATTAGAAATTATGTACATAATAGAAATTATTTGTTTTCTCAAATTAAAAAATAGCCATATTTCTCTATGATTCATGTTTCTTCTATAGTCTTTGCTATATGTTTAATTGCAAGAGAATGCTAACAACTTAAATGACATCCGTGTTCTTAATTGTATTTTGTGTATTTTATGTTTGGTAAAAAAAGTGCTGTTGTTCATGTAGAAATTTATTCAGTGTTATGTTATGTATATGCACTCATATGTAATTGTGTAAATCAAATAACATCTTAACATCTTTTGATACAATATTTTTTTTTTAATTTTAAATTCAATTTTTATAAATTATATAATAGGTAAAACTATTATTTAAATTTCCAGCTTCCTAAAATACTTTTAGAGTACCTCTATCTTATCATGGTGGGAAGGTTTGCATACATCTGTGACCCTGAGAATTATGCTGGTGATGGTGTAGATTTTGTTAGGGGTTCCCTTACCCAAACAGTTGAAAGGGTAGATGTCAGACAAACAGAGACGCCCTGCAGATTGTGGGTTAGATCACAGGACTGACAATTCTGTGCGTGCATGGTCAGTATACTGGGTTCAATTCCCAGTTCAAGCAGAATTTTTTTTCCTCAAAAAGGAGTGTTAAAATGAATGCAATGTTGACTGTTATTTACATAATTTTTTGCAACTTATTCAGAAAGCAGTTGGCATCAATTATCACTTGTTTGATTTTGGCTATAAAATAGTGCTCCTTATAAAAGATTGGGTTCAATCCCCGGTCGGGGCAGTTTTTCTGGGTGAGGTTTTTATCGGGGTTTTTCTTCACCTGTAAGACAAATGTCAGGAAAACTTTAAGGCCCAAACGGTCCCCGAAATCATATGGCCATCATCATCCTTCACCGGTATGGAAAGCAACGGGAAGCTACCACACCTACAAATCCCTAGTAAAGCTGCAAGCATAGCATGAAAAATGCTATGATTGCAGTGAAGGACCTGCCTTCGGGCAGAATTACTATGGATGGATAAAAGATTGTCACTCAGAATTGTTGATTTGAGCAGGTCTTCAATTAATGTAATATTTGAAAATATCCCTATATATTAGCACTTTGAGTCCTGCAGTGGTATTAGTACCATGACATTTAAATGACACTGAAGCCGGAGAAAATTAAATCCTTCGGCATGCCTGTGCCGGCAGATTTACAGGGGTGTTTTTCTGAACCAGAAAACACCCCTGTAAACCCACCAGCACAGGTATGCCGAGGGATTTAAATTTTCTCTGGCTTCAGTGTCATTTAAATGCCATGGTACTAGTGCCACTGCAGGACTCAAAGTGTTAAAATAATTGTAGATACTATCTCTTTATCAATTTACAACATCTCTACAAATTTGTGAAATTTTAAAAGTTCTTCCAAATTTAATGTGTCTCAAATATTTTCATCATTTTATTGTTTCTTCCAAAAATGTTTATCAAATAGACTAAAATTTCTAAAAATATGAATGTTGTGCTAATAGATTGTTAGTTGTACAGGTAGTGTATGTTTTGTTTATTGTGTAGTGCAAAGTATGTCAACTGTTGAAACACAAAGTATAACTTATTCTCGCGGTGGAATCAGTGAGGACGGTGAGAACACAGTCACAATATCTGTGGCTTCTACCACACACACTGCTGTTCTTTCAGATGATGGCTTCCAAGGTAAAGTATTGCCAGATTTTATTGATATTTATTCATATATTTAGAATTTTATATGATCAGTTGAGATGGAAAATTTTACATTCTTCTTATATATAATATTACTTTATATTAGTTTCAAAGCCTGAATTTTTCATGATTTGTCATCAATAAAAATTACACTTCTAATTTCCTTGATATTATGGGCTAAATTAAATAAGTTAAATTTTTCAATCATATTAAGCTTTGAAATCTTTTTATTTTTATTTTAGAAAGAAAAATTACATTCAAACCGGGAGTCGAACCCCGGACCTCTGATTTGGTAACGTTTGAAATCTTTGTTATAATTTTTTTCTGTAGTACCTAATTTTTTAACATGAATATTATTTATCTCTTCTTCTAGATGAACAAAATCTTGTGTTCAGGGAAAATTCTAAGAAACAATAAAAAAAATGGTTTCGAGTATTATTTATTTTTTTATAGTCGATCTATCTTTCATGTGAGGATAACAATACTGTGAGATTTACTTCCAAAATATGAAAATTACTTTAAACCTATTTGCTAATAAGAAACTTTACCAAAATAAAAAGCATATTAATCTATATTCCATTAAATAATAAAGATTCACACAAGAAGAAGAAAGATAAATTATATTTGAAGAGAAAATTTTTTGCCCTGACTGAGACTCAACACAATTTGTGTCTAGATTGGAACTCACTCTGGTAGCATTGGCCCAGAAAGCCAAAGGTCCTGAGTTCGAGTCTCAGTCTGGACAAAAATGTTTCTCTTCAAACATAATGTATCCTTCAGTCAGAAGTGTTAAATTAATAATAAGAGGAAAGCATTAACATTAACTTGAATGTGGTGAATAATATGTTGAGTAATAATATTTACGTAACAAATTAAAAAGATGAAAACAAACACAGAAATCAACAAACCCCTTACAATAACAAGACATAGAGCACCATATAGTTTTCTTGCAGCCAATCAACAAACTTCATAATTATATTTAAATTAATATTGGGAAGTAAACATTATGATGTTATATCATTAATAGTGAGTGGAGAACATATTTTAATCGACTCACCTCATATGATTTCAAATTTCTTTGAAACCGTCGGTATCAAAGAAATTTGAAATCATATGAGGTGAGTCGATAAAAATATGTTCTCCACTCACTATTAAACTTCATAATTGTCTAAAATTTCAACACTCTAAAGCATTTCAGACTCTACAAGAAAGGTTCTCCCAAAATGATTGGTTAAGATTGTATGTAGATGGCTCACTAATAAAAAACAGACTGGATGCAGGTGCAAGAGTTCACTGCTATTTCATTATCATCATCATCAGCATCAAGGATTAGACCTGCTGGTCTGTTCCGATCTCATGTTAGAATTGGTCTGTCCATCTTTTACTGAGTCTTCCAACATTTCTTCGTCCTAGTGGTTTGTAATGAAGAATGTGTTTCGGAATTCTATTGTTATCCATTCTATTGATGTGGTCCATCCATTCATCTCTGTATTGTGTAATTCTATCTGATAGTTTGAATATATTCAGTTCTCTTTGTGTATCCTCTCTTCGCCTTTGATACATTATTGTATAACCAGCCACACTCCTCAGAAACCTCATTTATGACGATTCTATTCTTCGTTCCTGGTTTTTGGTTAAGACCCAGTGTTCCGATCCGTATAGTAGTGTTGAAACCGCCATTGTTTTATAAAATTTTAAAAGTGTCTCCTTTCTTGTCCCTTTGAGACTTCATTTTATGGTGTCACACATATAACTAAATTTATTTATTTTGTTTTCAGTGTCTTCACTTTTTTATATGACACATTGTATCCCAGATAATTAAAATTGCTCACTTGTTGTATTATTTTATTCTCTAATTGACTGCTATTTATTTTCACAATTTGTCCCATTGGTCACATATACAAATAACTTTGATGGTGAAATAAATGCAATAGAATCTATACTGAAAAATATCATTTTCAGAATAAACATCAAACTTAATTTAGTCAGATCCTAAACAGCAAAAAAAAAAAAAACATCTCTTTTTTATAACAACCTCCATCATTATACACAATATCAGAGTCTCGTTACATCAATATTACAGCAAATTGTGCTGCAGTGGGTTGTTGTCTATGTTTAGATTGTTAAAAATGAAATGGCAGACATGCTAGCCAAAAGAAGTAAAAAATCTCTCTGAATTTTAAAGCATAAAAATTAATTTAAAACCAGAAACCCAACAAATGATAAATAAAAATTATTCAAAATTATTAACCTTTGGCGCTTTTGGGAATTAAAATATATAAGAGAAAAATTTGCATTTATATTTGAGGCCTAGGATAGCTCAGTGGCAGAGCATTAGCAAATAATGCTAGAGGTCCTAGGTTTGAACCCCAGTCTAGATGTGTATTTTCCTCTTCAAATGTGGAAATATGAATTTTCAGTCCCACAATTTGTGAAAACCAAGAAATTCTGGTGTAGCTTGATTTTGTTTCTTCAGTAGTCAACATTGTTTACCTCACTTCTTGCATAAAAACGGAATTGTTTGAAGATGCCAATAACCAGTAGGGCTACTCAACAAGTATATCTATTGACATATAAACAGTGTGCATGTACAGACAACTTAGAAAATGAATAATTTGTTTCTATTGGGATGCAAGAGAGAAAAATGGCACAAGCAAATAAAAACCCTCTTACAATTGGGGAACCTCTGCATATGAATTCCAGTTTAATGTGATGAATTTATTTAATTTATGTACATTATTGATTGTTTTAACAAAATATGTACTCTGTCAATTATTTAAAAAATGGCTTCGTTGCCATATTTATTTATTTATTTTACCTGATGGAGTTAAGGCTGTAAGGTCTTCTCTTCTACTTCACCAGATGCTGGGCATTAGAAAATAAGAGTTTTGCAAAAAATATATAGTCAAAATTGTTGTAGATTTCAAAAGTATTTTTCATACTAAACTAATACAATTGATACCAGATTACTTTCTCTATATTCTATGAATTAGTTCTCCTTTTTTAAGAATGTTGAAATATTGAATAGTATTACATTTTTAAATTAAAATAATTGAATTATTCTCTCAGCTGATCATATATTTCAGTTTCCTTTAGTTTTAATTTTGTGTTAAAATACTAGCATCAAACTTCCATTCCATTCAGTATAAAATGAAAATAGCATAATTCGATCTTAGAAATTTAGTCAGAAATTCTTATCTTTACTAATTGTAATAGATGTGTTGTAAGCTTATAATTGCTATAATTAGTAGCACTAATATCTGTACTTATTTGCAAGTCTCTCAAATCTTTTATATGCAGAACTGAGGCAATGTAGGTTCTGTCATTAAAGTCTCAAATATATTTTCATTACACCTTTTATGGAAAGGTTTTTTCTTTGAAATGAATTAAGTATTGAATATACATTTCTAAGCATCAAAATATTGCTATATTTACAATGTTAATATTCAATTGAGAAGCCACCATTTGCATGTCAAACAATGGCACATAGCCTTTGGCGCTCCCATGAATTGAAATGTATAAGAGAAAATTTTGCATTTAGATTAGAGGCCTAGAATAGCTCAGATGGTAGACCATTAGCATATAAAGCTAAAGGTTTTGGGTTCAAATCCCAGTTTAGGTATGTATTTTTCGCTTCAAATAATGTCATATCATATTGAAATATAGTAAATTTCAGATTTATTTATTATTTTTGAAATTATAACCATAATCAGGATTATTTATGTTCGTTAAAAGGATGCCTTAAAAATGTCAGAAATTTCTACCAATTTAATTAGTTTTTAAAAGTGTAAGCAACAATATTTTCTTTAATATTACTTCCACATAGGACTGTAGATAAGTTATCAGTTACTGTTGAATTTACTTGCACATAGGACTGATATATTGTAGATAAGTTATCAGTTACTGTTGAATTTACTTGCACATAGGACTGATATATTGTAGATAAGTTATCAGTTACTGTTGAATTTACTTGCACATAGGACTGATATATTGTAGATAAGTTATCAGTTACTGTTGAATTTACTTGCACATAGGACTGATATATTGTAGATAAGTTATCAGTTACTGTTGAATTTACTTCCACATAGGACTGATATATTGTAGATAAGTTATCAGTTACTGTTGAATTTCATTTTTTAATGTGGCATTTAAAAAATATTTAATTCACATTATGGGCTAATTGTTTCTTTCTTCCATTTATTGAATCCGGATTATTCCTAACTCATGTACAAGAATGTTTTTCAGATGGAAATCAAAATATTTTTAAAATAACTTACAAGTACCAATATTTATAAATTGAACTGTATTATAATCATTGTTGTTACTATTGTCATCATTTACATTATTCTAGTTTTTAAAATAATTTTAATTGCTATGATCAGGTAACAATACTAGGAACTTGGTCTATAGGTGGAAATCTTTGATGAATTTTGTATTTTAGAAACATCAAATCCAACATTGTCAGCCCGGTTTGAATGTGTGAATTCATTGGTGAACACATTCCCAATGAGTTATCTAAATTTGCAAATGAAATTTTACCAAGTACATTTTGTTGATGATTTGAAAGACATTTATTACATAATTAGTGCAATGTTTTTGTGGTAGCTTGTATATTCTAACAGTAGCTAACTTACAGGTTCTGAAGCAATACACACTCGCATGGAAACAACTTCTACCAAAGTGGTTTGCCAGCAAATAGGCGAAAGTCCTGAAGCAGGTATACTCTTTGAACAGTCCAGTAACATTCAAAAAATTACTCAAGAATCTAGTTCTTTCATTGTAGAAGATTATGGAGACAATAAAGGAACTTCTCCAAAACTACTAGACAAACAAGATATAAAGATAAGTGACCAGACTGAAAACTATGCTGAAATAAATGAGTTAAAAAAGAAACAAGGTGGAATATTAATTGAAGATATGCAGGAAGATGGTATTGAAAAATCCCCCAGCATTCAGGAATTAAACAATAAACTTAGTGCTGGAGTACTAATAGAAGAACCAACTTCAGATACAGACTTAGATGAACAATCTGTGACAAGGAAAGATTTCCTGCCAGTAAGTCGTGGGGTGTCAATAGTTTCTATCACTTCAGATGATGAAGGCGGCAGTCAGAAGGCCAGTCTTTCTCAAGGTTTAAGTGCAGAAGAAGCATCTGCAGTAGATGTATCTAAACCTCAGGTACCTGCCCTTGATGAGTCCTTATCTCCACAGAAGGGAAAACTTTTGGAAAAATCTGTATCTAAATCAAAGAGTACACCTGAGGATCAGGCTATTGTTACAAATGACACTGAACCACCACAAAAAGCAAGTATTGCAGAAAAACAAAGAGCAGAGGAAGTACTGAACAATTCAGAAGAAGTGAAAGTCTCATCAGCAGCAAAAACATCAAAGAAAGGTTTGAAATTGGAGAGTGGTACCGAAGAGAAAGAAATGGATTCTGTTTGTAAAGCAAAGACACCTGTCGAAGAGCAAGTTCCACAACTAAAACCACTTAAAGGACACAAAAATGTAGATGATGAAGAAGTGGAAGATCCTGAAGTTGAGGCTTTGTTGAAACGTGTTCAGAAACAAAGAAGTGTCTTGGAGGAAATTCTGGATAAAGAAGAAGAAAGAAAAGTTGAAGGTAAGAGATGACATTAGACAACCGTAAAGCAGCTAACAGCAGCGTTTGGCATTAATACTTAACTCAAAAAAGGTTGCAGTTTTTTTCATATTCAATACTTAATTTTTCAATCTAAATTGTCCTATAATTGGAGGAATGTATATATTTGTATCAGAATCTGTTTGTAATTTTATATAAACATTATTTTCTATAAAAGAGAGATATTTATGAATAAAGAATACCTTGATTGAATTTTTATCAGAATAAATTAAACTAATTTTGTGGTTAAGGATTAAATCAGATAATAATGAGATTTTCAGTGGCACTAGCAATAATCTAACTGAAATTCATATAACATATCTTTTATTAAAACATAATTTGCAGACACCCATCTGAAAATAATCTCTATTATATATATAAAGAATTTGTGTATATATTACTATTTTATCTAAATTAAAGATTGAGGTATAATGAATGATCCACAAAAATAACATTCCATATACAAAGTAGAACAAACTTTCACAGATTGTTCAAGTATGTTGCCTGAGTGTTCCAATAAAATTAACTCATGCTCTCTGGTGATTTATTAGAGTAATAAATTGTTGATAGTCCACCGCTGTGGTCTCGAGGTAGCGTGCTGCCTTGTTACACAGCGGGCCCGGGTTCGATTCCAGGTCAGGACAGGCTCCTAGGCAAGGTTTTTTCGGAGTTTTTCCTCACCTGTAAGACAAATGTCAGGAAGCTTAGGGTCCAAATGTCCCCGAAAATCATTGAGCCATCATCATCATCATCCTTATCATTTTGCTTCACTGATGTGGAAAGCAATGGGAAGCTACGGATTCAAACCTGGCTGAGGTCAGTGGATTTTTAGGGTTGAAAATCCAAGGGTCAAGTCCTTCAGGAGGAACTTTAAGCTGTGGGTTCTAAGTCTGAAGATTTTCAGGCTCATAAAAGGACTGCAAGCCTGAATAAAAAGGCCACTGTGCAAAATTTAACCAAACTTTATCCATCTAAGTAATACCTTAGTTGCTTACTAGATGGCTCATTGAGTGATGTTATGTCACTCATTGACATCTGTAGATAAATAAGTGAAACTAAATTAGCTTGGTTAAAAAACTGTTGCTAGGAAGAAACTGTGTCCCTACACAGGGCACACGGGGTATATATACTGTCTGTTATAGACAGACAAATTGGATCTTACCTCATATTTCATGTTTCTTTAAACACAGGAACTAGTTTTCAAGAGAGCCATCTCTCTTATTTTGAACTGACATTATGACTACCAGCTTTTTGTTGGAATCTCCATCAATCAAATTAAGAACCTCATAATGTTACTTCCCATATTTAACTATAGACAAATCGGAGTCCATTTTTCTGACAGAATTTATATATATATATATTTTTTTGTATATATGCAACCAGTAAAGATAAAAAAATCTGTAAAAAAATTAAACATATTACTTCTCTCTGTATCAAAATATGTATTTAAATTTTGTTGAGTTGTTTCTTGACTCACCTCATACTTCTTAACTCCCTTGCAAATCCAGATTTCGTCACTGTATTTGTGACATTCTCAATGCTGTTCATGTTCACAACTTACATCCAATGGTCTCCTCTCCTGAGTAAAAAATCAACTCAACTAAATTAAAATAAACCTCATAGTGTTATTACTTAATGTATTAAGTCATGTAGATAGGAAATAACACTATGAGGTTTTTTAATATTGTTTATTTTTTCTTTCACTCACCTCATACTTCATAACTCCTCACAGACCCGGGTTTCGTCACATCATTTGTGACATTCTCAATGCTGTGTCGCGTTCACAACTGATGTCCAACGGCCTTCCATGGAGGTCAGTCTGCAGGATAGAAGGCCGTTGGACGTCAGTTGTGAATGCAACACAGCATTGAGAATGTCACAAATGATGTGACGAAACCCGGGTCTGCGAGGAGTTATGAAGTATGAGGTGAGTGAAAGAAAAAATAAACAATAACTTAATGTATTTAAATATTATACCGGTATAAGATGTTCTGTGAAATACCTGCCATTTAAATCTTACTCTGTAATAATTAATCTATTCAATTTAAAAATCTCTTCTACATGTAGTCTCGTCAACCTGCTCTGGGGGTCGAGTTCAATTTTAAGAATAGTGATGTAAATTTTTTATTCTCATAATAAAAAATTCAGATATTAATATTTTTTTTATACTTAATAGTAATAGATTATTAAATATTAATGTTGTATCTTAGGCCTAGATATTATTAGTTGCTTAAGTAATCATAACTATTTCTTTACAAACTTTGAATTTGACTTTATAACAATTTTTAATGATTTTGTTTTGCTTGTTTCAGCTAGGTGTCATGGTTTTTTACTTTATACTATTTACAACAGTATTATAATATTGGATGATATATTTCACAGAGTGTATTTAAGTGAATGATTGAATTAACTCTTTGAAATAGCATCATTTGTGTGTTCATTGTTATATGTTATTAAGCTTCTAAGAAATTACATTTTTGATGTGCAAATATTTGTTCTGAATTGAGAAACTTCTAAAAATTATTAATATTGACTAACTTTTATTACAAAACTTAATCAAAAAACAATTCTCCTGCACTTGGAGTCAATAATTATTTATTTTAACTTCAAACTTTAGTTTTATGATCATATTAATGATTTAACACTTTGAGAATTCTTTGATATTAACAATAGCATTAAAATTATTTTTTTCAAAATTTTATTTTCATCAACATCATCAAAATCATTTTAGATTATCTAACTCTGAAGTCATTCAAAATAAAAATAAAATATATTAATATATATTTTTTTTAAATTTTAGTTGAGTTGTTTCTTGACTCACCTCAAACTTCTTAACTCCCTTGCGATCCAGATTTCGTCACTCTATTTGTGACATTCTCAATGCTGTTCACATTCACAACTGACATCACAACTGGTCCTGGACGTCAGTTGTGAACGTGAACAGCATTGAGAATGTCACAAATAGAGTGACGAAATCCGGATTGCGAGGGAGTTAAGAAGTATGAGGTGAGTCAAGAAACAACTCAACTAAATTAAAATAAACCTCATAGTGTTATTTCCTACCTACATAACTTAATTATATTAATATATATTCGTATTGATTTGAAGGGCTCGGCAGTAAAACATGGTAACTGACAAATTCTTGAAAATTGAGTTGTAGCATATAAACTGTGATATGTGACCACCTCAAGCATTTGGTGCATGCAGTTTTTACATCTGTCAATAGATAGCAGAGGTATTATCATGGTAAATAAAACTAAATACACCAAATGCCTCAAGAGGTCACATATCACAGTTTATATGCCACAACTCAATTTTCAAGAATTTGTCAGTTACCATGTTTTACAGCCGAGCTCTTCATTTATCAATTGCCACCCTAATTTCATCTTGATAACTGTTAGTTACTTTAAATGTTTTTTAGAACATGCTACGTGTTACATTCCTTTTATCACATATTTTTTAAAAAAATATTTGTGATGTTCAATTTCTTATATTGAACAGTTTATACATTTAACAATTGTAGTTGTACTAATAATATTTGTAAGTAAAATTAAAAATGTAATGAAGAACTTTTTTATATTCATGAATAAAATTATGCGAGGACCAAAAATGTTTCTTAGCACCTTTCAATTAAAAAAATAATCTTTTTTTTTGTTTCATTCCATAATTAATGTTTCTCTCTTCAAAGGCTAAATAAGTGTACTTTAATATTTTTTTTAGTTTGTTTTATCATAATATTTGTAGTGTTTGGTACTAGAACCAATTATTTTTCAGGTCCTTCAAGATGGTTGGTTTTAACTTTTTGTTATATGACCTGAAGAATAGGGTTCAGAATAAAACACAAATTGTATTACATCTCACTAAGTACACATACACTATGCAACACTAATTGTGTGTAGTGCATGAACACTAACATATGCTGTCTGTTGTTTCTATGCTGGCTTCTGCTTTCATATCTTCATGGCAACACAAACGTTATTGGTAAGTTTTATTTTTTTAACACTCTCTCTTCTGTAAGCTTTAAGGAATTCCCAACATTATATTGTGTGTTATTTTTACTGTGTTCATGTTATACTTTTAGAAAAGAGACTTTCTATTATATACTGTATTTAATTTAACTTATTGAATACCTTTTATAAATAAGATGTTAATTTTTACCTGGTAAGTCAGTCGTCTTCATTTGAATTATTAAACTTCTTCAAGTTATTCTAATATAGAGGCCTTTCGAAACAAAGTTTCATCTTCTGTGTTTTAACTGAAACTGATGGTGTTATTTAGATGTATAACGGATTTATATCTGCAGTTATGTTCTCTTGAGTAGGACCTACTAAATCCGTTATAAAACCTATATAACACCATCAGTTCCAGTTAAAATGCAGAAGATGAAACATTGTTTCGAAAGGTCTCCATATTAAAATAACTTGAAGAAGTTTAATAACTTAGTTGAGGATGACTGACTTACCAGGTAAAAATTATATAATTAACATCTTATTAACGGTGCTTTTAATATGAATTTCAAAAGTATTGATACCTTTTATAAGTAAGAATCAAATGAATTGTGAATTCTTCTTACCTCATACATCTATGTTTTTTTAAAACAGAACTGCAGTATCAGGAATCATCATTCCCATCTGAGAGCTGAAGATGGGAATGATATATTTCCTGATACTACAGTTCTGTGTTAAAAAACATAGATGTATGAGGTAAGAAGAATTCACAATTCATTTAATTCTTATTAAGAAAACCTCATAATGTAAACATTCCCAAATTTTATTATATTAAACTTTTATAAGAATAGTTTAATTGACTTTATGTTGCTCAACATTGTTGTATTCCGTCACAATGTTGTCTCTGAATTATTCTTTTCCTTATTATCAGGAAAATGGTAATTTTTGGTATGAATTATAAAACTGCTACCAGATATGCATTAAGCTTTTTCCTGTGAAGGTGTTTTCATTGTGTGCAACACATATATAAAAATCAGTTCCAAATTTTTTCCGAAAAAATAAAATTACTCCATATTAAATACTTGAAAATTTGCAATGAAATTTTGCAAAAATAAAATATTAGTACGATATGTGTCAGTAATGCTTGAAATAATATCAAGCAAAAATTGAAGGAGCAAATCCTCCAGGAGGGACTTTAAGCCATGAATTCTGCTTCTAAAGATTTTCAGGCCCGTAAAAGATTCTCAGGCCTGAATAAAGAGGTCTCTAAGTCAAAATTTGCCAACCTCATCTTCTTAGTAATACCTTAGTTGTCTGCTAGATGTCTTATTGAGTCGGTATGTTGACCGCATGCATTTGACATCTATGGACAATAAGCATAACTTGGTCTAATAACTCCTAACAAAGGAGAGGTTAAGGCTCAATATGGGACTTATGCCATTATCATAATTACAAAGAAATAAACGTTATCTCAGTCAAAATTAATTTTATTAAGTCGACATGTCAATCTCCTTATGTGAGATCAGTTTCAAGACTTGGTTGTTTATAAATTTATGATACATAGTTACCATCATCAAGACAATTTTAGTTTTTTTTAAATACAAATTTAAATTAATAAATTTAAAATTCCAATTTATAATTAAAAATATTTTAGCAAGGAATCATATGTTCCACACCATCCATTAAAAAAAAAAGAACAAAATAAAGCATTAAATAAACAAAAATATTTAAATGAATGGTGTGGAACATATGATTCCTTGCTAAAATATTTTTAATTATAAATTGAAATTTTAAATTTATTACTTTAAATTTGTATTTAAAAAAAACTAAAATTGTCTCGCTGATGGTAACTATGTATCATAAATATATAAACAACTATGTCTTGAAAATGATCTCACATAAAGAGATCGAAATGGTATAATTAGGAGAAATTTTGGAAAACAAATGAGGAAAGAAATCCAATTGAGATTTCATAATGCCACAGCCAAACCTGCTCTACTATACGGAAGTGAATGCTAGACACTTCGAGCAAAAGATAAATCCCGCATTAATAGTTCACAAATGAGATTCCTCCGATCACTAACTGGAGTAACTTTAAGGGATAGAATGAAAAGTGATGAGATAAGGATGCAGTGGAATAGTAGGGAAATGGTTGAACATATACAAAATTATCAGATTAAATGGTTCCAACACGTCCAGAGAATGTCAAATTCCCGTTTACCAAAGATGATTTACCACCTCAACCCTAAAGGCAAAAGAGAACCTCGGAAGACCCTTCAACCGATGGAAAGATCAGTTTTTGTAGTCGCAGAACGGGCATCATCACCCAATACTGCATTCGGAAGAAGAAGAAATGTCGACTTAATAAATTTATGTTTTGACTGAGATAATGTTTATTTCTTTGTAATTATGATTATTAATTACTCTCAGTCAGAAATATTAAAAAAATGTATTATATAAATTATGCCATTATAGTAGTGTCCAGGAGTAGTATGAACTTTCTAATGGAAATCTAACTCCTACCACTCGGCTGCTCTTGGTAAATAAGAAAATATATTTAATTCCAAACTATAGGGAGTATTATTATTTACTTTTTCTTACATTTATCTGATTCAAAATGTGAAATATGTTTATTAAAGTTTGTAATGGAGTAGTGAATAAAACTACATGAATTTTCATTGCTTTTTTGTATTTATATTAAATGTTTTAAAACTCTAAAATATGTTACCATTTTATGGTAGAAGTTATTTAATATCTTTATAATAACAGTATTTTTATTTGTTGAATATTTTTTTCTTTTTTTTTCTTTTTGCAATTCCAATTAAATAAATATAAACATTTCAGTGTTTTCATTTTTACAAAGATTTTATTTATACCCCCCCCCATATGGATTTTAAATACTTACTGTGTGTATTTATTTGCATTTATATATGATTTATGTAGATACTTTTCATCAATAAGGTAGGAAATATTAATTATATTATTTTTAGTCTGATCATCTTACCTCAATATTAATGTTGATTTGTTCTTGAACATGTTTCAAAACAATTCTGTTTTATCGTCAGCTTTCCCAGTCTGTTCAAGAACAAATCAACATTAATATTGAGGTAAGATGTCCAGACTAAAAATAATATAATTAAAATAACCTCAAAATATAACTTCCTAAAATTAAATATTAGGAAATATTAATTTGAGTAGAAAATAGTAAAGATTTATAATTTGAACATGTGGTTTTCAGCCATTCCTCAGATCATCAAAACAGATATGGATGATAGAAAGATCTATGAATCATTGTACACAACATATGAAGTGCAAGCAACTGGCATACCAAGACCAGAAGCTAAATGGTAAGTCATTTCTTTAGTTAATCATTAAATGAATTAGATTTTACAATTCACTTCATGTTATGAATTTTGAAATTCCCAAGAAAAGGATTTTATTTGGAAGTTATTCAGTCAATCGACAGAGGACCAGGTTGGGTTGCCAACCTATTGAAATTAATAAGATATGTTTTTATTATAAATTCAACATTTCTCACTGATGGACAAATTATATTTGAAGACAAAAATATGTACAAAAATACAGAAACAACTGGAAATCTCACGTATGAAGAATGAGCAGAACAAGAATACCACATCAAATCTTAAATTACCAGCCACCAGACAAGAGATCTTTAGGCAGACCCTTGAAACGTTGGATTGAGACTGTAACAGACCACTAGGTCTATCACATGAAAGGAAGAAGAAGAGAAAAATATTCACCTAAGCTCGGATTTGAACCCAGGATCTTTAGCTTTATATGCTAAAAGTTTACCTCTAATCTAAATACAAGTTTTTCTCTTATATATTTCAATTACCGAGAGTGCCAAAGGCTTATGAACTGTTACTTGACATGCAAATGGCAGCTCCTTATTTATCAAAGACTTTTAATAGGAATTTTAACATTACTTTATAAAACCACATATTTTGATGATTTTATTATAAATCTAATATTTCTCACTGAAATGTTTTTTTTTTTTTTTTGCAAATGCCCCAGGTTGTCTTTCGACATTCCTGGTGTTCTCTCCTGGCATGGCGTACTTGTAATCCACTTTGAGGTTGGGGCGCCTGGAAGGGGGGTTACATTGCCCTGATGATATGATGGGTGGTGGTGATGATGATAGTGGTGCGCCAGCAGAGTCCCTAATCCTAAGTTTAACCTAAGATGAATATGAATGATGATGATTGCGATGGCCATATGATTTTGGGGACCGTTTGGGCCTTAATGTTTTCCTGACATTTGTCTTACAGGTGAGGAAAACCCCCGATAAAAAAACTCACCCAGAAAAACTGCCCCAACTGGGGATCGAACCCGGGCCCGCTGCGTGACAAAGCAGCACACTACCTCAAGACCACAATGGTGGACTCTCACTGAAATGTTCATAAGCCTTTGATGCTCTTGGGAATTAAAATGTTTCAGAGAAAAGTTTGTGTTTAGATTGGATGCCTAGAAAAGCTCAGACGGTAGAGCATTAGCATATAAAGTGAAATGTCTTGGGTTCTAACTCCAATCTAGGCATATATTTTTCTCTTCAAAATTAATAAGAGATATAAAAATGTTTAAACAAAAATAAGTGAAGTGCCACTTCACATACTTCACATGAAAAGTGGCCACTACTCTTAGGGTCGAATGTTTGAACGCATTAGGCAGTAAAAGGCGTTCTCTGCTGAGAAAGTTTTATCCAAATACATTTTGCTTACTCAGAAATCTATTCATGCGATAATAATTGTAAGCTACCTGATGAGGTACCTTAAGATCATAGCTCAACATAGAAACTTATCGTGAAAATCCCGAAGGGAACTGATGTAGTTTGAAACCTTTGCATCTTTATCCAAGATGTCGGACCTTGAAGACTTCGATCATGTTTTCGGTATACGCAGAGAAGAGGAATTTGATAGAGTCTACCAAAGAATTCAACTGGAAGAACAGGAGAATCGGCGTAATATTGCACGACGCAGACATCGTTGTATACGGTATTATTTGCGGGACGCAAGCGTAAATGCGTTCCTCTGTAGCAGACGAAAATAACGGAAGTGGTTTTATCGCTGAGAATTCTGGGTAATTCATTGCTAATATTACGAAAACATCAACTTTCATGCATGACCGGTAAGTCGGCCGTTAATTCGATCTCAGCAATTGCTCACGGTGAATCAGCTCACCAGTGATTGGAAGTAATTTGAGTATTTGCATACGACCCTAAATGGGAAAGAGAGAAAGAACTCGTAGAAGATGGATCAAGAGTGTCTGCATATCGTAAAAAAGGAAAAAGCCTCTAAATGGAAACAAAATTATCTATATTTTCCTTCAAAAGAGAAAGAAGGAGAAGAGGAACAGAAATAAGGCAAAGAGTTAAACGCGTTTAGAAATTATGCATAATTATTTTTATAAATAATAAGTAAAGGGTTAAAATACGAATTTTGTTATTTTACATTTAAAGCCTATATCCTGATGCTGCACGGTAGAATATGATAACTCAGGGATGTTTATATTGTTTATGTAATTATAAATAAATTTAAACTCATTACTTCAGTTTATTGATTAATTTTGCACTGTTAATTTACAAAGAATTACAATCATTTTATATCTCTCTGTTGTTCAGAGTGGAGTTGATGAGTTTATTTAAATCCACGTGCATTTTATATCAAAGTTCCAAATTTAGAAGGCTAAATTTCTTCTAAGTTAATAAATTTTATCTTACGTTTCACGGCATCGCGGACAGTTTCTGGAGAACTTGCTTATCATAAGATGTATGAGTGTGAGAGCATTTTGTCACGTGTCTTCGCCTTATAAAGGCGATGATGACTCCTCCCATAAAGTCATCTTCCCCACTCCAAATGCATATGTTATTCATTATAGCTTAGAGGGGAAGGTACCATTTGTTTGGGGTTCCTATGTTGCTAATAGACTCATATGCACATTTGTGCACTTTCCAGTTATTACTATTAATCGTATTAATTATATTTTAGTGTTTAATTCCTGCTACAATCCAGATTGTTACGATTTATAATGTTACTTTTTTTTATTTGTTTTGCTGTGAGAATTCTTCTTAGTACGTACTGGCAATGAAGTAATTATAGGCCCTTTATGAATTAAGTATGAATATATATTTAAGTTTAAATAAGTCCTTCAGGAGTCGTAATGAATGTTTTCAGGTATCATGATGGAACAGAGATAACTTCGTCTAACCGAGTCAAGATATCAGACAGTGGTGAATGCTACAAGCTGGAGTTGAAGGATGCTGTTTTGACTGATGCTGGAGTCTATAAAGTTAAAATCTCCAACAGACTTGGAGAAAAGACCCATGAGGCTAAACTTTCCCTCATTTGTAAGTTAAACTTTTTAAGACCATTAATTTACTACACTACATTTACTGAAATTAATGTAACAAACATATTGACATGAGCTACCTTGTTTTCATTCAATAAAAACAGAAAATGTTCACATAAAACTTTCACAATAAATTTATTTCTTCTACTTCTTCTTTGATCCAATGTAGACAAGGTGTCTGTTCCTCTTCAATGTATTGCCTCAATTGTATCTTTACATCTTTTCTTCGGGCATCCAATATTTCTTAGTGGAATTAACTCCATTCCAAGGCAATGTATTGGTGCTCTGAGCTGAAATTATACCCTCCAATGACTTGCTGGACCGGCATTCGGTGGTTTTTTTATCAAGGTAGCCTTCCTCTAGATGAGTTGGTATCACCACAGCTATGGACCCTCATCTGCCCTCCAACTTTTTGTCACAGTGTTGGTCTGTTAGCCTTTCCATTTCCACAGTAATTAGCCTACTAGGCTAACCATCTACTGAGATTTGTTACCCAATCTCAAGTTGGATTACTCGCTTTAGCAGGTCACCACGTGCAAGTAGACCAGAGGCTGTGAGTAGACACTTGCAAGTCTGCTTATATTCATTTTGGTGAGCCGTTAGATCTTAATAACTTTATTTGATTTACATAAACTTTTAGTAACACTTTACATACAATTTGCTGCAATAATTAATCTTGTTTCGCAATTTATTTGTCCCACAATTATTTCACTTAGTGCGATTTCTTTCAATTTCAGTCACTGTATCACTGTCACATCACAACTAACTCACTCCTGATCCTGGAACATGTATATAAGCCAGGGAAAGAAATTTCTTGGCATCCAGTTGAGATTCTTCTATTATGGAAGAGCCTCTGGAAAGGAGGGGTAGATGCATACAGAACTTTCTGGAATGCAAGTCTAGAAGCGTTGATCAGCTCACAAGCCAATGACTCACAAGTGTATTTCCACCAATGTAAGAGAACTACCATCACTGTCACCCACAAAATTCAAATTCTGCTGCTACAATGTGTCACAGTATTCTTGCTAAAGCAACTGTTATATTGATCTAAAAATAATGGTAATGTAAGAATATAAAAAAACATTCTGATTAGAGAATTATAACTAGATCTATTCTTTCAACTGAAAAAATCACTTTTGTGTGAAGATTTTCTCAGGTAGTTGCAGTATTAAAATTCATCGGAGAACATATTGTTTAAACAACTCACCTCATAGGATTCATGCTTCCATGATATAGCAATTTCAAACATAGTCATGTTCATCATCAGCCAAAACTCCGACTGACGAAATTCTTCGGCCGTCAACTATTCTATTGTCGCCATCTTCAGTGCTGCCATCTATGGTTGAATTTATGAACTTCGAAATCAATGTAATTTCGTTAGGGATATCAAAATTCATTGATCTATTTTTGTTTTTCTGAATGTATATTTTTTCCCAAACTGTCAATTCCAAAGGTTTCTCTACTTGTTTTAAAAGTTTAGCTTCTCTTCCAATTTTATGATGTTCTAATAAACTATGTGCAGCAATTGTAGATTTTTGAATTTCACAATTTTTAATATTTCTGAAATGTTCTTTTGTCCAAATTTCCAAATTCCTTTTTGTTTTTCCTATATAAACTTTATTGCAATCTTCACAATTTATTTGATAAATTCCAGATTTCTTACTGTCTGGAACATTGACTTTTTTATTGGTACTTAGAAGATTACCCAGACTAAATTTATTTATTTATTGTTCTCCGATGAATTTTAATGATTATACCTCATAATGTTTACTTCCCAACATTAATTAAATATAGTTGCAGTATGTTTGTTTTATTTCAACTGAAAAATTTTGTTTTACCATTTCCACTCTTATATATACATAAACATGCCATACCATTATGGGGAATAGTGGTTATACTGCTTGTATCAATGGTTCCAATATGCTGTTTTTGGGTGCCTATTAAAAAAAAAATATGGTAACCTGAGCACAATCTGGGAGAGGTATACAGATTGCTGGTACCTGCAATTCTTGTGTAGCATAGGGCCGAAAAGATACTGACCATGGATTGATAATTTGAAAAAATGTACCAGTTACCAACATATGAGAGTAAAAAACAAAATATTAAAGACCAAACAGTGCATCGTGGTCACACAACTGGCGCCTTGTAACGTACATATTTATATAATCAATTGAGTTGGTGTTTACTTGATGAAAATCCATATTTATTAATTAAATAAAAATAAAACGTAGTTTTATTTGATTTTCATATTTATTAAGATATAATTCAGTGACAGCTGTTTCGGTACACTGTACCTTCTTCAGACATGTTACCAAATTATGAATTGTGTTCCAACTGATCTAAGCAACAATACAACAATATTTATTTAAATTTTTTAATTTTAACAAAGGGGATTCATTCAAATCAAGTTGAGAATTTAACAGTTTTTTACTACTTTTAAATTTATTAATTTCTACAGCCTCCAAAAGATCTAACTTCTTACCCTTATCACAAATATGTAAAATTTCAAAATTTGGATCAAAACAATGATTAAATTGGAATAGGTGGTTAGCATATTTTGAATTTTCTAAATTTCTGTTATATGCTCTCATGTGTTCCTTTATCCGAGAGATAAAAGGTCTACCAGTTTGTCATATATAGACATTGTTCATATTTATAATTACATAGTAAAGAACAAAATGAAAGTCACCATTCATAAATACATTGACAAAGCATCATCCCAAAAGCAGGACATTTGAGTAAGTAAAGTGATCCCACAACAGACCTCAGGAGGCCCTTGGGGTAGTGGGAGGTTAAGGCTCCCACTTTTTCTAGACAATCGGCACTTTATGTCAGCCGGGTTGTCAGCCCTGCGTGACGGCCGCCTTTACCCCCAGAACAAGCGTCTGGTACTCAATTTTGTTAGAGGCTGAGTCGACCCCAGGGCCATGGTGCCGCCAGAGGGTTTGGGTCAGTTTAAAAATCCTGACCCCAACGGGACTTGAACCCTCGACCCTCCGGCTTGTAGCTCAGTGCCTTAACCACTACGCTACGGACATTTGAGTATTCTGAAGAAAACTTTTGGGACAGCATAACATTTTCCAAAAAAAAACAGTTCTTGTCCTAGGAAAAACAGGATGAATGGACACCCTAATATATATATATTTTTTTTTTTTTGCCTGTGCTACCAGGGGGTTATTCTTACCTTGTTTTCTTGTAATAACACAACAGATGTTCGCGTAAAATTTCACAATAACTTTGATTCACATAAACTTTCAGCTACATTTCACTCATACAAATTGCTGCAATAATTAATCTTGCTTTACAGTTTATTTGTCGCAGAATTATTTCACTTGGTGCAGTTTCTTCTTATCTCCAGTCACTGTATCACTGTCACAACATAACTCATCCCCTCCCAACACTGACAACAGTTTGCCGGGGAGGGAAATTTCTCGGCTAGTCACCGAGATCGTTGTAGATTGAAAGCTTTGGGAATCAAAGTGTCTAGACAAGGAGGGTAGATGTGTAGAAAACTTTTCAAAATGGGAGGCTAGTTGCATATCTAAATTTTTGCGCGGTTCTTTCAACTTGTGAGACATCAACTCATAATTTTTCCATCCACTAAACAACTCAAGATCCCTACTCACGCCATCACCCGTGCAATTCAAACACTATATTACAATGCGTCATAATATGTATATACATATATATAACACATCAACAATGCATTACTTTTTGTAAGTTATACCGGAGACCATTGATTTTTTATACATGATATCTTGTTTTAGCTGTAAAATGAGTTCAGGAAGCCGAAAATTAAGAAACCACTAGAGGCTCAATCAGTTCCGAAGAATGAACAACTTGTAGCAACTGTGGTCCTCACTGCAGATCCTATTCCAGACATTAAATGGTAAGTTTTGTTCAGTGTAATGTAATAACCAAACACAAATTAAGTTATATGAAGTATACGTTAATATCATCTCACTTCATATTTTGTCTTCTTTTTTGACCCGTTTTGAACTAATTACTCCATCTTCAGTATTTTCTTGATTGTTGTTCTATCATGTGTGATAGTGCATTTTGTCTTATGGCGACCATGATAGAAAGTTCAACTTCCTACGTTTTGGGATGGGGGCACACCATAGCGTAGTGGTTAAGGCACTGCGCTACAAGCCGGAAGGTCGAGGGTTCGAGTCCCGGTGGGGTCAAAATTTTAAAAATTGACCCAAACCTTCTGGCGGCACTATGGTCCTGGGGTCGACTCAGCCTCTAACTGCAATGTGTACCAGACGCTTGTTCTGGGGGTAAAGACGGCCGTCATGCAGGGCTGACAACCTGGCTGATATCAAATGCTGATTGTCCAGAAAAGTAGGAGCCCTAACCTCCTACTACCCCAAGGGCCTCCTGAGGCCTGTAGTGGGATACCTTTACCATTACATTTTGGGATGGCCAACCTAAATAACTATACTGTAATATTATATTTACACTCACGTGCGGGAAGTAAAACCACTGCCCTCTATGCATACTATGTACAATCCATGCATAGTAATTCTGCCCGAGGGTAGGTCCTTCACTGCAATCATAGCATTTTCATGCTATGCTTGCAGCTTTACTAGGGAATTGTAGGTGTGGTAGCTTCCCGTTGCTTTCCACACTGGTGAAGGATGCTAATGATAGTGATGAGGATGATGATGATGGCCATGTGATTTCGGGGACCGTTTGGGCCTTAAAGTTTTCCTGACATTTGTCTTACGGGTGAGGAAAAACCCCGATAAAAACCTCTCCCAGAAAAACTGTCCCGACCAGGGATCGAACCCAGGCCCGCTGCGTGACAAGGCAGCACGCTACCTCGAGACCACAGCAGTGGACTTATGTACAATGTATATACAAAAATATATCCAAAAGGTAGTGTTAATATACATTATACGAAACAAATCACTGCATTTTAAAAGTATCGAACTTTATTTGAAACAATATAAAGCAATAAATACGTACTTGCCGCCATTTTATCACTAATTGGTGTCACGGCCTCCTGTAGTTTCAACTAATAAACATTGCCCACACTGTTAACGTTAGTCAGTTGTTTATAAAGAACGCAAATATTTCCAACAAAGATGTTATTATTTTACTATTATTTATTATTTTGAAAACACCATCACGCAAAAAATAATGTACAACACACGTTTGTGAAGTGTTTTACAGAATCTCGGAAATTAAAAACCTCGCTATTGCTCAGTTTTTAAACATTTTTCCTCAATTCTGTAAAAACCACTTCCCAACCTCGCATCGTAATATATTTTTAATTTTAGTTTCACTTGTTATTTTTTCGTCAACTACAGTAATGTTGTAAACAGTATACAATTTTTATTATATTATGTAACTCTTGGCAAAGGTATGACATCAAGCTTTAAATATATATTATAGATAAATAATGTAAGTAATAAATTTCAGGTACCTTGATGATGTGGAATTCACTGAAGATGAATTTCATACTTTCAATCTTGAGACAAAAGATGTAGAGGATGGACTGAAGGAATGCACGTACACAATGACACTCCCTACTGGCCGCCACAAGGATACTGGACAGTACAAGTTCACTGCTAACAACACTTTCGGTGATGATGAATGTAGCGTAAGTAAATATAAATATGCTAATGCAGTGGAATTTTAATATATTTAAAGAAAAAAATTATATGCTAAGACTGGGACTTGAACCCGGTACCCTTGGTTGTCTAGACTAAGTGCCCTACCAACTGAGCTACCAGAGCAAGTACCGATCTAAATGCAAATCTCTCTCTATATACATTATAATTCCCGCCCACCAAATGCTATGAAGCCTTTGCTTCTATCTTTGTAAATGGTGACTTCTTTATTAATAACACATATATTTGGGAATTATACATTACATTATAAAGTCAGTACGGCTTCTTTCAATGTTTTTATTATTCATTTCATACATCTCAATGATGGATAAATCAATTTAAAGAGAAAAATTATACACTCAGACCGTTGGTTATCTAGACCAAGTGCTCTACCAACTGATATGATTTATCCATCATTGAGATATATGAAATTAATAATAAAAACATTGAAAGAAGCCACACTGGTATTTATAATGTAATCTATAATTCCCAAATGTATGTCTTCTTAATAAAGAAGCCGCCATTTGCAAAGATAGAAGCAAAGGCTCATAGCATTTGGTGTGCGGGAATTACAACGTATATAGAGAAAGATTTGTGTTTAGATCGGTACTTGCTCAGGTAGGTCAGATGGTAGAGCACTTGGACTAGAAAACCAAGGGTCCCGGGTTTAAGTCCCGGTATGAACGTATACTTTTTCTCTTTAAATATGATTTATCCATCATTGAGATGTATGAAATTAATAATAAAAACATGGAATGTTGATTATTCATACCAATTGGAACTAGCTATAGTTGTACAGATAACCAAATATAAAAGTCATAGAATACAAAAATATATATGCTTCACAGTGTATGATCCACAATCATGTTAGCACAGAGTGTAATGAAACAGTTCAAATTACAGATATCACATACAAAGACCAAGACATTTATATAATGTTAGTATAGCTGCCTGAAGTTCCAAGGGTCATGGGTTCAAACCCGGCTTTTTTCGATGTTTTATTATTAAAAGCCGTACTGGCATTTATAATGTAATGTATAATTCCCAAATATGTCTTCTTAATAAAGGAGCTGCCATTTGCAAAGATAGAAGCAAAGGCTTCATAGCATTTGGTG
Source organism: Diploptera punctata (assembly GCA_030220185.1). Taxonomy (NCBI): domain Eukaryota; kingdom Metazoa; phylum Arthropoda; class Insecta; order Blattodea; family Blaberidae; genus Diploptera; species Diploptera punctata. The sequence continues at coordinate 1,685,205 of JASPKZ010007829.1, forward strand.
GGCGGGAATTACAAAGTATATAGAGAAAAATTTGCATTTAGATCGGTACTTGCTCAGGTAGCTCAGATGGTAGAGCACTTGGTCTAGAGAACCAAGGGTCCCGGGTTCAAGTCCCGGTCTGAGCGCATAATTTTTCTCTTGAAATTTAGAGAAAATATGAATTTAGATTATATTTAGATGTTTATTATTTTTATTAAAAAATGGTGTACAGTAGATTCCATGTTCCATAAATCCATCTTATACCTAAAGTATTTTATTTTTAATTTAGGCAAGATTGGATATTCTGCTGGTTCCTGAAATCGATGGTTTGAAAGATGCACAGAGAATACCATATGAGGATATTGAATTTGAAGTTATTATTCTAGCCAATCCAAAACCTCAAGTTGTTTGGTAAGTTTAAGGAAATAGTTATTTTTGTAAATCACCTAAAAATAATAATATTGTTTTATATAATTTAAGGTTTTATTTAAAAGTCAACATTACACAACGTATATAAGAGAAAAATTTGCATCTATATTGTAACTCGCCTCGGTAGCTCAGTTGGTAGAGCATTTGGCCCGGCAAGCCTAAGGTCCCGGGTTCGAGTCTCGGTCTAGGCAAAAATTTTTCTCTTCAAATATAAAAAAATAAATAAATAAATAAAAGTCATGATAAAGTTCCGTTGAGGTATTATACAAATTAAAAATATAAAATTATGAAATATTTACCTAAAAGGTCCGTCTCCTCAACTTAAAGATTATTCAACTCTAGCACTTTCGGGACTTGTCCCATCATCGGCAGGATTCAGTACTGGTGTTTAACTTTTATAGGAATTAATCACTATGAGGTTTAATTTCACCATTCAGTACTGGTGTTTCACTAAAGATCTGGTAGAGAGGGTTACATGTACTGGGTGTGTTTTCATTCATCAGATGGTTGTTGTTGTTAACTGCCTTCAAAATTTCTATCTACTTGATTATGTTTATCTTAGCTGAATTATTTTCTCTGTGCATTATTGTTAGGGTGTTTTCAATATGTAACATACAATGTCCTTCATGGATAATGTGTTTTGCATAGCTTGATTTTCCTTTTGTGTGAATAAAGTCTCAAAAATGTTCTTTAAATCTAATATTAAAACTTAATGTCATAATGTCTGTTGAAAATGAGAGAGATCCTTCTCTCAAAAACTAGTTCCCATAATAATTAAATGAATCGTGATTTTTTCTTACCTCATACATCTATGTTTCTTTAAACACAGCACTGCAGTATCAGCGACACTTTGTCGTCATCGTCAGCTGTTTTCACGTTTGAGTCGTGAAAACAGCTGACGATGACGACAAAGTGTTGCCGATACTGCAGTGCTGTGTTTAAAGAAACATAGATGTATGAGGTAAGAAAAAATCACGATTCATTTAATTATTATTAATTGAACCTCATAATGTTAAAAATTCCCAAATTTAATATATAAACTAGTTCCCATGTTTGAAGAAACATAAAATATGAGTTAAGATGTAAAAAATGACTCATTAATTTATGAATTAAGAACCTCATAATGTCATTTCCCATATTTAACTATGATTAAAACTTCTGTTTGTTTTTCCTATATAAAATTTGTTACATCTTTTGTTATAAAAATTTTATATAGGAAGAACAAACAGAAGTTTTAATATTAGATTTAAAGAACATTTTTGAGACTTTATTCATACAGAAGGAAAATCAAGCTATGCAAAACATGTTATTCATGAAGGACATCATATGTTAGATATTGAAAACACCCTAACAATAATGCACAGAGAAAATAATCCAGCTATTGAGGAGATAGAAATTTTGAAGGCAGTTAACAACAACGACAATCTGATAAATGAAAATGCACCCAGTACTGAATCCTGCTGATGATGGGACAAGTTCCAAAAGCGCTACAGATAAATAATCTTTTAAGTTGAGGAGAAGGACCTTTTAGGTTAATATTCATAATTTTATATTTTAAATTTATTTAAAAGTCATAAATATCTGCTATCATCTAAATGCACTTTTTAAACACATTTACATACTTTTTTTTAATGAGATTAATTGATTAAGGTTTAGCTATTACCATTGTATTTTCTAGAGATCCAAATATCATCACTATTTCAGTATGGTTTTAAATGTCATAAAATAAATTGTAATATTAATAACATTGTTTATTTTTTATTATTTCACTCACCTCATACTTCATAAATCATAGCAGACCCTGGGTTTCTTCACGTAATTTGTGACATTGTCAATGCTGCGTCACGTTCACAACTGACGTCCAACGGCCTTCTATCCTGCAGACTGACCTCCGCGCCATCTGGTGGCCGAACGAAGAATTTCCAAATCAGTCCTCTTTCTTTATAACCGGGTATTTCAAAATTCATAGTTGTATTTTCATTCTTGCATATGTAAATTTTTTCCCAAATTGTGAGTTCCTTCGGTTTTTCCAATTGTTTAAGTAATTTTGTTTTGGTTTCTATTCTATGTTTTTCTGACCAGGCATGTGCAGCTATTGCAGATTTTTCGGTTTCTCCATTTTATGTTAAAAAATTATGTGAAGAAACCCAGGGTCTGCTATGATTTATGAAGTATGAGGTGAGTGAAATAATAAAAAATAAACAATATTAAAGAACCTCATAGTGTTATTTCCTATCTACATAACTTAATTAATAACATTAATTAAAATTAATATTAATTTATAAATTAATGAGTCATTTTAACATCTTACCTCATATTTCATGTTTTATCAAACACGGTAACTATAGTTTTCAAATGATCTTGTCATTCATTTTCAACCGCCATTATGACTTAATATTAATTTATCAAGTTATGAGGAAAGATGACTGCAGTTTCGCTTTATTTATTGGAATATTCATTTTATTTGATGAGCTGAGGTGTGAAAGTTTCCAATTCACTTATATAATATTGATAATTACATAATAGTATTATAAATAAAAAAAATTCTCAAATCGTGTCGAGGGATGAGATGAGATGAAGCCCCTATATTTATAGAAGTCTGTGAACTACTAGGGTGCCGACCGACCACTCCTGATGCACCATCACAGGGGTGGATGAACGAAATGGATGAGATGAGTGGTATGAAGAAATGGTGGAATGAAATTTGTGGCAGGGGAAAATGGGACAAACCCTGCCCAAGCTCTGTTTTGTCCACCACAAAACCCACATGGAGTGACCGAGACTCGATCTTGGGACCCCAGTGGTGAGATGCGAGCATCTAACCGCTTGTACCATGGAGCCGCCTAATAATATTACTACTTCCCATTAAATTTTTATTAAAGATGTTATGTTCATATTATGTCCACCGCTGTGGTCTCAAGGTAGCGTGCTACCTTGTCATGCAGCGGGCCCGGGTTCAATCTCCGGCCGGGGCAATTTTTCTGGGTGAGGTATTATCGGGATTTTTCCTCACCTGTAAGACAAATGTCAGGAAAACTTTAAGGCCCAAACGGTCCCCGAAATCATATGGCCATCATCATCATCGTTCACCGGTGTGGAAAGCAACGGAAAGCTACCACACCTACAATTCCCTAGTAAAGCTGCAAGCATAGCATGAAATTGCTATGATTGCAGTGAAGGACAATGCCTTCGGGCAGAATTACTATGGATGGATGGATGTTCATATTCATTCTAAGTTCAAACTGCTAAAATAACTTATAATATCTTGTATAGATATGTAATGTTTCCAGTGCATTCACTTTAGCCTCAGTAGACAGAAGAAGAGCTCTTATATTGTAAAAATCACAGAAAGTTTGATATAGAACTTTTAACTCAAAATACCATAATATTTATATGAAGAGTTACAATTTCATATCAAAGATTTATTGATGTCTTTATTTGAATTCTAGGACGAAAGATGGAGAAAAAATCCAGAACACAGAACACACCAAGATCTCTGGAGATGTTGAGAAGGAAATATATAAATTATACATCTCAAACATAGGTTTAGGAGATGATGGCATGTATACTGTCACTGCTACCAATAGCAGAGGAGAAAGCAGTATGACTGCAAAATTCCATGTACATAGTAAGTGTAGAAGTCTTTTATAAATTTGGTACAGCTAGAGTTGCGAGAATGAAGTACTGAAACAGCTGTTACGAATTTCTACTTTAATAAATATGAAAATCATATAAAACTTTAAGTTTTATTTTTATTTAATTAACATATTATATTTTTCTGTATTATTATGATCACTTTTATATATATATTCAGAAGAGTCTTGTTTTTAAGAATTACACTATATCTCAACACAAATCTCAGCCTTCACAAGTTCTGTTCACATTCTGTTTCTATCAAGCACTTTTAATATTTAATATTTTTCTTTGGATAATGTATCCATTAAGCGCAGTGAGAATTTTTTCTAAGTCCCAGACAGACACCACGCGCATGTGCCAACAAACACAAAGTGGTTTACTCCATGGAATATTGCGATGCAGCCAAAATTATACATGCTATTTAACAAATCTAAAAGCTAACCTAACATGATTTAAGCACTCTAACTTGTGATAGAATGGAATGCCCAAAAATAAATAGTAAGTTCTGAAATTCTAAAGTACATATTCTATGTTGGCTGCACTGTTGTTGTATAGAATATTTGTTAAAATCAAAACGACTGCCACGTCATCATGTTACATATATAGTTAAATATCATAGAAAAAATATGTTGAAATAATCGTTAGAAAAAATGTAAAATTTATTCTAAATAGTGGGAAATAATTTAAAAATATAACCTGTTGGCACATGTGCGTGGTGTCTACCTGGGACTTGGAATAAAATTCTCACTTTGCTTAATGGAAACATCAGCCTTTTTTCTTCAATACAGACATTTATAAAAAATTTTAAAAAGATTATCCTTAACTAAAATCATGATTATTCTTCTCTTATCATCCCAACTTAGAAATTAGTTACAAAAATCAATTGAAAGAAGAGATATTTCCCATAAAACTACATATTCCTCTTTTTTAATTTTTCATTATCAGTAAATAATTATTATTATTATTAATGTTTATACAATTATATATTAATTAATGTTTTAACTGAAAGAAAATTTATATCTTCTTCTAAATAAATAAATATTCAGGTAATAGTGAGTGGAGAACATATTTTAATCGACTCACTTCATACATTTTCAAACTTCTTTGATACCGACGGTTTCAGACAATATTGTGTCCTTCTCCACTCACTATTAATGATATAACCTCATAATGTTTACTTCCCAATATTAATTTAAATATAAATATTCAGGTTTCGAATGTTTAGCAACAACTTTCTGTGTCAAATATTTTATTTTTGTTCACCAATAAATGTAACTTTAAGATTATAATGAGTTTAGGTGGAAGTGTGATAAGAAAATTATTTCATATTTACAGTCTTTCAGTTTTATAACACTCTAACTATAGAATGTTGTGGAAACTATAGGTCAAAATGTATATTAAATTAATATTAATTTAAGATCCAATCATTTGATAAAATATTTTGTTTTTAGCTGAAGTACCTACATTTGTGAAAAATATTGAAGATCAGACAATCAAGGATTATGATGATGTAGAATATCGTGTTCGGGTGAATGGAGTTCCCAAGCCTCACATAAAATGGTAAGTATCTTCAACTTTTATAGGAAAAAATCACTATGAGGTTTATGAATCCCGGTCCAAGCGTTAATTTTTCTTTCTAAAATAAAATCTAATCACATGTTGTATTTCTAAGAGTATTATTAAATTCATTAATGATTTTTATTCAGTTATTTAATTAAAGAAACTCTGATAATTTCTCTAAAAGAAAAGTTTTATTTCAAAATCATATTTTTTTTAGCTGTGTTTACTGGGTGAAGTAATCTTGGTTGAATGCTATTCATTCAGTTGATTCAGACAAAACAAGAAAGTGAACTGTGTGGAGCTGATGTCAACCAACCTCACTATCAAATATAATACATCTGCTATCTGCTTTTTGACACATAGAAACAAATAGTACTAAAAAGTAGAAAAAATAAATGAAATCCTCCTGCTACCAAGGATCAAATCTATTTGAAATAAATATTATAGATATATGAAATGAATAATAAGAACATTGAAAGAAGCCGTACTGGCTTTATCATGTAATGTCATCATCATCACCCAAGCAAGTATTAGGCCATGTGGCCTGTTACGGTCTCAAAGAGGAATTTTCCATCCAGCGCTTATAATGTAATGTAAAATTCCCAATGAAAGGACTTAATAAAGAAACCACCATTTGCAGGATAAAAGCAATGGCTTCATAGCATTTGGTGTGCAGGAATTAACAGCGTATATAAATTAATGTTGGGAAGTAAGCATTATGAGATATAATCATTAAAATTCATTGGAGAACATTTTGTTTAAACAACTCACCTCATAGGATTCATGCTTCCATGATACCGCGGTTTCAAACACAGTCGTGTTCATCCTCAGCCATAACTCTGACTGATGAAATTCTTCGGCCGTCAACTGTTCTATTGTCACCATCTTCAGTGCTGCAATCTATGGTTGAATTTATGAACTTTGAAATCAAAGTAATTTCGTTAGGGATATCAAAATTCATTAATCTATCTTTATTTTTCTGAATGTATATCTTCCCCCAAACTGTCAATTCCAAAGGCTTGGGAGAAAATATACATTCAGAAAAATAAAGATAGATTAATGAATTACTTTGATTTCAAAGTTCATAAATTCAACCATAGATGGCAGCACTGAAGATGGTGACAATAGAACAGTTGACGGCCAAAGAATTTTTTCAGTCGGAGTTATGGCTGAGGATGAACAAGACTGTGTTAGAAACCGCGGTATCATGGAAGCATGAATCCTATGAGGTGAATTGTTTAAACAAAATGTTCTCCGATGAATTTTAGTGTATTTGTTCTTGAACATGTTTTGATTATATCAGAATCATAGTCAGCATATTGCCCAGACTGGTTAGATTTATGTTGCACACCCTGGATGTTGATGTCAGCTCCATCCTGTGATTGGCCAAAGAACCTCCAAACAAGGTCATGCTCAGTCGGTATTTCAAAATTCATAACTCTGTTTTTGTTCTTCTGAATATAGATTTTTCCCAAATAGCTCTTTTGTATTTTCTAATGCATTGAAATTACACAATTTTTTGTTTATTTATATTTTTTTCTTTGTCCACCACTGTGGTCTCAAGCTAGCATTGGTGCCTTGTCACATAGCAGGCCTGGGTTCGATCCCCGGTCGGGACAGTTTTTCTGGGTGAGGTTTTTATTGGGGTTTTTCCTCACCTGTAAGACAAATGTTAGGAAAACTTTAAGGCCCAAATGGTCCCCATAATCATATGGCCATCGCAATCATCATCATTCATATTCATCTTAAATTAAGCTTAGTATTAGGGACTCTCCTGACGCACCACTATCATCATCACCACCACCCATCATATCATCGGGGCAACATAACCCTGCCTTCCAGGTGCCCCAACCTCAGAAGTGGATTACAAGTATGCCATGCCAGGAGAAAACACCTGGAATGTTGAAAGACAAAGTGGAGCATTTGCAAAAAAAAATATTTTTATGTGCTGTGTATTTTGTGTTATAAAGTTGTATTGTGAATATGGACTCAATTATATTTTAATGTTATTAGGTATAAGAATGATAAAGAATTGAAGACAGAGGACAGAATGACAATTGAGACAGATTCTGAAGTTCTAGTGTCAAGTTTCATGGGCGTTAAACACTTCAGTGAATCTGATGTTGGAAAGGTAAGTTGAGTAATAATAATCATCCTCTTATTGTGTGGTATCTTTGTACAGAGTTGATGAAAATCATTAAAACATACTTTGAATATTTGGTTGAAATTATATCTACTTTTTTCAGTATAAAGTTACTGCATCCAATCTGGTGGGTCTGGCAGAAACAAGTGCTAACCTGATCATGGCGCAGATACCTCCATCATTTGGTCGTCCAATTGATAGAGCTATTGAAGTAGACGAAGGAGATCCACTGGAAATCAAAACAAAACTGGATGGTAGCCCCATTCCAAAGGTTAAATGGTAAGTCAAAATGTATATTGAATAATTTCCTCTCCCTCTACAATGGCCTAGACCAAGTTAATTTAGTTACACTTATTTTCCTAAAGATGTCATGAATGAATGCGGTCAACATTCTGACGTAATGAGACATCTAATACACAAATTAAGGTACAGTAAAACCTGTCTTAGTCGCAACCTTTATAAGAAGGAAACCTGTAGAGACAGAAAAAATCTCCAGAACAATACGATTTTATATGTAAAATTGTCCTGTATAAGCCTGAAACCTTCATAATGCCGAAACGGAATGGTTTTTAGAGTGCCAATAGTTATACTTAAATTAATATTAGGAAGTAAACATTATGAGGTTATATCATTAATAGTGAGTGGAGAACATATTTTTATCGACTCACCTCATATAATTTTAAATTTCTTTGATACCAGCGTTTTCAGACAATATAAGTGGAAGCCGTGACTGAAGAGGGACAAGATATTGTCCAAAACTGCCGGTATCAGAGAAATTTGAAATTATATGAGGTGCATCGATAAAAATATGTTCTCCACTCACTATTAATTACCAATAGTTAACTTTACCTCAGTAAGACGGAAAATTATTCTTAAGCACGTTCTAATTACAGTATTAATTACCACACGTGAAAATTCTGCATATGACGCTTTCTGGATTGTATCGTTTTACCTTCTTGTGTTGCCATTGTATTGTGGGGATACCACTGCTTATGTGTGACAGCGGGGAATCCCTCACTTTTCCTTGCCTGCTTACGTAACCTGCGAGGGAGTTGGGAAACTCTTCAGTCCTCCTGTAGTTGAGTTGCCTTCATCGTTTAATTGTGTGTACATAAAGTTGGTTTTGTATTCCCCTGGTAAAACAAACTGAGCTGTGTTGGCCGTACACATATTTGGGTCTCTGTATTTTCGTTCAATACGTCATGATTTTAAGGTGCCCCATGTAAAAACCCTTACACTGCGTGAGAAAATTCAAGCTTGTAATTTAAGAACCCTTTATAAGAAGGAAAACTGCAAAGACGGAAATATATTTAAGGAGCCGTCATGTTCCTTCATAGATCGATAAATTTTGCATAGAGGCCTTTTTATTCAGGCTTATAGTTCTTTTATGAGCCTGAAAATCTTCAGATTCGGGACCCCTCCTAGAGAACTTACTCCTTGGATTTTTCCATCCTAAAAAAATTCATTGACCGCATCCTGGTTTGAACCCATGACCCTAGGAAAGGACCAGAGGCAAGAAACATAACCACTAGTCCAGCCGACAGTTCAATAATTTTATAGAGTAGTAACATGAGAGATTTTTCTTCAAAACATAATAATGTGATATCTCAAATAATAAGGAATTGTAATCACATAGACTTTCACAGCCGGAGTTGCTATGATGATCTTGAAGAAGATTTTCGGGCTGTAGGCCATGGTCGTGAGGCTTGTAGTTCCCCGACATTTCGCCAGAGACTGTGCATGGCATCCTCAAGGATGAAGAAGTCTCAAGACAACCCTTGACGATGCTAGGCGCAGTCTCTGGCGAAACGTCGGGGAACTACAAGCCTCACGACCACGGCCTAAGCCCGAAAATCTTCATCAAGATCATAATAAGGAATTGATTTTTAAGGGCATAAAAATCCTGAGCACCTCTTCCTTAGGAAGAAAACTAAACCTATGAGTCCTCTGTCATAGATTTATAACATTTAAAATTGTCATTACAAAATTTGAATTGCAATGCTAACGATCTGAACTGTTAAAAAGCATTCTTAAATAAAAATGCTAATTCCCAAATTAATTTAAAATTAAATCCTAAATATTGAACATAGTCCACCGTTGTGGTCTTGAGGTAGTGTGCTACCTTGTCACGCAGCGGGCCCGGGTTCGATCCCCGGTCGGGGCAGTTTTTCTGGATGAGGTTTTTATCGGGGTTTTTCCTCATCTGTAAGACAAATGTCAGGAAAACTTTAAGTCCCAAGTCCCCGAAATCATATGGCCATCATCATCATCGTCATCATCACCCTTCACTGGTGTGGAAAGCAACGGGAAGCTACCACACCTACAATTCCCTAGTAAAGCTGCAAGCATAGCATGAAAATGCTATGATTGCAGTGAAGGACCTGCCTTCGGGCAGAATTACTATGGATGGATGGATATTGAACATTTTTAAATACTGCAAACATTTAAACTACGGTATGTTTAAGAGCCTAGGGATATTATTAACGGCAATCTGTATCCTTTCCTGTAACTCCATAATATTAGATATTTAAATTTATGTTATATTTAAATAAGTTTTTCAAGGTTCATTTTAACATAATATTACTACCAAGTGATTTAGGTCAGAAGGTAGCATTTGAAAATCATTTTCAAATTCAAATGTTCAAATCTGTTGAATGTAACTTTTTGTCCCATCAGTTATCAAGACAAATACTGGGTTCAATTTTTATTACTGCAAATTATTTTAAAACTCGTTAAAATAAATTAATGAGCGTAATAATTATAATAAATACATGACCACACACAATAATAGTTATACCAAGCCCAGATCTAAATATTGTAAGTTATTTCATCAAGTGTTTATAGTTAATTATGGTACAAAATTAGATTTTTAAAAGTTTTTTTCTAACTGACATTTACAAAATATTAATTTGATACAAAACACAACTTAAAACATTTTGATTTTTAAATTAAAATATATAGAATAAATATTTATGCCAAAATTACTCATAGTTGCAGCATACAATGACTGTATGTATTTTTTCTGTAAAACTTCCATTTTTCTCTTATAGATGAAATCTAATTAAATTTATGAAGATTTCTTTTAAAGATAAACTCTGAACTTGGAATTTATATTGAGTGTTGATATAGAATTCATAATTGCGCAAACAATAAATTTTGTTAAAAATGAGAAGTAAAATTTGTTTAACCAATGTAATATTTCTAGGTTTAAGGATGGGGAAGAGCTACCTTCAAGCGAGCATGTTCAGCTCACAGCATTACCAGATGGCTCTGTGAGACTCTTTATTGAGAGGGTGGTGCCAACAGATTGTGGTGCATATAAGCTTGTAGCCACTAACAAGAATGGAGAAGCATCTACTATCTGTGCTGTAGCAGTCAAACGTAAGTCAATAAACAATACACAGGCAATAATTTGTTAAGTATGAATTAAAAACTTAGATCATGCCGTAGCATAAGGCAGTATGCTACAAACCAAAAGGTCGGAGGTTTGAGCCCCAGTGGGATCAGGATTTTTAAACTGACCCAAAACATCGACCCTGCTATCAACTCAACCTCTAATGTAGATGAGTACCAGATTCTTGTTCTGGGGTAAATGTGACCATTGTGAACGGCTGACAATCCTCATGCTGAATGTCTAGAAAGGTGGGAACTTTAATCTGCTATGAGTACTGTCCCAAGAGCCTCTCAAAGCCTGTAGCGGGATCATTTTACTTTTATAAATTCCTAACTTTTCAGGAAAGCATTTTTTAACCAAGAAGATGCACTCTTCTTACAGTACATCAAGAAATAAACATTTTTATAACTTAGGAAGTATTAGAATATGATTAAATTTAAATGCTTCATACCTCTCCTCGTATCCAGTCATCTAAGTAGATCAAAAAATTCAATATAATTATTAGAGTCCTGGATACCAACTTCTTCACAGTGTCCAGGTGCCTTGGGAAGTATGATTACAGACATATTTGTTCAGTTCATAGTTAAATATGGGAAAATAGCATTATGAGGTTCTTAATTCGTAAATTAATGAGTCATTTTTTCACATCTTACCTCATATTTTCTGTTTCTTTAAACATGGGAACTAGTCAAATTTTAATTAATTAATACGGGAACTAGTTTTCAAGAGAAGGATATCTCTCATTTTCAACCGACATTATGACTACCGGATTGGCACCGATAAATAAATTTAGCCTTGTAATCTATTAATAACTAATAAGAAATTGAACACCCCAGATAGCAAAAAATCTGGAATTTATCAAATTAGTTGTAGAGACTGCAATAAAGGACTGCATAGGAAAAACAAAAGGAATTTAGACACTCGCACTAAGGAAGACTTTAGAAATATTAAAAATGGTGAAATTGAAAAATCAGCTATTGCAGCACATAGTTTATTGGAGAATCATAAAATTGAAAAAGAAGCCCTACTTTTAAAACATTTGGAAAAACTTTTAGAATTGACAATTTGGGAGAAGATATATATTCAGAAGAACAAATTTAGATCCATGAATTTCGAGATTCCTGATGAACATGACCTCATCTCAAAGTTCAACAAATCAACACCAGATGACAACGTTATTGATGGAGATTCCAACGAAAATCCGGTAGTCATAATGTCGGTTGAAAATGAGAGAGATCCTTCTCTTGAAAACTAGTTCCCGTGTTTGAAGAAACATAAAATATGAGGTAAGATGTTAAAAATGACTCATTAATTTACGAATTAAGAACCTCGTAATGTTATTTCCTATATTTAACTATGAATTGCCCACACTGTTAACATTAGTCAATTGTTTATAATGAATGCAAATATTTCCAACAAAGATGTTATTATTTTACTATTATTTATTATTTTGAAAACACAATCGTGCAAAAATAATGTACAATGCACATTTGTGAAGTGTTTTACAGAATCTCGGAAATTAAAAACCTTTTTCCTCAATTCTGTAAAAACCACTTCCTAACCTCGCATCGTAATATACTATTTCTTTATTCACTTCACAGGATATATATATATATACATAAACTGCCTGGCTCATAGAAATGGGTATTTGAAAATCTAAAATTACTGTAAAAATAAGATTAAATAACTCCTTTACATAATAGCTCCAAAGAGCCAAGATCAAATTCAAAAATGTTGTAGCAAAAGCTGAACTAGTCACAAAATATAATATTCCAGTTGAACTTTTATAACTGTGAGGTTTAATTTAAGATTAAGTTGATGAATGTAAATGACATGTGAGGGAGTATTTAAACTATAATAAAAATTATTCTCTTTGTAAGATATATTGTTTAATGTTTGTAGTTAGGATGCATCAAAACCGTTGCATAAATCTGACAAAACTATACTCTGCAAGAAAATAAAATAATATAAGGTGAGTCAAAAATACCTAACTCATAATAATTAAAAGATATATTGTACTAAAAGTTTACCAGTGAGGTTTTATAACATCCCATAAATATGTGTGTGGAAAGCAACGAGAAGCTACCACACCTATAATTCCCTAGTAAAGCTACAAAGCATAGCATGAAAATGCTATGATTGCAGTGAAAGATCTGCCCTCGGGCAGAATTAGTATGGATGGATGGATATATATATATATATATATATATATATATGTTATATTTGAAGAGAAAAATTTTTTTTTTCGCCTAGACCGAGACTCGAACTCGGGACCTTTGGCTTGCCAGGCCAAATGCTCTACCAACTGAGCTACCGAGGCGAGTTACAATCTAGACGCAAATTTTTCTCTTATATACGTTGCGTCTAGATCGTAACTCGCCTCGGTAGCTCAGTTGGTAGAGCATTTGGCCCGGCAAGCCAAAGGTCCCTGGTTCGAGTATCGGTCTAGGCGAAAATTTTTCTCTTCAAATATAATTTATCTTTCATTGAGAAATGTTAAATTAATAATAAAAACATCATATATATATGTATTTAAATTATATAAAATATTAAGTTAAGGTAGAATTTTTTATCACTCACCTCATATTGTTCTTCTTATTTGACTATAAACTAGTTTCGGAACATACTGAGGATGGAACAGGAACTATGTTCCGAAACTAGTTTATAGTCAAATAAGAAGAACAATATGAGGTGAGTGATAAAAAATTCTACCTTAATGAATATACCTCATAGTGAGAATTCCTAAAATAAGTATATATAAAATATGTTCTCTGCTCACTATTAATATATATATATATATATTTGGTTAGCTTGTAAGATTTTATGATGACAATCAGTTTTCTGTTTTTTAAATACATATTTACATTATTATGAGTTTGACTCACCTCATATTTGTAGTTTTATTGTGAGTTATGGTGTTTTGATTCATAAAGCTCATAGTGTTACTTTCTTTAAATATTAAACATATTTACATTTTGAACATAAGTATTTTTTTTATATAAACCCATAAATTGCAGATCTCTCTAAGTTAAAAATTTAATTATTACAGCCAACAACCGCAAACCTACTTTTGTGAAGCCGTTAGAAGACCAAAAAACAGTTGTTGGACAACCTCTGAAATTGGAAGCTCAGATCATGGCATTCCCTGCACCAGAAATTAAGTGGTAAGTTTTATTAATATAATATCAATTTAATTTTTTTTAAATGATAAGTTTTTATAATATCAAATGGAGGAGTGAAGATATGCATGAGGAATTACAAATGACTAGTGTGATAACAAAAATAGAAATAAATGGTTTGAACATGTTAGTAGAATGAGTGAAGAGAGGATGTTAAATTACTCGTACAATCCACAAGGACATAGAAGTCGTGGATGACCATTTAAAAGATGGAGCGAGCAACTATAATATGGAGCCGGAACAGATCAGAAATGGTCTAAACCGTGACAGTAGATGATGATGAATATAATATCAATCTTTGTAATGGCCTCACTTGAGATCATTTAACATGTTTCCTGTTTCCCAAAATAGAGAGTAGACAAATATATATTCTGTATTTTCCTTTTTTTTTTAATTAATTTGAGAATAATTTTTCAAAATATTTGAAAACAAGGAAGTGAATAACTTTATCGTTAAATAGTGAACATTAGATTCTCACACACACACATACACTATACTTAATTAATTAATATTTTTACAATTACTTTTAAGTAAGTCAGATGCCAGTTGAAAATGAAGGGAACAGCTCTTTGACACTGGTCCTGGATATTATGTAAAATGTGTGGTGAACTGTAAGATCTGATTCATTTAGTGACCTTTAACCCTCTGCATGCCACTGTTAAAATCTCTTGTGTCAGAGATTTAAATCGCATCTGCCGATGTGATCGGCTTTGCAAGTAGTTTAAGTATATTGTCCGGCAGGTAATGGGCAGGAGCATCAGAGCCGATCTAATCAGCTCACGGCACCTAAAGGATTATATATGTTAATAAATTAATGAGTCATTTTAACATCTTACCTCATATTTCATGTTTTTCAAACACGGTAACTATAGTTTTCAAATGATCTTGTCATTCATTTTCAACCGCCATTATGACTACCGGATATTCGTTGGAATCTCCCTCTATAACGTTGCCATCTGGTGTTGATTTGACGAACTTCGAGATATCGTTGCCATCTGGTGTTGATTCGATGAACTTCGAGATGAGGTCACGTTCATCCGGAATGTCGAAATTCAATCAGCTATTGCAGCACATAGTTTGTTGGAAGGTCATAGAATTGAAAAAGAAGCTAAACTTCTAAAACATTTGGAAAAACCTTTGGATTTGACAGTTTGGGAGAAAATATTTATACAGAAGAAAAAATTTAAATCTATGAATTTCGACATTCCGGATGAACGTGACCTCATCTCAAAGTTCATCGAATCAACACCAGATGGCAACGATATCTCGAAGTTCGTCAAATCAACACCAGATGGCAACGTTATAGAGGGAGATTCCAACGAATATCCGGTAGTCATAATGGCGGTTGAAAATGAATGACAAGATCATTTGAAAACTATAGTTACCGTGTTTGAAAAACATGAAATATGAGGTAAGATGTTAAAATGACTCATTAATTTATTAATTAAGAACCTCATAATGTGTTTCCCAATTTTAACTTTGAATTATATATGTTATTTAAAATATGAGATACTATTTACTTACATTTTAATAAATGGAAAGGGGAAAACTTATTCTGAGTCAAAATTCACCTCTGTAAAGTTGTGTCTAGGGGATCGAGAGTAAGATTTTATTTGAGTTCTGTTGGCTGTTTGTTCAGTGTTTTATACACTACTCTATTAAACAAAAAATCCAAACAGAAGTTCAAGTCAAGAAACAGTTTTTCTTCTTTCAGTTATGGTATCTAATTGTTACATTTTTTTTTAGAAAATATTACATTAATTGGCTCCATAGCACAAGTGGTTAGTCACTCGAGGTTTTTTCTTATAGTTTCTCCCATTTTCCCCTGCAAAAAAATTTAATTCAACCACATCTGCATACTCATGTCGTCCATTTTTTATTTCATTTCATCTGCTCCTGTTTTGGTATGATGACCCTAGTTAACTGATATCCATGTATACCACAGACCTTCAATAATAGGACTTTATTAATAAATAAGATGAATCTGTTAGATTCATCTTACATTATAAATAAATTAAAATACTTGATACCTCACCTCATATCCAGTCTTCTAATTATACTGTAGTTTCAAAGCCTTGGTAGCTTCATCTTCAGTAACTTCTCATCAAGACAAGAAATTACTGAAGATGAAGCTGCCAAGGGTTTGAAACTGCAGTATAATTAGAAGACTGGATATGAGGTGAGGTATCAAGTATTTAAATTTAATCTTAAATTACACCTCATGGTGATTTGTTCCTTTAAAAATTCATTGTTTCGATATGTTGTCCATACCATCATCAGATTATGTAAATACAATAGGAAGTTACATTTTGAGGTTCTACTTAATAAATAAGTTGGTATGCTGTCATCTTACCTCATATTTGTCGTTTCTTGTTGGACACGTTTCAGAGCTATATGTTTGCTGTATTGTCAGCTTGTACAGACTCTGAACAAAGATGTAGTTCTAAAACATGTCCTACAAGAAACTACAAATATGAGGTAAGATGATGACAGACCAACTTATTTATTAAATCATCAGAGATTATCCAGACTGTATCAACAGTCTGACGATGTGTGGATGACATATTGAAACATGTCAAATGTAACATCAAGTATTTATGAGGTAACATGACCAGATTCATCTTATTTATTAAGAACAACCTCAATGTATTTTCCTATTGTAAAATATTACTATACCCTGTTCGCTCTTAAAGTGATCCTCGTCAAACAAAAACATATGACCTGAACGCTTTTCATTGGTTATGGACACCGACATATGTTGTAGAAACAATATCCTTCTGCCATTTGCACCACAATCACTTTTGACAGGGAGATGGTGACACAGCAACAGAAGATTCGATACTTTCTGCCATTTTGTTTCATGAGAATCGACTGAAGCATGACTCAAATGCATCACCCATATGTAATAAACTATTTTAATATTTAATTTTAGGAAGTGACATTTTGAGGTTTTTTTAATTAAATTATTTTCAGTCTGATCATTTTACTTCAATATTAATGTTGATTTGTTCTTGGACATGAGTCTGGACAAGCTGATGATAAAACAGAATTGTTTTGAAACATATGCAAGAACAAATCAACATTAATATTGAGGTAAGATGATGAGACCGAAAATAATTAAAACTATTTTAAGTTGTAATTATTGATTAGGTATATTTTAGAATATTTTGTATGTTTTGAATATTATTTTCATTCACGAAGAATAACAAGTATATTCAGAGGACATATTTTTAATTTAATGAAGGGAACTACTTTTTTGTGTATTGCTTCTAAATCGTATGCCTGTGCATAATCAGTGAAAAGCAAGCAGGTCACATGGTTTTGTTTTGACGAGGATCGCTTTAAGAGCGAACAGGGTACAGGAGTTTTATTGTTGGACACAATTAGGGAATTTATACTTACAAAGATCTTAAATTCGTCTTGATTTTTAGTTTTGGATTTTGAATGTTAATATTTTGTATTTAGGTTCAAGGATGGACATCCAATAAGGCCATCACAAGCTGTGAATTTTGTGAACCAGCCTGGTGGTATCATTGGTATTCATTTTGATTCAGTAAGACCAGAAGATGCTGGAAACTACACTGTTACTATATCTAACAGACTGGGAGATATAACTGGTTCTGCTAAAGTTACTGTAGATGCAAGAGAGAAAAAACCTATTTTCCAGGCAAGCCTTCAGCCATTGTCTGTTGTTGAAGGATTCCCAGTCAAGATGGAGGTGAAAGTATTAGGTCATCCACCTCCTACACTTAAGTGGTAAGTCTGCTTATTGCTATTTTGTCTTATATTTGGCTCTCGATGGTATGTTTACCTTCTTGCATGCTTAAATGACCCCGAGAAGTTTGCAGCAGTAGCATTGCTGCCGAAAGGGTTATCCATGCCAGACAGGTCGAATGCGATAAGCCAGACAAAAGAAGTACCTTGGTCAAAAGAGTGACAATCTTTCACTATAAAAACACAACTGTTCAAGAAATCCGGAAATGGATTCCACTGGGGTAAAATTTTCCAGAGGTAAAATAGTCCGCCATTTGGTTCTCCAGGCAGGGACTACTTCAGGAAATCCATAGCAAAGGCTCAAACACAGGGACATGTTCCTAGGAACATGCAATGTTAGGACTTTATATAGTAGTGGAGTACTAGTAATATTAATCCAAACATGTGACATAAATGGGGAATGAAAGAAGGGCATGGAATTTTCTTGTTGGAAAATCAGAGGGAAAACATCCAATTGATAGACCAATAATGATATGGGAGAATAGCATTAACCATGATTTGAGGGAAGTAGATTATACAGGGGATAATTGAAAAACATTACCTCAGGATAGGGATGTATGGAGAGATTATGTCCATATGACCATAAACCTATGGGTTCGATAGAGCCAGTGAGTTAGTTGATTATTTGAACCTTTTGTTGATATAAGTTCTGCGCCGTAGCTGAGTGGTTAAGGCAAGAAGCCTTGGCGCAGAGCTATGGAACTTGCACTGGTTCAGGTCTTCATGGGGGAAGAAATGTTTCTCATGGAATTTCGGCCAGTATGGGACCGGTACCCACCCAGCATCGTGAGGCATTTGTGTAGCTACAATAAGTAGTGGCTCCAGGTTGAGAAGAGCAGCTACAACGGCTGGGGGATCCGACATGCTGACCACATGTCACACCTACACTGGCTAGATGATCTCGTCCACCTCTGTGATTAACACATGTGGATGTGAGGACAGCAGCTGGCTGGTCAGCCAAGGGCCTTTTAGGCCTGTCACACTTGGAGTTTTTTTATATATAAACTTATAATTTTCTTTTTTGTTCTTTGCTTAAAATTAGTGCATTGAAAATATGTATTTTTTTTTTATGTTGAGTTGACTAACAGAATTAAAATAAACCTCACAGTGTTATTTCCTACCAACATAACTTAATCACTGTAAATGTTGTTTTAGTTTTTGTTTAATTCTTCCATTAACTGCTTCATTTTTTTGACAGGACTCATAATGGCAAAGAGATTGTTCCAGATGGCAAGAGTATAAAAATTATTACTCTTCCTGATGGAACAACAACACTTGTGTTAGAAAAAGCAAAACCAGAAGATGCAGGCGACTATGAAGTTACAGCAACCAATGAGAAAGGTTCTGTATCTTCTAAAGCACATCTGGATGTTACTGGTAAGTTCTACAAACTGCAATATTCACATATTATTCATTTCATACATCTCAATGATGGTTAAATTATATTTGAAGAGAAAAATATATGCTCAGACTGGGGCTTGAACCCAGGAACTTTCACACACTAGACGAATGCTCTACCAACTGAGCTACCTGAGAAACTCCAATCTAAATGCAAATATTTCTCTTATGTACAGTGTTAATTCCTGCACAACAAATGTTATAAACCCATTGCTTCTAACTTGCAAATGGTGGCTTCTTTATTAAGAAGATATATAATTGGGAATTTTACATTATAAAGCCAGTACGGCTTCTTTTGAAGTTTTTATTATTCATTTCATACATCTCAATGATAGATAAATGATATAAGATATGATTATGTTGTAGGTAAGGGCAAAGGTGATGCTCCAGAGGAGAAACCTGTATTTCTTCACGGTCTACGAGTTACCACAACAGAGGAAGGAGACATTTTGCTCCTTGGAGCTCCATTCCTTGGTAATCCAATTCCAGATGTAACTTGGACCAAGGATGGAGAGCCAGTACTGCCTTCTGAACGCATCATGCTCACTTGTGATGGAAAGAAGGTAACTAATGTAGTTTAACAAATAATGTAAAACTTAATACATTTTCCTTTAAATTTTAACTAATATGATTCATATATTCGTAAATTTTGAACATTTTCTCTCTCTTAGCTTTATCTTATTTTAAAATCTAAGTGTTGGCCCCACCCTTAATAAATATAAACAATTTTAATAATGTCTTTAAATAGTTATTTTTAATTTAATAATATTTATGAAGGGGTTTATGATATAGTGATGTAAGTCAGGTTTTTACAAAAATGTGTAAAGTACACAGCTGTAAAGAAGAAACTGCATACTGTATTTCAGATATATCAATAATTAATACTATAAGTTAGGACAATAAAATATATCCATGATTATGAATATACTTTGATACTTTGTCTATCTATATATCTTCGGGTTTTTACAGCTGCTGTCGTCTTCCCGTGCCAAACCTCCAAAGCCTACGATCTTGTGCATCTTCAATGCTTAGCCCTCTTGCTTGCATTACTGTCTTCATGTTTTCCTTCCATGTTAACTTTGGTCTCCCTCTTTTCTTCTTTCTGGTCGGATGCCATTGATATAGTTGCTTTGGCCATCGCTCGTCTTCCATTCTCAAAACATGTCCTAACCACTTTAATTCCTTCTCCTCAATTCTTTCAATTATGCTTTCTTCTGCTTCCATTATGTTTCTAATTTCCTAATTTGTTACGTGTTCTAATGACTTTCTGGCACTTCTGCGTAAATAATCAATTTCTAGAGGTTTTAGTCTATTCTTGTAGTACTTATTGATTGTCCATACCTCACTTCCTGATACATCGTACACTCACTAATAAGGTAGAACATTTTTTATCACTCACCTCATATTGTTCAATATGAGTGATAAAAAATGTTCTACCTTAATGAATATACCTCATAGTGAGAATTCCTAAAATAAGTACTCACTAATAAACCCAGTTTTCTCAAAATGAAGAAAAATTACCATTATTCCATATAACCTTTCATATATATATATATATATATATATATAATGTATCTTGCAATAAAATATCATCACCACTACATACTCAGATGGACATTCTTAGAATAAACAAACCAGATGTTAACAAAAAATTTCCAAATACACTTTATTTGCTTAACCAAATTTAATTTATTCTTCACAAACAAATTGCTATCAATAATGATTGCTTAAAAATGTAATTATCACACAATTGTTTCCAGTCACTAACACTATGACTTGGATTGTTTTCTTCATTCTTCATATCGCTTCACTGCCCATCCAACCCTTGCAACATGCGAGGGTAAGAATATTCTATGCATCCAGTTGAGACTTTTCTAGAGTAGAAGCCTCTGAAATCGAACCTTCTGGTCGTGTGGGATAGGCGCATATTGAACTGTCTCCACTGGCTTTCCAATTCACAAGTCAACAGCACACAAATCTTCTTCTATCATACAAGGAATGTACAAGACGAGACCATATAAGGAACAAAACCATAAGAGAAGAGCTAGGAGTAATGCGAATTACACATCAAATCTATAATTACAAGAAGCGATGGATTGAACACCTGCAACAAATGGATAACAACAGACTTCTGAAGCAAGCTTGGATGTACAAACCACGAGGGAGAAGAGATCCTGGCAAACCAAGAAAGCAAAGGAAGCCATGACTGAAGAGGGACAATATATTGTCTGAAACTGCCAGTATCAAAGAAATTTGAAATTATATGAGGTGAGTCGTTAAAATATGTTCTCCACTCACTATTAAGCAATGGAGTATTCAGCTGGAACATGCCATGGAGCCTATACTGTGAAGATGATGATGACAAGGCAAAATCCCAACTCTCGGTGCTGCCTGCGAAATTTAAAAGCTAGTCAAATAATACATCACAATATTACAGATTAAAATTGAAAATGTTTAAGTACATTATAAGAAAAGATTTTAATAAGAAATTAGAAACTGGAAAGATCAGGGATTATATTTGCACTGATCAAAAATGTTTCCAAAATGGTAGTAGTAATAGTATTCAAATGTTGTGAAGCTCTTGATTTGTCATCAGCTTCCCAATAATATTCAGCAATTTGGAACGGTGTTGCAACTATTTTCTGAAGATCAGCACAGTGATCCTTGTTCATTATCGTATTTGTGTCCTTGCATACTATGCAGTGTGGAGAGTCTAGTAGCTTAATTCTATGTGATGTGCTGCCAAGCAATCATGTTTCAGAAATGGTTGTAATAGTTTCAAATTCACACATAAACACGCATAAAAGATTATGAAGAAATCTTCTACATGCTCAAAAAAATAAAGCATAGACTGTGAAATATTTACACCGATCATTGGATTTTATTAAAATTGTATTGTTTTTATTCTTAATTCAAAAATATTTCAGCAGTTGTTTAATTTCTATCCGTCTTTAATTTTAAATTGAGTGTTTAATGTAAAATTGTAGACTTTCACGGCAGGTATTTTGATTCATGTATTTTATGTCTTTCGGGCTAAATGGCCGTGGTTTGGTTTTATTAACACTCAATGTTTCGTCTACTACTGCGATAGACATCCTCAGGAGATTCTGCATTGGAAACGCACAGCCAGTCTGCAGCTGACATTTGAAGAGTTAGGAGGTCAAAGAGCATGCAGAATCTCCTGAGGATGTCTACCGCAGTAGTAGACGAAACATTGAGTGTTAATAAAACCAGACCACGGCCATTTAGCCCGAAAGATATAAAATACATGAGTGTTTAATGTTTAATATCCTATATTATTTCTTGGATTTCTAACAGTGTCCTCTAACAAAATGTCATATTTTCCAAATTATAAATAAGCAGTACTTCATAAAAAACTAAAAGACCGTTATATTTGTATGATATGAGGGCAGACCATTACTTCTTTATTTTTAATTTTAAAATTCTATGTTGTAGGTGGGACTGGAAATAAAACCAGCAAAATTAAGTGATGCTGGTAATTATACTTGCCGTTTGAAGAATCCACTTGGAGAAGATGAATCAAGTGCTAAGGCTGCTGTAAGGAAAGTCTACCAGGCTCCCAACTTCACCCATAAATTTACAGATCTCCAACAGGTGAGAATATTTTAATCAAATTTACAGTGTTAAGTTACACTTGGTGAGGTAATTTACAATTTATAAATTGAGTCAAATAAATGTTTTTTCATCTCACCTCATAAAACTCAATTTTTTACAGGACCGGTTTCAAAGACCTTTGCCTTCATCATCAGCCAAAATTCCAACTGTTGAAATTCTGCCATTAGCATCACCTTCCAAACTGTCATCTGGTGCTGATTTTATGTACTTTGTGATAAAATTTTGCTTGCTGTGAAATTTGAAGTTCCCAGGAAGCAAAATTTAATCTCAAAGTTCATAAAATTGGCACCAGATGGTAGTTCAGAAGATGATGGTAATGGTAAATTCTTACAGTTAGAGTTTTGGCTGATGGTGGAGGTGAATGTCTTTGAAACTGGTTCCGTGAAAACACAGAGTTTTATGAGGTGAGATAAAAAAACATTTATCTGACTCAATTCATAAACTTAGAAGATTTATACGAGGAAACATTTGATTTTATCATAAATTGAAGCTCACAGTAATTAATTCCTATAAAAGTTCAATATAGGTGAATATATGTTCATGATTACTATGATCTTGAAGGAATTTTCACATAGAATTTTGATAAGCATATAGGATTGGTCTTTCCTCAACTCATGAGGAATTTGGATAAGTAGTGATTGTAGGTTGAGAAACCTGGCTATAATGGCTAGGGCACCTATTGAATGACCAACTCTTCGATTGATACATGTTAACATGAGACCAACACCCAGCTGGCAAGTTAAGAGGCTTCTAGGCCTGTCACATCAGGTCATGTCAGATACACTTGTATAAGAGAAAAATTTGCATTTAAGACAATGTAGAAATTAAAAGGAAATATTTTTATTATTAAGCTGACAAGTTAATCTCAGGTAGCTCAGTTGGTAGAGCAGTGGCATAGAAAGCCAAAGGTCATGGATTCAAACCCCAGTCTGAGCGTATGTTTTTCTCTTCAAATATAATTTGTCTTTCAGTGAGAAGTATTAATAATAAAAACTTCAAAATTCATTTTTAATTTTATTGAGTTATTTCTTGACTCACCTCATACTTCTTAACTCCCTTGCATATCTAGATTTCGTCACTGTATTTGTGACATTCTCAATGCTGTTCAGACTGCAGTCTGCAGGAAAGGAGACCATTGGACGTCAGTTGTGAATGGAACAGCATTGAGAATGTCACACATACAGTGACAAAATGTAGATCTACAAGGGAGTTAAGAAGTGTATGGAGTTGATGTCAAGAAGCAACTTCAACAACATTAAAATAAAACCCTCATAGTTTATGGGGGGATGCTTAATTTGGGAATTTTTAACATTATGACGTTCAATTAATAATAATTAAACCTCATAGTGTTATTTCCTACCTACATAACTTAACAATTCATGTTTATTTTTTATGGAAGTAGATTTTTTATCATACTATGATTTCTGTTTGTTTTCCCAATAGTTTCAGTAATTTCTCTTCAATTCTCTAATTTCTTATTTGATTTATATCTAAAATAATAACATTATAATGCAAGATGGCCTCAAAACCAGAGGAAAGTGGATAAATGTCGTGTGTGAAATAACTGATTAATTTATTCTAGAAATAAAAAAATGGTAATATATAATTTATTTTCATTTTAGCTGCCAACATTTGATGCAAAATTCCCAGCACGTATAACTGGAGTTCCTCAGCCGGACATTACATGGTACTTTAATGACAAGCCGATTACAACTGGCCCAGGAGGGGAAGGTGAGAAGTTCAGAGTGAAGCGGGATGGTGATGCCGTGTGCCTCTATGTGAAAGATTGCAAACCTGAGGATGCAGGTCGCTACAAGTGCAAGGCTGTTAACTGCGACGGAGAGGCTTCATGTGAAGCTAATCTTGAGGTCGTTGACAAAATGTGAGTTCCAGCACTAATTATTTGTTGCTTCTTCTTGTAAGCCCATGTTTTCTCTTAACAGAGATTTAGGTGCTCTCCCCCTACAGGGAAGAATTTCAACCATACTAATTTAGTTACACTTGTTTTCATATAGATGTCATTTGAGTGGTCCATGGTCAGCGTTCTGCCTCATACTGACATCTAGGAAACCAAGATAGTACTAGGACGGGAAAATTTGGTAAATTTTGCTTATAGGCCTTTTCATTCAGGCTTAAGGATCTTTTATGACCCTGAAAATCGCGGCTTAAAGTTCCTCCCAGAGGACTTGCTCCTTGGATTTTTCCATCCTAAAAAAAAATCCATCGATCCTGGCCGGGTTTGAACCCGCGACCCTCGGGACCAGAGGCAAGGAGCATAACCACTAGTCCACCGCAGCCGATATTTGTTGCTTCTTAATAATAAAAAACCCCACGGCATGTCAAGCCTAGAAAGCCCTTGGCCTAGTATCCGGCTGCTGGCCTCACATCCACATGTGTTAATCACAGAGGTAGATGATCATCCAGCCAGTGTAGGGGTGACAAGTGGTCAGCATGTCTAGTTCCGCAGCCATTATAGCTGGTTTTCTCAACCTGGAGTCACTAGTTATTGCAGCTAGCCAAATTCCTCACAATGCTGGGTGGATACCGGTCCCATACTGGCTGATATTCTATCAGAAAATTTCTTGCTCCATGGAGACTTGAACCAGCACAAGTCCTGTAGCTCTGTGCCAAGGCATCTTGCCTTAACCACCCGGCTGCAATGTAGGATGTTGCTTCTTAATAGAATTGCCTTTTTTTTTTCCATTATCTATTTATAACCATGTAACACTGTGATTAAGAATTAAATTAATGTTTTTATTACCTCACCTCATATCCTTTTTCTTCTAGACTGCAGTTTCGGAGCTTATCTCCATCGTCAGTAGCCTCTTGTCAACCGGTGTTATGTTGTTTCTTGGTGGTTTTCTTCGACATAACACCGTCCGACAAGAGGCTACTGATGATGGAGATAAGCTCTGAAACTGCAGTCTAGGAGAAAAAGGATATGAGGTGAGGTAATAAAAACATTAATTTAATTCTTAAATTAAACCTCATAGTGTTCTTTCCCTGTGAAAATTAAATAAGAAACTGTGATTACTTTAAATTAAACCTCATAGTATTTTTCCCTGTGAAAGTTAAATAAACTGTGATTTTAATTAAAGTTACAGTGGGAGGAAACACTATGAGGTATTTATATTAATAAATGAGTTGGAGAAAATGTTTTAACATCTCACCTCACAAAGTTGCGTGTCTTCACGATACCGGTTTCAAAAGTATAGTATTATTGTTTAGTTGTTTCTTGACTCATCTCATACTTCTTAACTCCCAAGCAGACTCGAGTTTCTTTACTTCATTTGTGACATTCTCAATGCTGTATTACGTTCACAACTGATGTCCAATGGCCTCTTCTCCTGCAGACTGACCTCCGCGCCATCTGATGGCTGACCGATGAACTTCCAAATCAATCCCCTCTCCTTATCACCTACCTACATAACTTAGTATAGTATTACTTCCATCTTCAGTCAGTTGAGTTGGAATTTGACTGAAGATGGAAGTAATACTATATCGTGAAGACATGCAACTTTGTGAGGTGAGATGTTAAAACATTTTCTCCAACTCATTTATTAAAATAAACTGTGATTACTTACTAAAAAAATTAGATTTTATACAGGGTACAGTAAATTAACTTTTAAATTCAATCTCTGTCTTTGATTTTTTAATGGAAATTCTTTATATAAGTTTAAATGTTGCCGAATGGTTATTTGTTTCCTTTTTTATAATATTTACTTTTTTTTTTCAGTGAAAAGAAGCAAAAAATTGAACCACCAGAATTTCTAAAGAAGATTGGAGATTGTGAAGTGTATAAGGGCATGACAGCCAAGTTCACAGCCTGTGCATCTGGGTTCCCTGAACCAGAATTTGAATGGTTCCGCAATGATGAGAAGATATATCCAAGTGACAGAATCCGTATGGAGCGTGAAGGTTCTGGCTTGTTGAGACTCTCCATTGAAAATGTTGTACCTTCAGATGTTGCTAAATATAAGCTGAGAATATTCAATCCTCATGGAGAAGCCAGCTGTGAGGCAGATCTCAACTATGACTGTACGTGCCATTTTGTATTAATTTGAATGTTTAAAGTGACTTAACACAAGTATTAATTACAAATCTTTCCTCTTCTTTTATCTTCTTTTTCTCCTCTTCTTATGATATTCTTATTAGGCCTTTATTATTACTATTTTTTTTTATCCACTGTTGTGGTCTAGAAGTAGTGTGCTGCCTTGTCACGCAGCAGGCCCGGGTTTGATCCCCAGTTGGGACAGTTTTTCTGGGTGAGGTTTTTGTCAGGGTTTTCCTCACCTGCAAGACAAATGTCACAAAAACTTTAAGGCCCAAACGGTCCCCGAAATCATATGGCCATCGCAATCAGCATCATTCATATTCATCTTAGATTAAGCTTAGGATTAGGGACTCTCCTGGTGCAACACTATCATCATCATCATCATCACCCATCATATCGTTAGGACAACGTAACCCCACCTTCCAGGTGCCCCAACCTCAGAAGTGGGTTACAAGTATGCCATGCCAGGAGAGAACATCAGAAATGTCGAAAGACAACCTGGGGCATTTGCAAAAGAAAATGTTTTTACTATTTTTATTACTATTATTTTTATTATTCTTGAAATGTTTCTTTTCCTTTGATTCAGGCTGTAGGGTGGTGTATTCTTTAAGTCTTTTTTGTTGTTGAACCTCTATAACTTATTTATTCTTATCTCCTTTCCAAAACCATTTGACATAGCTATGTTTAAAATGTGAAGACACGCAACTTTGTGAGGTGAGATGTTAAAACATTTTCTCCAACTCATTTATTAACGATAATTATTGATTAGGTTGTTATAAATTTTCAGCCTTGGAAAGTAAACCAAAGCGACCAGTGGGAGATTTATATACTGATTTTGACAAATTCCGTAAGACTGGAGCTCCTTTACCTCTGGCAGATCGTCCAATCATCAGTCGAATGACAGACCGACGACTTACTCTTTCATGGAAACCTTCCATTCCCATTGGACCAAGAGTACCTGTTACTTATAGAGTGGAGATGGCTGAACAACCTGATGGAGATTGGTTCACCGCCCGAACAGGTAATTATCTCTCTAGATCACGCTCGACAAGTTCTATATTAGACCCATATCGTCGCAGAAGAGTTACTACTAAAATTAGAATTAAAGATTAATGTACCTGAAGAAAGGCAATAATTCTCAAACAGTTACTTGCCTTTGTAAGTCCACTGAGGTTTACATCAACAGCCAACAAGTTTTTGGTCTATCTACCAGCTTGAATATTAACCTGCACATGTCGATAAAGTATATTTGTTATTGATAATTTGATTTATTCAAAAGATCTTGTTGTATTGCATTGTGCAGTATCAGTCATTTTTAAATTTATAACAAGAGAAAAACATCTGAATTCAAAATTGGATAGAGATATTTCACAATTCATAAGCAAGATGATTTAAAAATAATACAAATAGAGAAAATAAATGAGAGAATTTCTAGTTTTTTGTAAACAAATTGGATACAATTCTTCAAGTGTTTTTGTAGACCTATTCATTTATGTAAATTCCTAAAAAAGTAATTTAAAGACCTATTCAATTCCTGTAACAAAGCATTGATTCAGTTTTTATGTCCCTGCCAAAAATTCTTTGCAAATAAATACTGCAACATATTACAATTTGTATGCATCCAAACTATTGACGATTTTATTATTAATTTAACACTTCGCACTGAAGGATAAATTATATTTGAAGAGAAAAATTTTTGCCTAGACCGAGACTCGAACCTGGGACCCTTGGTTTTCCGGGCCAAGTGCTTTACCAACTGAGCTACCGAGGCGAGTTGCGATCTTGATGCAATTTTTTCTCTTATATACGTTGTAATTCCCTTGCGCCAAATGCTTGAAACCATAGCTTCTATCTTTGCAAATGGCGGCTTCTTAGTTAAGAAGACATTTATTGGGAATTTAACACTACTTTATAAAGCCAGTAGGGCTTCTATTGATGTTTTTATTATTGACACTGTCATTTTATTGACAATTTTATTATTGGAAGGATAAATTATATTTGAAGAGAAAAAATTTTTTACAACGTATATAAGAGAAAAATTTGTGTCTAGATCACAACTCACCTCGGTAGCTCAGTTGGTAGAGCACTTGGCCCGGAAAGCCAAGGGTCCCGGGTTTGAGTCTCGGTCTAGGCAAAAATTTTTCTCTTCAAATGTAATCCAAACTATTATTCAATATAAAGATAAACTTTGAATCTATTTACCTGTATAATCTGGAATTCATTAAAATTTAATGTTTCATTAAGTGATATCTCATAATTTCTTCTTAAAATTGTCAATTATGAGAAATATGGTACCTCTCATTATTATATTCATGTTATATTTTACGTAACATTTTTTATCACTCACCTCATATTGTTCTTCTTCTTTAACTATAAACTAGTTCTGGAACATAGTTTCTGTTCCATCCTCAGTAATGTCACAACCATTGTTCTGTCGTCTTGAAGAGCTGTCCTTCGCTCCTTCCATTGACTGACTGAAAAACCTCGAAACCGGGTCATTCTCACCGGGAATTTCAAAGTTCATCAATTTCTTCTTTTCGCTCTTTTGAATCTAATTCTTTTCCCAAATAGTAAGTTATTTTGGTTTTTCTGTTTGTTTTAATAATTTCACTTCTTTCTCGATAAGATGTTTTCCAGACCATGCATGGGCAGCCACTGCAGATTTTTCTACTTCCCCTTTCTTGACATTCCTGAGATGTTCTTTCACTCTAGTTTTCAAATTTCTCTAGTTTTTTCCTATGTAGAATTTCTCACATTCTTCACATTTAATTTAATCAGGGATTTATCAGATTAAATATGAAGAATGTGAGAAATTCTACATAGGAAAAACTAAGAGAAATTTGAAAACTAGAGTGAAAGAACATCTCAGGAATGTCAAGAAAGGGGAAGTAGAAAAATCTGCAGTGGCTGCCCATGCATGGTCTGAAAAACATCTTATCGAGAAAGAAGCTAAATTATTAAAACAAATAGAAAAACCAAAATAACTTACTGTTTGGGAAAAGATCTACATTCAAAAGAGTGAAAAGAAGAAATTGATGAACTATGAGATTCCTGGGGAGAATGACCTGGTTTCAAGGTTTTTCAGTCAGCCAATGGAAGGAGCAAAAGATGGCTCTTCAAGACGACAGAACAACTGTCATGACAATACTGAGGATGAAACAGAAACTATGTTCCAAAACTAGTTTATAGTCAATAAGAAGATCAATATGAGGTGAGTGATAAAAAATTCTAACTAAACAACAAAATATGTAAATTGATATGACCAGATATTCTTTCATTTTAAAGTTAGCATGAAAAGATCATATCAGATTTTTATTTATTATTAAGGTAAATGATAAGCAGTTTCTAATAGAAGAACTTTTAATACATGAAACACAAGAATTGGAACATATGTCAAATTGTTTCACGAAATGTATCTGATTAATTTCATATGTTTAGCATCGCTGTTTATAAAAGAAAGCAGAATATACTGATTTGTATATAAAACAAAAACTTGTTCAGTGGAAGTTTAGATGGAAAAAAAAAATACCTCTATAAAATGATTATGCTTCTGATAGAAAACATCACTGCACAAAATTCTCACATGTTCTACCAAAGCAAAAAATATTAAATCCTTTTTATGAATATAGTATTAATACCAACAAATGACTGAAAGTTTATTTAGATTTTGGTTGCAAAATATATAATACATATATCTAGTTTAAAAAAACAAGAACATTCATTTTTTGGTGCATGGCTAATACACAACATCTGGCTCATATCCTATATGCTTTGAAGGTGTTCTTTAAAACAGAGGTATCTTGTATTCAATTTTGGCATTAGTTCCATTATTGGGCCTTATTTAAAATCTTTTCCTTTTTATCATTATTTCATTAAATTAACAAAATTGTAAACCTGTACAGGGATTTGAAATAAGCCATGTGCACATAATTAAATCAATTCTTAAATCTAATAGATGAAGATTGAAATTTATAAGAATTTATATTTGTTTAAATTTTTCATTAGTTGTATTCTTTTAATTTGTGAGAATATTATGTATTTTGATTTCTATCAGAAATAAAAACATTGTAAAGAAGGCTTTTATAAAACAAGAGATTGTCAATCCAAATATTGGCAAATTTGTGAAGTAATAAATGAAGTCTGTGAGACTCTTAATTGTAGTTGCCTCATGTATTTCTGATTACCTGTCATTAATATGTTGGAGGTAACAAGTACGCCAACACCCATCAAAAGTCAGCTTTTTTAAACCAATATTCTGGTTGTATATACGTATATGAGCTGTTTTATAATATAACTCTCTCAATATTCTTCATTGGAGTCTAACATAATTGAATCACAACTTGGATAAAACATCTTATTCATTAAACAACTTTACTCTGAATGTGACATTATTATAAAGCATTTAAGCTTTTTAATCAATTAAAAATGTTGTAAAACTTAAATGCTACCAATAGCGACAGGAATAATTTATGTGAATGTTACAAAAGAAAAGCAATCTATTTTATTAGTTCTGTAATTCACAATTATTTTATTCTTGGAAAAAATAAGTAATGGATTTAAAACAATCCTCTTCAAATTGTGTCTGACTCAAGACCAGATTGAGGGATGAGATGTGATGAAGTTCCATACATTGGAGATTTGTGAATAACAAGGATGTCAGTCAACCAGACCCGACATACCATCACAGGGGCAAATGAAATGAAATGAATGTGGAGAAATGGTGGAATGAAATTTGTGGCAACGAAAAATGAGAGAAAGTCCGAGAAAAATTTGCCCAGGCTCCATTTTGTCCATCACGAAACCCACATGAAGTGACCGATATGCTTAGTCGAGATCGCAGCAGGGAGAGCAAGAAACTAACTGTTTGTGCAATGGATTTAAACTGGACTTCTATTGAGTTTTCTAAAGTGAAAATAATTTACTACAATTTTATAAAAGACAAAGAAATTTTCAAAACGCTACAAAGTTAGACAAGTTTCTCTTGAGCACTTTGAATGTTGTCTATTTTTCTACAATTTTGTAAGTAATATTTTTACATAAAAATTGCATTTATGCTTATAATTAAATGCTCTTCGTTTTGTGTAACATACACATAAATTATTATGATTATATTTAAAAATAGGATTGTTCTCAGATTATGAAACATTTACTTACTCCTTATTTGACATAATTAGGGCTCTGCAGAAGCTACATATATTTAACTGTGTTTTTATTTTATATAAGATAAAACCATTTATAATAACAATGATTTTTATAAAAAATATTTTTTTACAGAAATTGTATCCCTTTAAAAAAATAAGCTTCCTTTGCAGGCCCCTATTTGTAATACATATAATGTGATCATTTCTGTAATTATCTTTTTACAGCCAAAACTAAAGAAGAATGATAAAAAAGACATTTATGGATAAATCATGTTTATTTCTGATAATGTATATAGCAAAATAAATTTAGTATAATGTAATAAATTCAAAAGAATTTCAACTATTAATGTATGTAATTGAAATTTTGTTGGAATTTAAAAGTTTGTTTGCTGGTGATTAGCTCAGTTCACTGTAAGATCATTATAGTCGGACCAACGGATCTGCGCCCCTGTAGCGCTGGCATCGTTCTTCGAAAATTACACATCAGATCTCACACCATTCCACCGCACTCCCCTCCCACTACGTCAAATAGAAGCCACTGTAACTGACCGAGTAGGGACGTTGCCAAACTTCCCCCGGTGTCAGGCTCTTGAATGTTGTAAGGTTAATTATTACTTCTTCATATTTAATTTAAGTAAGTCTAATGACACTGATTGATGGATATAATTATAATAGTGGATATTTGTTGGTTAAATGGAAATTACGTGAAGGGAATTTACATATGTTGTTTTTAAAGATAAATGTTTCATCATAAATATTTCTCCTTCACCTCATTGTCTTATTTGGTTAGATTTGGAACGTAATCTTGAAGTCCTAACAAAATTATAAAATTTTAGGTATGAATACACAATCATGTGCCCTCCTTCTTTCACATCCGGGCTAGGGACCGGCTATGGCAAAGTTACTACATGCTACGATTTTATTTACATATTATATAACAAACTGATACTATACAGGAATTCTAATTTATGCTTATGAATTAAACTAATGATAATAATTTACAATTTACGTACTATATAACTTAACATACTGATACTGAGTTGACAACGCTAGACTGTGGGTGCAAATAATATCCCGCAAGAAAGCTCAAAACTGTGAGTAATGGGAGGGGAGAAAGAGAGAGATAGAAAATAGAGACAGGTAAGAATGCACGTAGGGAAATAATTTACCGAGGGAGAAACGGAATTAGTGTTTAGTTCGCATTTCTTATGGAGGCACAGATCTGTTGGTCCAACTATATATTAAGATGTTAATTATATAATTTTTTTTTACCTGGTAAGTCAGTCGTCCTCAACTAAATTATTAAACTTTTTCAAGTTATTCTAATATGGAGGCCTTTTCGAAAACAATGTTTCATCTTCTGTGTTTTAACTGGAACTGATGGTGTTATATAGGTTGTATAACCGCAGAAATAAATCCGTTATACTACCTATATAACACCATCAGTTCCAGTTAAAACGCAGAAAATGAAACATTGTTTTCGAAAGGCCTCCATATTAGAATAACTTGAAGAAGTTTAGTAATTTAATTATATTATTTTTAGTCTGATAATCTTACCTCATTATTTATGCTGATTTGTTCGTGGACATGTTTCAAAACAAATCAACATTAATATTGAGGTAAGATGATCAGACTAAAAATAATATAATTAAAAATAACCTCAAAATATCACTTCCTAAAATTAATTTTTAATAATTTAGTTGAGGACGACTGACTTATCAGGTAAAAAAAATATATAATTAACATCTTATTACATAACCTCAACGGTGGTTTAATATGAATTTCATATGTGTTGACCCTTGTATTAGCTCGTAACATACCAAGTGTTTCTGATGGAATATCGTACATTAATAGTTACAGTTGTATGTCTAGAAACTTTTAAGACAATTAATTAAATAGTAAGATAAAGTAGTTTTACCAAAGCTTAAATAAGCTCCAATTATCAAATTGTGACTTTTTTTAGAAAAACGACAGTTCTTAATGCTATTTATGAATTATCTAGCAAATTATTGAGCTATCTTTCTAAAATTGTCGTAATATTTCCATTAACAAGAGTCCTGAACTGGAGATTATAAGCTTGTTACTTTCTGTGCATAACCTGAATATTGTAATCTTTTATATAATTAAATCATGTTTGCATGAGCTTTATTCACTTAAAAAACATTCTACTGGTTAGAAATAAATAAATAATGCTGTTTCTTAACTTTCTAATAAGTTTTATAAAAATTCTTTATAATTTATGCATTGTAAAAGCTTTTAACACTTTTGTAGTATACTGCTTTTATGAATGAATAAAATTAATTAATTGTGCACTGCAATGATGGATGCTTTCTTTTGAGAGATATATAAATACATTCATCCAGAAGCTATCCCTCTGAAGACACTCAAAATACACTTTTTCATTTTTAAAATTTTTATCTACAATTTTTGGGTTTTATTTTTATCAATCAACTTTTTTTTACATTTTAAAGATTTTAATTATAAAAGCAAACGCTCCAATACAACATATACTATAATAGCGAAGCAAAATTGAACATGTATTATAAACAATGAATTAATTTCTCCCTCGAGTATTAATTGGAGAAATATTTTAAAGCTAAGAGTATTTTAATAGATTCAATAAGTTCAGATAGAATTTTTTATCACTCACCTCATATTGTTCTTTTTATTTGACTATAAACTAGTTTCGGAACATAGTTTCTGTTCCAACCTCAGTATCTTCACGACTGTTGTTCTGTCGTCTTGAAGAGCCGTCCTTCGCTCCTTCCATTGGCTGACTGAAAAACCTCGAAACCAGGTCATTCTCACCAGGAATTTCAAAGTTCATCAATTTCTTCTTTTCGAGAAAGAAGCTAAATTATTAAAACAAATAGAAAAACCAAAATAACTTATTGTTTGGGAAAAGATCTACATTCAAAAGAGCAAAAAGAAGAAATTGATGAACTTTGAAATTCCCGGTGAGAATGACCTGGTTTCGAGGTTTTTCAGTCAGCCAATGGAAGGAGTGAAGGACGGCTCTTCAAGATGACAGAACAACAGTCGTGACGATACTGAGGATGGAACAGAAACTATGTTCCGAAACTAGTTTATAGTCAAATAAGAAGAACAATATGAGGTGAGTGATAAAAAAGTTTACCTTAATGAATATACCTCATAGTGAGAATTCCTAAAATAAGTTCTTTTAAAGCAAGATTTTGTCAAATTTTCTTGCATTCATAATAGGATCTCTTCTATTCTTATTTCAATTTTAAACTGTCTCTCATACTAAATGGCATTCACTTTCCAGTCAAATTAGCCATTTCATATGTATATACATATATATAAAATATTTATTTCAGTGAATGGTTTTTTCTAGGTTGATTTGTATCATTTTTGCAGGTTTTTCAAAATAATGCTTTCATTTATTCAGTAATTGAATCATTATACCTTTTCCGGTTGTGGTTGTCATCAAAAGATCTATCTTGCCTTCCTTTATGAGACTTGTCAGTAAGTTAAATGTCCCCTGTCTAGTCTAGAATAAGGTGTCTCCAATAGTGAGGCTGCCACTTCTGGCCTTCCATGTTTTCTATAGTCATATGCTTCCTTAGGCGGGGGGACCCAGTTGTGAGGTGGTGGATACTCGCCTATGCCCTCTCCCATCTGTCATGTTGTTGCATTGCCAAGGGTGTGGGAGTAGGAGCTGCTGGTGGACTTGCAGGAGTCTTTTTCTCAGGATTTGTCAGATATTATAAAATTAAATGTTTCCTCATATAAATCTTCTAAGTAGATCGCAATTTCGAGACCATAACGGTCTCATCTTCAGTACTATCTTGGCGACTGATGTTATGTCGATCGGAAAAAACTCTTCTTTTACCCTCTGTTGGTGGACCGATGAACCTCTGGATCAGGTCGGGATTTGCAGGAATTTCGAAGTTCATAAGTTTTCCTTTGTTTTTCTCGTCATCATCATTCATGCAAGTATTAGGCCGTGTGGCTTGTTACGGTCTCAAAGAGGAATTTTCCATTCAGCGCTTTTTTGGACGTCCCAGCCATCTTTTGCCTTGGGGGCAGTAATGAAGCATGGCTTTGGAATTCTATGAGACGGCATTCGTTGAAGATGGGCTTTCCAGTTGTTCTGGTAGTTTTGTATATGGTGAAGAATGGGTTCTACATCCAACTCTTCCATAATTTCCTCATTTCTTTTATGGTCCCACTTTGTGTACCCTGCTGTACGGTGCATAAATTGCATCTCATTTGCTGTTATTCGGCTTTCATTTCTTCTTCGTATTGTCCATGCTTCATTACCATATCTTAATACTGGTCTTGCGAGAACCTTATAAAGCCGTAATCTTGTGTTATTCTGTACTAAAGATGGTTTCATTAGACTGTTAATTATCCCCGTTGCTTTGTGAAATTTGTGATTTTCTTTGATATATCAGCTTCATCTTGAAATGTTAAATTGTTTTTTTGAATGTGGATTTTTTTCCCAAACCGTGAGTTCCTTTTGTTTATCTCTTTGTTTAAGTAGATTGGCTTTCAATTCAATTAAATGTTTTTCAAACCAAGCATGAGCAGCTACTGCTGAATTTTCCACTTCTCCATTTTTGACATTTCTAAGATGTTCTTTCACCCTTGTTTTCAATTTTCTTTTTGTTTTTCCAATATAAATTTTGTCACAATCCCTGCATTTGATCTGATAAATTCCTGATTTGTTTTCTTCTTCAATTCTTTCATTTTTATTGGTTTTAATTATCCTATTAAGGCTGTTTTCATTCTTCAGTGCCAATCTTATATTAAACTTTTTGAAACTTTTTTGAAACTTATAGTGTTTCAATGTAAATAAATATAAATAAAAAACCAAGTACTAGTTTGAAATTTTTACATTAAAGAATTATCATTTTATACACCAATGGAACAAATGCCATTCGCATTACTTTTCGCAAAAAATTATGTATTGTAATTGAAAAATTCTAATTTTTTTCATGAATAGAGAAGTCTTCGCTATTAGCTGTAGATATGATGGAGTGTTTGTACATTAGATGAATTTTTTATGCAAAGTTATACTAAATAGTTATTTAATTATGCTACAAGAAGATAGTTTTCCAGGCTTATTATTTTCCATCAAAGCAGAATAGTTTACAGCTAGGTGAGTACTGTGCTGTGATTGGTTGATTACCCTTCTGGCTGATTATCAAATGCTAACTAACATGAAAACAGTGATTTTGAAAATGCACTAACCTCTCACATAACAGTACTCATTAGAAGTTACAGTACATGAAGAAATAAAATTCATTTATGTATTGTAACATTCTTGAATGTTTGAGGCCAGCATTTACTGAATGTTCGGTTATGTAACATTCTGCTTAAAATTTATATATCTCATAACATTCTTGTGACCAAATTAGTTTGTCTTTCATTGGATGAATTAATGTTCAGTTTGAAAACACTAAATTTAAATTAACCGGTGCTTCATGAAAGAGTGACTAACTTTCTGAACTATTGGAATTTATTTTAGTTAATCTGTGAAATTTTCAATATTTTATGAGGTCAGAACTTTATTCATAAGAATTAAATTAATCATGATTATTTCATACCTCATACTTCTATATTTATTTAAGTACAGCACTGCAGTATCGGCAATTTCTTATCACCATCATCAGCTGATTCAATCGTGAAAACAGCTGATGATGGTGATAAGAAATTGCCGATACTGCAGTGCTGTATTTAAAGAAATATAGAAGTATGAGGTATGAAATAATCATGATTAATTTAATTCTTATGAATTTGAACCTCATAATGTTAAAAATTCCCAATTTTAATATGTAAATAAACAGAACTTTATTTTTCAATTATTGAATAAATTACAAAATTATTGCACAAATATACTTACATTTATATATGAAGTTATATAGGTAGGAAATAACACTATGAGGTTTATTTTAATTTTGTTTAGTCGTTTCTTGACTCACCTCATACTTCTTAACTCCCTTGCATATCTAGATTTCGTCACTGTATTTGTGACATTCTCAATGCTGTTCACGTTCACAACTGACGTTCAATGGTCTCTGCAGAGTCTGCAGGAGAGGAGATCATTGGACGTCAGTTGTGAATGTGAACAGCATTGAGAATGTCACAAATACAGTGACGAAATCTAGATATGCAAGGAAGTTAAGAAGTATGAGGTGAGTCAAGAAACAACTAAACAAAATTTATATATGAGTTGGAGAAAATGATTTAATATCTCACCTCATAAACTTGCGTGTTTTCATGATAATGGTTTCAAAGGTCATTCACTTTCATCTTCAGTCAAACTCCAACTGTCGAAATTTTGCCATTAACGCCATCTTCCAACTGCCATCTGTTGTCAATTTTATGAACTTGGAGATCAAATTTGATGGCTGTTCGGAAGATGATATTAACGGCGAAATTTGAACAGTTGGAGTTTGACTGAAGATGAAGGTATCGTGAAAATATGCAACTTTATGAGGTGAGATATGAAAACATTTTCTCCAACTCATTTATACATTGAAAATACCTTATAGTGTTACTTCCCACTTAAATGTATTGCGAACAAAATTGAAATCCTGAACTTACAGTACTTCATAATCAGAAGAGAAAATAAATTAATAAATATCCATGTTTCATATTAACTAAAATTTAATATATTAACTATTAATTCTATAATATTTTTAAAGATAACTAGAATGGAACTGTAATTGCTTAACAAATTCTTAAATGAAAATTCATTACAGACATATCTAAATAACATTATGGTATATGGTAACATTAAATGTTTCCTACCTCTCCTCATATAAATCTTCTAAGTAGATCGCGATTTCGAGACCATAACAGTCTCATCTTCAGTACTTTTTTGGCGACTGATGTTATGTCGATCGGAAGAAACTCTTCTTCTTTCCTCTGTTGTTATGGTCTCAAAATCGCGATCTACTTAGAAGATTTATATGAGGAGAGGTAAGAAACATTTAATTTCACCATAAATTAAACCTCATAGTGATTAATTCCTGTAAAAGTTAAATATAATGGTATGTTTGTACTATAGTGTTATTATTAAATATAATAATATTATATGCAGTAGAGTAGCTGATTTTTCGTATTCAAAATTTAAAAAATGCTGTAATTTATGTAAAGGTTGGACTCATTCTTTGTACGTGATTGTGTTATTAATGTATTTAATGTTTAACATAATTTTTTTTAGTTGTTTTATGTTGAATACTAAGAACTAATATAAAAATATGAAAACAGTATAATCTAATCTAACAACCATATAATTTAAGAATTTTACGATTGTAATTATTATTTTCTTAACATTTTCATATATGATATATCATTACAGTACCTACATGTATTTCCAAGCACAGATAACTTGATAGATCTTTTTTTTGATATGTTGTCAATATTTCATACTATATTAATTTACATTGCTCAGGTCTACAGCTACAAACTTTACTTCCAGTTCGATCATTCTTCAATTATGACATTAAAAATATAATAAAGCAGAGATTTGAATGATGTACTCAATGACTATTCCTATACTAAATTGAGGTTCAACTGCGTCTACTGATATTATTATATTATTATTATTATTATCATTATCATCATTCTTCATTGATCATCAGTATTATTATCATTAATATTATTATTATTATCATCATCATCATCATTATTATTATTATTATTATTATTATATTATTATTATTATTATTATCATCATCATGATTACTATAAGTAGTATTCATGGTCGTCGTTTATTATACTATCTTATTAGCATGATTGTTATTAGATTATTTATTATTATTATTATTATTATTATTATTATTATGATTGTTATTATTATTATTATTATTATTATTATTATTATTCTTATATATCGGTAAAGCTTCACATTTGTCAATGTCTTTTTATTAATTTAACATAACACGTCCACAGTTTTCTGGATAGAATATAATTTAAGAAAGAAAAATTAATGTTTGAACTGCTAAAAGTAGTGTATGAATTCTCAATAAAGATATTTCTAAATATAAGCCATCAGTTGGTGTGATGGTAGTGACAGCTATCAGCCTTCAAACGAACAAGAATTGTATATGATGATGAAACTCGGTCTTCACAGCGAGTTCTCGCGACATCTAGTAATAATGGAGAATATAATA
This sequence comes from Diploptera punctata, assembly GCA_030220185.1. Taxonomy (NCBI): domain Eukaryota; kingdom Metazoa; phylum Arthropoda; class Insecta; order Blattodea; family Blaberidae; genus Diploptera; species Diploptera punctata. Next base: position 1,725,675 of record JASPKZ010007829.1, read on the forward strand.
CATATATAGAAAAATAAATGTTTGGATTGGATTCGCCTGGTGGTGTAATGGATATCACACTGAGGTACAGACTCAGAGATCCGGGTTCGAATCCCGTCCAGGCATTTATTTTTTTTATCATAACATATTAAGCTTGCATTGCTCAATGTTAAACATTTAATTATAACATATATATGGTATGATAAGAAAAATAAATGCCTGGACGGGATTCGAACCCAGATCTCTGAGTCTGTACCTCAGTGTGGTATCCATTACACCACCAGGCGAATCCAATTCAAACATTTATTTTTCTTATATATGTACTATATATATATATATATATATATGATATGAAAAGAAAAAAGAATGCTTGAGTCGGGATTTGAACTCGAGTCTCTAAAGTCTGTACCTTTAGCGCTCTAACAAACTGAGCTACCCAAGAATTCCAAGACAAACATACAATTTTCTTATACATGTAGTATTCTCAATTCACACAAGAGGTAGCGGAAAGATCTTCCGACTGCCATCTAGCGACTAACATAACAGTTAAGCAAATTATTAAAGAGAATATTTACTTTATAGCAGTAATGCTTATATATATATATATATATATATATATATATATATATATATATATATATATATGAGGGCTGTTTTTGCTAAATACTCTTTATTTTTAATATATGAAATTGTGAATGTTAATTTGAAACTTGATATGAATACACTGTCGTGATGCATAGTGTGTTACCTCTACCTGCTTTACATTGCACTGTTACAGCAATAACCTTACAATCATTATCCCAGTTTCTTTATCTGCTTTGTGCACTTGAGTTTTTCAGTACTGGTTTTGTGTAAACTCACCTATAATTAAATTACTGTTTATGCATAACCTAAATGAAAGCTGTATTAATGAATTGTAAGATAATAAAATGTTAACACTTAATTCACTGATACACCATATGTTTACTCACATTTCAATAATTTAACATATTACAATTCATAGGGATAGCCCCATGGATGACATGTTATTAAAAACTAATCACAGTTAAATATAAGGTTACGTTTTAATTATTACTTCTTGTTTAGTGCTTATTTCTGTAAACTGATCTTGAATTTCAAATTAGTTATTTTGGGGATGTAAGATTTTTGTATTATTTTATTTATTAATTATGGGAAATAACATTATAAGGCTTTCAAGTTAGTAACTAAATAATGAGTCATGAAATCTCACTTCATAAACTGCATGTTCTTCAAGCACAGGACTGCAGTTTCAAGAAGCATCTCTCCTATCTTCAGCTGTCTTTACGGCTGTTGAATTTTCATCTTCAGAGATGAAACTGCAGTCCTGTGCTTGAAGAACATGGAGTTTATGAGCTCAGATTTCACGACTTTAGTTATTAATATTTTTATATACCTACAAAAATATATCATTATTATAAAGGTTGTAAATAAAGTAGTGGCAACATTATTGCAAATATTTTATTAAAATCATCAGCAAAATTCTCTTACATCCTTGATCACAGTGAAGTTTTGGATCTTCTGACAAATGTATGGTTGCTATAGGATTATGTTAGCAAGATTGTCACAGTTCAACTGTGATGGAGCACTATTCTGTTGGAAGCACAGATGGAACATCTGCCCCTGAGAGTTATTTCAATACGGGGGGAACAAATCAAAGTCATACTGACTCATGTCAGGAGAAAATGAAGTCCCATTAATGCAATTCCACTACACTGTAATTCAGATTTTAATATAATGCAAGATGAAACATCTCAGAAGAATGTTAAGCCAGATGAAAGAGATACTTGACGAAATACTGATACTTGCTGATTGTTATACATTAAGGTACTGCATGCATGATGATCCCATTATATACAATCCAATATAGTAATAGACTTCATGTAAGATTCCTGTAAATGTTTTGTCATGACTATCTGTATTTTTATACATTATCACTGTTCTATCTTTGTATATATATTTCATTATCATGAACACTTAAGGTTTAGGCTTTTTATTAGCCTGTTCCTGTTTTCTCTAGATGAGTCTGCAGCCTCCATGTTGTCATTGGCGTCCAATGTCTCGTTTACCCCTCGGTTTATAGTCTAAGACCTGGCAAGATATTCTGTCTTTGGTCATTCTTCTTACATGCTGTAGCCAATTTTGTTGGTATTCTTTACATCCCTGCACTATATTTATTGCATTAAATTTTTGCCTGATAGATTCACTTCTTATACGATCCATACATGTTACTCCCATTATATGTCTGAGAAATTTCATTTGTGCTGCTTCCAATCTTTGTGTACCCCTCTTTCTCAATATACATATTTCACTGCTAGGTTTTAAGGCTGCTTTTGCTGTGATATTGTGAATTTGTAATTTTGTCAAATAATTTGTGTTTCCCAAAATGGCATTTAATGGTCTATTAATTTTATTATATGTTTGAATTTTGGTATCTAAATCAGCTTTGAATTCTGATATCAAATTGCTTAATGTATACATATTTAGAGTAATATATAACTTATTACTCACTTCAACTGCTGACATAGGGTAGTGTAAAATATGTTACCCGCTTCAATTGTTGATAAGAAATAACACTCCTTCTGGTATTCTGTATAGTACAACCCTGATTGATGTCCTTCCATTGTTTGATAGCCTGATAGTAAATATGCAACAATGCAATATTGTACCAATAGAGTTGCCTCTACTGTATGTACAATCCTTGTATATTTTTCCTTATTAAAATAAGTTGGGATAAATAAATGTAATAGCTAAATATCTTTAGATACAGTATACAGCCAATTCTTTTGAAATTTTGAAAAAATGAAGGGTATCCACATTCTTTCACTATACAATTTAAAAGAGTTATTAAAAATAACCTTATGTTGTGTCATAGAAATAGAGATTACCATTTCAAAGCACAATATATTTTGATAAAGCTGCATATTTGAAATATAATATGGTTATATTTAAATTAATATTGGGAAGTAAACATTATGAGGTTATAGCATTAATAGTGAGTGGAGAACATATTTTTAATGACTCACCTCATATAATTTCAAATTTCTTTTATACCGGCGGTTTCAGACAATATCTTGTCCCTCTTCAGAGTGGAAGCCATGACTGAAGAGGGACAAGATATTGTCTGAAACTGCCGGTATAAAAGAAATTTGAAATTATATGAGGTGAGTCATTAAAAATATGTTCTCCGCTCACTATTAATATAATATGGTTGTTTGCTTTTCTATGTAGGCTTCTATTTTTTTAATATTATCTAAATAGGCATTGAAGTGTTGATTTATTACAACATATTTTAGTGATTAAATACCTGTTGTTTTGGTTACAAATGAAAACTAATGTTGTGTTTAATTGCTCAATATAATACATTGTTAACAGATTTTATTTAAAAAGTAACTTGTCAAATTTATGATCTCATTTTTCTGAAACAACATAATATTAAGAGTCTGTATTTGTTTTAATAATTTTGTTTGAATTTGTATTAAAATGCATGTTAATTATTGTTGTAGGAGTTCGAAGCTGTGCCTGTGATATTCATAATTTGGAACCATTCCGTGATTATAAATTCCGTGTTCGGGTGGAGAACAAATATGGTGTCAGTGATCCTTCACCGTTTGCTGTGACCTTTAGGTAAACAACATTATTCAATAATTTTAATAAGCGGTGCTTGAAATTATATTAAAGAGTATTTTTTATAACTCAGAGTTCCCAAACAGATGATAGTGGACAGAGAAGATTGTGTGGTATGTGTTTTTCCTGAATTCTGATAAAAGCATAAAAATAAAAAAATAAAAACCATGATTAAAATAACTTTATTACAAGGAATGAAGTAAAGTTGAATGAAAATATTGGGATAATTTAGTAGTAATGTATCGTAACATCATATTATTTGATTATTATGAGTTAGTTATTTTGACTCACCTCATAATTTTTTTTATATTCTGCAGGCTATAGTTTTGTTGCATCTATGTGAAATTGTTGATGCATTCTAACTGTTGTATTTGAGGTTGTCATTCCTGTAGGTTGATTTCTGCTCCCTCTATTGGCTGACTGATGAATTTCCAAACCAATTTTTTTTTCTTTTTTTCCCCAGGAATTTTAAAATTCATAGTTTTCTCCTTATTCTTGTGGATGTAAATTTTCTCCCAAATTGTGAGTTCCTTAGATTTATCTAACTGTTTCAGGTCTGTGTTTTTCTGATCATGCATGTGCCAACCTACTGACTAAGCAACTCACAATTTGGGAGAAAATTTACATCCACAAGAATAAGGAGAAAACTATGAATTTTGAAATTCCTGGGGAAAAAAGAAAAAAAAATTGATTTGGAAGTTCATTGGTCAGCCAACAGAGGGAGCAGAAATCAACCTACAGGATGACAACTACAAATACAACAGTTAGAATGCATCAACAATATCGCATAAATGCAACGAAACTACAGTCTGCAGAATATAAAAAAAAAATATGACATGAGTGAAAATAACTAATTCATAATATTTAAAAGAAACATCACACTCTTATTTCCTACAAATCATATTATTTGTTTGTAATAATTGGGATTATTATGCTAAATTTTATAACTCTTTGTGATTTATAATTTGGTAGCTTATTCAAGATTTTTAGGGTGCCATATAATATCATGGCACAGTAGATCCAGAAAGCCCTTAATTTACAGGTTTTCTTAAAACATAACCTCAACATATAATGGCTACACAGATTCCTCATAATCTTGGGTTGGCACTTTCTTTACATTGGCTATAATTTCACCAGAAAATTTCTTCCTTTATGACGACTCGAAATAATGTACATCTCACAGCTATGTATGTCCTGCGCCGTAGCCGAAAGGTTAAAACAAGAAGCCTTTATGCAGAGCTATGGGACTTGCGTTGGTGAGTTCCCACAGGGAAGAAATTTTCTCATAAAATTTTGGGTAGTTTAGACCAGTGCCCACCCAGCATTGTGAGACATTTGGGTAGCTGCAATAAGTAGCAACTCCAGGTTGAGAAAACCAGCTATAATGGCTGGGGGACCTGACATGCTGACTACATGTCATCCCTACACTGGCTACGATTGTCTACCTCTGTGATTAACACGTGTTGATGTGAGGCCAGCAGCCGGATGGTAGGCCAAGGGCCTTTTAGGCCTGTTGCGCTTGGAGTTTTTTTCATAGCTATGTACCAAAGCATGTCATCTTAAAGTTCTCCGTTACAGTGCAGGATTTTTTACGTTCTTAATTTTATTCTTTTAATGAAAAATATTATTTCTTTCCATACCATTGCTATACATAATATTAATGTTTGAATGTGCATGCTGTAACAGTAATATAAATAATTTAGTGTGGAAATATTGCTTCCTGTCACTGTATTAGTAAATAAATGAGAGTTGGTTTTTGTATTACAGAGAGAAATTGGAACCAGAACCCCCTAAGTTCTATCCATATCTTGCACCGGATATTGACTTTCGACCAGAGACGTCCCCATACTTCCCAAAAGATTTTGACATTGAAAAGCCTCCACATGATGGCTATGCTCAGGCCCCAAGGTAAGTAGTACTGGCACGGTAAAATTAAATGTTTCTTACCTCTCCTCATATAAATCTTCTAAGTAGATTGCGATTTCGAGACCATAACGGTCTCATCTTCAGTACTTTTTTGGTGACTGATGTTATGTCGATCAGAAGAAACACTTCTTCTTGTATCTTCCGATACAATATTATATTTGTTATTTCCATGAAAGGCATTTTTGCAAGACATAGAATTTATGGTTTCAATACTTGTTTTATTTCATCTTATACATAACAAGATCATAACACAACTTGGCAACTTTAAGTGAGCTTTTCTTGTGAAAATGTTTTATTTTTAATAAAGTGAATTATGACGTGGATGGTGTTTGGACTTTAAAGTTATCTGACATTTTCTTACAAGTAAGAAAAAAAACTTGAAAAAGAAAAATCACCAGGAAACTAGTCCCAATCAGGGATTGAACCTGGACCTGTTGCATCTGAGGCAACAGCATTACCCCTAGACCACCTCGTTGGATTAGTCTTATTTTATCATTACTATATTACAGACCATTATTCAGAAATTCTTTAAAATAGCAAATCATTTTTTTAGATTTACCATTTTTGTATCAGCACTTTGAATTGACTAGCATTATAGATTCTCATCATAAGTGATACAGCTATTAAGGTGGATGATGGGTGAAAAATTTACCATTTGAGATCAAAATTGGCATTTTTTTGTACTAAAAATAGCCTGTACTCTAATGTATATGTTGGCAAAGTTTCAGAGGCTATGGTGCTTCTAAGTGCCCTAAATTACGTCAGAGTTAAAAGGCTGCGCCAATTAAATACTATCTTCATGCAAATCTTTAAACTTGTTTTTCCACACTTTTATTTTCACTGCATTTTTGTATATTCAAAATTGAATGGAATTCAGAAATTTTGTTCTAGAAGTAATGTTGAGTGATTCCGGGTTATGTGGCCGTGGTCCATAGTTGGTGTTGATACCAGACGTTTCGCCCTCAACTGCGGAGGGCATCTTCAGTGGCGAGTGATTCTATGCGTGTTTCCTGGTCGGAAGATCTACTTAGAATGATCGCTGTGGACGTAGAGGACGTTGTGTTAGTGGGGGGTGCAGGGTGAGTGGGCGTGGCTCTTGCTGATTGGCTAATAGTCGTCTCCTTGTTGTCACTGGTGTTAATGATAATAATATCACCATTTTACCAGCCGATAAAGGAAACTCTACAGTTGTTATGAATACACACGAATACAAAGAGAAAATAATAGAGATTCTGACACCAGAAACATACAAACCTATCAAGCGAGACCCTACATCCGGCATTCTTCGAAAAACCAACAATCTTATCAAGCAGTCGTCCTTGCCAGAAGAAATTAAGAAGAAATTACGCGTATCCGAAGCTCAACCTCCAAGACTCTATGGTCTTCCAAAAATACACAAAAACAACATTCCACTCCGGCCAATTGTCAGTGCCATCAGTTCCCCGACCTACTTACTGGCAAAGCATCTTACAGGACTTCTGAAACCACTCCTTGGAAAAACGGACAGCTACATCAGAGACTCGACACATTTCATTGAGAGACTACGGAATATAAACGTAACATCTCAAGATATACTGGTTAGCTTCGATGTGGTTTCCCTTTTCACCATGGTGCCGGTAAATGAGACCATGGACTACATTAGACAGATTTTCACAGAAGAAATATCCAATTTATTCAGGCATGTACTAACTACTACTTACTTCCAATGGAACAACAGCTACTATGAACAGACCGACGGAGTAGCCATGGGCAGTCCTCTAAGCCCAGTAGTAGCGAATTTTTTCATGGAGAAATTCGAAGAAGAAGCACTAAAAACAGCTCCCAAGTCTCCAGAACATTGGTTTCGCTATGTTGATGACACATTCGTAGTATGGAGACATGGCAGTGAAGAATTGGAACGTTTCCTTCAACACCTTAACAGCAGACACAACAAAATACAGTTCACAATGGAAAAAGAAGACAATGGAAGACTTCCTTTCCTGGATGTTCAAATAATAAGGACTGGCAATGGGGAAATTCAACATACAGTTTACAGAAAACCTACACACACAGACCGATATCTGCAGAAAGACTCTAACCACCATCCAAGACAAAAGCGAGGTGTCATTAAGACACTGTTCGACAGAGCGACTAAGTTATGCCAACCACAACACCTTAAACAAGAACAACACCATCTGTTCAATTGTTTCCAGAAAAATGGCTACACATCCAAGGAAATAAGACAAACCATACATCCACGAAGACAGCACGTCAGAATGGATAACACACCCTCAACCAGCATAGCCTACTTACCATATGTACAAAGAGTCACAGATCGTATCGGAAAACTCCTATGAAAATACAACATAAAAACAGTTTACAGACCTACAAGAAAAATAGAAGACTGCCTTCGCTCAGCTAAGGATCCTCGGCCACCTCTCTCCACTTGCGGCGTATATCGACTTCCTTGTTCGTGTGGTAAATCATATATAGGGACCACGAAAGAAGTATAGCCACCCGTTTATCAGAACATAAAAGAAACTGCAGACAAGGAGAAATGGATAAATCAGCTGTAGCAGAACATGCCATTACGAATGGACACCAGATTCTATTCGACGATACACAAGTTTTAGCCACAACTTCCTACTATTTCCCTAGATTATACCGAGAGGCTATAGAAATACACAAGCATAAGGGAAATATTAACAGAAAAGAAGAAGGTATCAAACTGTCTAAGGCCTGGTTTCATACACTAGAAAATAAATGCATTAACACCAGTGACAACAAGGAGACGACTATTAGCCAATCAGCAAGAGCCACGCCCACTCACCCTGCACCCCCCACTAACACAACGTCCTCTACGTCCACAGCGATCATTCTAAGTAGATCTTCCGACCAGGAAACACGCATAGAATCACTCGCCACTGAAGATGCCCTCCGCAGTTGAGGGCGAAACGTCTGGTATCAACACCAACTATGGACCACGGCCACATAACCCGGAATCACTCAACATTACGATTACCGGCCGTGAAAGCCTGCATTCAACTATTTGTTCTAGAAGGTTCAAAATTTTACTGCATGTCTTAAAAACAATGGGTAACAAAGTAGTGCATGGGTTTCATGATTGAAGTAGTTTTTAAAAAATAAAAAAATAAAATGTATGCAATTAAGGTAGAATTTTTTATCACTCACCTCATATTGTTCTTATTTGACTATAAACTAGTTTCGGAACATAGTTTCTGTTCCATACTCAGTATCGTCACTTTATGTATGTAATTATTATTTTTTTTGTAATTCCACGCATGAGGTACAACATTATTTTTCTACCTTTATATTCATATTATAAGAATTCTAATGCATAATGTTTTTCTAAATATTTTAGGAGTCTTGTAGAAAAAATCAGACATTTTACTAAACAATTGTGGAACCTATTTTATTATAATATATGAAATTTTTAAAAAATATAATATTTAATAATTCATAAAAGTCCACCGCTATGGTCTCGGGGTAGCGTGCTGCCTTGTCACGCAGCGGGCCCGGGTTCGATCCCCGGTCGGGACAGTTTTTCTGGGTGAGGTTTTTATTGGGGTTTTTCCTCACCTGTAAGACAAATGTCAGGAAAACTTTAAGGCGCAAACGGTCCCCGAAATCATATGACCATCGCAATCATCATCATTCATATTCATCTTAGATTAAGCTTAGGATTAGGGACTCTCCTGGCGCACCATTATCATCATCATCACCCATCATATCATCAGGGCAACGTAACCCCACCTTCCAGGCGCCCCAACCTCAGAAGTGGGTTACAAGTACGCCATGCCAGGAGAGAAACCAGGAATGTCGAAAGACAAACCTGGGGCACTTGAAAAAAAAAATTATAATTCATAAAATAAATGTCTCACAAGAATGAAACTTAAACACATTTACTCCCAGTTTTCTACAGGGCATATATATCCCAGCCCAGCAATTTTTAAAGGACTGTCCCTCAGTCAACAAAAATTACGAACTTTTTTAGGTGAAATACATTGTGTTTCTGTTAGTGCATTTTACTTGTGTTTTTATTTTAGTCTGTGAAATTGTTTTCATCATTATGCTGTAATGATACAGTACAGATATTAATTGCATGAATATACTATTGAAACAAAATCTGTTTTCAGTAAAAAAAAAATCACAGGCTGCTTAATTTCAATTAGGGATAATTCAGAATTTTTAGAATCTCCCTTGAGGTTCATAGTGAAAAGAGTCCACTGTATTTATATTTTTTATTACTTTGGTTTCAATCACCCAACTTAATGAATGATATATTGCATTTATCTAATAAATGATTGTATTGCTGTTTAATTAATTAATTTGTTTCAGGTTTTTTGAGACAGGAACATGACACTCAATATGGAGTGAAGAACCATAATTGTAATTTATTCTGGTTTGTGTACGGATATCCCAAACCAAAAATGACTTACTATTTCAATGATCAACTTATAGAATGTGGAGGCCGATACGATACAAGCTATACAAGAAATGGCCAAGCTACTCTCTTTATAAACAAGTAAGTAAACTTCTTCTTCTTCTTCTTCCTTTCCAGGATTAGGTCAATGTGCCCTGTTCCAGTCTCAAGTCCATCGTTTCCTTGGCCGTCCCAAAGATCTTTTCCCATGTGGTTTGCAGGTGTTGATCTTTTTGGGCAATCTTGTATTGTCCATTCTGTCTAAATGTTCTTTCTATTGGTATTTGTGCTCGTCTAGTTTATCAACTATTGAAAATATCTCCAGTTCATTTCTTATTGATTCATTGTGTAATCTATCCATGCGTGTACATCCTTTTACGGATCTTAAAAATTTCATTTCAGTGGCTTGAATGTGTGAGATATCTTTTTTTGTAAGTACCCAAGATTCAGATCCCTATAAAAGAACAGGAACAGCCATAATTTTATAAAAACAAGTAAGTAAACACAGAACAATATAGTAATGGATTACAGTGAAATGTTGATTATCCAAACAAATTGAAACAGTTAAAATTTGGATATTCAATTTTTCAGATAACAAGACATAAAAATGACACAGTGCATATAAACATTATAAGGTTGGTTATTTAATTATGCTCTCTAGCAGTTCACGTCATTAGAAGTACAATTCAAATTTGAGTATTGTACAAAAAAACACCAGATTACGTTTATATAACACTTTGGCTAGACCAGTGTTGACCTATGGTAGTGAAACATGGACACTAAAAAGACAACATGAAAGCAGAATAATGGCTTGTGAAATGAGATTCATGCACAGAACAGTGGGTTACACCAAATGGGATCGGAAAAGGAACACCGATATCGTAAAAGAATTGAAGACTACGCCAATTTTGGAATATATTAAACAGTACCAACTAAATTGGAAACACCATCTTGAAAGAATGAGTTCAAATCGGATCCCCAAAGCTGTTTATAATTATATACCAAGAGGACGAAGATCACTGGGCCGTCCTATGAAACGCTGGAGGGGAAATTTTCTATAGGATCGTAACAGGCCTTGGCCTAATACTTGGAAGGAAGAAGAAGAGTATGAAAGGGGAGATAAACTTTATTCAGAGCCTCTTATTTCAGTCTTAAGGTTCTTTTAGGTGTCATAAATCTATGACATTTGACCCACGGCTTTACTTTACTTATAAAATTTTTAATATAAAATTAATACCAATTTATTGAACTATTATAGGAAATATCACTATGAGATATAATTTAAAATTTAAATAAATTCTGTTCACCTCACGTCATATCCCGTCTTCTAATTAGACCAATTTCAAAACCCAGGCGGTTTTATCTTCAGTAATTTCACGACTGATATTCCGTTGTCCAGGAGCACTGTTTCTTACTTCATCTTACTGTTGGTGGACCGATGAATCTTCTAGTCAAGAATTTCAAAATTCATTAATTTTCCTTTCTTTGTTTTTTTTTAATGTGGATTTTTTCCCGAAACCGTGAGCTCTTTTGGTTTTTCTGTTTTGTTTTATGAAACTAGCCTTTCTTTCAATCAGATGTTTATCTGACCAAGCATAAGCGATTACCAATCAGAACATGTTAGAACAAATCAACATTAATATTGAGGTAATAAACAGACTCAAAATAATATAAAATTTAAAAAACCTCAAAATATTACTTCCTAAAATAAAACATTAAACACATAAGCGATTACTGTTGATTTTTGACACTGCTAAGCTGTTTCCTTCACCCTGGTTTTTTCCTATGTAAATATTGTCACAATCTCTGCATTTAATCTGGTAAATTCTGATTTATATTTAAATTAATATTGGGAAGTAAACATTATGAGGTTATATCATTAATAGTGAGTGGAGAACATATTTTAATCGACTCACCTCATACATTTTCAAACTTCTTTCATACCGACGGTTTCAGAAAATATCATGTCCTTCATCAGTCATGGCATCCACTGATGAAATTCCGTGATCAACAATCACGTCGGTATCAAAGAAGTTTGAAAATGTATGAGGTTAGTCGATTAAAATATGTTCTCCACTCACTATTAAATTCTGATTTGTTATCTTTTTCCATTTTATCAGTCTTGTTGGTTTTAATTATCCTCTTGAGGCTATGTTCAGTCTTATGTTAAACTTTTTAAAAATTGTTTTTAACTTATGGTGCTTCAATTGATGGCAAGTGAATTTTATGTTTTTATCATCTCTTTATTTAATAAGTGTACTTTTTTTCATATTTAAAGAGAAAAATTATACGCTCAGACCGGGACTTGAACCCGGGACCCTTGGTTTTCTAGTCCAAGTGCTCTACCATTTGAGCTACCTGAGCAAGTACCGATCTAAACGCAAATCCTTCTCTATATACGTTGTAATTCCCGCCCCAAATGCTTTGAAGCCTTTGCTTCTATCTTTGCAAATGGCGGCTCCTATATTAAGAAGACATATTTGGGAATTATACATTACATTATAAATGCCAGTACCAAGGGTCCCGGGTTCAAGTCCCGGTCTGAGCGTATAATTTTTCTCTTTAAATATGATTTATCCATCATTGAGATGTATGAAATTAATAATAAAAACATCGAAGTGTACTTTTATTAATTATTTTTTTATATATTTTAAACTTATTTGATAGTTTTGAAGAAAGCGTGGTGCACAGGAAATAAATAAGTTCCCTCAAATCACGGTTAATATTATTCACCCACCACATTCTAGACCTTCCTACTGGCTGCTTTCTGTCAGCATTTCCTTCATCAAGTTTCCTGCTCTCCTTTCATGACACATATCCAACCCCATGAGACTTAACTGTTACATTACGGGAAATAAAGATCTTATTGCTCACTGTTAAGTATTCTGTCAGATATTACTTACGTATTCACTGGCACTATTGAACCCGTAGGTTCATGGCTGTGCAGACATAAGTTCTCCATACATTCCTATCCTGAGCTAATGCTTTCCAATCATTCCTCATATAATCTACTTCCTCATCATCTTCTTCTTCAAGGCATGGGCCTGTTGGCCTGTTCTGCTCCCTGGCGCACTACATGCCGCAGGTGCAGGTCGTCCTTCCAACTTCCTCAAATCATGTTATTCTCCCACCTCATTCTTGGTCTACCAACTGGGTATTTTCCTTCTGGTTTTCCTATGAGAAGCTTCCATGCACACCTTTTATTCCCCATTCGTGCCACATTTCCTGTCCATCGCAGTCTACAAGACTTAACTGTTCTTATTATATCTGGCTTCCTATAAAGACCATGTAGTTCACTGTTATGCAGTCTTCTCCATTCACCTGTCTGCTCATCTCTCTTTGGTCCAAAAATTTTCCTAAGAACTTTATTCTCAAATACTCATAATCTCTGATATTAGTGTACAAAATTTAAAACATTTATTTTCTTATCTTTCTATTGATGTTTTATAGAATGCTTGATCGTGATGTGGGAGCATATGAGGCTGTTGCATCTAACGAGCATGGTGAAGCCCGTCAAAGAGTAAGATTAGAGATTGCAGAATATCCAGAATTCATTAAGCGACCAGATGAAACTGTCATCATGACAAGGAAGTCTGGACGTATTGATGCTAAAGTGATTGGAGTGCCGTATCCTGAAATCAAGTGGTACAAGGACTGGCAACCACTTGCTTCTTCCAGCAGAATTAAGGTTTTTTAATTATCTATGTATCACATTAATATATCCTTAAAGTTTCAAAACACTACAAACCTTACAAAAACAATCACAATAATGTCACTACAGGGACCTGTATAAGTAGTGTAGACTGCTAAAACTTGAAACGTATAGTAGAAGTATTGGAAAGTTCCTATAATGCAATAAAATTTGTTCTAGCAGAATCGCATGGGACCAATTTTTTTCCCACATTAGATGACATTCCGCATTAAAAAAAACAAAAATGATTAACTAATCTTAGATTATAGAGCACCGTATATGTATTTTTATGTACATTGGATTAATATTGAAGTTCCACTGCCATTGGAAAGTAAAGTATAGTATGTACAAGCGACTTCGACGGTAATACGCGAAAAAAAATAGTCCCATTTTGTCAGTGTTAAAAATGTCTGTTAGGTGCGTATCCTCAAATTAAAGTTTACAGTTTCAGTTTCCACTTACTAACTATACTTTTGTCCACATCCTTTGATTCCCTGCAAAGTTCATTCCACACTACATTGTGTCGTCTTCTAAAACTGTCCTGTAACCTACCTGAAGATGCCTTGAAATCGTTATTTCCTAGGGATATAGCAACAGCTAAAGCTTGACTTTGGAGCATTGGTCCGGATATTTTGAGATTTTTTTTTATCATTGAGTTTTAAAACACTCGCACACCTCGTTGATTAAACTTGGACTTTTCCACATTTAAATTTAGTCATTTCGCGTACTGAGAGTTACTTTTTCTTTATCTTCAATCACTTTCATTTTTTCGTTTAATGACAATGATACATAAAATTTTGCCATCTTTATTCCGTAAATTCAGAACACTATCTGTGAAAGATATGTACACAATCGGTCTCAGATCTTAAAATAATTTAAGATTTTACAGTGCACTGGTTATTTGTAAGACAGATGCCACATGCCAAATATTTGTTAAACAAACTTGTATTTTGCAAAATGGATGTGCAGTGAGGCCGAAAGAAAATTCCAGATGCAGGTAGAAACTCTACTTCACCCGGTGGCAGGAAACATCACTTAAGTTAATTCGCCTAACGGGAATTCAATGAAGTGGAAACTAATTTATTTCTTTCTCTATCTTTCCGCCTTATAAACATTTTCTTTCATGAATTGTGTAGAAATGTCTGTCCGTTTCCGTGTTGGACAGATTCCATTTTATATAAAATAAATACACGTAAAATTACTATTATTTTGCCGGGACCAATAAATTTGTTTGCATTGGACAGATTTTCGTATTATTCATGTTCTGGATTAAACAAGTTTTACTGTATATAATTATATAATTTGTGCCTCTTTTTTGAAGATCACTACTTGTGAAAATACAGGCACAACGCCATGGATCTACACAGATGAACCACACAATTAAATAAACTTACATAGTCAAACAGAATCCAGGCTACAATAATAATGAAGCTAATTCTAGACATAAAGATAATAAACTTTAGTGGCAATCTGATCAGGTGGAGAAATTATTTAAATAAACACAGAATATATTCATAACAAATTACGTAACGTAATACTGGAAACTAGACTGTAGATTAGCTAATATTACAGATTACACAAAACATTGAATGGCATTAATAAATTAATGAGTCATTTTAACATCTTACCTCATATTTCATGTTTTTTCAAACACGGTAACTATAGTTTTCAAATGATCTTGTCATTCATTTTCAACCGCCATTATGACTACCGGATATTCGTTGGAATCTCCCTCTATAACGTTGCCATCTGGTGTTGATTTGACGAACTTCGAGATATCGTTGCCATCTGGTGTTGATTCGATGAACTTCGAGATGAGGTCACGTTCATCCGGAATGTCGAAATTCATAGATTTAAATTTGTTCTTCTGTATAAATATTTTCTCTTGAATGACAAGATCATTTGAAAACTATAGTTACCGTGTTTGAAAAAACATGAAATATGAGGTAAGATGTTAAAATTACTCATTAATTTATTAATTAAGAACCTCATAATGTGTTTCCCAATTTTAACTTTGATTGAATGGCATTCTTTTAACTAAAAAATCTATTTAATATAATAAATAGAATAAAATTAGAATAAGATATAAACAAATTTTACAATAAGTTTGCCATAATAACAATATTAATGAAGATGTATGAAACAAATACATAGAAACAAAATGAAATAATATAAATAAGAATACACACCCATACACACATCTAGATGTTCATTCATTGCAAAATAAATGTGTCTTCTAATCACCGCAAACATGGATGATGAAAAGAGCCAACTAGGCTCTTTCACCCAAACAAAACTAAACTCAACTTATAGAGAAAAATTATACGGTCAGATTGGGGCTCGAACCCAGGACCTTTCACACTCTAGGCAAATGCTCTACCGAGTGAGCTATCTGAGCGAGCTCCAATGTAAACACAAATTTTTCTCTTATATACAGTGTTAATTCCCACACAGCAAATGCTTCTATCTTGCAAATGGTGGCTTCTTTATTAAAAAGACATTTAATTGGGAATTTTACATTACATTATAAATCCAGTGCGGCTTCTTTCAATGTTTTTATTATTCAATTCAGACATCTCAATGATGGATAAATCATATTTGAAAAGAAAAATTATTTGCAAGATAAAAGCAAAGGTTTCATAGTATTTGGTGCATGAGAATTAACAGCGTATATAAGAGAAAAATTTGCATTTAGATTGGAGCTCGCTCAGATAGCTCACTCAGTAAAACATTTGCCTAGAGTGCAAAAGGTCCTGGGTTCGAGCCCCAGTCTAAGCTATGCGTAATCTATAGTTACAACTCAGCTCTGACAATAGCATCATCGGGATTAAAAAATTGAGAGCAGCAGTAAATGAAAAATACATGTGGAGCTTAAATCGTGTTTTTCAATTAAGTTACTGATATGTAGGGCAAGGCATTTAAAAAAAAAAAGTAAAGTGATCCCACAACAGGCCCGGAGATCCTTGGGGTAGTAGGGGGTTAAGGCTCCCACTTTTTCTAGACAATCGGCATTTTATGTCAGCCGGGTTGTCAGCCCTGCGTGACGGCCGCCTTTACCCCCAGAACAAGCGCCCGGTACTCATTTCCGTTAGAGGCTGAGTCGACCCCAGGGCCATAGTGCCGCCAGAGAGTTTGGGTCAGTTTAAAAATCCTGACCACAACGGGACTTGAACCCTCGACCCTCCAGCTTGTATCTCAGTGCCTTAACCACTACGCTACGGCGTGCCCCCAGGGCAAGGCATTTAATGACCTATAAATTGGTAAAAAATGCAAAAAATGACCAAGAATTACCAATAAAAATACTATTTATTAGATTAAGTACTCACTTGATTACTGAATTACATAGAATTTACCTTAACATCAAAATATTAAAAGAAAAGTATTTAAAAAATATATATTACAGTACCTTTTATTGCAGAAAACCCATTTCAATTACACAGTGCACTTTCACAGCAATTTTGAATTGCAGTTAACAATCAGAATAAGGGTAGAAGCTAACATAAGCTGTAAGCAATTGAATAAAATTCCTAGAAGTGGGCAAGATCATTAAGCACATACCTTAAAAAATAAGGGTAGTAGTTAGCAAAACAACTACTTAATTCCAAGAAATTGTATTGACAAGGAAAAATACTGAATTATAATAAAAATCTTAAATCAAATACAAATAATGTCACAGCCTTCTGGAAAAGTGTAAAAAATGCTGAAAATGACCTAAAAATTGTCAAAAAATGACCTATCCCTAAAAAAGTTAAGAAAATGCAAAAAAAAAATGCCCTAACAAATTGCTTTTATTTAATCCGTTTTTTAATGCTGTACATTTTCATATATGCAAGCAATGTTTCAACCTTCATAAGAAAAAGATGCAAAATCATTAATTGCCTTGCCCTACTAATATGTTTTGATATTTTATAGATCCAGTTCATTGAACCTGACACTTGTGTTCTGGTAATTAACGATGCCATCACTAAAGACGAGGGTTTGTACAGCATCAGTGCACGCAACATCGCTGGATCAGTTTCCAGTAGTGTGATGGTTCACATTGAAGAGAGTGAATCAGAATATGGATATCTCACTTACAGCAAAGGCCGTAATATCAGAGCAAAAGACAAATCATTTGAAGAATATTACGATATTGGTGATGAACTGGGCAGAGGTACCCAGGGTGTTACGTATCATGCTGTCGAGAGACTTACTGGTAAGTCCAACTCTGTTACAGTAAGAAAAATATATTTTATAACTGAAACCACCTGCACAATTAGACAAAGGTAAACAATAATAAAATATTTATTTATTAAATTTGGGAATTTTTAACATTATGAGGTTCAAATTCATAAGAATTAAATTAATCGTGATTATTTCATACCTCATACTTATATATTTCTTTAAATACAGTACTGCAGTATCGGCAATTTCTTATCACCATCATCAGCTGTTTTCACGATTGTCAATTTTTACTTTTGTTGATAATTATTCAAAAAATTTACTTACCATCCTGAAGTTCATAATAAGTTTAATAAAATTTTCAGAAAATTTAATATAACATTGGCTCCAATTAACAAATTCAGCCTGGGTAATCTTCTGTTAATATAAAATTATAGAATATTCACCTGAAAGGTCCGTCTCCTCAACTTAATTATCATTTAACTGTAGCGCTACAGTTAAATGATAATTAAGTTGAGGAGACGGACCTTTCAGGTGAATATTCTATAATTTTATATTAATTTTGAATAAACCTCAACGGAACACATCATGAATCTTATAAAAGTTAATCTTCTGTTAACTAATAATAAATTTAACACCCCAGACAACAAAAAATCTGGAATTTATCAAATTGATTGCAAAGATTGCAACAGGATATATATAGGAAAAACAAAAAGGAATTTGGAAGCTCGTAAAAAAGAACATTTCAGAAATATAAAGAATGGAGAAATTGAAAAATCAGCTATAGCAGCACATAGTTTATTAGAGCATCATAGGATTGAAAAAGAAGCAAAACTTTTGAAACATCTATCAAAACCTTTAGATTTAACAGTTTGGGAAAAAATATATATTCAAAAAAACCATACTAGAACTATGAACTTCGAAATTCCAGATGAACCAAGCTTGATTACAAAGTTCTTCAAAAATACAACAGATGGTGGTTTAGAAAATGATTCATTAAAATGAACACCAGATGGCAGTTTAGAAAATAATTCTTTAAAAGAACATCAGATGGCAATTTAGATAATTATCAACAAAAGTAAAAATTGACAATCGTGAAAACAGCTGATGATGGTGATAAGAAATTGCCGATACTGCAGTGCTGTATTTAAAGAAATATAGAAGTATGAGGTATGAAATAATCACGATTAATTTAATTCTTATTAATAATAAAATATAATAATATTAATTTTTTATCCTTTTCTTAGAGTGGCTCATACTTTATACGTATTTTTGGAAATACTTTACAACATGTGACATGAAAAATTATTCAAGTTCCAATCATACACCATGCGCATGCGCCAACAAACGCGATGTGATTTACACTATGGAATTATGGAATGCAGCTAACATATACATGATATTTAACGAACCTAAAAGTTAACCAAATACAATTTAAGTATTATTATGATATTGTGAAAAGAAAAATTAATGTGTGAAGCAGGAATCAAACCGTGGACCTCTAGTTCTGCGTGCTAGTGTGCAGCCCACTAAACCATTCTAGACCTGGCACAAACATTAACAATTCTTTCCACATATACAAATCTATAATTCTCGTTTTGTCCACTGCCAGGTAGATGTCACTACCATCGCCAATGAAGTAGTAGTAGAAGCCTTCTACTTCTAAATGAAGTGACCTGGAAGCGGACAAAACGAGAATTATAGATTTGTATATGTGGAAAGAATTGTTAATGTTTGTGTCAGGTCTAGAATGGTTTAGTGGGCTGCACACTAGCATGCAGAACTAGAGGTCCACGGTTTGATTCCTGCTTCACACATTAATTTTTCTTTTCACAATATCATAATAATATTATATGATCCATTATTGAAACTGTGTTAAAATAACTGTATTGGAAAATGTTAAATAATTTAACCACTCTAACCGTTGAAAAACCAACCTAAAAGCTAGCTTAATGCAATTTAATCATTCTAACCTGTGAAAGAATCTTTTTCATTCATTTAATATCGACATTGACATTAGAATAAGAATCAAATGAATCTTATTAAGAAAACTTCATAATGTAAAAATTCCCAACTTTATTATATGAATTGAAATTAGAATTTCTATTGTCAACAGAAGACAATGTATGGTGTTTTTTAAACTGTACTTAAAATGTATTGATAATTATCTTTTTAGGTCGCAACTATGCAGCCAAAAATCATGCATGGCAAGGATGAACTACGTACGTTTATGAAGAATGAACTTGAAATTTTGAATGTGCTGAATCATCCAAAAATAATTCGTCTGCAAGATGCCTTTGAGTCAGACCGCAGCCTCACACTTGTTACTGAGCTGTATCCTTGAGGCTACACTAGTATAGTCACCATGACTCTAACATGATAATTCATTATGTTTTTATTATAAATGTAACATCTCTCATTGAAGGTCAAATTATTTTTAAGAGAAAAATATTCGCCTTAAAATTAAATTGTATAAGAGAAAATTTTGTGCTTAGATTGGATAGTTCAGTGGCAGAACATGAGTGTTTAAAGCTAAAGATCCTGGGTTCAAACTTCAATCTAGACATATATTTTTCTCTTAGGTAGAATTTTTTATCTCTCACCTCATATTGTTCTTCTTATTTAACAATAAACTAGTTTTGGAACATAGTTTCTGTTTCATTCTCAGTATTGTCATGACCGTTGTTCTGTCGTCTTGAAGAGCCGTCCTTTGCTCCTTCCATTGGTAAACTGAGAAAACCTCAAAACCAGGTCATTGTCCCCGGGAATTTCAAAGTTCATCAATTTCTTCTTTTCGCTCTTTTGAATGTTGATTTTTTCTGAAACAGTAAGTTGTTTTTGTTTTTCTATTTGTTTTATTAATTTAGCTTCTTTCTCAATAAGATGTTTTTTAGACCATGCATGGGCAGCCACTGCAGATTTTTCTACTTATAAAATAAAATTATAAATATAAATTATTAAAACAAATAAAAAACCCAAAGAACTCACTGTTTGGGAAAAGATCTACATTCAAAAGAGCAAAAAGAAGAAATTGATGAACTTTGAAATTTCCGGGGAGAAAGACCTGGTTTCGAGGTTTTTTCAGTCAGCCAATGGAAGGAGCAAAGGACGGCTCTTCAAGAAGACAGAACAACGATCGTGACAATACTGAGGGTGGAACAGAAACTATGTTCCGAAACTAGTTTATAGTCAAATAAGAAGAACAATATGATATGAGTGATAAAAATTCTACCTAAATGAATATACCTCATATTGTGAATTCCTAAAATAAGTCATATATTTTTCTCTTCAAATATGATTCATCATTTTGATGTTACATATTGAATTAACATTTTCCAGAATTGGACATAGTTTTATTTTAGAAAGAAAAATTACATTCAAACCAGGAGTCGAACCCCAGATCTCTGACTCTGTATGTCGGTGTGATAACTGTTAGGTACACCATTTGAACTTCCGATAGGAACTTCAAATTTCTTTCCACTTATACAATTAATTCTCCTTTCATCTGAAGGCCGATAGCCATCGTTATTAACAATGCCATCTCAACCTGAGAGTAGGAAAAGAATTGTACAATAGAAACCCACTTATCTGAGGTAATTAGTTCTGAGACAGCAATAAGACAGAATGTGAAAGAAAATCACAGTTTAAGTTTATAATTGACGATATGTTGTCTTAATTGAAATGCATACAGTATTTAAATAATTAAACTTATTATAAAAATGGAAATACAATAGTGGTTGGTTGGTATCTAATGTTGAGCACTTGATAATGAAATCATTCGCTCTCTTGCACTCCAATATTTAGCAGAAAGGCTGGTCTCTTGTACAAAAGCTGGACAACGGAGCAGATGGTTTCTTTCCATATCTTCATTTAAATTGCAAAAAGGGCATTTAGGTGAATCTGTTATGCCAATTCTGTGTAGGTGTTTATTCAAGCAGTCATGTCCCGTTAGCAGTCTGAATGTTGCTACTGCAGATTTTCTTTGTAATGTAGTAATGTCATAAGATTGTAGATTTTCCCATTCCTTTCCAGATGTTTTGGTGGTGTATTCTTCTCTAAGTTTATTGATGGAAATACAATAGTATACAGTGTCTTTTTTACAATCAGGTTATGCTCTCTTTCTAAAAGAGTCCTCTATTGTTTATTGTTTGCTTGAGCAAGTGTCTCATCCAAAGCAATTTGTGTAGTGTGGTCTATGTTTGCCAGGGCTGTTTGATTGCATGCACAGCTTCTGTGTGTGGAATGTGTTGCATGCCTTCATCTTTCAAAGATACATCTTCAACAGTGTCATTGTCTGTTAGTTCCTGCTCATCTCCATGACATCTTCTGGTTCACAGCTAATAACAGGAAGACTGTTTGTTAGAGCCACAAGTTCTTTAACAACATTGTTAGGGACATACTTTGCAGTAGTAGGAGTTTTTCTGAATTGCAAACAGTTTCTGCCATTATTTCAAATTTCAAAAGAACAAATGTGGCTCCATGAATTTTGAAGTTCCTGGCGAGTAAGATTTGATCTTGAAGTTCATCCAACCCACAACAGGTGGCATTTGGAATTTTGGTGTTGACGGCACAATTTCAACAGCTGGAGTTTAGCTGACAATAGAAGGGATGCCTTCTGAAACCGGTCTGGTGAAAATCACATGTTTTATGATATGAGATGTATAAATCTCTGATCCATTTATATAAATTTCTGATTTGTATATATTTTTTTTTTGCAAATGCTCCAGGTTGTCTTTCGACATTCCTGGCGTTCTCTCCTAGTATGGCATACTTGTAACTCACTTCTGAGGTTGGAGCACCTGGAAGGCGGGGTTACGTTGTCCCGATGATATGACGGGTGATGATGATAGTGGTGCGCCAGGAGAGTCCCTAATCCTAAGCTTAATATAAGATGAATATGAATGATGATGATTGCGATGGCCATATGATTTCGGGGACTGTTTGGGCCTTAAAGTTTTCTTGACATTTGTCTTACATGTGAAGAAAAACCCCGATAAAAACCTCCCCCAGAAAAACTGTTCCGACCGGGGATTGAACCCGGGCCCGCTGCATGACAAGGCAACACGCTACCTTGAGACCACAGTGGTGGACAATTTGTATATATAAATTGATAATTTACCTCATTGTATTACCTCCCATATAATTTTATTAAAACAGTAGAGAAGTTTGGTTAGTTTGCACATATAGACAATTATTCTTACAGAAATGAAATTTCTTTATTTTTTCCTTTACATTGGACATTGTCATTGAATTGTGAGTTGTGTATATGTAATTAATTTCATCATAAATAATTACATTTCTTTTTTAACTTTTATACGAATTAATCACTATGAGGTTTAATTTATGGTGAAATCAAATGTTTCTTACCACCTCCTCATATAAATCTTCTAAGTAGATCACGATTTCGAGACCATAACTGTCTCATCTTCAGCACTTTTTTGGTGGCTGATGTTATGTCGATCGGAAGAAACTCTTCTTCTTCCCTCTGTTGGTGGACTGATGAACCTCTGGATCAGGTAAAAATTTGCAGGAATTTCGAAGTTCATAAGTTTTCCTTTGTTTTTCTGAATGAACTTTGAAATTCCCGCAAATTTTGATCTGATCCAGAGGTTCATCGGTCCACCAACAGAGGGAAGAAGAAGACTTTCTTCCGATCGACATAACATCAGTTGCCAAAAAAGTACTGAAGATGAGACCGTTGTGGTCTCGAAATTGCAATCTACTTAGAAGATTTATATGAGGAGAGGTAAGAAACATTTAATTTTACCATAAATTAAATTTCTATTGATTTATCCTCACCAGACATCGGAGATTTAAATGCTTAATGCAAACTTGTACCTGCAGCATAAAAACAGTTTGTTTGTAGACAAAGATTGCTATTCACATTGTTATCTACTCAGTCCTGTCTACAACCCCTAGAAGTTTGAATGGAAATTTCTGAATATCCTGTATATTACAGTAACCTCATTTACATTTAATTTTTATTATATTTACCCACTATCACTTATATAAGACTATGAACCTTAACTAAGTTGTTCAGTGCGGGTGGCGGTGAGTTGTTGGACAACATGACAAAACAAACATTTGTCACAGAAACTGAAATTGCTGGTTATATTCGTCAGTTACTGTGGGGTCTTGAACACATGCATATCCAGAACATTGCACATCTGGGCTTGACAGTAAGTAATATTTGTAATAACAAAAATGTAATAAACAAGTTTGCTCTGTATTGTCTAAGATTTGTTTTATTTTTTCTATTGGCTTTGGAAAACACACATGCACATGGTATAGCCAGGAATTGCACAGACTCTTGGGATGCTGTTACATTCATAGAAACAATAAAAGGAATATTTAATTCACAGATTTTTGTAAAAAATATTGCAATGTAAGAAATACAAATTTTGCTACATTATAATAAAAGTATGGTAAGACTTTTGATACAGTTATTAAGTTTGCATTTTAGACATCTTTGCACTAAACCATGAAATATGTACGTCATTAATTCAACAGTCATGTGTGAGTCTTAAGAAACCACTTACAAGATTATATTTACAGATTGGAGATCTTCTCATTTCTCATCCAGGAGGTGATGATCTGAAAATCTGTGATTTTGGACTAGCAAGAAGATTAGCTTTTGGCAAGCTTGCACCTTTGGCCTATGGTAATTTTATATTTATTTGTCTTTCACATTGGTGAATTCATTGTTCCACTTTGATTATTTTTTAAAATGTTTTTCTTGATTTATATTGCTACTGATCATATAACATTATTATATTTCCAAATGGTGTTTATTCATATTAAATGTAATGTTACAGGCATGCCAGAATTTGTGGCACCAGAGGTTGTAAATGGTGATGGAGTAGGTATGCCTGCAGATATGTGGTCAGTTGGTATTATCACATATTTGCTGCTCTCTGGTCATTCTCCGTTTAGAGGTGAAAATGATCGGGAAACCCTAACTCGAATCAAAGAGGGTAAATATGAACTGAAAGATGAATGGTTCTCCAATATTTCTGCAGAAGCCAAAGACTTCATAAATCTGCTGCTAGTATATCAGTCAGAAGGAAGGTAAGATATATGTGTGTATCTAGAGATCTCAAAATTAGATATTAATAATGTAAATTTATACACTCAGTTTCATCGTTTCAGTCCAATTGAAACCGCACTAAAATATTCTTCAGATCAAATATCAAACAAAAATTATTACTCATATGGACATATTTCATATATTTTTAAGAATTTCTTCTTCTTCTTCCTTCCAAGTATTAGGCCAAGGCCTGTTACGATCCTATAGAAAATTTTCCTTATGGGAAATTTAGGATTAATAAATTCTATCTTCAAGCCACAGTTAGTCCAAAAACATTCAAGACTGAAAGTGTACAAAACACTGGCTCTTCCAACTCTTTTGTATGGTAGCGAAGTATGGACATTGAAACAGAAGGATATACAGAGACTTAGATCTGCTGAAATGAGATACCTTCGGAGGACTGCAGGATACACACTACTAGATCACAAAAAAAAATGAAGACATCTTAGAAGAATTATGCATGAAACCTTTAGAAAACAAAATTTCTGATTATAAGTCAAGATGGATGCAACATGTTCATCGAATGGAAGATCACAGGATACCTAAACAAATGTTAAGATATCAACCTGCAGGAAGAAGAAGACCAGGACATCCACTCAAAAGACTTCTGGATGGTGTTTCTCTTGAGGCCGAAACAGGTCAAAAAATTGCCTAAATTCGTGAATGTACTATGATGGTGATGATGATGATGACATATTTCAACTGCATTTGAAGCTATGTGCAATTCCCATCTATCTACAATCATCATTATATACAATTCCAGAGAAGTAACGAACTTGTCATGCCAAGACTATAGCAAGTTGTTTTATTTTAGAAAGAAAACTAAGTCCAATTCTGGAAAATGTTAATTTAAAAATAGCATAAAAATATAGCAAGTTGTACTTCAATATGTCCCTGCCAGTGATGGCATTGTTAAAATTAAATGGCACACATGCTTGTTAAAAAGGGAGTAACAATTATTTTGAAAATTGCAAAATATACAAGATCTAACTTCTAAAATCCAAGGCATAAAAAAATAATTCAAGTTAAAAACTCAAGAAATAATAAATATAGAAGTAACGGAAAAATTTATGAAAATATCCATTTCAGTCTCACATCCTGACAGTGCCAAGAAAGACTGCTATAGCTGTATTTCATCTCTTTAGTTGCCACCATTATTTATCTAAAGATATACACATACAAATATTAAATAAATCACTTATTTTGAAAATTTTAACTGGAAGGACTTCAGATAAAATTTAAAGTCAATCCCAGACTTGCTTAGAAAAGCATCTGTTGCTGTTTAATATTTAAAGGAAGTGACGCTGTGAGGTTTATTTTAAATAATAAGAGTTAAATATGCACGACTCGCCTCATATTTGTAGTTTTCTTGAAGACCCTGAGTTTCAATACTCTAAGCATCATTGTCAATTGTTTCTAACTGAAAGAAAGTGAAACTGAAAGAATTGACAATGATGCTTAGAGCATCAAAATCCTGAGTCTTCAAGAAAACTACAAATATGAAGTGAGTCATGCATATCTAACTCGTTTTAGACTTATCACAGACTATTTTTGCACAGTGGTGTTTAGGTATAGGCCGAGTTTCTTTAATTTAACTTCACAAATGTTTTCACAAGGTGGCATCCTCAACAACTGCAGCGACAAATGCCCACAGTCATAACTTGTACCTTCCTAGGACCAACTCCAAGAGAATGTCCTTCTCGAATGCCATGGTTACCTACATCCCCCATCCAATGGATAAATCACTGCCAACAGTACCATATGCCTTTTCAATATAAGTACTGAGAAAAGGTTTGGAATTTAATATGGCATCTGATGCACAATCTGCACTATCTTTATGTACAATGCTTCAAATGATATTATTTTGTGAGAATGTTAGTTGTTACTATTTTTTTATCTTATTTTTACAGAATGGATATAAACACGGCATTGAAACATCCTTGGCTGACGAAGGCAGACAAAATTCCTGTGGACCAGTACAAGATCAATACTGAGAATCTCAAGAACTATTACTCTAAATACAGGTCAGTAAAGAAAAATATAGCTTCTTTTTTTAAATAAATTACCTTGTATTGGAATCAACTTCACAGATTTTACACACAATTTCCAAATTCACTTTGTTTTGTTTATTTTTTATTATTTCACTCACCTCATACTTCATAATTCATAGCAGACCCAGGGTTTCTTCACATCATTTGTGACATTCTCAATGCTGTGTCACAAATGATGTGAAGAAACCCTGGGTCTGCTATGAATTATAAAGTATGAGGTGAGTGAAATAATGAAAAATAAACACTATTTAAAAACCTCATAGTGTTATTTCCTATCTACATCACTTTGTTTATTTCACAATATTTCACTGATTTTCACAAATAATTTGTTTCTACTAAAGAACCTTCCTTCACAATTTATTTTATCACTCAGTTCTTGATACTTGTTTATGGTTTCACTTAGAACATCTTCTTGTATTCTCTCTTCAGGCACTTCACTGGTCCACTATTTAGACACAACCCTCAAACTTTCTTATATATGTGAGGGTAGAAACATCATGGAATCTCAGTCTAGACTCTTCTCGAGTAGAAGACCAGAATGGAGGTGGAGACGCATATGGAAATTTCTCCAAAGGTTCACTGATTTGTGAATTGTTAGCCCATGATTCTCCCTATACCTATAAGACAAGACCCGATTCTTGTCACCACTTGTGCAATTCAAAAGCCAACCCAACAATGTGTCACATTATCGTTGTTGATCTATTCATCTCTGAAGAGGAGTTTTGCCTACATCTCTTTATGTTGATCAAAAATGGAATATTTTAGTAAAGAAGCCAGATATTATTCCAGAATTTCCACGTAAAACTACAGTAGCAACATTTAGACTGCTTACAGAACATGACTATTTAGCCAAACATTTATATAAAATAGGAATCTACACGAATCCAAATTGTCCTCTATGCAATAAAGACGAAGAAATGAATGAAGAACACCTACAAACCTGTGAAGTATTACCTGTTGGATCCACAATAGAGAAATATTGGAGAGCAAGAACGCTAATGGCTTCGGTGCCAAGGCCCAGCATTTGAAAACAACAACAACAACTTTATGTTGATCTACCTTAGAGATGACTTACCTTATTCAATACAGATATTAACTTTTTGTCATCACACTTTACATATGTTGACATTTACAACTAATAATGGAATATTGTGATATAGGATTTGTTTCTCAGCTGTACCATAGAAATTTTTCCAGGTATAAAGTCGGGAATAGTCTTCTCATCCTTGTGTGAACAAATTAATAAGTTATATTAAATTAATGTTGGGAAGTAAACATTATGAGGTATAATCATTAAAATTCATCGGAGAACATTTTGTTTAAACAACTCACCTCATAGGAATCATTCTTCCACGATACCACGGTTTCAAACACAGTCGTGTTCATCCTCAGCCATAACTCTGACTGTCGAAATTCTTCGGCCGTCAACTGTTCTATTGTCGCCATCTTTAGTGCTGCCATCTATCGTTGAATTTATGAACTTCAAAATCAAAGTAATTTTGATAGGAATATCAAAATTCATTGATCTATCTTTATTTTTCTTAATGTATATTTGATCCCAAACTGTAAATTCCAAAGGTTTCTCTACTTGTTTTAAAAGTTTAGCTTCTCTTCCAATTTTATGATGTTCTAATAAACTATGTGCAGTAATTGCAGATTTTTCAATTTCACAATTTTTAATATTTCTGAAATGTTCTTTTGTCCGAGTTCCTAAATTCCTTTTTGTTTTTCCTATATAAACTTTATTGCAATCTTCACAACTTATTTGATAAATTCCAGATTTCTTATTGTCTGGAACATTGACTTTTTTATCATCGTCCTTTCAAGTATTAGGCCCAGTGGCCCGTTACAGTCTCCCGCCATCTCCGAAAAGGTCGACCCACCGATCTTTTGCCTCGAGGAATGTAGTGAAGAATTTGTTTTGGTATTCTGTGACGATCCATGCGCTGAATATGGGCTAGCCAATTGTTTCTATATTCTTGGAGGTATTCAGATATAGGTACGATGTTTAACTCTCTGGGACTTTTTTATTGGTTTATTAATTATAAATAAGTTGAAGAAATTCAAACACAAAAAAGACTTAATGAATATACTACTCTACAAAATTGCAAAGAAAAGAAAAAATACAAGAAAATTACTTACCATCCTGAAATGCATAGAAAATTTCAAAAAATGTTTGACAAATACAACATTTCTTTGACACCAATAAAATGGGACACAATTGGGGAATGAATGATAGGCATGGAAACTCCTTGTAGGAAAACCAGAGGGGAAGCATCCAGTAGGTAGGCTGGAATGAGGTGGGAGAATAACATTAACAATGATTTGAAAGAAGTAGTTTATACAAGAGTTGATTGGAAAACATTAGTTCAGGATAGAAATGTATGAAGAGCTTTTGTCTATATGTCCATAAAACCTATGAGCTCTATAATGCCAGTTAGGTGAGCCGAGAATTAAGTTAATTATGATTTAATTATGATTTAAAGTAGGTGTATTATATAAGGAATGATTTTAAAAAGTATTAAGTTATGTAGGTAGGATCAGTTGTGAACGTAATACAGCATTGAGAATGTCACAAATGAAGTGAAGAAACTCGAGTCTGCTTGGGAGTTAAGAAGTATGAGGTGAGTTAAGAAACAACTAAACAAGATTAAAAAATAGCTCAGGATAGGAATATGTGCAAAGCTTTATTCAATACATCCATGAACCATCAGGTTCAATGATACCTAATTTTAACATAGACATAATATTATTTGGCCTATTGGCAATATTGTTGATATATTACATTTTAGTTGACGTGTGTTTCAGGGACTGGTATCATAATGCTTCATGTCGTACTTGGTACCGAAGAAAGCCTCTAAGTGGAGCCTTTACGCATCCTTCCAAGATGGTTTATCCACCAGGCTACATATACACACCTGAACCAACTCCAGAACCAAGAGATAAAGAACCAAAGGAGCCCAGGACATGGGAAGCCCAAGTGCCATCCAGGGAACCTCTTGACTATGAGATTGGTCCTGTCAAGTCTGAAAGTCAGTAAGTACCAATAACATGTTAAGGCACCATGTCACTGTATTTTGATAAGTAATATTCTATTTTTGGATTACGGATATTTCTTCTGGGCTGAAGGAATACAGAAGAGGGATTGTCATGATGAAAAGGACATAAGCTAATCCTAAATAAAATACCAGTTCATTTATAACATATTATGTGATTCGTAAATTAATGACTCATTTTTAACATCTTACCTCATATTTTATGTTTCTTCAAACATGGGAACTAGTTTTCAAGAGAAGGATCTCTTTCATATTCAACCAAAATTATGACTACCGGATTTTCGTTCAACTCCAGTAGTCAATTAAGAACCTCATAATGTTATTTCCCATATTTAACCATGAATATTATCTGATTATCCAGTATTGCCCAAAAATCTACTTACCCGAACATTTTTAATTCATTGCTATTTGCCAAATTTGATTTAAATGAAACAAAAATTATCTATTTAACTTTCACAGGGAAAGAACACTATGAGGTTTAATTTAATAACATTAATTTAATTATAAAAAATTATGTGTTGACACATTCAGTACCAGGCACTGAGCAGGGCATTTAAACCCACAGGTCAGCCATTTAAATACCCCAGCTACCCTTTTCGTGGCACTTCAGAAAATGGACCATTATTCACAAACTATTAGTCCTAGAAAATTCAAATTTTGTACATACCTAAAGGAGATGTCCCAGTAGGATTTGATGGTGAAATAACTTGGGTGATTGACATCACATGGTATCGGTGTATCAATTTCAGGAAGTGGAAGTTCATCTTCACTTTCACTTTGTGAATCTTCTAATTCAGGAATCAGTTCATCACCTGAATCATCATTATACAAAATATTCACTAATTCTTCTTCAGTGAGATATTTTTCTTTCGCCATGGTTTCACTCACGCACAAACAACAGCGCGATAACGAGAAACATATACGACGTGATTGGAGCCCGGAGGCAAGTTTGGGTGAACGAATTCCATGTGTTGTTTGTTTTAAAAATAAAAGGGGACTCACCAAGGTTAAACATGTCAAACGGGAATAGAAAATGTACATTTACATGCCATCTATGATCTCCAAGACATACTAAGCCAACACAATATTTAGGCGCCGAATATAAATGTGGTTTGTTTGCACCTGCTCTAAAATGAATTAACTGACCGATGGCTGCATACACAATAGTCTCTTTAAATGCCTTAACTGGTTTACGGTACTGAATGTGACACAATGGACTATGGCATTATGAGCAATGCCCCACTGCCTCTTATGGTAGAGAATCTGATTGGTCAGGAATCTTGGCATCAGTGAGCTGAAAGACATAAATAGATATTGTGAATTATCCATAAAAGATAGACATATGCTATTGCAGACTTTTCTGTAGAATTTTTTTAGTTATTCAATTCTGTGTATATTAATTTGATGTATTTTTTATGGTTTAGGCAGCGTATGCCATTTAAGCATCCAAAAAGCAACATTTTTAGTGCACCAATGCCTTTTTTTTTACATTAAATGTCCCAGAAAAATACTCTGAATGATGGTAAAAACCCCATTGAAATTGGTCGAGTAGTTTTAGGACAGACAAACAGATTCACTCTCATTTTTATATATAAAGATGTGTAAGATACCCTCAGGGGTCCTCATCTAGGAGATATGTGGATGGCGACCACAAGGTGCCCAAGCTGAGCAAAACATTTGTTCCACTTACTTATACCAGACTCTTTTAACTTTACTATCTAACCTCTCTTGGTTAACTCTTGTTTTTTTCGACCCTGATGCTATTAGGGCATCCGAGGGCTAGGGAATCTTTCCTTTCTTCCATTTCTTCTTTCCTTTATTTTCTTTTCTTCTCTAGAAAAGCCTGACCAGAGGCTATAAGATGACAGCCCCATCACTGCTCTTGCCTTCCTTTGGCCAGGAACCAATCGAAGGGACTATTATTATGCTTTCAAGTCTTATACGAGAATTCCCAGAAGCATCAAACTTATGATCTCTGGGCTGTCCTATGAAATGCTGGAGGGAAAATTTTCTATAGGATCGTAACAGGCATTGGCCTAATACTTGGAAGGAAGAAGAAGAAGAAGAAGATGTGTAAGATTTTTAAAATAATTATCTCTAATTGAATGTTGAACTACCTTTCAGAACTGCCTTTTATATGAATGGGTCTATTTCAATTCTTAAATCAGTTTTTATTTTAAAATTTCATGACTAAATTAAGTTGAGACATAAGATTCTGTGATAGTATGTCCCAGACCTCTAGGATTAAAGTGATAGAAGAATCTGATAAGGAATTCTTTGGGTAGAGTCTTGTAAATTCCAGTTAATTTATTATCAATATTAAATTACAATGTTAACATTTTTCATTGCAGTTACCAATATGGTCCAGATACATATTTGCTGCAACTGCGAGATGTTGACTTTCCAGTTAGATTACGTGAATATATGAAGGTGGCAGTTAGGCACGGTCCTGTGTTTGGAGTAGATCGTGGAAATGTTAATTGGAGAGTAAGTATTGTGATTGTGCTTATACACAGGGTGTTCAGGGATACTTGACTGCTTTCAAATATCATAAAGTTTGAATCTATTATGATGGCAATGTTTGTATTGATAATAATAATAATAATAATAGTTTTTATTCAGGCTCAGTAATGACCATATGGTTTTCTCTTCCACTCAACTACAACAATATACTGATGCACAAAAATACAAAATATCATACATTTAACCTAAGATTTTTATACAGAATCCGATTATTCGTGAAAGGCGTCGCTTCACTGATGTAATGGATGAGGAGATTGATGATGAAAGGAAGGAGCGAATTAATCAGTACGGCTCCAGTGAAGTGTATTCCTTGAGAAGACTGAGACGAGAGCTGGGAACAAGATTAGATGGTCATGCGGAAGCTGAGGCACTCATAGAGTACAAGAGGGAAGGACAGGTAAAACTTTGCAATATCTCATAATTTCATTTTAAAATTAATATTGGGAAGTAAACATTATGAGGTTATATCATTAATAGTGAGTGGAGAACATATTTTTAATAACTCACCTCATATAATTTCAAATTTCTTTGATACCGGCGGTTTCAGACAATATCTTGTCCCTCTTCATGACTGAAACCGCCGATATCAAAGAAATTTGAAATTATATGAGGTGAGTCGTTAAAAATATGTTCTCCACTCACTATTAATGTCATAGTTTCACCTTTTTTTATTCATAAATTAATGATGGGAAATAACATTATGAGGTTTTCAAGTTAATAAAATAGAATTACTCTTTTAATTTTTTTTATTTCATATTTGTGGAAAATAACACCATGAGGTTTCTTTTAATTATTATGGCACAGAGCTATGGGACTTGAGCTGGTTTGAGTCTCCATGGAATTTCGGGCAGTATGGAACCGGTGCCCACCCAGCATCATGAGGCATTTGGGTAGCTACAATAAGTAGTGTCTCCAGATTGAGAAGATCAGCTATAACGGCTGGGGGACCCGACATGCTGACCACATGCCACTCCTACATTGGCTAGATGATCGTCTACCTCTGTGATTAACACATGTGGATGTGAGGTCAGCAGCCAGATAGTAGGCCAAGGGCCTTCTAGGCCTGTCGCGCTTGGAGTTTTTTTTAAGTTATTTTGACTTGCCTCATTTTTTTTTATATATTCTGCAGACTATAGTTTCATCATATCTATGCAACATTATTGATGCATTCCAACAGTTTTTTTTTTGTGGTTATCATCCTGTAGGTTGATTTCTACTCCCTCTGTTGGCTGACCAATGAACTTCCAAATCAATTTTTTTTTCTCTTTCCCCGGGAATTTCAAAATTCATAGTTTTCTCCTTACTCTTGTGGATGTAAATTTTCTCCCAAATTGTGAGTTCCTTAGATTTATCTAACTGTTTCAGTAATTTGGCCTTTGTTTCAATTCTGTGTTTTCTGACCATTACATGAGCAGCTATTGCAGACTTTCCTATTTCTTCATTTTTAACATTTCTAAGGTGTCTGCAGAATATAAAAAAAGTATGAGGTGAGTCAAAATAAGTCTGAAAATATATAAAACTATTATTCTACCAGTTATATTGTGTGGATACAAACATGGACTCTTACTTTAAGGGAGGAAAAGAGATTATGAGTATTTGAGAATAAAGTTCTTAGGAAAAATTTTGGACCAAAGTTAGATGAAAAGACAGGCGAATGGAGAAGACTACTAAACTGTGAACTACATGGTCTTTATAGGAAGCCAAATATAATAAGGACAGTTAAGTATCACAGACTGTGATGGACAGGACATGTGGCACGAATGGGGAATGAAAGATGTGTATGGAATTCATCGGAGAACATATTGTTTAAACAACTCACCTCATAGGATTCATGCTTCCATGATATTGCGATTTCAAACACAGTCATGTTCATCTTCAGCCATAACTCCGACTGACAAAATTCTTCGGCCATCAACTATTCTATTGTCGCCATCTTCAGTCCTGCCATCTATGGTTGAATTTATGAACTTCGAAATCAATGTAATTTCGTTAGGGATATCAAAATTCATTGATCTATTTTTGTTTTTCTGAATGTATATTTTTTCCCAAACTGTCAAATATAATGTGTATGGAAGCTTCTTGTAGAAAAACCAGAGGGAAAACACCCAGTTGGTAGAGCAAGAATGAGGTGGGAGAATAACATTAACTTTGATTTGAGGGAAGTAGATTATACAGGGAATGATTGGAAAACATTAGCTCAGGTTAGAGATGCATGGAGAGTTTATGTCCGTGCGGCCATGAACCTATGGGGTCGATAGTGCCAGTGAGTAAGTAAGTATTATACTGTAACCTGAATAAAATTAAAAGTCAGTTTTATCAAAATTACATGACATACTACTGCATGTAAAGTAAGTTAAAAACTGCATTCAAATAAAAAATACACAAAAGTACAGAATGGGTACAGTACAGTAGTTATAATCAACCTTCCACTAAATGTATAACATTGTAATGTACTGGTACTTGGATAAAGTGAATAATTTTTAATAATTAAATGAATCGTGATTTCTTCTTACCTCATACTTCTATGTTTTTTAAACACAGCACTGCAGTATCAGTGACACATTGTCGTCATCATCAGCTGTTTTCACGACTGATGATGACAACAATGTGTCGCCGATACTGCAGTGCTGTGTTTAAAAAAACATAGAAGTATGAGGTAAGAAGAAATCACGATTCATTTAATTATTATTAATTGAACCTCATAATGTTAAAAATTCCCAAATTTAATATATGAATAATTTTTATTGCAGCCCCCATTTTTCCGAGAGAAACCTCAGCTGCTGCCTATAGTCGATGATCAACCCTGTGAGCTTGTGTGTTATGCTGTGGGAGATCCAAAGCCATCTGTACAGTGGTTCAAGTAAGTGAATAATAATTTAAATTATAAATTAAATTCAGTATGGATATCCATAACTATCTCTATGACTTAAGGAACCCATAGATAGTGCTGAATTTACAAAGGTTTTCCCATGATCCCTATGTTCAGCCGACAGAATCCAATTAACATCTCCAAGATCTATTCAATTATTTTTCCACAAACGTTTCAATAAATGTTTTGTAAGTATTTATTTTGTCATCCATTATCAAGCTATATGACTTAGCCATCTCAAGCTCATAGACTTAATAACACTGGCAATAATAGATCAATTATATGGTTCCTCATTGTGAAGTTTATACATCAAATCTCCATAATATTTTTAAATTAAATATAAAGTACTTTACTGGTATTTTTAATGCATTAAAATAAAATATAATGTAGTTTACTGCTTACATTTGAAGAGAAAAATATACGCTCAGACTGGGTTTCAACCCAGTACCTTTGGCTTTCTGTGCCAATGTTCTATAAACTGAGCTACCTGAGCACTCCAAACTAATAAGAATCAAATAAATCGTGAATTCTTCTTACCTCATACATCTATGTTTTTTTTTAAACACAGCACCGCAGCACCAAGAAAGATGAAAAATTCAAGAAATTTACTTGCCATCCAGAAGTTCATAACAAATTTAAAAAAAAAATGTAATGTAACATTGCCTCCAATTAACAAATTCAGCCTGGGTAATCTTCTGTTAACTAATAATAAAGTTAACACCCCAGACAACAAAAAATCTGGTGTTTATCAAATTGATTGCAATAGGATATATATATATATAGGGAAAACAAAAAGGAACTTGAAAATTCGTAAAAAAGACTTTAGAAACATAAAAGATGAAGAAATTGAAAAATCAGCTATAGCAGCACATAGTTTATTACAGCATCATAGAATTGAAAAAAGAAGCAAAACTTTTGAAACATCTATATAAACCTTTGGAATTAACAGTTTGAGAAAATATATATATTCAAAAAAAAACCATACTAGAACCATGAACTTTGAGATTCCGGACGAACCAAGCTTGATTACAAAGTTCTTTAAAAATACACCAGATGGCAGTTTAGAAAATTACTCCTTCAAAAGTACACCAGATGGGAGTTTGGATAATTACCGGCAAAAGAAAAAATTGACAGTCGTGAAAAAAGTTGAGGATGGTGACGGTTGCTGATACTGCAGTGCTGTGTTTAAAAAAACATAGAAGTATGAGGTAAGAAGAATTCACGATTCATTTGATTCTTATTAATTAAACGTCATAATGTTAAAAATCCCAAATTTATTATATTAAACTCCAAACTAAATGCAAATTTTTCTCTTATACATTGTTATTTCTGAGCGCCAAATGCTACAAACCGTTGCTCGATAACGTAAATGATGGCTTCTTTTTTAATAAGACTTTTATTGGGAATTTAAACGTTACTTTATACAGCCAGTAGGACTTCTTTCAATGTTTTTATTATTAATTTAATACTTGTCATTGAAGGACAAATTATATTTGAAGATCTGTATGGGTTCTTTCCTGTGTATATTGAATTCAATCTTTTGTTGATGTTCATTCCTATTTAAGATCCAAAAATGGGATTTGATTATCTTTCTCTAATTCCACAGTAAATTTACCATACAGATAATTATATTAAATCTTTAGGTTTTAATCATATTTCCATAAACATGCAATATTCGACAGTTTAATATACATATTAACAGATATCCCCTTAAGCGAAGAAATTTTCAAGAAAGAATACAGTCACATTTTAAACATAGCTACATCAAATGGTTTTGGAAAGGAGATAATAAATAAGTTAAAAGGTTCAAACAACAAAAAAGACTTAAAGAATACACCACCCTACAACCTGATTCAAAAGAAAAGAAACAATTTTAGAAAATTATTTACCATCCTGGAACACACAGAAGATTAAAATAAATATTTATCAAATTTTACATTACATTAGCACCGATTAACAAATTTAATCTGAATAATCTACTAGTAACTAATAAGAAAGTTAATGTCCCAGGTAGTAAAAAATCTGGAATTTATTAAATCAGTTGCAATGACTGCAATAAAGTATATATAGTAAAAACTAAATGGAATTTAGAAACTGTACAAAAAAACACTTTGGAAATATTAAAAATGGTGAAATTGAAAAATCGGCAATTGCAGCTCATAGTTTGCTAGAGAATCATAAAATTGGAACAGAAACTAAACATTTGGAGAAACCTTTAGAATTAACAGTTTGGGAAAAGATTTACATTCAGAAGAATAAATATAGAGCCATGGATTTTGATATTCCTGACAAGAATAATTTGATCTGCTAGTTCATAAAATCAACACCAGATGGCAGTTCAGATGATGATGTTAACGGCAAAATTTCGACAGTTGGAGTTTGACTGAAGATGGAAGTAAAACTAAACTTTTGAAACTGGTATCGTGAAGACACACATCTTTATAAAGTGTTCTCCAACTCATTTATTAATATAAATACGTACCTCATAGTGTTTCCTCCCACTGTACATTTTGATTAAACACATACTTTTACTTTAAGGGGGGAGAAAAGACTATAAATTTACAACGTATATAAGAGAAAAAAATTTGCATCCAGATCGCAACTCACCTCAGTAGCTCAGTTGGTAGAGCATTTGGCCCGGCAAGCCAAAGGTCCTGGGTTCGAGTCTCGGTCTAGGCAAAAATTTTTCTCTTCAAATATAAGACTATAAGTATTTGAGAAAAAAAGTTGTTAGGAAAATTTTTAACAAAAGAGAGATGAACAGACAGAGGAAGTGATACTGTGAGATAATAATCATTATATGCACCTCAACCCATAACATGAATTTTCTCACATTAACGACTTAAGCGTCCATTATCCCATTTTCAACTGGATTCTAGAATAAAGATCTCTGAAATATGTCCTGATGAAACAAAATTCATCTTATGAGGTGAAGTGTATATGTTTGATGGAATCTTAGTAAATACTTTGTGTTTGTAACATGTAAACATACTCAACTTTTTTTTTTTTTTTCCAGGAATGATCTGGTTGTTTCAGAGAGCCATAGATTAAACGTTTTGGAAGATGAGGAAGGTCGCTCTATTCTTAGATTTGAACCTGCATCAAACGTTGATGTTGGAATTTATAAAGTAGTTGCACGTAACAAAGTGGGCCAAACTCAAGCAAGAACAAGGTGAATACTACATATTTCATTGCTAATACAATAAATTATCGTTAGGAAGAAAGCATTGTGCTAAATAATTATTCAATGGTTTGTTTTGTCCGTAGATTGGTCCTTGCAAGTGTACCTTCAGCTCCAGATTCCCCTGAAGCTTCAGATATTTCTGATACTGAAGTTCTGTTGCGATGGAAGCAACCTAAGGATGATGGAAATTCTCCAGTTTTATGCTACAGTCTGCAGTACAAGGAAGCTGGTAAATATACTTAAAGCTAATTATATTATTTTCAGTCTGATCATCTTACCTCAATATTAATGTTGATTTGTTCTTGAACATGTTTCAAAACAATTCTGTTTTATTGTCAGCTTGTCCAGTCTGGATCAGACTAAAAATAATATAATTAAAATAACCTCAAAATATCGCTTCCTAATATTAAATATTAATACTTAAAGCTATATCCAGTACAATCAAATGAACAATATTTCAGTAATCAATGGTAAAGAGAAAAATGTTTATATTAAATTAATGTTGGGAAGTAAACATTATGAGGTATAATCTTTAAAATTCATCGGAGAACATATTGTTTAAACAACTCACCTCATAGGATTCATGCTTCCATGATATCGCGATTTCAAACATAGTCATGTGCATCTTCGTTGACGGCCGAAGAATTTCGTCAGTCGGAGTTATGGCTGAAGATGAACATGACTATGTTTGAAATCGCGATATCATGGAAGCATGAATCCTATGAGGTGAGTTGTTTAGAAAAATGTTTGTCTGAACCAGGAATTCAGGGGCCTGAATTAGCTCAGTGTCCCGTGCCGTAGCCGAGCAGTTAAGGTAGGAAGCCTTGGCGCAGAGCTATGGGACTTGCGCTGGTTCGAGTCTCCATGGGGGAAGAAGTTTTCTCATGGTATTTCGGCCCATATGGTACCGGTGCCCACCCAGCATCGTGAGGCAATTGGGTAGCTACAATAAGTAGCGGCTCCAGGTTGAGGAACCAGCTATAACGGCTGGGGGACTCGACATGTCACCCCTACACTGGCTGTTGATCATCTACCTCTCTGATTGACACATGTGGATGTGAAGGGCCAGCAGCCGGCTGGTAAAAGGGTAACCGCTGAAAAGTGGAAAGACCCTCAATCGGAATCGGAATCATCAGAGCATCAGCACAGAAAGCTGAAGGTTTGGGGTTTGATTCCTGGTTCAGGAAAAAATTTTTCTCTTTACCATTGATTACAATAATTTAGTTGTGTACATAAAATTTACTTATTTCATGGCCACTCTATATGTATTTAATTATCCCTGATTTCCAGTTATTCCTAGTGGTGTAGTTGCTGTCTTGTCCGCTTTTAAATCAGAGGTTTGTGGAATGGAATTTTGTTGGATTAAAGAATTTTTCAGCTTAAAAATCATGAGCTTCCTTCAGAAGGAAAGTAAAGCTGTGATCTCATGTTGTAGATTTATGGCACATTAACCTATAGACCTCGGAAGATGAGTTTGTTCTTCTATTCAGAATATAGTGACTACCATGCTTGCTTTTGAATTAAATTTTGTTGGATCAAAGACAGCCTCGGTCACTGGATATTTAATTGCGTACAAGTCTTGAACATGTCTTCATTAGGATGTTAGGTACAGCTGTGGGTCCTGTGCACTAGATGTAAAATAACCTCTGAGGAAGATGTGTTGAGGGGGCATGCCATAGCGTAGTGGTTAAGGCACTGCACTACAAGCCGGAAGATCGAGAGTTTGAGTCCTGGTGGGGTCAGGATTTTTAAACTGACCCAAACCTTCTGGCAACACTATGGCCCTGGGGTCGACTCAGCCTCTAATGGAAATAAGTACCAGATAATTAAGGTAGAATTTTTTATCACTCACCTCATATTGTTCAATATGAACAATATGAGGTGAGTGATAAAAATTTCTACCTTAATGAATATATCTCATAGTGAGAATTCCTAAAATAAGTCAGTACCAGATGCTTGTTCTGGGATAAAGGCGGCCATCACGCAGGGCTGACAACCCGGTTGACATCAACTGCCGATTGTCTAGAAAATGTGGGAGCCATAACCTCCTACTACCCCAAGGATCTCCTGAGGTCTGTAGTGGGAACACTTTACTTTTACTTTACTTTAGGAAGATGTGTTGACTCTTTTACAGCCAAATTTAGATAGCGATGATAATGACTGAGTTGTTAACGAGCTTTATTAAATATGAATACAATTGAAAACTTGAGCAAGTCTCAATAAATTAGCATCTAATACTTTTCTGCAAATATTTTGCATATTAAGTTATGTAGATAGGAAATAACACTATGAGGTTTTTTAATATTGTTTATTTTTTATTATTTCACTCACCTCATACTTCATAATTCATAGCACATCTTTTGTGACATTCTCAATGCTGTGTCACGTTCACAACTGACGTCCAACGGCCTTCTATCCTGCAGACTGACCTCCGCGCCATCTGGTAGCCGACCGAAGAATTTCCAAATCAGTCCTCTTTCTTTATAACCGGGTATTTCAAAATTCATAGTTGTATTTTCATTCTTGCATATGTAAATTTTTTCCCAAATTGTGAGTTCCTTCGGTTTTTCCAATTGTTTAAGTAATTTTGTTTTGGTTTCTATTCTATGTTTTTCTGACCAGGCATGTGCAGCTATTGCAGATTTTTCGGTTTCTTCTCCATTTTTAACATTTCTGAGGTGTTCTTTTAATCTTGTATTTAGATTCCTTTTTGTTTTTCCTATGTATATCTTTTCACAATCTTTACAATTAATTTGATAAATTCCCGATTTTTTGCAGTCTTCAATCTTTTCATTTTTGTTGGTTTTTATTAAATTAC
Organism: Diploptera punctata; assembly: GCA_030220185.1. Classification (NCBI taxonomy): domain Eukaryota; kingdom Metazoa; phylum Arthropoda; class Insecta; order Blattodea; family Blaberidae; genus Diploptera; species Diploptera punctata. The sequence goes on from JASPKZ010007829.1 coordinate 1,767,088, forward strand.
CTAAGCTGTAATCATTTTTAGGTGCTAATTTAATGTTGAATTTGTTGAAAATTTTTTGAAACTTGTCAAATACCAAAGGATGGTATGTGAACTTCTTGAATTTTTTGCCTATATTTTTATCTGTCTGAAGAGTACTTTCATTGATGACTTTTTGTTCTTTGAATTTATTTATTTTCTTGTGTATCATCTTCTTTTGAAAACCATTATCCTTAGTAATTTTTATGATGTGTTCTTTCTCTTTATTGTAAAATTATCAAATTAATTGTAAAGATTGTGAAAAGATATACATAGGAAAAACAAAAAGGAATCTAAATACAAGATTAAAAGAACACCTCAGAAATGTTAAAAATGGAGAAACCGAAAAATCTGCAATAGCTGCACATGCCTGGTCAGAAAAACATAGAATAGAAACCAAAACAAAATTACTTAAACAATTGGAAAAACCGAAGGAACTCACAATTTGGGAAAAAATTTACATATGCAAGAATGAAAATACAACTATGAATTTTGAAATACCCGGTTATAAAGAAAGAGGACTGATTTGGAAATTCTTCGGTCGGCCACCAGATGGCGCGGAGGTCAGTCTGCAGGATAGAAGGCCGTTGGATGTCAGTTGTGAACGTGACGCAGCATTGAGAATGTCACAAAAGATGTGAAGAAACCCAAGGTCTGCTATGAATTATGAAGTATGAGGTGAGTGAAATAATAAAAAATAAACAATATTTTGCATATTGCTTAAAAAAATTTTGTTTAGTTTACTTTTATAAAAATATGGCTTGGTTTTTACCCGTATTATTTGAACTGTTTTGACAATCAGGAAAAATTCAACCAACAGAATGCAGTGATTTTAATAAATTTGTTTTTACGTTACAGATAATGTTGACTGGATCGATGCTGCTAATAATATTGACCACGAATTCTATGTGGTTCGTAACTTACGACCAAATGTCACACATCAATTCAGATTGGCAGCCAGGAACCGAATTGGCTGGAGTGAGAAAGGCATTCCAACTCAATTAGTACGAACCAAGGAAGCTGGTAAGATTTAATTTCTATTGTTTTAATTAATTTACTGAGAGTTTTTGTCATGGGTATGTGCTCACTTTGCATTAACTTTGTTAAAAAAATTTTACATATTAACATTATTTACTGAAAAACTTTTCATTTAGCTATCATTTTATACATACAAGTAATTAAATGCACCAAGGACAAATTTAAAATTTTGCCTTGGATTAAAGAAAAACATTATTAAAATTCTATTCTAATTAACTAACTCACTGGCACTATCGAACCCATAGGTTCATGGCCACGCAGACATAAGCTCTCCATACATCCCTGTCCTGAGCTAATCTTTTCCAATCATTCCCTGTATAATCTACTTCCCTCAAATCATGGTTAATGTTATTCTCCCACCTCATTCTTGGTCTACCAACTGGGTGTTTTCCCTCTGGTTTTCCTACAAGAAGCTTCCATGCACCTCTTTCATTTCCCATTCGTGTCACATGTCCTGCCCATCGCAGTCTATGAGACTTAACTGTTCTTATTATATCTGGCTTCCTATAAAGACCATGCAGTTCAGTGTTATGCAGTCTTCTCCATTCACCTGTCTGTTCATTTCTCTTTAGTCCAAAAGTTTTCCTGAGAGCTTTATTCTCAAATAGCTCGTAATCTCCTTTCCTCCCTTAAAGTAAGAGTCCATGTTTCGCACCCATATAATATAACTGGTAGAATAATAATTTTATATATTTTCAGTTTAACGCTTTTTTGAAAGGAGTTGGGATGTCTAGAGTCCCAGCAATGCATAATAGTACACATTTCCATAATTGAGTCTATGTTTAATTTCTTTGTGCATCTCATTCCTATTTGTGATTATAGGTATTTGAATTCAGCCACTTCCTCAAAATTTCCCTCATTTGTCATTAGCTGTCCATTTCCATAATATAATGTATTTCTATGTGTGACCATATATTTAGTTTTATTGATATTTACTTCCAGTCCTAATTTCTTAGTGTTACTCAATAGTGTGTGTGTGTTGTCCTTTAGTATCTCCTCGCTATCGGCCAATAGTACTACATCATCAACATAAACTAACAGCTTATTAATACCATTGAGTTGTAAGCCTTCCTCATTCTCTAAAGATTTGAGACCTAGTACAAAATTAAATAGTAGAGGAGATAGTGCATCTCCTTGCTTCAACCCATTGTCGACTTCAAAAGTATCCGAAAACTGTTTGCCTACACCCATCTTACTCTTTGTGCCATTTAAACACATTTGTATAAGTCTAACTAACTTTTTAGGAATTCCAAACTCCATCAGGATACTATATAAATTCTTCCTCTTAATTGAATCATATGCCTTTTTGAAGTCTACGTATAGTTAATGTACAGTACCATTATAATCCCATTTCTTTTCTAAAATCTGTCTGATACTAAAAATCTGATCTGTTGTAGACCTGTTCTTCTAAATGCACATTGATGATCTCCTAGAATGTCATCAATATAGGGAGTAAGTCTGCTTACTAATATATTTGTTAGAATTTTGTACGAAGTTGAAAGTAATGAGATGCCCCTGTAGTTGTTGCAATCTGTTTTTTCTCCTTTTTTTATAAATTGGTACGATAATCAATTATTCTGTCCTTATTTTTCAATTAAAGACACTTTTGAATGCATTACTCTAATTATATTAACATTTTTACATTAGAAGAACAAGATGACAAAACAACAAACTGCACAAATTCATGACACTAGTTGTATTTTTTTATTGATTAGTAAGTTCTAAAATTTACAAATGCCACTAAATATAAATTTCTATCTCATAATTTGTAAATGTTTTGGATAAATTGATTTTCCGCTATATGTGTCTTAGCTGTAGTTTGGGATGCTGAAATTGTTCTTAAAGTTTGGGATGTCCTTCCTAATTCAGGACACGTGACATCCCCATTAACACGTAGCTGCACCTAATATTACTCATGTACTTCAAGAGCTAGTATCATGTTATAACCAGAAAAATATATGAGAATTGTCTGACCGTATATTTTTCTCTTCAAATATAAATGAGAATTGTATTTTAATTTTAGGGGCACCAAAAGTGCAAGTTACAAAGGCCATGAAACACCTTCAGGAAATTACAGAGTCTGGGCATGAGATTGTTCTTGACGAACCAGTTCAACGGTTGGATTACTCAGCGGAAAAAACACCTTTGGAATGGAGCACAGAGAGCAATCTCATGGAGAAATACAGCTTTGTTTCAGAGATTGCAAGGTGAGTTTAAGCAAACCTTATACACTCATTTGTATGCTTTATGTTATCACATCCTAATTCACTCTCAATATTAAATATATACACATATTGATAAGAAATATTTTTTTGTCTAATGCCATCAGGTTGTCTTGTATGACATTTCTGGTTTTCTCCCCTGGTGTTGGCGGAAGTGTAGTCCATTTCTTAGGTTGGGACACCTGGAAGATGGAGTTATGTTACCCCGATGATATGATGGGCGATAAATGATAATGAAGCGTCAGGAGAGTTCTTAACCTAAATTACAGACCATGGGAAACTACAGGAATAATTTTTGTTTTAGGAAGTAACATTTTGAGGTTCTATTAATTATATTATTTTGAGTCTGTTTATCTTATCTCAATATTAATGTTGATTTGTTCTTGAACATGTTTCGATTATAACATAATCATCATCAGCATCTTGCCCAGACTGGTTGGATTTATGTTGTAAACCCTGGATGTCGATGTCAGTTCCCTCCTGCGGTTGGCCAAAGAACCTCCAAACGAGGCCACATTCAGTCGGTATTTCAAAATTCATATCTCTGTTTTTCTTCTTCTGAATATAGATTTTTTCCCAAATAGTCAGCTATTTTGTATTTTCTAACTGTTTTAATAATATGAGGAGATGTGTAAAATCTGATTCATTTAATTATTAAACAAAGCCTCATAGTTAATAGTGAGTGGAGAACATATTTTAATCGACTCACCTCATACATTTTCAAACTTCTTTGATACCGACGGTTTCAGACAAAATCATGTCCTTCAGTCATGGCTTCCACATGTCTGAAACCGTCGGTATCAAAGAAGTTTGAAAATGTATGAGGTGAGTCGATTAAAATATGTTCTTCACTCACTATTAATGATATAACCTCATAATGTTTACTTCCCAATATTAATTTAAATAAAAACTCATAGTGTTACTTCCTAATAAATATTTAAATATATTGTTAGTTAATGAATTTAATTTAGTTACAGATTAAACAGTTAAATTTATATTTGCAATGTTTCAGGGGTCGATTCTCAGTGGTAGCAAAGGGAATTGAAAAAGCTTCAGATAAGGTGATTGTTGCTAAAATTCTGGAATTAAGACCTGAGACAGAAGCTCAGGTTATAAGAGAATTTGAAGCTTTGAGATCATTCAGGCACGAGAGAATAGCATGCCTACTTGCTGCATACAAACCTACAGGTATGTAAACAATATTTTAATTCAAACAAATTGTGAATTTCAAAATTCAGTACCTTAAAGGTACTGTTGATTCAACAATCGTTCAAAAGTATTCTAAAGTTACTGTATTGTTGTGTCTGTTAGGAGGCCTTACTAATGAGAGAAACTAATCATTGTTCAAAGCCTCCAATTAAATTTTGTTTCAAGTATAAAAAAAGTTATAATGAAGACTTGGAAAATGACAAACATAAATTTGAATCTTTGCAGTTCAAAACTATGAATATTCACATCTCATAAAAGAACATTTGTTTATTATTATATTCTTAAAGAATTTTAACCCATTGGAGACTTTTAACGAGTCTCCCTCGTGAGCAGGTAGAAAGGCCAAACAGCCCAACAACGACCTACACTCGTTGTGTTAAATCCCACCACTATAAGAAGATGACACTCTCTTTAGTGATTAAAGTTTTCTGTTCGCCGTCTGTAAAATTTTTTGCAGGTTTATATAAAGCATATATGTAGGACTAGTATATTGTAGAGTATATTATAGAAATATTTTATAGAATAATTTACTTTTTAGATACTTATTACGGTAATATATATATGTAGTTTCAATGTTTTTTTTCGAATATCATGGCTGGTAATATAACTTTTTTAGAAACACCCCTGATGAAGTGAAGGCCTATTTTACACTATAAGTCAAGATATAAAACCTTACATAAAACGGTTCTGGAACAATAGACCAATTTTATAAATGCCCATTTACAGCAAAACTGTGCCTTTCAAAAGTTTATTCCTAATTTCGATGTTTCTTCACTTCAAAGACAATGAATCCGTAATTAGAGATGACAGAATTTACAAAATTAGACCTGCTGTAGGGTATTTGAATACAACATTTCTGTCCTTGTATGTTCAAAGTGAAGACATTTCACTTGAAAAATATCTTACGAAATTACGAAGATATTGGCTTACGACCAGTTCAAAATCTCTAATCGGAATAAAACGGCACGATTTGGAATAAAATATTAGAAATTGTGCGAGACCTCTTCGGGATATGATCCAAATAAACACTGAACGAGATGCACCAGAAAATTCAGATTTTACTGTAAATTAGAGTGTAGTCCTAGAATTAGCAAATCCGTTCGTAGACAAAGGTTACACATTACAATTAGACAACTTGTGTTCTCCTAATTTATTTTTAGAGCTCAATAGACGAGAGACATATTAGGGACAGTAAAATCTAACAGAAGAAACATACCTATGGATTTAGTGAACATCAAATTAAAAAAAAAAGGACAGGTAACATTATCTAGTCGTAGACTTCCGGCATTGAAGTGGAAAGATAGGAAATACGTTTATTATAATCACCCAAACACAAAAATGCCGGCATCACTGTCACCAGTAAGAAGCAATGGAAGAATAAAGGCAGATAACAAGAAGAAAAATTCACAAAGGCTAAATGTATTCTAGAATACAATACAGAAAAATTGCTTTTTTACATTATTGATAATTTGAGAAGAACGTTTTATGATTTGATAATGTATAGGTCTATGCTTTTATATATTTAATTTCATTTATTTTTATAATATACTGTATTGTATATTTGTGTTATTTTTACAGTTCCTGTTAGAACATATGATTCATGTTTACTTCAAATTTAATGACCAAGAAATGTTAGTAAAGGACGGTTTTTGAAAGGTTTGTCAACTTTCACAGCCTTCAAACTAACAATAAATAACGGTTAAATTACACAAAAGAGGGTTGTAAGCAGGCCACATTCCTCTGCAATTCTTGAAAGTACAAAATACTACAAGAAAAAACAGGGGTAAACAAACTATCTGAAATTCATAAGTTCTGGGACGCAGAACGTATGGTCTGGGTATTCTGATTTAAAACCCAGTGCAGCGCTGGGGTGATTTAAATGGGTTTCCAGTGAACGTACCAGGCGCTTTAAACGTGTCTTCAATGGGTTAAGCAAGAAAAACACTTTGTATTTAACTAAATTACTCATGATAGCTCCTGTCAGCAGTAGTTTAATACTGAATTGCTTTTTATTAAAAACATAGTTTTTTTTTTTTCAATCATTGAAAGGAAGTAACACTAGGGGGTAACTTATTAAGAGATTGAATCACAAATCTACACTTCAACTCATATTTTGTTTTTTAGTTTTTTACACATTTTTCATATTTATCCATAAATTTCTGTGTTTGGCCTTAGTCACCCCTTTGGGGTTTCTTGATCAATCAATACATGTAAAATTATGTTTTGATTGTACTTTAATAGTTTTTTTAAATATTCTTACCTATTAAGTTATGTAGATAGGAAATAACACTATGAGGTTTTTTAATATTGTTTATTTTTTATTATTTCACTCATCTCATACTTCATGAAGTATGAGGTGAGTGAAATAATAAAAAATAAACAATATTCTTACCTATATTTATTACGACCACCGCTGTGGTCTCGAGGTAGCGTGCTGTCTTGTCACGCAGCAGGTCTGGGTTCGATCCCCGGTCAGGACAGTTTTTCTGGGTGAGGTTTTTATCGGGGTTTTTCCTCACCTGTAAGACAAATGTCAGGAAACTTTAAGGCCTAAACTGTCCCCAAAATCATATGGCCATTATCATCATCATCCTTCACCGATGTGGAAAGCAACGGGAAGCTACCACACCTATAATTCCCTAGTAAAGCTGCAAGCATAGCATGAAAATGCTATGATTGCAGTAAAAGACCTGCCCTCGGAAGAATTACTATGGCTGGACATTTAGTGCAACAAGATAATACCAAATATTTTAATATGAAGACTAGGTGCAGACGAAACAATTTTAAATGACCAGAATATGTGGCATTAGGATAATTACAGTTTATATATTTTAAATCATAAAAATTCTAATGAATACGGAATGAACCCAGGACTCCAGGTTTCATCAATCTGAGTGTATAAATTTACATATAACATCATAATGAATTGGAAACTTCACACCTCGCCTCATAAAATATTCTATTCTCATTGACATGTTTCGAAAGCCTTTACTTACATCATCAGCTACACTCTGGCTGTTTGAATCACTTTTGTTACTCATGAAATTTGAATGAATTTCCAAATAAAACCTTGCTGCCAGTGACAAGAGGAATGTTGTAATAGTGACTCAATTCAAATGGTCAGGTGATGATGAAAGCAAAGGCTTTTGAAAACATGTCAGGTTAGAAAACAATGTTTTATGAGATGGGATATGAAGTTTCTGATTCATAGTATTTGAAGAGGAAAATTTTACGCTCAGACCGGGGCTCGAACCCAGAACCTTTGGCTTTCCGGGCAAATGCTCTACCGACTGAGCTATCCGAGCAAGTTCTGATCTGAATGCAAATTTTTCTCTGCTGTACTGGTGTTATAATGTAATATAAAAATTCCCAAATTAATGTCTTCTTAATAAAGAAGCTGCCATTTGCAAAAAGATAAAAAAAGATGGTTTCATACCATTTGATGCACGGGATTTAACAACATATATAAGAGAAAAATTTGCATCTAGATCGGAACTCGCTCGGATAGCTAAGTCGGTAGAGCATTGGCCCAGAAAGCCAAAGGTCCTGAGTTCAAGCCCTGGTCTGAGCGTACATTTTTTCTTTTCAAATATGATTTATTCATTAAGTTATGTAGATAAAAAATAAACAGTATGATTTATCCATCATTGAGATGTATGAAATGAATAATAAAAACATTTTCTGATTCATGTTTATATTCTATCAGTAAATTACTTTTCTAATTATTCAACAGGTTCGAACACTGCAATTCTGATACAAGAGAAGCTTCAGGGAGCTGATGTGCTAACATATTTCAGCAGCAGACATGAATATTCAGAGCAAATGGTGGCCACAGTTGTATCTCAAGTATGTGTGTTTTAATTCTTCTAAATCAACTGAAGTTTAATGCTAGTAGAATAACTTATTATTAATATTTTGGCACTTTAATATTAAATTTGTCGCTTACATTAAAGGATAAATTAATATTTTAAGAGAAAAAATAATGCCTAAACTGGGACATGATCTCCTTTATCCATTAAGCTATCTAGCCTCCTGATTTAAGGTCGTATCTATGAATGCATTATACCGTAAAAGTTGTTCTCTGCTGAGAAAGTTACATCCAAAGACTTTTTGCGTACTCAAAAGTCTGTTCATGCGATAATAATTGTTGAAATTCCTAAGCTACCTGCCGAGGTGACTTTGCAGAGAACGAATCGTGAGCAACCCGATGGGAACCAATGGTAACCGATGTACTTCGAAACCTTGCTGCTTTATCCAAGATGTCGGACATTGAAGACTTCGATCATGTTTTCGGTATACGCAGAGAAGAGGAATTTTATAGAGTCTACCAAAGAATTTAACTGGAAGAACAGGAGAATCAGCATAATATCACGCGATGCAGACGTCGTATACGGTTTTATTTGCAGGACGCAAGCCTAAATGCGTTCCTCTAGCAGACGAAAATAACGGAAGTGGTTTTATCATTGAGAATTCAGGGTAATTTCTTGCCAATATTATGAAAAAAACTACTTTCATGCATGACCAGTTAGTGACTCGCTAATTCGAACTTTGCACGTGCTCACGGAAAACTCAACTCAACAGAGACTAATGTATTTGCATGTGGCCCTTAGACATTGATCTCAATCAATAGCCTGGATAGCTTTAATGGATTAGGCATTGAAATCAATAAGAATCAAATGAATGGTGAATTCTTCTTACCTCATACATCTATGTTCTTTTAACACAGAACTGCAGTATCGGGAAATACATCATTCCCATATTCAGCTGTTTTCACAATTCATTTGATTCTTATTAATAAAACCTTCTTCTTCTTCTTCGGCTTTCCCCCATTTAAGGTTTGGCCGTCTTCAGTTTCCATTTATCTCTATCATTCCAATCTCCCTCTTCCAAATTCCTATCATCCATTATAGTTCTGACGTAGGTTTTCCATTTCCATCTTGGTCTGCCATGTTTATTTCTTCCAGGGGGTGACCATTGCTATATATATTTTTTGGCCATCTTTCATTTTCCATTCTTTGTACATGGCCATACCATTTAAGTGTTTGTTTTTCAATCTTCTTAACAACTGATGTGGTGACATTCATTTCTCTCCAAAGGAATTAATTTCTTATTTTATCCTGTCTTGTTTTTTGGAGGCTTCTTCTAAAATAATCAAATTCAACTGTTCTAATTTTATTTTTTTGTACTTCCTTCAAAGACCAAGTTTCACTTCCATATGACAAAATATTCTGTATTATGCTCATAAATTTTCATTTTAGTTTCCTTCGTGATATTTTTGTTCCAAATTATTCCATGTAATGTTTTAGTTCATTTTTTGCCATTGCAATTTTAGTCTGTATATCTCTCTCACAGGTACCTGAACTTGTAATTATTGACCCAAGATATTAAAAAAAATTCACATTTTTTTATATTGCCTGTTTTGAGTATGAGATCATCCACATCATTTCCCAAACACATATATTCTGTTTTCTGTAAATTTATATTCAGTCCCCATTTTTTTATATTCTTCCATTAGTTTATTTATCATATATTTCATATCATCTTCATCCCCTGCAAAAATGATTTGACCATCTGCAAACAACAATGAATGCAGTACTTTTCCTCCTGTAGGAATACCCATTTCAGAACATTTTTTTATACCATAAGTTAAGAGCCTGGTCTAAATAAATGTTAAAAAGAATTGGTGACAATAAAACCTTATAATGTAAAAATTCCCAAATTTATTATATTAACTGAAATCAATGTCTAAATCAGGAACCTAGATAGCTTAATGGGATAAAGCACTGGAATGGATTTATAGAGATCCTGAGTTCTAATATCAGCAAAAAAGTAATGATTTTTACTAATATAACAATAGGTTGAAGGCTAAAGTTCTAACCCAGTCCTGTTTCTTAATTCAATGTTTATAGAATTCAGAATTATCAACATTTTCTCTTATATTCTTCAATTTAGAGTGATTAAAATGATCATATGGTCATAAGTGGCTTCTGCTATTTTTGAAAGCCTGTGATATTTCTGTATTGACTTAGACTTTCACGGCCGGAGTTACTGTGATGATCTGGAAGAAGATTTCCGGGCTGTTGGCCGTGGTCTTGAGGCTTGTAGTTCCCCGACGTTTTGCCAGAGACTGCGTCCGGCATCCTCAAGGGTTGTCTTGTGACTGGCAATCTTGTCCACTGTCGTCCTATTTATACCGTTCACCGCACTGTGTTCATAGGTTATATCTGCCATTGGAGCAATGGAAGTCTCTACTGCTGACCAATCAGAAGGACCAATAGAGATGTATATATGATAGGTGATGCTGATAATGATGTGCTAGAAGAGGCTTTAATCCTAAATCTGTTAATGATGATAATAATGGCCGGATGATGTTCGTGGTCCATTTAGGCCTTAAAGTTTCCTAACATTTGTCTTACAGGTGAGGAAAAACCCTGAAAAAACCATCACCCAGGAAACCCGTCCCGACTGGGGATCAAACCCGGGCCTGCTGCATGACAAGGCAGCATGCTGCCTCGAGACCCAACAGTAGACAAACTGAAAATATATATGAACCTGTTATTCTCTCAGTTATATTATATGGATGAGAAACATGGACTCTTACTTTAAGAGAGGAGAAAAGTTTACAAGTATTTGAGAATAAGTTCTTAGGAAAATTTTTGGACCAAACAGAGACGAATAGGCAGGTGAATGGAGAAGACTACTTAACAGTGAACTACATGGTCTTTATGGGAAACCAGATATAATAAGAACAGTAAAGTCTCATACATTATGATAGGCAGGACATGTGGCACAAATGGGGAATGAAAGAAGGGCATGAAAAACTTGTACGCACCAGAGGGAAAATGGCCAGTAGGTAGACCAATAATGAGATGGGATAATAACATTAACTGTGATTTGAGGGAAGTAGATTATACAGGAGATGATTGGAAAACATTAGCTCAGGATAGGGATGTATGGAGAGCTTATGTCCGTGTGGCCATGGACCTACAGGTTCAATAGTGTCAGTTAGTTAGTTTATATTGTCACTTACTAATTTGAATTTTTTTTATCCATATTTGGTTCGTCTTCCAGGCTTCTAGGCCGTGGTCCGGTTGTCTTCATACTCGACGTTTCGTCTACTGCTGCGATAGACATCATCAGAAGATACTGCGTGCTCTCTGTGAACTCCTCAACAGTCGGCTGCAGCAGTAGACGAAATGTCGAGTATGAAGACAACCGGACCACGGTCTAGAACCCAAATACGGATCAAGACGCCAGCCGTGAAAGCCTACAATTATACATTGAATTTTTTTCTCTTTTAGATTCTTGATGGTCTGCAATATTTGCATTGGCGTGGATACTGTCATCTGAACTTGCAGCCTGACAACATTGTAATGTCAACAGTGCGAAGCGTTCAAGTTAAAATAGTTGACTTTGGCTCCGCTCAACGTGTCAGCAAACTTGGTACCGTAGTTGATAAAATAGGGGAGACTGAATACACAGGTCAGTTGTACAGTCATTTATTAATAAATGAGTTGGACAAAATGTTTAAACATCTCACCTCACAAAGTTGTGTGTCTTCATGATACCAGTTTCAAAAGTATAATATTACTTCCATCTTCAGTCAAATTTCAACTGTCAAAATTTTGTCGTTATCATCTTCTGAACGGTTAACGATGAAATTTGAACAGTTGGAATTTGACTGAAGATGGAAGTAATATTATACTTTTGAAACTGGTATCATGAAGACACACAACTTTGTGAGGTGAGATGTTTAAACATTTTGTCCAACTCATTTATTAATATAAATACTTCAGAGTGTTTGTAAATTTAATTAAAAAAGTAGTTTAATTTATTAGTAAAATGCTTATCTTCTCATATAATGACACTATCCTAGGAACGTCCAAACTCAGTATTCACAATATAACCATTAAACATGCAATCTTTTTGGAGGGGGGGGAGAAATTCCCTAAATTATAAGCTTTTCACTTTCTGCCCCACTTCATTTTTGCCTTTGCTAAATTATTTTCTCACTTTGTATATCATAATGATCATAAAAATATCATCATCATCATCATCCATTCAAGTATTAGGCCATGTGGCCTGTTACAGTCTCAAAGAGGAATTTTCCATTCAGCGCTTTTTTGGACGTCCCAGCGATCTTTTGCCTTGGGAGCAGTAACGAAGCATGGCTTTTGGAATTTTATGATATGGCATTCATTGAAGATTGGCTTTCCAGTTGTTCTGGTAGTTTTTTATATTCTGGAGAATGGGTTCTACATCAAACTCTTCCATAATTCGTAAATTAATGAGTCTTTTTTAACATCTTTTAACATTTTATGCTTCTTCAAACACGGGAACTAGTTTTCAAGAGAAGGATCTCTCTCATTTTCAACCGACATTATAACTACCAGATTTTCGTTGGAATCTCCATCAATAATGTTGCCATCTGGTGTTGATTTGATGAACTTTGAGATGAGGTCACATTCATCAGGAATCTCGAAATTCATGGATCTAAATTTGTTCGTCTGAATATATATCTTCTCCCAAATTGTCAATTCTAAAGGTTTTTCCAAATGTTTTAAAAGTAGGGCTTCTTTTTCAATTTTATGATTCTCCAATAAACTATGTGCTGCAATAGTTGATTTTTCAATTTCACCATTTTTAATATTTCTAAAGTGTTTCATAGTGCAAGTGTCCAAATTTCTTTTTGTTTTTCCTATGTATACTTTATTGCAGTCCTTACAATTAATTTGATAAATTCCATAATTTCCTCATTTCTTTTATGGTCCCACTTTGTATAGCCTGCTGTACGGCACATAAATCACATCTCATTTGTTGTTGTTTGGCTTTCATCTCTTCTTCGTATTGTCCATGATTCACTACCATATATTAATATTGGTCTTACAAGAACCTTATAAAGCCGTAATCTTGTGTTCTTCTGTACTAAAGATAGTTTCATTATACTGTTAATTATCCCCGTTGTTTTTTGTGAAATTTGTGATTTTCTTTGATATATCAGCTTCATCTTGAAATGTTAAATTATAACCCGAATAATTAAATTCATTTACTTGTTCTAAAATTTCATCGTCCAAAACAATTTTGCTTAATACAGGGTATTTCCCACAAAAGGCCATAAAAATAATAACATAATGAACATAAAAATAATAACATAAATATAGATAGATAGATCATCGGTTGATTAATGTCTTTGACATCGTCTGATTCCTAATAGCCAGTTTTGTCGGTAGATGTTTTTCCTTCATGTATAAACATATTCCCTGACTCCAGGAGATTTTAGGCCTTCCTCTGCCTCGTCTTCCCTCAGGTTTCGATTCCAAAACAGATTTTGGTAGCCGATCCTCTTCCATTTGCTGGACATGTCCGTACCATCTTAATTGCTGAGTTTTAATATAATCTAAAATAGTGTCTCCAATCTTCATTTTCTCCCTTATAACTGAGTTCCTAATTTTTTCTCTTCTTGAAATTCTTGCTGCCCTTCGTATAAAATCCATTTCCATTGCCAAAAAATACTTATTTGTTTTTGTTGTTATTGGCCAAAGTTCTGCTCCATAAGTAATGATGCTTTTAACAATTGTGTGATATATTAAGTTATGTAGATAGGAAATAACACTATGAGGTTTTTTAATATTGTTTATTTTTTATTATTTCACTCACCTCATACTTCATAACTCCTCGCAAACCCAGGGTTTCGTCACATCATTTGTGACATTCTCAATGCTGTGTCACAAATTATGTGACGAAACCCTAGGTTTGCGAGGAGTTATGAGGTATGAGGTGAGTGAAATAATAAAAAATAAACAATGTGTGATATATATTAATTTTATTTTTATTACTTATATTTTTATCCCACAGTATTCCATTGAGGCAAACAATTGCAAATTTTTCTTTATTATTTCTATTTTCTCTTCATAACTCCCATTTTTATTTATTTTAATTCCTAAATATGTGATCTCACTACAAGATTTTATTGTTTCTCCAGACTCCAAAATTAAATTTTGTTCTGGTTCACCAATTGATAAATATTTTGTTTTTTTCATGTTCAAATTTAATCCCCATTTTTTTTATTCTTCTATTAATTTTCTAGTCATATATTCTAAATCTTCAATCTTGTGCAATTAACAATTGATCCTCTGCAAAATGTAAGTTGTATAAAGTTTTAATTTTGTTTAGTTGTTTCTTGACTCACCTCATACTTCTTAACTCCCTTGAATATCTAGATTTTGTCACTGTATTTGTGACATTCTCAATGCTGTTCACATTCACAACTCGTGTGAGAATGTCACAAATACAGTGACGAAATCTAGATATTCAAGGGAGCTAAGAAGTATGAGGTGAGTCAAGAAACAACTAAACAGAATTAAAATAAACCTCATAGTGTTATTTCCCACCTACATAACTGTATAAAGTTTTGTTGTTTGAAATAGGAATTCCCATGCTTGAACATAAATATTATATAATCATTTTACTGCAGTAGATTTCTTGTATTTACATTTTACAGCTCCTGAAGTGTTGAACAATGAGCCTGCATTCCCGCAGACAGACATCTGGAGTGTAGGTGTAATCACATACATACTTCTGTCTGGAGTGTCACCTTACCGAGGAGCAGACAATGAGGAGACACGACAGAATGTAACATTTGTTCGGTACAGGTTTGAACACCTCTACAAAGAACTTACTCAAGAAGCAACAAGGTTCCTTATGCTTATCTTTAAGAGAGCCCCAGGGTAAGTATTTCATTTTCAAGTAGTTATTTATATACCGTATCTCTACCCTCCTGCTACTGGGGACTGAACCTAGGCTGTCCAGCCTCAGCTATATGGATATATGCTATCCATTAACTATAGTAAAATGATAAATTAATTTTTTTTATTATTACTTTTTTTTTCGATTGGATGGTGTTATGCATCAACCAGCTATGTACCATTATGTAAATATTGAGAAAAATATGTTTAAAGATTAAGAGCTGCTTGCAAATACATTAGTCTCTGGTGAGCTGAGTTTTCTGTGAGCACTTGCAAAGTTTGAATTAGCAAGTCACTGACTGGTCATGCATGAAAGTAGTTTTTTTGTAATATTGGAAAGAAATTACCCAGAATTCTCAGCGATGAAATCACTTCCATTATTTTCGTCTGCTAGAGGAACGCATTTACACTTGCATCCCGCAAATAAAACTGTATATGACGATGTCTTCATCGCGTGATATTACGCCGATTCTCCTGTTCTTCCAGTTGAATTCTTGGGGTAGACTCTATGAAATTCCTCTTCTCCGCGTATACCGAAAACATGATCGAAGTCTTCAAGGTCCGACATCTTGGATAAAGCAGCAAGGTTTCAAAGTACATCAGTTGCTCACGATTCATTCTCTGCAAAGTCACCTCGCCAGGTAGCTTAGGAATTTCAGCAATTATTATCGCATGAACAGACTTTTGAGTACGCAAAAACGTCTTTGGATGCAACTTTCTCAGCAGAGAATGACTTTTATGGTCTAATGCATTCATAGATACGACCCTAAGTCAATGACCAGAAACATTTGGCGCTTAGCTCCATGATGCAAAATTTAGATTAGAATTTATGAAGATCTAGTTTGATAGCCATTTGTTGCAAAACATAGAATCTCTGATAGGACTGATGGCGTTTACATAACAAGGCTATATTTAAAGATTAGGCACTAAATGTGTGCATACACTTACTTCATGAGCCAGTCCAACAGATGGCATCAAAATATCCGATTCTGGGTCTTTCCACTTTTCAGCGGTTGCCCCTTTTACCAGTCGGCTGCTGGCCCTTCACATCCACATGTGTCAATCACAGAGGTAGATGATCAACAGCCAGTGTAGGGGTGACATGTGGTTAGCATGTCGAGTCCCCCAGTCGTTATAGCTGGTTCCTCAACCTGGAGCCGCTATGTGGTTAGCATGTCGAGTCCCCCAGCCGTTATAGCTGGTTCCTCAACCTGGAGCCGCTACTTATTGTAGCTACCCAATTGCCTCGCGATGCTGGGTGGGCACTGGTCCCATACTGGCCGAAATACCATGAGAAAATTTCTTCCCCCATGGAGACTCGAACCAGCGCAAGTCGCATAGCTCTGTGCCAAGGCTTCCTACCTTAACTGCTCGGCTACGGTGCAGGACATCAAAATATCAATTTTTTAAAAATGGCACTTGCTGGTTGATGGATAACATCGTACAATTATTATAGTGAGAAAAATTTATATACATGAATGTTAATTGTTACATAGGAAACGGCCAACAGCTGAAGAATGTCATGAACACCGGTGGCTGTTACCAAGTGAATTTATTATAAAGAAGCGAGACCGCGCTGTCTTCTTAGGAAATAGGCTGAAGGCAAGTATTGAGTATAACTTTTAAAAATGAATTAAATCCTTCTTATTAATGTTTTATTCAACTTGTTCAGGTAAATATTTTAATTTAAATTCATCAGAGAACATTTTTGAAAACTCACCTCATAAATTTTGTGCTTTTAACGAAACCACGGTTTCAAGCGAAATCTTGCCCATCTTAAGTCAAAACGCTGACTGATAAAATTCTTCCACCGTCAACTGTTTTATTCTCACCATCTTCTGTGCTGAATTCACGATTCATTTAATTCTTATTAATAAAACCTCATAATGTTAAAAATTCCCAAATATATTATATTAAACTGTCCATCTTACCTCATAAATTGTTGAGTTCTTTTAGGACATGTTTCAATATGCTTACGTATTATCTTCAGCTTGGCTAGACTCTTTATTAATAATCAGTTGTTGGCCGTGGATATTGACTTCCCCTCTGTCTTTTGGTTGACCGATGAACTTGCAAATCAAATTTTTTTTCCCGGGAATTTCAAAATTCATTATTCTTTCTCTGTTTTTCTGGATGTAAATCTTCCAAATGGTCAGTTCTTTTGTATTTTCTAACTTTTCACATCAATTTTATGTTTTTCTGACCAATCATTACAGCTACTGCAGTTGTTCTACCTCTCCATTTTTTTACATTTTTAATGTTCAAGTTTCTCTTTGTTTTCCCTATGTGTATCTTATCACAATCAGCACATTCTTCTTGTATGAAAATTTTAAACAACTGGCTAATCAAAAATAAGATTGACAAAGAGAGTAGAGAGGAATATTTAAAATTAAATTAACTATGCATTAATCAAATTTTTTTACCTATAACGGGAATTTCTACAGGCAAAAATCAGGGGTTTCAATTGGTAACCCGTTATCTCCTTTTTTTTTTTTGGTGAATTCGTTTATGAGTGATTTCATATTCAAAATAATGAAAGCAGATCCTGTGATGTTCAAATTTTGGTACAAATATGTGGACAAATGTAATTTCTATAGTAAAAGAAAAACATATAGAAGATTTATTTTAGAAAGAAAACTTACGTTTGAACCGGGAGTCAAACCCTGGATCACTGGTTCTATAAGCCAGTGTGATAACCATGTACAAAGCCAGATATCCGGGGTCCAACTCCTGGTTTGAACGTAATTTTTCTTTCTAAAATAAAACTATATTCAGTTCTGGAAAATGTTAATTTAAAATGTAACATAAAAAATATAGGAGATTCTTTAAAACTCTTGAACTTACAGAGTAAAACAATTAAATTCACTATAGAAATGGAAGAGAACAAACAATTACCATTTTTGGACCTCAAATTGTAAGAAATGAAGAAAAAAGGAAAATAGATTTTGTTGTCACAGAAAAGAAATTTTGAAAAAAGAGAAAAAACAAATGAATAAAGTAGCGAAAGAAAATAGTTTCAAAGAAAAAAGATACACAAAAAGATAGATAAGTACAAAAAACAAAAATTGATAAATAAAAGTACTCTTCAGATAAAAAATAACAATTTGTAAAGAAATACAGGACATGCACATATCATCCAGGGCATACAATAAATTTCAAAAAATATTTAACCCCTAAATTAAAAATGTATCTTATTGGATATATTGATTTCATTTATTTAATATTGCTTTTAAATCAATAGAAAGACAAACGAGTAAAAATTATATTAAATTAATGTTGGGAAGTAAACATTATGACGTATAATCATTAAAATTCATCGGAGAACATTTTGTTTAAACAACTCATCTCATATGATTCATGCTTCCATGACACCGCGGTTTCAAACACAGTCGTGTTCATCTTCAGCCATAACTCCGACTGACGAAATTCTTCAGCCGTCAACTGTTCTATTTAAGTAAAAATTACTTAAATTTATGTCAAATTACGCAATAATGTATAATAATAACACAGTTTAACTTGAATTTATTTTCCTTGCTGTCCGGAACATTTAAATAACTGGCACGAGAAAATATTGTATTGACAATTTAAGGGTTAACAAATTTAATATCACATAGCACCAAAAAATGATTATAGCGTAAATAAACTTATCAAAATAACAGAAATGAGAAGATTGATGATGGCAAATAATCAGGAATATTACTACTTATTTTAGGAATTCTCACTATGAGGTCGTCTTCGACAGAACAACGGTCGTGATGTTACTGAGGATGGAACAGAAACTATGTTCCGAAACTAGTTTATAATCAAATAAGAAGAACAATATGAGGTGAGTGATAAACATATTCTACCTTAATCAGGAATATACCAGATAAAATGTGCTGATTGTGATAAGATACGTATAAAAAAGAGAACATTGCAATGAAGGAACATCTTAGAAATGTAAAAAAAATGGAGAGGTAGAAAAATCTGCATTAGCTGCTCATGTTTGAACACAAAATAGAAAAGAACTGACCATTTGAGAGAAGATCTACATCCAGAAGAACAGAGAAAGAATCATGAATTTTTAAATTCCCGGGGAAGATAATTTGATTTGCAAGTTTATCGGTCAACCAAAAGATGGAGGGGAAGTCGACATTCATGATCAACAATTGATTATTCAACAGTCCGACCAAACTCAAGATAATGTGCAAGCATATTGAAACATGTCCAAAAAAATACAACAGTTTATGAGGTAAGATGAACAAACTCACCTTATTTATCTCAAATTTACTTTAAGTTGATCAAACTGTGCAATTGATACAGGATTTCTCTGAAGAGTATCATTCTCGTCGTGAACAGGAGGCAACAAAATCTGAATCATTGACAGGTGCATTTGGTGGATCAAGAATGGCTCGATCACACAGCATCCAAGAAGAGCTGTTTACAACAGTCTAAATACGAGAGGTTGATTGGTGAAAAAATTTAACATCCAAAAGACAACAGATAATTGGTTTTAAAATTTAGAACTATGGAAGTAAAGTAATACATCATTTAAATATAATTTGTATTTTACATAAACAATTTTCATTCTGGTACCAAACCAGTGCTTTGTTCATCTGTAAAATTAAACATTTGGTTTAAATTGAAATTCTTGCAAAACCTAAGTCTGATATTTATTAAAAGTTAATACAGAAAATTCAGTAGGTGTGTGGAAAAAAGCTTAATTTGTATATTTTAAACTGTATTTTTGAATATGGCACCTTACAAATCTCTGGAGTTTAAAACTTTCCAATGTTCACACTAACTAAACTTTCCAGCAGTACTCAAATCATTCAAAAGTATTATTTTTAAAATTTATTTATAGACTTATGTAAAACATGAAAGATTAATTTCGCTGTTTATTAATATAATTTTTTTTAAAAATAAGGGACCATAAATATTGCACCGTAGCCGAGTAGTTAAGGCAGGAAGCCTTGGCACAGAGCTAAGGGACTTGCGCTGGTTCAAATCCCCATGGGGGAAAAATTTTTCTCATGGAATTTCAGCCAGTATGGGACCGGTACCCACCCAGCATCGTGAGGCATTTGGGTAGCTACAATAAGTAGCGACTCCAGGTTGAGAAAACCAGCTATAACGGCTGAGGGATCCGATATGCTGACTACATGTCACCCCTACACTGGCTGAATAATTGTCTACCTCTGTGATTGACACATGTGGATGTGAGGCCAGCAGCCGAATTCTAGGTCTGTCGTGCCATGGAGTTTATATTAATAATGTGGTTAATTTAACAATTAAAATGTTATTAAAATAATAATAATTATTTAATAATGTTAAAATTCATTCTTCACTCACACATGTGCAGATGTCAAATTAATAATAGAAATTACTGAATAATATTTTATGAATACTATTAAACTTTGTTTTTCATATGCTTATTATATTGCATTCAATATGTGTACAATAATCAGTTCATTTTGTTTTATATTACGCTGTCCAAGTACACATTTTATAAATATTTGCAAACTGCATATTTCTTGACACTTTACAGCTGCATATTGAAGAGTAACAAATAATGTGCCTTCAATCTTCAGATTAATTGTATTACTTTACTGACATATGCTCTATGTGCAGTGTTTTATTGATACACAAATTTATTTATTTGACAAAAAGTAATAAATTGTAAAAAAATAAAATAAAAGATAAAAAAATAAAAAAAAATGAATGGATAAGACTGTTATAGTCACTTTTCCCTCTAAACTCCGAGTAACCTTATTTCATAGTTGGGATGGTCTTATTAGATTTTAAAAATAAAAAAAAAAGAATCAAAAGCATTAGGTAACCACGACTTTTAAATTAAAATATTTAGTTACAATGACGTTTAAATGATCAAACTTTACGTATTCTAAGAAAGTAAACAATGTGCCCTATGTGTTTTGTCTGTGGTCTATATTAAAAATTGTAATAATAAATAATTCATTTGAAAAGTTGAGAATAAATTTATATACATGTATTTTGAAAATGGAGAAAGAGGGTATTGGTAGATTTTAGAGATACCAGTAACTCATGAAAATGTTGCTAGTTTATTAATTGGGGTTTATTTGTTTATTGTTCAGGGACGCTGATCTGTTGTGCAGAAATCTTTGTTTCATTTTAAGTACGAATGAATATGCCTTTATTCATAATAGTTAACTCATACTAAAAGGTAAAACCAAATAAAATTTTTCAAAATCATTACATCATATGGTCATCTGAAAAATCATTAAAACAATCTTTATAAACCTATTATAATACAAATTTAACAGAAATTCTTTTACATAGATTTATTTTTGTCTCTGCTATTACAAAAAGATATGTAAAGAATAACTACTTACTTAAGTTATGTAGGTAGGAAATAACACTATGAGGTTTTTTTTAATATTGTTTATTTGTTTTCTTCACTTACCTCTTACTTCATAACTCCCACGCAGACTCGAGTTTCGTCACTTCATTTGTGACATTCTCAATGTTGTGTTGTGAACGTAATACAGCATTGAGAATGTCACAAATGAAATGAAGAAACTCGAGTCTGCTTGGGAGTTATGAAGTAAGAGGTAAGTGAAGAAACAACTAAACAATATCAACTACTTACTTCTTTACATGATAGCTCATCACAGCTTAATATGTGATGTGGAAACAGAATTCATATTTTTTAAATTATCTCGTTGATTGTCCACCTCAATAGAAATGCATTTGTTATTGAATTAAGAACTAGTAAAAAAAATTTTTGTTTGTTTGCTGATTCTATAAGCACATAATTACTCCTTATTGCGTAGATTGAAATTAAAGTATGAGTAATTTTCATGAGGCGTACATCTTCGACCTTTAAATTTAAAATTAGTGATGACTCAGTTATGATTGTATGAATTTGTTCATTATTGCCATTTAATATATTGTTAAGTATGTGCAGTAATGATGTAACCCTCAGTTGCTCCTGTCATGGAATGGATGCAAAAAACGAACGAATTTTATTCATCGATAATTGTATGTATTAAATTAAAAGTAATAAAATATATTGTATAAATATATATCCTGGATTTTTTTATTTCTTTGCGAGCTATTTAACTTTCTATGTAATAGACGAATTTAAAAAAGGTTTTTATTTTAAAATACAATAGGAAATATCTGTAATCGCTGACGATGGGGCTCAGAAGCCTTGAAACAACTATAAGAGGTAAGAATGTACAGACTAAATATCTTGATGATTATTAAAAAATGATTTATGATAGTTCTTACTTCGTCTAATAAATGTTGAAGGTGTCTCAAATACGAGCATAGGACTAATCATGGAAATATTGAGGTGAAGGAAGTTAATAACTGTATTTAACATATAAAACATTGGTACTGCTATTGAAAATTTATTAATTTAACTTGTAAATAATATTGTTTTGTTCATTTTCTGAAAATAAAGATTGAAGACACTATTTTATATTATATTAAAACTCAGCAATTAAGATGGTACGGACATGTCCAGTGAATGGAAGAGGATCGACTACCAAAATCTGTTTTGGAATGGAAACCTGAGGGAAGATGAGGCAGAGGAAGGCCTAAAACCTCCTGGAGTCAGGGAATATGTTTATACACGAAGGAGAAACATCTACAACCAGGAGATTGGATGGACCGACAAAATTGGCTATTAAGAATTGGATGATGTCACAGACATTAATCAACCGATGATCTATCTAAATAATCAATTGAGTTGGTGTTTACATGGTGAAAATCCATAGATATTAATTAAATAAAAATAAAACTTAGTTTTATTTGATTTTCATATTTATTAAGATATAATTCAGTGACAGCTGTTTCGGTACACTGTACCTTCTTCAGACATGTTAACAAATTATCATAATTACAGTGTATCGAAATAGCTGTCACTGAATATATCTTAATAAATATGAAAATCAAATAAAAACTAAGTTTTATTTTTATTTAATTAATATCTATCTAAATAATATTATTTTAAAATTGTTTCTTTCGACCCTGATGGTATTAGAGTATTCGAGGCCTAGGGGTTCATTTCTCCTTCCTTCCTATACCTACTTTCTTTCTACGGGTGACGTAACCACCACATGTGGTGCCTACTACTAAACGGTTACAACTAGTTTATTGTACTCCATTTCTGCTAAATATTGGAGTGCAAGCGAGTGAATGATTTCATTATCAAGGGCTCAACATTAGATACCAACCAACCATAATATTATTTATGTCATAATTGGAATTTGAAGAGATTGATTGAAAATCATGACTGACAAGTTTGCAGCCTTAAAGGATCGAAGAATCAATTTAATGTACAAGAAATAGATGAGTTTAATAAATAATTATAATTAAGGTAAGCATGTGTACAAATAATTTTTCTTACTAGCTCTTCACCTAACTTCAAAGCCACAAGCCGCCACTGATGGATGATATAGAGACAGATTTGCGAAAAATAAGTGTAAGAAATTGAAAAATAAGAACCACTAACTGAAGTAAATGGATGGTTGTGAAAAGGGAGGCCAAGGTCAAACTAAAAGGATCATCATGCCAATAATGATGATGGTGCTAAGTAGGTAATTTGTTTTGCATTAATTGTTGTAATGCTCTTAGGACATTTGGAAAATAATACAGAGAGTCTACTTTATCATATTTGAAGAGAAAAATTATATGCTCAGACTGGGACTTGAACCCAGGACCTTTGGCTTTCTAGACCAATGACCAACTGAGCTATCTGGGCAAGTTCCAATCTAAACACAAATTTTTCTCTTATATATATTGTCAATTCCTGCGCACCAAATGCTATGAAACCTTTGCTTTTATCTTTGCAAATAGCGGCTTCTTTATTAAGAAGACGTTTATTTGGGAATTTTATATTACATTATAAAGCCAGTACGGCCTCTCTCGATGTTTTCATTATTCATTCCATACATCTCAATGATGGATAAATTATATTTGAAGAGAAAAATTATACACACAGACTGGGGCTCAAACGCAGGACCTTTGGCTTTCTAGACCAATGCTCTACAGTTGGCATCAGTTTGGTAGAAATTTCAAATTCATTGTTTTTTATTTGAAGAGAAAAATATACACCTGAATTGGGATTTGAATGTGATGTCCCTGGTTCAAATCCTGATTCAGGTGTATATTTTTTCTTATTTTGGTGTTGTATTTAAATATTAGGGGCACGTCGTAGCGTAGTGGTTAAGGCACTGAGCTACAAGCCGGAGGGTCGAGGGTTCAAGTCCCGTTGGGGTCAGGATTTTTAAACTGACCCAAACCCTCTGGGGCACTATGGCCCTGGGGTCGACTCAGCCTCTAACGGAAATGAGTACCAGACACTTGTTCTGGGGGTAAAGACGGCCGTCACGCAGGGCTGACAACCCGGCTGACATAAAGTGCCGATTGTCTAGAAAAAGTGGGAGCCTTAACCTCCTACTACCACAAGGGCCTCCGGGCCTGTTGTGGGATCGCTTTACTTTTTTTTATTTAAATATTAATTGTTTCCAATACTGGACAATATTAAAAAAGTATATTTTTCTCTTCAAATAAAATTTGTCGTTCAATGAGAAGTGATAAATATCCGATCCGATTGAGGGTCTTTCCACTTTTCAGTGGTTGCCCTTTTACCAGCCGGCTGCTGGCCCTTCACATCCACATGTGTCAATCACAGAGGTAGATGATCAACAGCCAGTGTAGGGGTGACATGCGGTTAGCATGTCGAGTCCCCCAGCCGTTATAGCTGGTTCCTCAACCTGGAGCCGCTACTTATTGTAGCTATCCAATTGCCTCACGATGCTGGGTGGGCACCGGTCCCATACTGGCCGAAATACCATGAGAAAATTTCTTCCCCCATGGAGACTCGAACCGGCGCAAGTCCCGTAGCTCTGCGCCAAGGCTTCCTACCTTAACCGCTCGGTGGGCTCTGGTCCCAGTACTGGCCGGTTCTGAATGGCCGAATTTCATGAGATTTTTTTTTTTTTTCCGCCATGGTGACTCTATTCAGCGAGCGCAAGTCCCGTAGTTCTACATCATGCTCAAACCGCTCGGCTAAGGAGCTGGGCAAATGTATAAATTAGTAATCTTAAATTTAGCGCCAATATTATTACGTATATTTCGCTTTTATAATTTTTTTTACATGAATAGTGCTTTTCTTATACCTCTTTGACAAGTGCTGCCACACTAAAATTTGCCAAGATTTTTTCAATTGTGAAATCGAATAGGCGGTGACGTTAGGAAGAGGAAATGACGTTTCAGTACTCTTTGGGGAGTGTAAAGTGGGGTTGTGGTTGTATTGCAGGCAAGTGTACGAGTGTGTGTTGTTTTTGACTACATAAATTAGCGTAATTGTTTTTAAATATCGGGAGTGCAACAACGAAATATAAATACAGAACAACATAAGACCTTTACGATATATAACTGTGTTTTGCAGTCTGTGGATAACGTAAGTATTACTAATAAGATAAACTATATGAAGGGAAAAAATATATATTAGGGGAAACTTTAATCACCCCACCTTCAATTTATGCATGTTCTACATCAGTTGATATTTTTCGTATATAATTGAAACTGCACAAAACACACTAAATATTCATAACGATTGACTGATCTTGCAGATCTAATATAATCTAACAAACTTAGGTTAGGTTTGGCTTTACAAATATACAATTAACCATTGCTGAGTGTAATACTGTTTAAAATTAAAAATAGTACTTTTTTGCAGTTGTATTGATATGATATGAAAGAATGACAAGGAAACTGTGGTTCGTTTAATTACATTCTGTAAGCTATCTTTATTTGTATTTACCAATTTGGATACTTTTCGAAATTCTTGAAATAAGTACTAAATTACTGCTTATACAAGATTCGTTCAGGTTATATTATTTTACCAGAAATTTTTGATCTCCACAACTTTTTATATGATTCCCAGTTGAAGTTATCAACTGTATGTCTAGACCCTTGGTTTTCTAATTTATTGATTACTGCTAAATATTCAATTTTTCTTCAATGCTTGTTCTATTATCATTTACAATTAGAAACATATTATAAAATATAGTTTTCCAGCGTAACACAATATTCAATGAATTTTTAGATCAAGAGCATGGTTGATATTTAAATTAAATTGAAAATTGTAGCCTACAAAGTTATGTCAGTTCTCAAAACTGAAAGCTGTAAAACAAGGATTTGTGGAGATTTATCCTATGTCAAAGACCCAGTACCACCCATCTATTCCATAGTTGCATCATTATGTACACAAAAATTGTCAACAATAACCAACGAGGCTATTTTATAACTTTCCAAAACTCCATAGTGCGACATGCCTAGAAGGCCCTTGGCATACAGCTGACCTCTTGTCCACATGTGTTAATCACAGATATGCACGATCATATAGCCAGTTAGGGGTGACTTGTCGAGTATGCCAGTTGTTATAGCTGCTTTTCTCAACCTGGAGCTGCTACTTATTGTAGCTACTCCTGACAATGCTGGGTGGGCATCAGTCCGATACTAATTGAAATTTCATGACTAAATTACTTCCCTCCTGGGGACTCTAACCAGCACAAGTCACGTAGCTTTCATCAGGCATCAGCCCTTAAATAGCTCACCAGAAAAACAACTGTAGACAGTTGTTCGAATATATGCATAAACTGCTGTTTAATTTAGAACTTAAACCATATCTGTAACCAGTAGTTGAACCCAGACCCACCCCAAAGAAACTGATCATTGGTTTGGCTTTCTAGAACCTAGCTTACTCCAAGTTTACAAATTATATTGATCTGTCCAATCACAAGAAAGGCATTATGACTGAAAGACACCATGTTTTGTAATCTAGCAATTATATCCATTGAGAGTGAGAAATGTTGCATTTGTTGAAGGATTCATCATGAGTTATCAGTAGGAAATCTTGATGGCTCCAGTTCACCTTATGAAACATTTGTGTATTTATACTTATTTGCTTACTTACTCACTGGCACTATCAAACCCATAGGTTCATGGCCACGTGGACATAAGCTCTCCATACATCCCTATTCTGAGCTAATGCTTTCCAATCATTCCCTGTATAATCTACTTCCCTCAAATCATAGTTAATGTTGTTCTCCCACCTCATTCTTGGTCTACCAACTGGGCATTTTCCCTCTGGCTTCCTTACAAGAAGCTTCCATGCAAGTCTTTCATTCTCCATACGTGCAACATGTCCTGCCCATCGCAGTCTATGAGACTTAACTGTTCTTATTATATCTGGCTTCCTATAAAGACCATGTAGTTCATTAAGTAGTCTTCTCCATTCACCTGTCTGTTCATCTCTGTTTGGTCCAAAAATTTTCCTTAGAACTTTATTCTCAAATACTCATAATCTCCTTTCCTCCCTTAAAGTAAGAGTCCATGTTTCGCATCCATATAATATAACTGGTAGAATAATAGTTTTATATATTTTCAGCTTAATGATTTTTGAAAGGAGTTGGGACTTTGTGTATTTATAGCTTGCATACTTGTTTATTATAATTTTGCATGTTGTTAAGTTCCAAGAATGAGAGTTGATGTCAGTGTTGTCAAAAAAATGGGTATGTACTTTCTAAATCCCATAATATCGGGGCCCACCCTAAATAATTAAGGCACTGATTCAGATATTCATCATTTACTGTAGGAATGTTCTTTTTTTTACTGATGAAATTTATGGAAGATTATCAATTTTTATCATTATCTTGTACAATTGTCCGAGTAGGCTGTTTATTTATTAATTGTTAATTGAATCACATATTACATCTCACCTTGTATATATCCAGGACCAGTTTCAAAGTTCTCTTTATTGTCAAAAGATAAAAAAATATTAATATCATTATAAGGAAAAAGTTTCACCCAATCATTCTATTCAATAGTCAAATTTTGCCCAACAAATTAGCTGGCATCTGACTGTTGATTTGATGGTTGGCAATCCTGTAAGACCACTGTTCTTCCCTCTAATGGGGCTACAGGATTGCCAACCATCAAATCAATAGTCAGATGCCATTTGACAAGATGAAACTGGTCCTGGATATGGATTTACACAAAATATATAAAGTCGGTTATAAAAGTAGATTAATTTATTATTAAATAAAACCTCATATTGTTACTTGCTAAAATATCTAGGCAGTTCATTGTTTCTCAGTCCTTTTTTTACCCTAAAATGACAATATAATTGACAATATCTGTTGTATATGTAAGAAATTGTCCACCGCTGTGGTCTCGGGGTAGCGTGCTGCCTTGTCACGCAGCGGGCCTGGGTTCGATCCCCGGTCGGGTCAGTTTTTCTGGGTGAGGTTTTTATCGGGGTTTTTCCTCACCTGTAAGACAAATGTCAAGAAAACTTTAAGGCCCAAACGGTCCCCGAAATCATATGGCCATCATCATCATCCTTATCATTATCATATCATCATCATCTCATCATCCTTCACCGGTGTGGAAAGCAACGGGAAGCTACCACACCTACACAATTCCCTAGTAAAGCTGCAAGCATAGCATGAAAATGCTATGATTGCAGTGAAGGACCTGCCTTCGGGCAGAATTACTATGGATGGATGGATGGATGGATGGATGTAAGAAATTAAAACTATGGTGTGACTTAAGTGGTTTTTGTAACAGGAACATTTATACAGATTCTTTTTATTTAAAATGTAAGTAATTAAAGATATAATAACTGTTAAAGTTAAGAAATTAGTGTTACTTTTCAAGTCCCAGAGAGGTTAGGATTTTTAAACTGGCCTAAGTATTCTAGCAGCACCCTGGGGTTGACCCAGCCTCTAGTTGAAATGAGTATCAGATCTGAGAGTAAAGGTGCCATCACTCAGGGCTGACAATGTGGCTGATGTCTAGTGCCGATTGTCATGAAAAGTAGAGCCTTAACCTCCTACTACTCTACGTGGCATCTAAGGCCCAGTAGAGGCATCACTTTACCTTTGTAACTTAGCCTATAACCATTTTGTTACTAAAGTTGCAGGTTACATATTTTGTTAACACTGGTCGACAAAAATGAACTTTTTTCTTTCACAAGAATAAAAATATGAGATTTTAGAAGTATTTTTCACCCTGAATTTAAATATCATTTCAGTTTTTTTTCCTATCAGGCAAGAGTTTTCTGTGATATTCATTTACATTTTTTATAATTTTTAATAAAATCCATCTCATTCTGACTTACCTAGAAAGTGGTAGATAGTGATTTTTGGGCATATTTTATGTCAGATCATTTTTATTTCCATCTGAATCATTTTCAGTCTGAGCTAGGTCAGAATCAGAGTTATGAGTTAAGGTCATATCTGCATGTACTGGTCCAGGGAACTCTTCATATAAGGTAAAGGTTCCTATGACAGGTCAAAGAAAATGTTAAAATCAGTTTTAAAAAAGTAGCTGTCACAAAAAAAACTGCCTGATGGAAAAATTCTGACTACATATCTGAATTCAGTTTTAAAAAATGCACTAGATTCACTAATATTGTGAAGAAAACCTTGTCGACCAGTGTTATTTTCTATCAGCTTTTTAAGGTTATATATAAAATTGTTCACTGAATTAAACTATAAGAAATGCAATCACTCTCTACACAATTTTCATTTATTTAGTAAAAGTTTGGTACGAAGTATATGTAGCCCTTGAGTATTAAAACAGACCATGTCAAATTTTGGTTCATTTACAAGTGAACATATATATTGATAGCCCAAAACACATTTAGGAGAAACTGCACTTAAACTAGCGTGAAATATTTTTTAAGTCCTATAGAACAACAGTGCGCATGCACCAGAGTTTATAGAGCCAGCGATAACCCACAATCAAACCACATATCGATTATCATCCTCGACTACTATCCGTCGCTATGAAATTTAAATGACCAATATTTGCCATTAACTCTCAAATCTATGTTAAAAAATATATTAATGATATTAAAATTACCAAACGTTTATTAAAAATGTGTGTACACTTACTTTTCACTCCCTAACGCTGATCCAACCAGCGATAACCCAAAACAGCGATAGAAAAATCATAGACTAAGTAATATACTCTGTGGAGAAAATAGCAGTTAGCATCACAATATTGTCTAACAGTGTCATAATATTGTGATTTGCATATTTAAATAAATACTTCAAAATTGTCTAATAATGTTATAAAAATTGTTTGAAAAAGTTTAAAATATTAAATAATGTTAGTAAATACAGAAGAAGAGCTATAGTTTACAACAATATAACTGTAAAATCAAGCGCTAGTAGAAGTGCAGTTGAGCCCACATTTATGTTTATAATAATTTAACATGTCTGAAGAAGGTACAGTGTACCGAAACAGCTGTCACTGAATTATATCTTAATAAATATGAAAATCAAATAAAACCAAGTTTTATTTTTATATAATTAATAAATATGGATTTTTATCAAGTAAACACCAACACAATTGATTATTTATGTTTATAATTGTATTTTTATAGAGTTACCAAGTGTCCATTGAAACACACAAAATATTTGTTCTTTGTATACTATTTATAATACATAATTTAAACCAGTATTTAGAAGAAAATTATGTGTTCTCAAAATGTGACAGTAGACAGCCCATTTTAATACTCAAGGACACATGTATGATAGCAGATTATTGTTGGTATAAACGGAGCTTGGACAGGTTTTTCTCGGGATTTCTCCTGTTTCCCGTGCCACAATTTCATTCCACCATTTCTCCATACTCATCCATTTAATTTAATTTTGTTCATTTGCTCCTGTGATGGTGCATCAGGCGTGGTCAGCTAGCACCCTTGTTTTTCACGGACCTCTATATAAGGAGTTCATCTCATCTCATCCCTCGATCCGACCCTGAGTTGGTCACGAGTTGAGGATATTTATCATTAGTATAGTGTTATCAAATTAGCATATATTCATTATTGCAGAAAATATTACTCTCAGAATATGCATGTGGAAACTGAGTTGATGCCAGGAATTCTAGCAATGCTACACACACATTACAATTTTTTTTTACTGTAGTTATGTTATTTTGCAAACAAGTAAGCTGTGCATTGTTTTTTTTTAGTATACATTTTTTTTCATCAGAGACTCTTTAACTTCCCAACTCCTTTCAAAAAATGTTAAACTGAAAATATATAAAACTATTATTCTATCAGTTATATTATATGGGTGCGAAACATGGACTCTTACTTTAAGGCAGGAAAGGAGATTACGAGTATTTGAGAATAAAGTTCTTAGCAAAATTTTTGGACCAAAGAGAGATGAACAGACAGATGAATGGAGAAGACTGCGTAACAATGAACTACATGGTCTTTATAGGAAGCCAGATATAATAAGAACAGTTAAGTCTCGTAGACTGCGATGGGCAGGACATGTGACACGAATGGGAAATGAAAGACGTGCATGGAAGCTTCTTGTAGGAAAACCAGAGGAAAACGCCCAGTTGGTAGACCAAGAATGAGATGTGAGAATAACAACAACTATGATTTGAGAGAAGTAGATTATACAGGGGATGATTGGAAAACATTGGCTCAGGATAGGGATATATGGAGAGCTTATGTTCGCGCGGGCATGAACCTATGGGTTCGACAGTTGCAGTGAGTTCGTTAGCTAGTTCATCAGGGCTAACACACGTCCTTATTAAATCTAGATAATTGGGGATTTTCTATAAATCAAGTATATAGCTAAGAAAAATATCAACTAGAAATTACTTACTTACTCTTACTCACTGGCACTATCGAACCCGTAGGTTCATGGCCGCACGGACATAAGCTCTCCATACATCCCTATCCTGAGCTAATGCTTTCCAGGACGACTATTTAACTCATGTCGCAAATGCTAGCCAATGACTAATCACGTTTCAATGAATTCTGTTTTACACCAATGACAGTCGTGTTTCACCTCGCTCTTTATCGATTTCTTTTTATCAGCTCCTGCTTTTGTGATAAAGAAAGATCCTCCTTTTTTAATATTCTGAACAGCTTAGATCATTATTTTTCTCCAACAAATACATTGAATATAGCAAATAATGAATAGATTCAGTGATTTTACTGAGTTGTTTATTCAAAATATAAATGATTGACCTATAATGTTGATTATAATAGTTTGATGTGTTTCATTATTTCTCCACTAGAGTGCATTCTTACAATATTGCGATCTTATTTGGTAATAAATAATATGATCGAGTTGCAGTGAATATACATAACCTCATATTTCTAATTTGTTTTCAAACATCGCCGTTTACATTAACTATATAAATATTTTAAAACACCGGTAACTATATTCAAATAATTATTTTTTAGTAAAGAGCTTACTTTTATTCGTTAAATAGTCCTAACAAATGGCACTCTTCATTTCCAAATTCTTTAGATAAATTCGCACATTTCGCGAGTCGTGAATTTATCGATAATTTGGAAATCACTCGTGACATTACGTATGATAAAGACTTAAGTTAAGTAAAAAAAACCGTTATTATTATTATTTATATTTAATTTACCTACAGTGGTTGTATAGTGACTTTTTCTGCAGGTTATTGCTGTATTTATTCTATATGTTTGGCTGTTGTCTCTTGCCCTAGAGACTTCTGGGTTGGAGATTTAAAGTCTAGCTTGACAGATAGTGGCTTTAACTCTTAGTTATTTATCTGGTTCTATTTTTGTAAACTAACTGATTAATCTCAATTTATTTTTAATGTAATTGATAATTAATATGAGACTGGTAAGTTTTGAAGGAAATTGTGGCCTGGATTTCCTGGCTTTATCTTAACAGTTGAGGAAAATCCTGAAAAACCACAATCAGAAAATTGAACTTGACTGGGAGTTGAATCTGGTCTGCTGCATGAAAGGCAACATCCTGGCCCATAGATCACAATGTGTTACTGTAGGACTGGGTTATATCATTTGGCAGTAATTTGATTCCAAACTGCATTGCATGATTATATGTCTGAAATTAGTAAATTT
Organism: Diploptera punctata; assembly: GCA_030220185.1. NCBI lineage: Eukaryota > Metazoa > Arthropoda > Insecta > Blattodea > Blaberidae > Diploptera > Diploptera punctata. The sequence continues at coordinate 1,800,231 of JASPKZ010007829.1, forward strand.
TCTTCATTATGCATTAATTTCAAAATGGTATTAAGATCCTTTCTCAGTTATGTAGATAGACATGTTAATAGAGGAAATGAGCGTGGCTCATGATTTTTAAAGTGAAAAGTTAATTTTTCATTGATTATGAAATGTAAGGTAAAGGTAAAGTGATCCCACTACAGGCCTCAGGAGGCCCTTGGGGTAGTAGGAGGTTAAGGCTCCCACTATTTCTTGACAATCGGCACTTGATGTCAGCCGGGTTGTCAGCCCTGCGTGACGACCGCCTTTACCCCAGAACAAGCGTCTGGTACTCATTTCAGTTAGAGGCTGAGTCGACCCCAGGGCCATAGTGCCGCCAGAAGGTTTGGGTCAGTTTAAAAATTCTGACCCCACCGGGATTATGAAATGTAATCATGCTAAATATTGATATATATATATATATATATACACAATTGGCTCATTTCAACTGGATGAAAAATAGTAATTTATTTATTTTCCAATAACGAGAACTGGTGAGCAACTCATTTTTTCTAGCATTTTGATTAAGTATTTAACAATTAATTATCCATCCATCCATAGTAATTCTGCCCGAAGGCAGGTCCTTCACTGTAATCATAGCATTTTCATGCTATGCTTTGCAGCTTTACTAGGGAATTGTGTAGGTGTGGTAGCTCCCCGTTGCTTTCCACACCGGTGAAGGATGATGATGATAATGATGATTTCGGGGACCGTTTGGCCTTAAAGTTTTCCTGACATTTGTCTTACAGGTGAGGAAAAACCCCGATAAAAACTTCACCCAGAAAAACTCCCCGACCGGAGATCGAACCCGGGCCCGCTGCACGCTACCTCGAGACCACAGTGGATAGGCTAATATTAAGACATTGCGGGCTATGTGGCCGTGGTCTGTAACTGGTGGTGTCTTCCAGACGTTTCTCCTTCAACTGCGGAGGGCATCTTCAGTGACAAGTGTTTTTAGATGGTGTTCCCTTATTTAGGCTGTATCATAAATGTTTATTGTTGGTTTATTTAAGAGAGGGAAATATATAATGAATTGTGTTAATCAGGAAAGTAAAAATGTATCACAGTAAGGGGTCCATTATAAGGGTTACAAAATGAATGCTTAACGCTTACTTAATTAGGTTGAAAGTTTAGTAAAATAGGGCGTAGAACATAATGTACACTTAATTAATACTCTGTATCTTCTGTTCTTTGCTTCAAATATTACACAATTGTGGGGACCCAACGTTTTAGGTTAGGATTTTTAATCCTGCATCACATGCTATACATACCTGGACATGGAGAGCCTCCCCGAATTAGTGATCACCTCAGTGCCATCTCCGAAACAGCATAAACATTTAAGAGTTCACATAATCAATTCGTGCATTCTTAATAATTATTGTTGCTCGATAAAATAAAAACATTACAAAGTACTCAAGGCGAACGAATATGATATATCATCATCATCGTCCTTTCAAGTATTAGGCCCAGTGGCCCGTTACGGTCTCCCGCCATCTCCGAAAAATTTATCTTTGGAGACTTGAAAGCAAGTTGATTTCCTACCAGTCGGTTGCTAGCCGAAAAGTAGTAAGTCCAGTGGTGGGGCTGCCACCTAAAGCCTCTGGACAGGCATGAAGGAGGATTAGCATTTACTCGAATCCTGATGTAACCGCTGTGACTCGGTCCCCAGAGCCTCGTTTGTTATAAACAGGTTGCACCACGTGAAGGTGAGGTTGGGATTTAAGTAGGAGAGGTTATTGAATGCACTTCACTACTCTTTTGTAACCCAATACGTAGGTGATTATGATGGTCTGATGGCATTCGCGAACTATTTGGGCTTTTGTATTGACTTAGGCTTTCACGGCCGGAGTTGCTATGATGATCTTGAAGAAGATTTCCTGGCTGTAAGACCGTGGTCTCGAGGCTTGAAGTTCCCCGACGTTTCGCCAGAGACTGTGTCTGGCATCCTCAAGGGTTGTCTCAAGATGCGAAGATATTGAGGACGCCAGACGCAGTGTCTGGCGAAACGTCGGGGAACTTCAAGACTCGAGACCACGGCCTACAGCCCGGAAATCTTCTTCAAGATCATCATATTTGGGCTTTGGTTTTCTAATATATGGCTAGTAAAAAAAAAACTCACCCAATTTTTTTTTTTTTTTTGCAGTGCCGGATGAAATCCGGGGCCGAAGAGGTCAAGCGGTGAAAATAATTAATTGTAGGCAAAACTGTAAACACGAATGTAATTTATAGTTGCCTCATAATGCACCGGTGCTTCAAATAGCAGGTTTATCTTAGAATAAACCTAAACTCATGTAGGTCATGTGTATTAATACACTGATTTACCTTGACCCATTGAGAATAACGTCAGTTTGTTGCGTCCAGTAGTTGATGCCAGTGTTTATATAAGTTACATTTACGACCAGCCTCATGGGCTAGTGGTCAGCGTTCCCGGGTTCGATTCCCGGTCAAATCATAGGAATTGTTCTTTAAAGAGAATTATTCCTGTGGTTGCCCAGGGTCTGGAATTTAGGTAAATAACTCTCCTGGCGCTTCATTATCATTTATTACCCATCATACCATCGGGGTAACGTAACTCCGCCTTCCAGGTGCCCCAACCTGAGAAATGGATTACAATTCTGCCAATGCCAGGGGAGAAAGCCAGAAATGTCATAAAAGACAACCTAATGGCATTAGGGGGAAAAAAAATCATTTATAAGCGAAGTAATTCTATTTGCGTGAACTCTTCATTTACGTCGCGAATTTTAACCGTGAGGAAGCAATATTCAGTATTGAAATTTTTATGTTTTCTGGATAAATGTGAGGAGTTGAACCTCCGACTTTCGAATATGTATTATCTTCTCTTATTGATACCGCACTGTTTATTTCTTTATTTTTGTTTCTCTCTCTCCTTTCAAACGATCTTCGCAAGATGACATGTACGCGTGCGTGTGTATAGGCTAATAGTATCGGTCTATTTCTGGATACTATTGAATTATTCAGATCGTCTTAAGGTTTTCTTTCTTTCTTTCTCAGTACCTACTGTTTATTTCCCTCCCTCTCCTTCCTTGAAAACGACCTTCGTACTATGACACTTATGTTTATGTGTGTATGTGTGTATATATATATATATATATATATATATATAATGTTATAATTAAATGTTTAACATTGAGCAATGCAAGCTTAATATGGTATGATAAGAAAAATAAATGCCTGGACGGGATTCGAACCCGGATCTCTGAGTCTGTACCTCAGTGTGATATCCATTACACCACCAGGCGAATCCAATTCAAACATTTATTTTTCTTATATATGTATTATATTCTCCATTATTACTAGATGTCGCGAGAACTCGGCCTTCACTGCCATCTAGTAGCTGACTATAACAAGTAAGCAAATTAAAGAGAATATTTTTACCTTATAGCAGTGACGCTCTATAGATGTTATAATTAAATGTCAAGTATTTAACATTTAATTTGCTTACTTGTTATAGTCAGCTACTAGATGGCAGTGAAGACCGAGTTCTCGCGACATCTAGTAATAATGGAGAATATAATACATATATAGGAAAAATAAGTGTTTGAATTGGATTCGCCTGGTAGTGTAATGGATATCACGCTGAGGTACAGTCTCAGAGATCCTGGTTCGAATCCCGTCCAGGCATTTATTTTTCTTATCATACCGTATATTATCGGTCCACTTCAAAATGAAGATCTTTGCAAACTTTTCTCCACAACCATTTTTGCAATTATTTTCCTCGTTACTCCATAGTGGGGATGTGCGGTAGCGTAGTTTGTTAAGGCAGTACGATACAAGCCGGAAGGTAGAGGATTCGGGTCCTTAAGGCAATACACTACAAGCTGGAAGCAGAGTTTTCGAGTCCGGGTGGGGTCAGAATTTTTCAATTGACACAAACATTCTGGCGGCACCATGGCCCTGATGTCCAGTCAGCCTCTAAACGAAATGAGTACCAGACACTGTTTCTGTAGGTAATGGCGACCGTCACGCAAAGCTGACAACCCGGCTGACATCAAGTGCCGATTGTCTAGAAAAGTGGGAACCTTTACCTCCTACTACCCCAAAGGGCCTCCTAAGACCTATTGTGAGACCACTTTATTTTTACCCCACAGTGTTTCTTCTTTTCATCCTGCCGAAGACTTTTCTTTGGTCGCCTTTGTTTCGTGGTATCCAGCCAAGTTTTTAGTTTCTCCGATTGTCATTTCTTGTGACATGTCCGACCTACTGTCAATTCAGCAACTTTATTTTCGAGATAATGAGTATATCTGTTACTCGTGTCATCATTTTAATCCATGACATTCTTATCTATAGCTGCGGATCATTCCTAACATACATCTTTCAATATTTCGTTGTGCAATCATCAAACGGCGAATATCTGATTCTGATAGCTTCCTCATCTGATCCTTATAGATTAGGAAAATTAGCGAAAAACTCATTTCTTCGAAAAATTAATTCCGCCACTTTTTCAACCTGATAATAATTAGTAGGAAAATAGTTTAAATTAGCAGTTTTAGAGAAAATGTAGCATTTGGGCGAAACAAAACATCTATAGATTTAGGCCTAAATGTAAAAAAATATAAGTTTTACTTTTCGGTGTAAAAATTATCGAAATAACATTTGCAATTTATATATAAAAATGGTTTAGACATGTAGAAAGAATGGATGTAACAAGATTACCAAAAGCAGCATTTAACTACAAGCCAAGAGGTTCAAGGAATGTAGGAAGGCCAGTGAAAAGATGGACAGAACAACTGTGAGATGCCTAGCCCGTGAAGTGAAGAAGAAGAAGAAGAAATTTGAAATAGCTTGATATTTTTTTCAAAAGAAAACGCGAAAAAGTGGCTCATTTAACAATTTAATTACCAAGCCCGTACTCATCCAAGAGGCTCCCTCCGGGTTTAATTGTAGCCTTTTATGACGCCTACTTAAAAATAATTACATATGGCAATGTTCACAACATTCAGCAGAATTCGTGAAAGTGTAAAAACAGGTGTCTCGGAAAAATGGCTGCCATTTGTCTAATAATAGCCCCTCAGCAAATTTTCAAAGTGATTTTGTTCTTGAAGGATTGTTCTACAAACTCCACTTTAAAAATGCGTGAAGTACAATTGAACACATAAAAACTCTTCCAAAAATCGGGCTATTGGTGGGGGAATAAGGTAAGGGAAAGTTTGAAGAGGGATTTTATAAAGGGAATAATTAATATTGGTGGATTAAGTCCAACGCTGTGGTGACAATTTGAAGAGGGATCTTAGGTTTACTGGATACGGTTTTAGGATGGGTTTTATTATGAGTGCTCTGGTACGGTAAGTTCATGGTAATAATACGTTGATATGTTTATGGGCGGACTTATCTTTGGTTATACGAAGAGGATTTAATAGCGACTTAATTACCAAGAACGTATTATTTAGGAATGTTATGGTTTATTCTTGAAAATCATGCGTATGCAGTGATTAACAATCCTGCTAAGTCTAAATGCTCTAACTTCAAGTTTTCGTTATAAATATACAATTATTTTAATATAAATGCAAATGACCAGGTATTAATAGCACAGGACCACGATGATATAGAATATGTGGCTAAAAAACTAAAAGAAGAATATGAAAAATGGGGACTTTATATAAACATTGAGAAAACTAAATACCTGTGTATAGGAGAAGAAATGGAAAATATAAATTTCAACAATGGATAAGAACTAAAATCTAGTATTGAATGCACTTATTTAGGAACAAAATTAGACCATTCAGGCGATAACACAGTGGAAATTAAAAATAGAATCGCACAATCAAAACAAGCAATAAATGCTTTAAACTCTGTTTGGTGGAGCAAAAATATTAGCAAGAAATAGCAAATTATAAATATATCAAACCATAATTCAGAGCATTTTAACATATGGTGCTGAAGTCTGGCAAATTCCTGCCAGGGAAATGAAAAGAGTTTTAAGTACTGAACTTTTGATAATATTTTCAAATTGACATTTATTTTTGTCTTTTGTTTTTATATTTCTGGACAAACGAGAGTGTTACATTTTTTCTTCAAATTAATATAAATAACATTGATCAAAAAACAATATATATATATATATATATATATAATATATATATATATATATATACCCCCTACGTTTAACAGTTGTATAAAAATATTATACGTAGAGTCTAGCAATCATTCATCAGTTCTGTGAACTCATATTTCTATAAAGAATGTTGTATAAATCTTGCATTTCTTTGTTATGCGCTGACATCGAGTCTGCGTATTATCAAAACATGTTGCAAAGTCTTGAGTAAACAAAAGAAAACAGAGTTCGTTGATTCCAGGCAGTAATACTGTACAATTGCTCTCTTATATTCGGGTTGACCTCAGTAGTAAACTTTATTATTTATGAGGAAAATCAGACTTGACAATTTAACAATTTAAATATTTTTGTTGTAATATATATTTTAATTATATTTGATTAATTTTTGTTAGACTATTTATCTTGTCCATCTCTATGCAAACAAAATTGCTTTATCGAACGAGTAGTCTCAAATAGTAGTGTTAAGAGGCTCGAATTTGAGTTAAAACCTTGCTATCTATCGATCAACCGTCCTGCGGTCTTTTCCCCCCTGACTTATTATAACTGTAATTATTTAACATAATCATCATCATCATCACTCCAGGGATTAGGCAATTACCAGTTCCGACTTCATAATGCATCAGCCCAACGTCTTCTAGGTCTTCCAATATCACGTCTTCCTCTTGCTTGATAATTTCTTGCTAACAATGGATATCTCTCCTTACTCATTCCATCCATGTGATCAATCCATTTCTGTCTGTAATTCGTGACCTTATCCAATAAAGGCTGTACTTTCAATTCTTCTCTTATATGCTCATTTCTTATTCTATCAAGTCTTGTACATCCTTTTACTTGTCTTAGGAACCTCATCTCCGCCGTCTGTATTCTATCCTTCTGTCTTTTCACTGGAGCCCAAGTTTCACATCCATACAATATTATGGGAACCGCCATAACATTATACATTTTTATCTTGGTTTCTTTTCTAATTTTATTTTTGAATGTTCTCTGTATTTTTCCACACACCGTCTGAAATTTATTTATTTTGGAGTCAATATCTCTTTCTACATTGTAGCCAACATCACAGCCCAAATATTTGAAACTAGACACCTGTTCTATACTTTAACATAATTAAAAATTAAAATCTGTGAACATCCACAAGAACACACGACCCACAGCATATTGCAACAAAGAATCTTAGACACTTGTGATATTAAAGCGCGTACAGAAAATCTTTCTTACATTATAGTATTGCAGAGTTTTCTTTGAATTGATAACACTTGTGATATAGTAGACCTAGTATAGTATAGTATAGTATAGCTAACTATCTCACTCACTCACTCACTGCTACTATCGTCCCTGTAGGTTCATGGCCGCGTGGACATAAGCTCTCCATATATTCCTAATCTAAGCTAATGTTTTCCAATCATCTCCTTTAGGGTAGATATTTTAAGCTTTTTATTATTATTATTTTTATGTAGGCCTATGTAATAGAATATTATGACCTATTTTCATTTTATTATACATACTCTTTAATCAAGTACACTAGTTTGAATTGGTATTTTTATTTAAAATCGCAGATTACAAAATAGTATAACACTATTAATAACTAAAGAACTGAATATTAATTGAAGCGGCTATAAACACGACATTTATGCACGACAGTAGTAAAATATATTTATTTACATGAAATGTATAAGAATCGCGTAATTCTGACGAGTTGGACGGCTCAAAAGCGGTGAGATGGTTTCAATAACTTTTGTCTGGACTGGGCCTGTGACCAATCACCCTCCTATGAAATGAGTATCAGGAATTGTGGATCTTTGCATCCACTCCTCCATAGGTCTTCTGGTTATCTTAAGAGAAGGTTGTAAAAAAAGTAACGATTTTTTATTGAAATCAGTTTTCTTTAAAAATTTAGAATTGCTATTATTTTAATCTGGTAGCTAAATACACAGAAAACATAATCAGAAACTAAAATATAATTCACCAAATCATACTACAGTTAAGAATAGTACAGATCTAGTGATCCACATCAAGGATAAACTCATACCCCACAATTTCAGCACTAGTATTATTTTGACAGCACTACCTATTGAATATACCGGATGTACATAAAATAATATAGCGATTTTAAAGATGTTGAATTATACATGAACTATGAAAAAAAAATCTTCAGTTTACATTATACGTTCACAAGCGTTCAATGTGAGCCCCGTTTGTTACATGACACACATCCAACCTGTAGGCTAATTCTTCCCATACATTAATAAGCGCATCTGGATTGATGGCGGCAACAGCTTCTCGAATCCTGTCTCTCAACTCGGGCAGATTAGCAGCCAATGGAGACACATATATTCTGTCCTTTACAAAACGCCAAAGGAAAAAAATCGCTTGGCGTGAGATCCGGTGATCAGGAGACCACTGGAAATGAGCCCTGTCATCTGGATCATGCCGACCAGTCCAGTAATGGCAGTGTGAAAGGTTACGTATCATTCCCTACCGTTTACAATTCTTACAGGCTCTAAAGCTTACTTTGCACTTGAAATGTTGCAACATTCTCCTCAGACACTCTTGGTCATCTCACACTTTTGACTTTACTGATTATGTTATTGGTATTGGGGGGATCACGATTAAAGTGCCTACGAAACACACGTTGAACTGTCACAACTGCCAAACTGCAAAACACAAAACGCTTTCTGTCGAGGAGTTGCCATCTGTTATTATTGTTGCCATAGAAACAAAACAAAAGAAAGCTATCCGCTCACTCGCACAACTAAAACTATCTTATTTCCTGTTTCATTTCAGTCTACACACAACTTTCTACGCTTCATCTGAGTGATATTATTATTACTTGAAACTGCTGTATTATTTTATGTAAAGTAAAGTGATCCCACAACAGGCCTCAGGTGGCCCTTGGGGTAGTAGGAGGTTAAGGCTCCCACTTTTTCTAGACAATCGGCACTTTATGTCAGCCGGGTTGTCAGCCCTGCGTGACGGCCGCCTTTACCCCCAGAACAGGCGTCTGGTACTCATTTCCATTAGAGGCTGAGTCGACCCCAGGGCCATAGTGCCGCCAGAGGGTTTGGGTCAGTTTAAAAATCCTGACCCCAACGGATATTATTTTATGTACACACTGTACAGGGCAAGTCAAAATGTTGTGCAGGTTTTCAGAAATGTATTATGTGAAATGTAATGAACATATAATATCGTGAGACATATTGTATGAAAGGTAAACTCTCAAAGTTTAGTTGTCCACTTCTAAAGTTCCGCGTTCACCCGCAAGATGTCAACAGCAGAGCAGTAAAGGAAAATGGCGTTGACTGGGGATCAGAAGTCTTTCTGTGTGCTTGATTACCATGTAAACAACTCTGTGACTAGTGTTCAACGACATTTCCGTACCAGATACGATAAAGACCCGCCGGATGGGAGATCCATTCGTAAGTGGTACACACAATTTAGGGATTCAGGCTGTATCTGTAAACGAAATCGACTGGCCGTCCGTCGACGAGTGAAGAGACAGTCGAACGCGTTCGCACATGCTTCGTGCGGAGTCCACAGAAATCCACCTACCGGGGAGCGACAGAACTTCAACTACCACAAAAAACTGTATGGCGGATTCTCCGGAAACGTTTACAGATGAAACCCTACCACTTGCAACTGGTTCAAGCCTTAAAACCCGCCGATTATGCTTTGCGAGCGTCCTTCTGTGTTGATTTTCTCGCATTAATGGAAGAGAATGAGTCCATGAGAGGGTAGTTTACAGTGATGAAGCGACTTTCCACCTTTCAGGAAAAGTGAATAGACACAATGTAAGGATTTGGGGAACTGGTAACCCCCATGCAACTCTGGAACATCAACGCGATTCTCCGAAAGTGAATGTCTTTTGTGCCATTTCCATGCAAAGGTTTATGGGCCCTTTTCTTTCATGAACGTACTGTGAACGGACATGTTTTCCTTGATATGCTACAACAATGGCTCCTTCCGCAGCTTGAAGCGGATAGTCCAGATTTCATTCTGCAGTTGGATGGTGCCCCTCCACATTACCATAGCAGTGTTCGAGACCATTTGAATACGGCTTTACACACAACGCTGGATAGGCCGTGCATCTCAGGGTGATCAACAACTCATTCATTGGCCACCTCGTTCACCAGATCTAACCCCGTGTGATTTCTTCATGTGGGGTCTTGTAAAGGATCATGTTTACGTACCACCACTTCCAACAACACTGCATGAACTGCGTGCCCGCATCATAGCAGCCATTGCTGATATCGACCGCGGACTGCTACAGAAAGTTTGGCAGGAGATTGAATATCGGCTTGACATCTGTCGTGTAACAAAAGGCGCTCACATAGAACATCTGTGAATATTTAAAAAAAAAACTTTGAGAGTTTACCTTTCATACAATATGTCTCACAATATTATATGTTCATTACATTTCACATAATAAATTTCTGAAAACCTGCACAACATTTTGACTTGCCCTGTATATAAACTGACTATTTCACTAAGGTACTCAAACACGAAACAATAAACACAAAATTAAAACTGGAATATTCACCTGAAAGGTCCGTCTCCTCAACTTAATTATTTAACTACAGTTAAATAATTAAGTTAAGGAGACGGACCTTTCAGGTGAATATTCCATAATTTTATATTTTAATTTAGAATAATACCTCACAACGGAACACATCATGAATCTTATAAAAGTTGAATAAACACACAGACAATACACCACAACTACAAATTGATGAAAACTCAGAACATTATTTTCATATGATGAAAATTAAGAATTAAATTGTACCTGTTGGTAGGTGCCGTCGTCCTCGACTTTGTTAATATATTGTATATAAAATTAACTGGAGCGCAACAAGTAACAGAAGCTCAACCTGCAGAAGATGGAAGATAACTTCCGAAAGCGCTCCAGTTAATTTTATATACAATATATTAACAGAGTTGAGGACGATGGCACTTAGCAACAGGTACAATCTAATTTTTAATTTTCATCACATGACTTCACCTCAACGGAATTTGATATGAATTTCACTACTTTTGATTATTTTCATATGTTTTCTTCATCTTGGTTTGTATTTAATAGTGTGTGCTTATTCAAATATTTGTATAGGAAGACAAGCTTTGGCGCTTTGTGTACCAAGTGTGTTGCGTAATTTAAAATGCACAACACCATGTGTGAACAAAACACGTTTAACAACCAGCAGAAGTTAGCAACTGACTGACCCTGCTATTCATGACGTATCTCAAATTTAATGACGTAATGACTAAAGCTAGCATTTGTGTGCAATTACATGTTCTTGTTTGTGCATAGCTAAAAATATACCAACGAATTAAAAGCTTACGATATATGCTAATTTATATTTAATATGTTTGTTAAATATTATTCCCTGAGAGTAGTTAATAATAATCATCATCATCCGGTATCATGGCAGCTGCCGCCGTCTTCCGGAAACCAAACGCCATTCCTCTCTGTCCATCCATTGATCTTCCTCCAATCCTCTGATATTCATAGCTGATTGTACCCCTTCTATCCAAGTTTTCTTCGGTCTTCCTCTCTTCCTTCTTTCCATTGAGATCCATTCCATAACAATTTTAGACAATCTTTGCTCTGGCATTCTTTTGACATGGCCATACCACTGTAATCTTTTCTTTTCTATAATGTCTATGATGTCCGGCTCCTCGTACACCCATAATTTCCCTTATTTCTTTATTTCGTATTCTATCCATTCTAGATTTTCCAGCTGATCTTCTTAAAACATCCATTTCTGTACTCAAAATTCTTTTCGTTTCCCTGGCAGGAAATTGCCAAACTTCAGCACAATATGTTAAAATGCTCTGAATTATGGTTTGATATATTTGTAATTTGCTATTTCTTGTAATATTTTTGCTCCACCAAACAGAGTTTAAAGCATTTATTGCTTGTTTTGTTTGTGCGATTCTATTTTTAATTTCCACTGTGTTATCGCCTGAATGGTCTAATTTTGTTCCTAAATAAGTGCATTCAATACTAGGTTTTAGTTCTTCTCCATTGTTGAAATTTATATTTTCCATTTCTTCTCCTATACACAGGTATTTAGTTTTCTCAATGTTTATATAAAGTCCCCATTTTTCATATTCTTCTTTTAGTTTTTAGCCATATATTCTGTGTGTTATAATACTACTACTACTACTACTACTACTACTACTACTACTACTACTACTAATAATAATAATAATAAATAATAATTATAACACGAATTAATCGTTATCTCAGTAAAAAAAATAAATGTCCTGAAAATGATCTCACACAAGGAGATCGAAACGTCGACTTAATAAATTAATTTATTGACTGAGATAATGATCAATTTTTGTTATTATTATTATTATTATTATTATTATTAATGCTAATTTATCATTATATTTTTTACATATTGGATCAACTTATTTTTAAAAATGTGTTAAGTTTAAACTACACTTTCTGTCAATTAAGCTATAGAAAAAACAATTTTCACAAGCGGAAAATGATTTAAAACCGTCTGTGTGACAATATTTGTTTACATTATAATCTCAGATTCCTGACTGTACACTGAAACCTATACCAAAGCTGCTGAGAAACGTTGAAAGAAAAATTCCATTTACTGGACACGATAAACATAGATAAACCGTGAAGACAGTTCAGTTTGTACTTGAATCGAGAAGAAAATGAAATAACGTTTGAAGGATTGGCTTTCGCTAATCACGTCATTGTATGTACCATCATCTGCTAGTCGGTTCTATTGGTCTCGGCTATTGTATGTACCATCATCTGCCGTCAGTTCTGTTGGTCTCGGCTAATGTATGTACCATCATCTGCCGTCAGTTCTGTTGGTCTCGGCTAATGTATGCACCATCATCTGCCGTCAGTTCTGTTGGTCTCGGCTAATGTATGCACCATCATCTGCCGTCAGTTCTGTTGGTCTCGGCTAATGTATGTACTATCATCTGCCGGTCGGTTCTATTGGTGTCGGCTATTGTATGTACCATAATCTGCTGTCAGTTCTGTTGGTCTCGGCTATTGTATGTACCATCATCTGCCGTCAGTTCTGTTGGTCTCGGCTAATGTATGTGCCATCATCTGCCGTCAGTTCTGTTGGTCTCGGCTAATGTATGTACTATCATCTGCCGGTCGGTTCTATTGGTGTCGGCTATTGTATGTACCATCATCTGCTGTCAGTTCTGTTGGTCTCGGCTATTGTATGTACCATCATCTGCCGTCAGTTCTGTTGGTCTCGGCTAATGTACGTACCATCATCTGCCGTCAGTTCTGTTGGTCTCGGCTAGTTTATGTAATGACCGTATGAACATTTCATGGTCATGTTACTCGGAAGTGACATAAATTGTGAGTGAGAAGCATATAGACCTAATAATGTCAGTGTAATTAAATAGTAAGTGCACAAATTGCAGAGATAATGAAACAGTAAACAAAAAATGTAAACATACCAGAGTTAGTTAATGGACCACAGTTGAAGGTTGCATAAGCACAGCATGGCATAACCTTGACTTCACAAGTCATAACACATCTGCAATTGGTTGTCACTTCATTTCATCTTGTATACAGTATCTTTCTATCGAGCGTTATGTAACTTTAATTTTGTGTTTTTCATGTTCATAATGTCTTCTGATATCAAATCAAAAACCGTTACAGCAAATGTATCAGTTACATATTATCAGCATTATTGTATTTCTTAATTAAAAAAAAACTAGACATTTCCATGTAATCAAAATTGTAAATGGATACTTTACGTAAATGTGGGTTATGGCGACAATTTATAAATGGAATTCGTGATGTTCCACTGTTCTCAGAGTTGCACCGACATTTGACTTTCTTCACAGGAGCTAATTCTTGTAATAATTGATTATTTTAAATTGAATAAAATAAATGTATTGTTTAATAAATTATTTTATATTCACAAATAAGTTTTGATACTGAAGATGAAACTTTTATAATTGTTTGGATTACTAAATACGATGATTACCAATATAGTACATTTGCTATCAATATGTTAGATTTAATTTTATAATTAAACTCAAACGATTCGTCTTTAAATATTATTAATTTTGTTTATTGCTTTATTAATAAAATATTCACTTATTATATTATATTATTTTTATAATTAACTTGTTGTGCTTCATCTTTAATGAAATTTCTTATAAATTCATAAATAAAATAAAATTATATTTACGTTATTTACGTACATCAAACTTTCTTTTTCACTGTGTATATATCATACTATCTTACGTAATATATCTGTTAAATAAATGTTTATGTAGACAGCACTTAATGGCGTCAGTCATTCAGCATCTTCTTTTAGCCATTTTTCTTTTCATCATCATCATCCAGTCCACCGCTGTGGTCTCGAGGTAGCGTGCTGCCTTGTCACGCAGCGGGCCCGGGTTCGATCCCCGGTCGGGGCAGTTTTTCTGGGTGAGGTTTTTATCGGGGTTTATCCTTACCTGTAAGACAAATGTCAGGAAAACTTTAAGGTCCAAACGGTTCCCGAAATCATATGGCCATCATCCTTATCATCATCCTTACCATTATCATCATCATCATCCTTCACAGGTGTGGAAAGCAACGGGAAGCTACCACACCTACACAATTCCCTAGTAAAGCTGCAAGCATAGCATGAAAATGCTATGATTGCAGTGAAGGACCTGCCTTCGGGCAGAATTACTATGGATGGATCATCATCCAGGGATTAAGCCTGTTGGCTCGTTCTGGTTTCATGAAAGCTAGAATTTTAAAATTGTTCAGACCATCTTCTGTGTTGCCGTCCAACATTTCTCCTTCCGTGCGGTTTATAATTTAGCAATAATTTTTTTAATCTTCCTTCTGGCATTCTATCAACATGTTCTTTCCAGTCGTTCCTATATTTAATTATTCAGTCTGTAAGTTTGAAAATATTTAGTTCCTTTCTTATATCTTCATTTCTTTTCTTATCCAGCAGAGTATATCCTGCTATATTTCTAAAATTCTCATCTCAGCTACTTCCAATTTTTGTTTTCTTTTCTTTTGTTGCGAATTATCACGTTGTCAAGTTTTGATTGGCTACCTAATGAAGAAAAAGATCACGATTCGCTCGTCTCCTTCGTCAATTCTCCAATCATATGTCCGCGATTCAAGTCTACATCATTTAAACATTCTCTTGTCATAATCATTTGTCAGTAAATTTCAATATCTATTGTTTATCCCGATAATATGTATGACGTAATGATTGTTATTCTTCTTACCAATATCATAAAAATATTTATCATGTTTTATCATAATTCAATAAATAATTATTAGCTTGGATTTATTTACGCTACTTCTAAATTAAACATTAAATAAATAAAATCCTAAAGTAATATTAAAATCAGGGTAAATTTTTCCGGTTATAAAATTGTGTATATCTTTTGCGAAGAGGAGCGAATCCGTTAGTTTTCCGTTTTTTGGAGGGTAAATTGGTCTTTATGTTCACGAATAGTAATATTAAAATCATCCTCCTGCATCTATGGATATGTTTGAAGTTCGCATGATCTCCGTTAAATCATTAGAAGAGCGGTTGAATAGTCAATGTAATGTAGACAGCTATTAATGACGTGTGAAACGATTATCACTTTCTTCTAAGAATGAAGAAGGTATCGCAATAACCGAGAACATATAGAATTCGAAGAAACTTGAGGAAAATAAATTTGTAATTTTTACCTAATTTTTTACCATACTTAGCCCATCACATTTATTTAAATGCTGATTTATCTTACAATTGGGTGCATTTGACTAACCATGAAAAGAAACATAAAGTGGCAGAGACATTTATATACATGTTTATTATTTTTTCTATTTACAGCAGTGAAATTCTACCATTTTACTCCTTCCTTCAGGGATGCAGTTCACAACTCTTACAGTTATTTAATTTTATTTATTGTTTTAGCTCGACTCAATATAGATATCTTAATCCTTCCAATAATTATCAGGTAATTCGTAAAGCGTAGAGATACAATTTTATCCGATTAAATTTTAATATATGATTTACGAATATAATTTTATTATAGCTCAAGCGATCCGCAGTTTGCTCTAAAACTGAACACTTAATTTCCTTATCGGCCTCCCTCCCCCCCTCTTTAAAATCGCAGGTCGTTTTGTGCTCTAAACTGTTGTCAAATTGTATAGTAAAATATTTAACCGAAATTTTGTGTTTTAACAGTTTGATGTCAGTTTTATCTAGGATCTCCTGTCTTAGGCCGTTTCACTATTATCTTTCTCAAGTTTCTCTATAAAATAACGACAAGTTCTAATAAATATTAGCCTGATACTATATTTCTAATAGCAGTTTAAAAAAATTAGCGGTTGTCATCGAAAATATAATAAAATGTAAATTATCTGATCATGGCTGTTTTCTTTACGCTAACGTATGGACGTGGATTCTTAAAATTGTCAACGCGTCTCTGAATATGCCATTTGAACGGATGTAATGCCCTGCTTCTCGCTTAACGTATGTTTGCACGATGGTAACTTAAAGACCATGTTGTTTCGGATTCTTGTTACAGTCATAAAACTGTCATCCATTTTGAGTCTGTTTTGACAAGCCAGAGCATAATATGACAACTAACTTGTCACAGTATTTTATAACAATAATAATCACAACAAGTAGGGCACTGGCGTCATGATTACGTCATTTAGATACGACTTCAATTACGTAACGTCATTTTCACTCCAGAATATTCAGCTGAAAACATAAGTATCAGAATTGCAGTTTTATTTCTCGTCTTCTTAACAAAACATACCCCAGGTGAGGGGATTAATGCATATGTCTGGATAGCCTCAGTTACTTCATATGTTGAAGAATTAATTAATTTATTGACTTAGGCTTTCACGGCCGGAGTTACTACCAACCAGAAGGCATATACAATTTACGAAGTAACGGACCGCGCAGAGAACACATCGCGGATAAATGTATAAATAGAGCAGGTAGTCGACAAAATTGCCCATATCCCAACGACAGAATTAACAACTACGAATATAATATTTCAAATGGGCTGAAGAGGGCAATCATAAGTCCCTAAAACAGTCTGAAGGCGACAGAATCTCTAATAAAGAGATACATATCTGCGCTTTTAATTCTACTCCTAGACAAAATTGCCAGTCTCAAGACAACCCTTGAGGATGCCGGACGCAGTCTCTGGCGAAACGTTGGGGAACTACAAGCCTCAAGACCACGGTCAACAACCCGTAAATCTTCTGAGATATTTACACAAATATTTTTTGTGTGATAGTTATGAGCGATTTTAACGAATTATCATCCGGTTTAATTATTTGATTGTCACGTAACAGACATGAAAAAGACAGAAAGGGATGATCTATCCTTTCAAGAAATCTAATAAGTTCAAGAACAAGAGGAAGACCAGATATTGCATGCTGCAAGACATCAGGGAATTGAGGATACAGAATTGGAAGGGACAGAATTGAATAGAGATGAATAAAAGTATAATCTAGGAAACGAAGCTTGTGATATGCAGAAATTCAAGTATGTAGGTAGCAAGATGCTTTTATTCTTGCAACATTCCCTTTATTAATGCATAACAACCAGAATTCGTGAAACATTAAAATGATGAAACCTGTTTATAGTCCCGTATGGGGAATGAAAGACTTGCATGGAAGCTTCTTGTAGGAAAGCCAGAGGGAAAAAGCCCAGTTGGTAGACCAATAATGAGGTGGTAGAATAACATTAACTATGATTTGAGGGAAGTAGATTATACAGGGAATGATTGGAAAGCATTAGCTCAGGATAGGGATGTATGGAGAGCTTATGTCCGCGCGGCCATGAACCTACGGGTTCGAAGTGCCAGTGAGTAACTAAGTATATTTTCTGCACAACTTGTGCGCATTTATTGTATTATTATAAATACATTTAGTAGGCTATAACGTATTAAAATAAACCCAAGTAAACATTTTATGAAAATCAGTGAAATTCTACCATAAGAGGAGGGGATTTACCTGAAATCCAAAATAAAAAATTGACTCTAGCGACTGCCAAGTTGCAGTGTATTCCTTCTTCTTCTTAAACTTAATTTGTAGGATTTTCATCCTGTTTATTTCCAAAATCACTCTTCGGAGGAAGACGTATTGGATGTGCATTTACTGTCTATCCATCTCTTGGCTGGTCTTCCTCTTGTTCTTCTCCCGTCCATGGGTCTATCCTCTTTAGCTCTTTTTGCAAGCTGGTTTTCTTCCATTCTTTCTATATGACCCTTCCAATATTTTCGTCTATCTATAATAAATTTGGACATGTCTTGAATATGGCATTTGTCCGTAATTTCTGTGTTGTCTATTTTATCAAATAATGTTTTCCCCTGAATAGTTCTTAAGATTTTTATTTCGCACATTGTATTCCATGCTATTTAATTGACTATTTTAACTTATTCAACTAAAGATATGAACACATACTTAATTTATTTAGGCCCGGTATCCACTACTATTTAAATAGTTTTACATAATGTTTCTACTTTGTAGAATGAAAAATAAATGAATATATTAATCTAAATTGAAGTCTCTACGGCCAATATTGTCATAAACGTATTGTAAACCTGACATTAATTTCAGCGTTTATTAACGTTTGTAAAGAGACGTCACAAAACAAATATTTTCATAATGTCAACATGTCATTGTTGAAGAGTGGCTCTTATTTAAAGTGGATGTAATTGAAGCTGCTTTTATATGTATTTGTCACCGTTCAGAGATCGTTCAACAATAGGCACTGTCTCTGTCAACGTTTTCAGTTCAATAGGTGGATATCTGTATTGAATTGTGACAGTTGGCGGAAATTCATATATCAGCTCATGTGAAGACAAATTTATTGTCAAAGCTTTGAATGGTTAAGAATAGTTGCTTTAATTTCCTTTCGGATGCAGACGTATAACATAGACATTAGGGTCTGTATGTATCATAAACCAATATATTGAAACAAATTAATACTACGAGGAATTTCAGTCTGAATGCTTTGTGCCTTTAAATCTACGAGTATTTACTGATTGATGTTTTTTTTATTATTCCGGCTTTTACAAAGAATATACATTTTTCCGGTACCCATGTTCACAGTTAACTACACATTTGTTTCAACATATTTTTCCATTCCTGTCTGTTCATCCATATATCTTCTTCTATTCCCCATTCCCTCTTAGTTTCATTGATTCCCTGAATCCACGTAATATTTGGTTTACCCTTCTTTTTTCTTCCCTGTGGTTCCCAATCCATGATTATCTTAGGTAGTCTTCCTTCTTCCATCCTTCTAATGTGTCCGTACCAATTTAATTGTTTCTTCTTTATAAAATCTAATATTGAATATTGTACCAGCATTTTTTCTTTTATATATGAATTTCGGATTTTATCCTTCCTGGATATTCTTGAAGCACGTCTCCAGTAGTCCATTTCAGTGGCGAGTAATTTTTTTTCATTTGTGCATTTAAAGCCTACACATCAGCTCCATAGGTAATAATGCTTCTGATTATTGTATTAAAAATAGTTTTTTTTTTGTTTCTTTGAAGATATGTTTGTCCCATACTATTCCATTTAGGGCAGATATAGCATACTTTCCTATATTGATCCTGTTTCTTATCTCTGTTTCTTGTTTTCCATCTTTAGTAATTTTAATTCCCAAATACTTATATTCTTCAGTGTGTTTAATTGTCCCTAAATTTTCTTCTAGTATTAAATCTTGAGGAAGATCCCCTATTGTCATATATCTAGATTTATCCATATTGATCTTTAAACCCCATAAACTATATTCTTGTATTAATTTTCTAGTGAGGTATTCTATATCTTCAAATTCTTGAGCCAATATCAATTGGTCATCTGCAAACTGATTTATTATTCATTTATTTAATATACGATTCAATAGTCATAAGTAATGCCACGAGTGATTTTCATTTTATCTAGAGGATTTGGAAATCAAGGGTGAATAAAATTAAGCTGTTTACTCACAAATCATTATTTAAATATAGTTATTTTAAAATATTTATATATTTAATGTAGACGGCGGTGTAGAAAACAAATGAGAAATGTTTGGTTATGTTTCATTTGTTCATCGCTGCAACTTGATCATACTATTTATTGCCAAATAGGATCTCAATATTGTAAGAATGCACCCTAGTGGAGAAAAAATGATACCCATCAAATTGTATATTATAACCAACGTTATAGGCCATTAATTATTTTTTTCTGAAACAACTCAGTAAAATCCTTATTGAACACACAATTATCAGATGTGTAGGTCGAAGGAATCTGTTCATTATTTGCTATATTCAACGTATTTGTTAGAGAGTCATTCACTGCAAAATAATGCTCTGACCTGTTCAGAATATTAAAAAAGAAGGAGCTTTCCTTATTTTGGTAACCAAAATTCGATAATTATCGAGGTGAAACACGACTGTAATTGGTTTTAAAACAAAATTCATTGAAACGTGATTGGTCATTGACTCCCATTTGGGGCCTGAGTTAAATAGTCGAGGAAATTTGGAAATTACTAAAAAAATCGATGGATAGAAAGCGTAAGCTAATAGATTTTTTTTATGGCCGCGGTGGGCTTGTGGTTTTGTTCCTTGACTCAAGTTCCGAGGATCTCGGGTTCAAACTCGACCGGGATCGATGAATTTTTAGGATGAAAAATCCAAGGGTGAAAGTCCTCCGGGAGGGACTTTAAGCCGTGGGTCCCAAGTTTGAAGATTTTCGGGCTCATAAAAGAACCGCACGCCTGAATAAAGAGTAATTAGTGCATATATCCAAGTAATACCATAGTTGCCCACTGGAATCTCATTGAGGAATGTGCTGACCACATGTCACTCGTTGAGATCTGTAGATAAATAAGCATAACTAAATTAGTTTTAACATCTGGAACATTAAAATTAATGTCCAAAACCAACACATTCTTAACTGCAATTCCATTGCTCCACAGTTCTCCGTCACTCTTGGAACTCAAACACTTCGCTATGAGCCTGCAGTCAAGTATCTTGGTCTGTTTTAGATAAAACATTTATCATAAGTAATGCCACGAGTGTTTTCCAAATTTATCTAGAGAATTTGGAAAACAAGAGTGGCATTTGTTAGGACTATTTTACGAATAAAATTAAGCTGTTTACTCACTAATCATTATTTAAATATATTTATTTTAAAATATTTATACATTTAATGTAAATGGCGATGTTTGAATACAAATGAGAAACGATTGGTACGCTTCATTTGCTTCTTTTGTTCATCACTGCAACCAGTTCATATTATTTATTGCCAAAGGAACGCAATATTGTAAGAATGCACTCTAATGGAGAAAAAATTAAACACATCGAACTGTATATTAATTCATTTCTGATGTCCTATGACAATTATATTTTTCTGGAATGTTATTACCTGGGAAAAAATACATTTAAGAAAGTGGAAACAGTGGTTTCTCTTTTTAGTGGTATAATCAGTTGCTACAAACGTTTTTATATTAACGCCCGCATGCGCTATCTGTTGACATTCATGCACTATAATGCAATCCGGTAACCGTATTTCTTGGAGAGTCAGTCACTGCAAAATAATGCTGTGACCTATTCAGAATGTTAAAAAGGAGGAGGGTTCTTTATTATGATAAACTTTAGTTGGTAAATTCTAGGCGAAACACGACTGTGATTGGTTGTAAACCAAAAATCATTGAAATGTGATTGGCCATTGGGGCATGAGTCTTAAGAATTCAAGTTGGCACCTCATAAATCAGGGAAATGCGGCCATATCTATATCCTACAGGGTGATTACAAATGATTGGAGCGATTTCATGATTTTATGGTAGCTGTAGTATTCGACATATTTTCACGAACTTTTACAGATACATAGAGCAACTTCCCAGGTTTTTTTTGAGATGTTACAGGTGCTCCATATGCTCCCCCTTGGTGATTCTGCAGATATCAAGTCTGTAATCAAGTTCGTCCCATACTCGACGTAACATGTCCCTATTAATTTGTTCAAAGGCATTGATTATGCGAGCTCGCAGTTCTGGTAAGTCTACTGGTAAAGGAGGCACAAACACTGAATCTTTCACATACCCCCAAACAAAAAAATCGCACGGCGTCAAATCGGGGGAGCGTGGAGGCCACGACAACAATTTCTGATCATTCTCTCCACTGCGACCGATCCATCGGTTTGGCAATCTCATGTTTAAAAATTCACGAACATCGTGATGGAAGTGTGGTGGAGCACCATCCTGCTGGTAGATGAAGGTCTCACTGTCGGTCGTCAGCTGCGGCATGAGCCAATTTTCCAGCATGTCCAGGTACACGTGTCCTGTAACGTTCTGCTCGCAGAAGAAAAAAGGGCCATAAACTTTGAACTGAGAAACCGCACAGAACACACTAACTTTTGGGGAGTCGCGAATGTGCTGCACAATAACGCGGGGATTTTCTGTGCCCCAGATTCGCACATTGTGTTTGTTCACTTTGCCATTCACAAAGAATGTTGCTTCGTCACTGAAGACAAGTTTCTCACAAAAACCATCCTCATCCATAAACTGCTGCATTTGTGTACAAAATTCAAACCGACTCACTTTGTCAATGGGCGTAAGGGCTTGTAGAAATTGCAAGTGGTAAGGTTTATGCTTCAATCTTTTCCGCAAGATCTTCCAAAACGGTCGGTTGTGGAATGTTCAGCTCTCTGCTCGCTTTTCGTGTTGATTTCTGTGGGCTACGTGTGAAACTCATCCGCACACTCTCAACCTTTTCTTCACTCACTGAAGGACGACCCGTTGATTTCCTTTTACAGAGGCATCCTGTAGCTTTAAATTGCGCATACCATCGCCGAATGGAGTTGGCACTCGGTGCATCTTTCTCGAACTTCGTTCTGAAGTGTCGTTGCACAGTTATCACAGATTGAGTTGACTGAAATTCAAGCACAGCATATGCTTTCTCCTCGCCTGTCGCCATCTTTGATAACTGCTGCGCTCTCTCGGTTTAAAGCTGAAACACGGCTGCGAGAGAAAACAAAAAAAAACCTTATGAGTTTTTATACATAACTTTAAAGTTCTGTGAAGATATGTCAAATAAGATCGCTACAATAAAATCATGAAATCGCTCCAATCATTTGTAATCACCGTGTATATGCAATCTTTAGGTTAAACACATTGTACACAAGGAAGCAAACGTTATATGGTGCGTGACCGTAATCCGCAATGGTTGTGAAGCTTGGAGCATTCTCGCCGGAGGACATAGGGCTTAAGCGCAAAATTCAAATTATATCAAATAAATATTTTAAAATAGGATGTCCATTCGTCCCGTTTTTTCGGGACAGTCCTTTTTTGAAAATGTCCCGCTGTCCCGAAAGTTTTTTTGGGGACGTTCAAATGTCCCGCTTTGTCAATGTATTTATGAATGGCGACTTTCGTTTTGTTATTTGTTATGTAATTATAAATATGTACGTTACAAGGCGCCACTTGTATGACCACGATGCACTGGTTGGTCTTTAATATTTGTTGTTTACTCTCATATGTTGGTAACTGGTACATTTTTTTCAAATTATCAATCCATGGTCAGTATCTTTTCGGCCCTACGCTACACAAGAATCTCACAGCGCTGCTAAGCTCCCCTATATTGATGCACTCATCACTGAACGGGTAACTGCGCAGTTGCTAGTCCATTAGTGCGCAATAGCACCTCAACAGCGTGCTACACACCGAAACACGTTTAATTAGTATTAATGGTAGCATATTTCCCGGGGAATTGCCCCTAACATTGAAGAATAATTATTATTTTTAATATCTCACAAGTATTCTTCATTATCTCAGCCTTTTTTCATAGCAATTGCTGAATATTGAACTTTTGGAAGATGAAATTTTATTTGCTATTTAGATTGCGTAAAGGATATTTTAGAAATGGAATTGATTAGTTTACAGGTATGCTGTGTTTCACAGTGCCGAACGGCGTGGCTCATTCCGTACTATCGGCTCGTCAGCAGTGTGCTTTAAGATGCCCCGGGTGAACCCAGTACCACTATATATATATATATATATAATATATATGTACTGTCGGCCGCGGTGGACTAGTGGTTATGCTCCTTGCCTCTGGTCCCGAGGGTCGCGGGTTCAAACCCGGCCGGGGTCGATGGATTTTTTAGGACGGAAAAATCCCTCCGGGAGGGACTTTAAGCCGTGGGTCCCGAGTCTCAAGATTTTCAGGCTCGTAAAAAATCCTTAAGCCTGAATGAAAAGGCCTCTAAGCAAAATTTACCGAATTTTCCCGTCCTAGTACTACCTTGGTTTCCTAGATGTCAGTATGAGGCGGAACGGTGACCATGTACCGCTCAAAATGACATCTATACGAAAACAAGTGTAACTAAATTAGTATGGTTCAAATTCTTCCCTGTAGGGGGAGAGCGCCTAAATCTCTGTAAAGGGAACATATAGGCTTAGAATACAATATATATATAGTAGTATTGGGTTCACCCGGGGCATCTTAAAGCACACTGCTGAGTTGGAAATCCGACAGTGCGGAATGAGCCACGCCGTATATACCTATCTGCGTCATCACCTACCTTACACCGTATACACAAGGGTTACCACTTTGAACCCAATGGAGTCAGCCATTGAATTAGCTACCTGTCAAGAGGGTACCTCAGAATCGGTACATTGGATGGGCGCATTTTTAACGAGTATTCTAACATTTATATAGTAAGATGGGTATTTGAAATTACCCCTCTCCTTGTAACTTGAAATAGCTAATCTTTTTCATTTCCATACACCGAGGGAAGTTCGTATCAGAAAATTGTATAGGGTAGACGTTCTGAAGGTGATCGCCTTTTGCTATCCGTGATACAGTTGTGTGCTATATCATTTATATTTGTAATGTTTTTGCTTCGTTGTAGAAACAATAGCTTATTATTGTGTTAATACAATATTAACGGTTGTATGATGTTTCGTCATTACGTATGTAATGAATGGGAAATGACAGTGCTAATGAAGGATATTGTTTTTCTGCTATTAATGAATCCCTGTGTACGTAACTTGCAAACAGTTCTTCACTTTAATGTTTTGAGAGTAATGCAAATCCTCTTTCTTATAACTATTTTACCCAAACAAATTGTTTTTTTTTTTTCAAAATAAACATTAATTAAGCTTTCTATATTTTATATCAGTATCAAATAACACTGGTCAACATGATTTTTGTCTCATGAGTACCAATAGTTGTACTTAATGCAGTTTTTTTATCGTATTTTCAAATATGTATTCGGAATTTCTCTATCACCCACAGTTTTTTATTTCAATTTCAATTAATGGATTTAAATAGGCCTAATTATTCTTTAATAAACGTTTTTTCGTCCATTTGTCCATTGTAAAATAAAACCAAATGAGCTAACTCAAATGGTTTCAGCTATGGAAAAGAGATATCAGGGCAAATGGAATCCTAATATGCTGGCCGATTATTATTGGACCATCAAAAGGGATGCTCCACAGGCGAAATATAGCAGAAAATCGTCATTTCTTACTTTCTAGGTGAGTCCGAATATTCGAATATTGTGTAGTTGCGAATGTAGAAAATATTAAAGTGTTTGAAATTATAAATTCCTGTCTCTCGGTAGCCTTGCGTGATGGAGGTAAACCGATACCATATTTGAATTCTGGAGAAAAAGTACTATCAGAATCACATATTTTTCTTTCTGAGACAAAAGAAAAGTTTATTTTTTGTTGCTCAGTGTAATTTTCTTTGAATTTCTAATACTAATGATACGTTACTACAGTAAGCCTATACAATGGATTCCCTAAATGTTTCTTATTTATATTTATACATTTTTCTTTTTTTATTCTTTGTTTAACCTCTCCCTTTTGGACACTTTACTGTTGGGAGATGATGTTTGAACTTTGGTTCGCATACATCCTTTTTTCGAACCTCACAAGGCATTGGAGAACCTCCCCGAACGAGGGATCAGGTGAATTCGGGGCCACCTCCGAGACAGCACGAGTCTATAGAATAAATTAATGCACTATATTAAATCCACAATATGTTGGTAATGTAAGTAAACTAACAAAAATACAAAAGCGCAGTTTACACGATGCTCTTTTATTCAAAGATCAGTGAATGAAAGAATAATGATGATGTAAATTATACAGAAGAAGAAAATAAATTGAGTTGACGTTGAACGGTGCACTGGAAGGAAATTAATAATTGTTCATGAAACAACACGATGTAAGATTATAGAAAATATAGAATTACACTGATATTTTACAGATACAAAGAGAAATATTAATAAAAAATGAGTGGAGAATGTTGAGTTTTTTATAAAGCACCTCACTGTGACATGGGGTAACATTTGGCCAGTTCCGGATTTTGGAAACTACAAATTTGAGTATTTGCTTTTAATTATCCTGCATTTAGAGCAGTAAAGGATTCAGAGAGTCAGATGAAATTTTACTAATCTTTGAGGTAAAGTTACATTCCGTGTTGTTCCAGACACTGTGTGTGCTCTTTGTTTTAACGACACCGTATACAGGGTTTTAGTAGATTTACTAACCCAAATTTACTTAACACTTCTAAAACAATAAACCCCATTTAAGTTGAACACTAATTCTCCTTATACAGCCAGTAAGTGTTCAAAATTACTATAGAATATATTCTATACTAGCTAATACCCGGCGTGTGCTGCTACGCATAAATTAATGAAAATCAACGTCCTTTTATGTTTAGTTAAATAAGTAAACGGAAAAATTTATATCGTAATTATTTTTAGATGCCCCGTGCTGATTATCCGGCGTTGTCCTCATCCCGATCCTCTTGGCATAAATGAGCTGAAAGAAATAAATTAATGTACTTTTTTTATTAGTTGAATAAGTAAAATGAAAAATAATTATAAATGTATATCGTAATCATTTTAAGATTCCCCGTACTGATTACCCGGCGTTGTCCGGGAATCTACTTATCTCGATCTTCTTGGCATAAATGAAAGATAAAAATGGTTATTGTGAGTTATCCGTAAGAGATAAACATAGGCCTATGCTATCGCGGACTTTTTTGCAGAGCTTTTTGAGATATTCAATTCTGTGTACATTAATTTTGTGTATTTGTTATGGTTTAGGCAGCGTAAGCCATTTAAGCGTCCAAAGAGCTAGTTTTTTCACGTTTTCCACTACAAAGGGCGATTTTTAAGGGTGTAGGAGTTGAGTATCACAACTCTGTTATAGCCTATGTTCATCCCGGGAATCTCCTGAACATTTTGCAAAAAGCCCCATCACAAACGGATCATATATTTATGGCCGCGCATAAAGTACGAACAAACAAACATTCATTTTTATATATTAGAAGATGTCATTTTATAAAAGAAAATTACTATTTCTTGAAATTTCACAAATGCCACCTATTTTTGCATTATTAACATTTATTACATTTTGCTTTTCGGTTCATTTTCACAAGTGCATAAACATTCTGCAATGCATCTTTCTTTATCAACTTTATTCCTTTCTGAGGACTTTCAAATCAATATACGTACATAGGAGGAAAGAATCATTTGCGAATCTCATTTCAAGCCTTCAATGAGTGAAAGTATTATTTTTGTGTTAATCGAAAAACATGATGGAACAAGACAATTTTCACTACATTTGAGGAACATGTAACATCATTAAATTAATATTGAGAAGCTAAAGCTATTACTATGATAGAAATAAGTAAATTAATGAACACAATTAAATTATTGTAAATCAATGGTAAAGAGATACATTTTTGCCTGAACCGGGAATCAAACCCCGAACCTTTAGCTTTTAGTGCTAATGCTCTGTGCAATTGAATGTGGGACCAGCAGAGTAAGGTAAAGGGAGGATTTCTGCTTGGATGGGAATGAAGCCTGGATTAGCTCAGTGGACAGAGCATTAGCAAGGAAAGCTAAAGGTTCGGAGTTCGATTCCCGGTTCAGGCAAAATTTCTCTTTGCCATTGATTTACAATAATTTAATTGTGTTCATTAATTTACTCATTTCTATCATAGTAACAGCTTTAGCTTCTCAATATTAATTTAATAAATAATGCTATAGCTTGTGGAGTCCCTTCATGTCTTCTTCAGCCATTCATTGTGTACTTGTGAATGATGATTCATTGCAATTGAATGTGGGACCAGTAGAGTAAGGTAAAGGAAGGATTTATGCTTGGATGGGAATGAAACCTGAATTAGCTCAGTGGACAGAGCATTAGCACGGAAAGCTAAATGTTCGGGGTTCGATTCCCGGTTAAGGCAAACATTTTTCTCTTTACCATTGATGTAACATCATTGTTAAAATAATTAAAGTTGTCATATTTCTAGAGATGATATGTTTCTAGCCTCTCAACACATGTTATTTTGGTTAGCAAATTTATTGATCTAAACTCTGAGGTAATCTCAATAATATATAATTTGATCCTCATAATTAATACCCAATTGAATGGTCACATATCTCAGCTGTGTGGGCTCCGTGCCTCGTGGCAGTGCGTATTTTCAACAGATTGAATAATACTCCTGATATTGTTTACGGAACTGCTTTCAAGTTTCGTTGTAACGAAGCATTGCATATTAAAGATGTTTACGCACCAAACACTTAGGAAGGTCATGAACGTCTGTTTATCGACGAGCCGTATTGTTCCTTAATACATTGTTCCTTAATACATTGTTCAGTTTGCTTCGTCTGCTGCTTGCATTTCAATCCGCCCCGAGACTCTGTGACCTTGAAATCTCTGACCTAATTTAACTAAAGAAAACGCATGTAAAAATGATTGAACGTAAGTAGTCATCGCTGATGATACGTTTGTTGTCCAGTCGGTCTCTATTTGATATTGGAAGATTTTTTTTTCCGTTACCTTATCGTATAATTATGTTCATTAACTTTATACGTAGCTGCCGGCAATATATTCGTTTGCTGCTAGTGCAGCTGTTTTGTCTCTTCTTCTTAAACTTAATTTGTAGGATTTTCATCCTGTTTATTTCCAAAATCACTCCTCGGAGGAAGACGTAATGGATGTGCATTCACTGTCTATCCATCTCTTGGCTGGTCTTCCTCTTGTTCTTCTCCCGTCCATTGGTCTATCCTCTTTACCTCTTTTTGCAAGCCGGTTTTCTCCCATTCTTTCTATATGACCCTTCCAATATTTTCGTCTATCTATAATAAATTCGGTTATATCTTGAATATGAAATTTGTCCCTAATTTCTGTGTTGTGTATTTTATCAAATAATGTTTTCCCCTGAATAGCCTGTCCCAAGCCAGGTTGAAGAAGGGTGAGGGGGAGGAGTAACACCTTGGTTCAGCTGATAGCACCTTATGAGGGCCCCTTGCCAGGGTTACGGTGAAGACCTAAAACGGCAGATACAGCGGAGAAGGAGTCCTTCGGTACGGGTGTACCTGACGGAAGAGGCAACTCTACATCTACTGCCTTGTAGATTGACAAACGGGCGGATGGGGTTCGTTAGTCCTGCAAGACAACCCATCTAGGAGAGACAACTCCGAAATAAAACGGGGCAGGCTGAGCTCTGGAGCTGGGTGAAGGGAGGAAACCCCGAATAATAAACCCACCATGGAAACTTGCTAGCAACCCACTTCAAGGTGTATCTTATACATTGCTCGCAGTCCCAAGGATCAAGCCTCGGATCAAAGACGGAAACAAAATACGACAAACGCTAGGAAGCTGTTTTGTATGTACTGTTGATATCAGCAGTCAAGTGGACTATTGAATGGATGAACTACCATATGTGTCTCTTTGTGAGCTGGACTCTTACTTTAAGGGAGGAAAGGAGATTACGAGAATTTGAGAATAAAGTACTTAGGAACATTTTTGGACCAAAGAGAGATGAACAGACAGATGAATGGAGAAGACTCAATAACTGTGAACTACATGGTCTTTATAGGAAGCCAGATATAATAACAGTTAAGTATCGTAGACTGCGATGGGCAGGACATGTGGCACGAGTGGGGAATGAAAGACGTGCATGCAAGATTCAGTTGGTAGACCAAGAATGAGATGGGAGAATAACATTAACTATGATTTGAGGGAAGTAGATTATACAGGGAATGATTGGAAGGGATTAGCTCAGGATAGGGATGTATGGAGAGTTTGTCCGTGCGGCGATGAACCTACGGATTCGGTAGTGCCAGTGAAGTGAGTAAGTCCCTTTGAGGGCAAAGACCTCCTAAAACTGGGAAGACTCTAGATAACTTACTTGGCGAGGTATATCAAGTGGTTGTTCATACTACATTATTACGGTTTACTCTACACGTATGTGCGTTTTGTCGTACTTACAGCAATGGCGACCATGATTGAAAGTTCAACTTCCTACATTTCGCGGTTGCCAACCTAAATAACTATACTGCAATAAAATAACTACACTGTAATATTACATATTTCAAACACGCGTGTGGGAAATAAAACCACCATCATTTTTGTATACTACATACAATGTATATACAAAATATCCAAAAGGTAGTGTTAATATACATTATACGAAACAAATCACTGCATTTTAGATTAACTGAACTTTATTTGAAACAATATAAAACAAATACGTACTTTTCGCCATTTTATCACTAAATTGTTCTCACGGTCTCTTGTTGTTTCAACTAATAAACATTGCCCACATTGTTAACGTTAGTATTGTTTATACTTACTTACTGGCAATATCGAACCCGTAAGTTCATGGCCGCGCGGACATAAACTCTCCATACATCCCTATCCAGAGCTAATGCTTTCCAATCATTCCCTGTATAATCTACTTCCCTCAAATCATATATAATGTTATTCTCCCACCTCATTCTTGGTCTACCAACTTTTATAATGAATGCAAATATTTCCAACAAAGATATTATTATTTTTATATTATTTATTATTTTGAAAACACCATCGCGCAAAAAGTAATGTACAGCGCACATTTGTGAAGTGTTTTACAGAATCTCGAATATCAAAAACTTCGCTATCGCTCGGTTTTAAAAAAAAATCTCGACTCTGTAAAAAACCACTTGCCAACCTCGCATCCTAATATACGAGCTATTACATCCTCTCGTAACTTTCCACACTACTGTTAGACCTATAGTCTAATCCTATTTATCAAACACACTCACGCACTCACTCACTCGCGCGGACGGGCGGGAAGGCAGACAAGGCAAGAAGAGGCAGGCAAGGCAAGGAAGGCAAGATAAGGCAACACAGGAAATGCAAGGCAAGGCAAGCATGGCAAGGCAAGGCAAGGGAGACAGGACAGGCAAGGCAATCACGGCAAGGCAGGGCAAGCAAGGGAAGGCAAGTCAGGCACGACAAGGCAGGCAAGGCAAGTCAAGTCAGGGCAGGCAAGCATGGCAAGGCAAGGGAGACAGGGCAGGCAAGGCAATCAAGGCAAGGCAGGGCAAGCAAGGGAAGGCAGGCCAGGCAAGACAAGCCAAGTCAGGGTAGGCAAGCATGGCAAGGCAAGGGAGACAGGGCACGCAAGGCAATCAAGGCAAGGCAGGGCAAGCAAGGGAAGGCAGGCCAGGCAAGTCAGGCAGGCAAGGCAAGCCAAGCCAAGTCAGGGCAGGCAAGCATGGCAAGGCAATGAAGGCAGGGCAGGGCTGGCAAAGCAAGGCAGGCAGGCCACGCAAGGCAGGAAGGCAAGGCAGGGCAGAGCAGGCAAGCAACGTAATGCAGGCTAGGCAGGCAAGGCAAGATCTCTACGTAGTGATCACTGACTTGCAACATAGGTGTCGACCTAAACAGTAGTCTATTAGAGATATCTCAGCCCTTTTGAAGCTGCCAAAATGAACCACTTCACATATTAATATGAACTACCTGATTACCCGGCGTTGCCCAGGAATCTACTTATCCTGACGTTTTTAATTAATTGCTATATGCCTAGTTTGATTTCGTTGAAAGAAAAGTTGGGCCCGCTAGAGCGTTAATGGACTATGGCATTGTGAGCGATGTCCCGCTCCTCTTTTAATAGAGAATGCGGCGTTGCCCGGGAATCTACTTATCCTGACGTTTTTAATTAATTGCTATATGCCTAGTTTGATTTCGTTGAAAGAAAAGTTGGGCCCGCTAGAGCGTTAATGGACTATGGCATTGTGAGCGATGTCCCGCTCCTCTTTTAATAGAGAATGCGGCGTTGCCCGGGAATCTACTTATCCTGACGTTTTTAATTAATTGCTATATGCCTAGTTTGATTTCGTTGAAAGAAAAGTTGGGCCCGCTAGAGCGTTAATGGACTATGGCATTGTGAGCGATGTCCCGCTCCTCTTTTAATAGAGAATGCGGCGTTGCCCGGGAATCTACTTATCCTGATCTTCTTGGCATCAATGAGCTTAAATACAAATATGGTTATTGTGAGTCATCCGTAAAAAGATAGAAATTTGTTGTCGGGGACTTCTTTGTAGAATTTTTTTTTAGGTATTCAATACTGTATACATTAATTTGGTCTATTGTTACGGTTTAGACAGTGTAAGCTATTTAAGTGTCCAAAAAAAAGTATGTTTAATGAATGGATGTGTTTTCAGCTGCGGGCGTAGGGGTAATATGTTATATACGAGTAAGTTAATTTTCCCAGACTATTTAACTCACGCCCCAATGACCAATCACGTTACAATGATTTTTTATTTACAACCAATCACACTCGTGTTTCTCCTAGAATTTACCAACTAAAGTTTATCATAATAAAGAAAGCACCTCCTTTTTAACATTCTGATTAGGTCATAGCATTATTTTGCAGTGACTGACTCGCTAACAAACACCACTACCAGATTGTATATATATAGTGCATGAATGTTAACACATACCGCATGCGGGAGTTAATATAAAAACATTTGTAGCAATTGATTATACCACCTAAAAAATAAACCACTGTTTGCACTTTCTTAAATGTATTTTTCCCCAGAAAAATATAATTGTCATATTTACATCATAGGGCATCAGAAATTAATTAATACCTATAATGTTTGTTATAAATTTCTCCACTAGAGTGCATTCTTACAATATTGCAATCCTTTGGCAATAAATAATATGATCTGATTGCAGTGATGAACAAATGAAGGAAATGAAGCGTACCAATCGTTTCTCATTTGTTTTCAAACATCGCCTTTTACATTAAATATATAAATATTTTAAAATAACTATATTTAAATAATTATTTACATGAGTAAACAGCTTAATTTTATTCGTTAAATAGTCCTAAAAAATGCCGCTCTTGATTTCCAAATTCTCTAGATAAATTCACCCCTCACTTCGTGAGTTGTGAATTTATCGATAATTTGGAAATCACTCGTGGCATTACTTATGATAAATTGTCTAAACGATGAGGGGAAAAACCCCGTTCAAATTGGTCAAGTAGTTTTTGAGTCCATAAAGGACAGACCAACATTCACTCATATATATATATATATATATATATATATATATATATACAGGGTGTAACAGGACAAAATGATAGGGATGATAGCCCATGCAGAGAGGATCTTTTTTTTTTTTTGAAGGAACATATAGTCGCAAACACGTCGTTTATGAGTTATGCGCAGATGAAGGTGTTCACCCGTAAGGGTCGGAATTGAATAGAAACAATTGTACACGTTTCATTTTATTGAAAAATAAATGTTTTTTATAAGTGTTCAAACATTCGAGCCTGTGCCTCATTGCATGTTTGATATCGTTGCAGCAATGATCGGCCAGGACGGCCGATCATGACAGGATTCTTTTTGGCGTCGTCAAAACACTTATTGTCAAAACACGTATTTTTCGATAAAATGTTACGTGTACAATTGTTTGTATTCAATTCCGACCCTTACGGGTGAACATCTTCATCTGCGCATAACTCATAAACGATGTGTTTGCGACTATATGTTCCTTCACAAAAAATGATCCTCTCTGCATGGCCTATCATCCCTATCATTTTGTCGGTGAGGTCCTGTTACACCATATATATAGACATTGGAAAGGCCATGGCTCAATGATCTAGTAGGCCGGGTATTATGTCCTAAAAAATAGAACCTTGCCACCAGCAGTGAAGTTAGAACTTTGAGTGCTCATGTTGAATTGAACTATAATGACAGGGCATCTGCACACACGGCAAATGTTTCCCCTGTGAATATTATAAAGAGTTACATTATAGGACAGTGAGTGGTCCTTTGAAAATGTATGATTTTTAGTCACAAGTCACGCTATACGTTGTGGCATCTGATATGATTTGGGTGTGGCAAATGCCAGGGGAATGATACCTATATAGTGCCAACCGGAGATGGCATTGCAGTGTAGGGCTGTTTCTCATGATACCAACTTAGTCCCCTGGTAAAATGAATGATAACACAAAAATTAATTTTTTTCTTTCACAAGAATAAAAATAGAAGATTCCAGAAGCATTTTTCATGCTGAATTCAAATATCATTTCAGTTTTTCTCCACCAGGCAGGAGTTTTTTTTAATTCATTTTTTTGTAATACTACTCATTCCGACTTACCTAGAAAGTGATTTTGGGGCACATTTTGCATCTCTTCTTGGTCCAACAGTAGTCAGCCAGCATATCATTACTCCACTTGCCTTGTTACCAGTTGTCCATTGTAGAAATTTGCTGATGAGAACGCTCACCTACTCATCGATGACAGCCCCAATATTTTCCGGGAAGAAGTCTCAGAGCCCAAAAAATTAATTTTTAAAGATATGTTACATCCCACAGCTTTGTAAAAAATATTAATAATATTATAATTACCAAACGTTTATTAAAAATGGGTGAACACTTACTTATCACTCCCTAACGCTGATCCAACCAGCGATAACCCAAAACAGCGATAGAAAAATCATAGACTAAGTAATATACTCTGTGGCGAAAATAGCAGTTAGCATTACAATATTGTCTAACAGTGTCATAATATTGTGATTTGCATATTTAAATAAATACTTCAAAATTGTCTAATAATGTTATAAAAATTGTTTGAAAAAGTTTAAAATATTACATAAATGTTAGCAAATACAGAAGAAGAGCTATAGTTTACAACAATATAACTGAAAAATCAAGCGCCAGTAGAAGTGCAGTTGAGCCGTAATTTTAATATTAATATATGTTTAACATAGAATTGGGGATTTATTGCAAAGATTGGTCCTTTAAATTTCACAGCGACGTGCTACCATCTAGCATAAGCTGTTTGAACTTTAGTACGATATCGATAATAGTCGATATGTGGCAAGCATTATAATCGATATTTGGTTCGATGGTGGGTTATCGCTGGCTCTATAAACTCTGGCGCATGCGCAGTAATGTTCTATAGGGCTTTGAAAATATAACAAGTAAGTTTAAGTGCAGTTTTTCCAAAATAAATAACATTTAAAATTGTGGTTGTTCTTAATTCTTTAATATTTTATTTTACAGATTGAGACCAGTTGAAGGTTAACTGTTTTAACACTGCGGCAATAAATCTGGTAAGTAACCCATTTAAATTTTACGAGGAAAGATATGTTACAACGATTAAATTAATTAATCAAAAATAACTGCGGCATGTGGATATATCAAGTAATTCGTCATCGTATTAGCTTTCAACTTAAAATATATGAATTAATGTTAATAAATTCGTCATTGGTTACATTTTTACCATTTTTTTTTTTGCACAATGTTGCTTTTGTGGCCTGGGTTTAACACATCTGTCTCTGGATCCAAGATTCAGAGGTTTGATTTCGGCCAAGAAATTCAGAGGAATGTTTAGTGGAAAAATAGATAACACAGGTTTCTTCCCAGGAAAAGTTAGACCATTACGATGCTTCAGTACCTAAGATAAAACAAATTTGAAGCGTTTAAAGTTCTTTCTTTAACTAGATTTTTTTTCGCTCTTTTACCGATCCATAGATATAAAAATGTTGTAAAACACAACTTTAAATTGCTTCTGCGTCGAATGTTCTCTTTTATGTTGTAATACCGCGTTTTGTTCATTACTGTAGGTTGTAATTTTTATAGATCCGCATGTTTTAAAGGTGACATGTCGTCAAATAACTGAATTGTACTGGATTTATATATCTTAGAATTCCTGTTCTTAATATAATGACAGCATGATTATTGTACTGTTGATTGACTTATTAAGTCCAATGTTTTTTTAATAAATAAGAGTATCCCAGAACAGGTGACAGAGGTCTGTGGATATCCCTGCATATGTAGATATATTGTACAACTTGTGATAGCATCGGAAAACTGCACATTGTGCATTTTATGTCTTTTGGTCTAAATGGCCGTGGTCTGGTTTTATTAACACTTAACGTTTCGTCTACTACTGCGGTAGACATCCTCAGGAGATTCTGCGTGCTCTTTGACCTCCTAACTCTTCAAATGTCGGCTGCAGACTGGCTGTGCGTTGGAAATCGTGTCCTTATTTATAGTTGAGTATTGTGTGGTGATGTTTTCTACACGGTCCGTTACTTTGGAGCTATTTTTTGATTGGTTGTCACTGGCGTAAGTCATAGGTTTTATTCTCGTGTTATATAATTCCGGAATCCAAATTTTATTGATCTTCATAGTTTCTTCTTTTTTTTTGTTAAAGGAAAAAAAAAGAAACTATAAAGATCAATAAAATTTGGATTCCGGAATTATGTAACACGAGAATAAAACATATGACTTACGCCAGTGACAACCAATCAAAAAATAGCTCCAAAGTAACGGACCGTGTAGAAAACATCACCACACAATATTCAACTATAAATAAGGACACGATTTCCACGTACCAGTGGACTTGTGTCCTTAAATATGCATATGTCAATCACAACATTTCACGATCATCTGGCCAGTGTAGGGATGGCATGTGGTCAGCAGGTCGTGTTCCCCAGCCATTGTAGCTTTTTTTTTTTTTTTTGATCTGGAGCCCCTACTTATTGTAGCTATCAAATTCCTCACAATGCTGTGTGGACACCGCTTCCATACTGGTCGAAATTCCATGAGAAAATTTCTTCTTCCAGGGGGAATTGAACTAGCGCAAGTCGCGTGCCTTAATCCGCTCGGCTACGGCGCGGGACAACGATATAAGTAACTCATTATGAAGCTCCATCTGATCCTTACGGGACCGAATGTCCGTCTTAGGACCCTATTTTAGCTTGTTTTCTTCCTAGAGAACACTTTAGTCACCCTTAGAGTAGCACAAACAAGATTATAGTTTTATAATTTTTAATCTACCTGTTTATTATATATTTTATTGATTATATAAAGGTTTTTGACAGAGTTGAAACAATTGTTTTTTGGAAATATTAAAAGGCATAGGGCTCCCAGCACACTTAATGACAGCAATTCAGTCCCTGCATAAAAAATAATAAGTACTTCTGTCAATGGAAATCTCAGTTATATTAACAAGGGAGTAAGAGCAAGGTGTCCTCTTTCACCCACACTTTTTAATGTTTAAATTGACGATATCATATTTTTTTATTATTCTAATAGCAGCCAAATGGCCCATTAAGATTAATATAAGAATATATCATTTTTTTAATAATGATATCATTAAAATTGATTAATGATTTGAAATAATAAACAATGTAAATTTCACAACACTACTATTTGTTGGTGATCAGATTATTGTAGGGAAAACAGAAAATGAAGTCCAAGAAGTAGTCCTTGCTAAGCCAGATTGCACATAAATAAAACAATTATTTCTACAAATAAAACTAAAGTAATGACATTCCAAGGACTACAACCCAGAAGAGCTAAAATTATTATAAATGGAAAAACCATTGAACAAATTAATTCAAATATATGGGATGTAATGTAGGGAACAGAAAACAGGCTGAAGAACTGCCTTAACGACTTGATCCCCCATTTTGACTATTGTGACGTTCTACTAACTGACATAAGTGACGGACAAACTGCTGCGTGTCCATAATACGTGTATCAGATTAATATTTAATGTTCGAAAATACGATCACATTTCTCCATTATTCCACGAATTGTCATGGCTACATCTAAAAGAGAGAAGAAAATCGCACTGTCTAATTCTCTTATTTAAGATCCTACATACCTCGATTCCCAATTATGTATCATCCCGTTTCCAGTATCTATCCTCAAACCATAACTTAAACACAAGATCACAACATAGTCTCGTGCTTAATATACCGCAACATAGGACATCACATCACTCCATGTCATATACCATCTTCACTTCTCGCAACTGGAATTCCCTACCATAAGAAATAAGGGGCTGCCGGACATTGGCATCTTTTAAAAGAAATCTAAATTTATATTTGCTCTAACCTCCACTTCATCATTACCCAGTGTAAGGTACATATATTAATTGGTGTATCACGTATATTGTATATAATTATTATTATTATTATTATTGTAATTATTATTATATTATTGTTATTATCGTATAAAATGTTGTTTGTACATGACATTTACATTGCTACATTTAATGTATCTTTAACTGTTTATAATTAGTATAGTGTATATCTATATTTGTCAAATATTTATTTGTATTTGTGCTGGTTGAGTGAAAGAGAAGGCCTTATGGTCTTAACTCTGCCGGCATAAATACAACATTATTATTATTATTATTATTATTATTATTATTATTATTATTATTATTATTATTATTATTATTATTATTATTATTATTATTATTAACCAACCCAGGGGACTTCCTACTACTCGAAGAAATTTAAGCAAAGACATCGGTGGAAAGATCAAGACCATCTTCGCTAGGTTTACCGTACAAGCCGCATTGCCTAAAACGAATTTGTTCATTATTATTATTATTATTATTATTATTATTATTATTATTACTATTATTATTATTACTGTCTGTTATCCAATGACATCGCCAATTTCAGTCGGCAATGATTCTCAGAGCAGTTGTACCAGAGATTACAGACTATTATGTTTTTATTTAGTTTCCCAATATGCATCGAAATTTTTCCCCACGAACCCTAATTCACTTTA
The DNA here is from genome assembly GCA_030220185.1 of Diploptera punctata. NCBI lineage: Eukaryota > Metazoa > Arthropoda > Insecta > Blattodea > Blaberidae > Diploptera > Diploptera punctata. Next base: position 1,839,159 of record JASPKZ010007829.1, read on the forward strand.
TTGTAATAATTGGGCTCAACAATGCTACTTTTATATGAAGTGCAAAGTAGAAAGGTCGGTTCTCTCCATCACAACGTAAATATTTATATGTAATACTGATCATTCTTATACGTGGTGTAATAAATGATTATTGTAATAGATTTTAACGGTTTATTTTATTTAAAATATAAAGCTCTGTTAATGCATACGTTTCGTTAGCTCAGACAAGGTCGAATCAGTTACTATCTATCATGTACAAAGCTATTCCCTAGCGACCTGTTCAGTGTTGCCATGGAATACAGTTGTGATCATTGATTGAATACTGACTCTTATTGTCTAAAACAAGGTTTGAGTTGTGTCAATTTTGCTTCTCTCGGATTCCTATTGCAATGGTACCAGAAGTGGCTGAATTCAAATGCCTAGGAACAATAATCACAAACAGGAATGAGATGCACAAAGAAATTAAACATGGGCTTAATTCTGGAAATTCGTGTTATTATGCATTGCATAAACTTTTGATGTCCCAACTCCTTTCAAAAAACGTTAAACTTAAAATATATAAAACTATTATTCTACCAGTTATATTATATGGATGCGAAACATGGACTCTTACAATAAGGGAGGAAAGGAGATTACGAGTATTTGATAATAAAGTTCTTAGGAAATGTTTTGGACCAAAGAGAGATGAACAGACAGGTGAATGGAGAAGACTGCATAAGAGTGAACTACATGGTCTTTATAGGAAACCAGATATAATAAGAACAGTTAAGTCTCGTAGACTGTGATGAGCAGGACATGTGGCATGTATGGGGTTTGAAAGAGGTGCATGGAAGCCTCTTGTAGGAAAACCAGACGGAAAATACTCAGTTGGTAGACCAAGAATGAGGCAGGAGAGTAATATTTTCCATGATTTGAGGGAAGTAGATTACAAAGGGGATTGGATAACATTAACTCAGGATATGGATGTATGGAGAGCTTATGTCCGCGCGGCCATGAACCTACGGGTTCGATAGTGCCACTGAGTGAGTTATCTTTTAAAATTAAACTTTTCTTATAAATATTTTGTGTATAACTTGATGTTTCGTATATAATCTACAGGAGGATTACACTAAGCTCAGGGTCTCAAATAAAATATATGAATTATCAGCTGTTAAAACTTTACATTTTGATACTATCACATATTTAGTACACAATTGATCTTCTTGGTGATACAATATTAAAATATATATACAGTCAATATGCCCATTTCACCAATAAATATTTAAAATGGTCAACTAGTTTCTACAGCCAAGCTGTCATTCTCAAGACCAGTCAATATCTGGTCTTGAGAATGACAGCTTGGCTGTAGAAACTAGTTGACCATTTTAAATATTTATTGGTGAAATGGGCATATTGACTGTATATATATTTTACTATCACATAGGTTATTAAATTAAATGGAATATAGGATGGAATGGAGTAGGTTCTGACCTTAATTAGGGATTGAAAGCAGTTTCTAAATGTAACCATATTTTCATTTTTTTAAAGCATCATTATTTTTCCGGTAATTTACAGATTCTGTAAATTAGTTGGTTTTTAACTATCCATCTGTTTAAAACGGATGCCAAAATAATGATTTAAGCTAATAACAAAATTGAGAATATTGAAGCTGTTAAAAAAACTGTCAGGACATCAAGAGGCAATTGTAACAGTCCGAACTCCGTACAATTTCGAAGAGAAATTTTATCTGATTATGAATTATTTACGATTATTGAAATTCGACTGCTCGAGGCAAATCGCTTGTATAATTGAAACGTTAGGAGCGAATGGAGTTAAATTGTTAATGGAGAGAATAGAAGAATATATATATATATATATATATATATTTAGATTCTGTGTCGCAGAGAGATATGTGTATTTCACCCCAAAGTTGAGCCTTATTCTCTCCTTTGTTAGGAATTACTGGATCAGGTTACTGTAGTTACACTTATTTGCCCACAGATGTCATGGTCAACATACCGACCCAATGAGACATCTAGCAGACAAATAAGGTATTACTGTGACTATTTAACTCATGCCCCAAATGGGAGTCAATGACCAATCACGTTTCAATGATTTTTTATATACAACCAATCAGAGTCGTGTTTCGCCTAGAATTTACCAACTAAAGTTTATCATAATAAAGAAAGCACCTGAATAGGTCATAGCATTATTTTGCAGTGACTGACTCACTAAGAAATACGGCTACCAGATTACATATATAGTGCATGGATGTCAACACGTAGAGCATGCGGGAGTTAATATAAAAACATTTGTAGCAATTGATTATACCACAAAAAAAAACGCTGTTTGCACTTTCTTAAACCAATTTTTTCCAGGAAATGACGTTGCAGAAAAATATAATTAACATATTTACATCAGAAATTAATTAATGCCTCTAATGTTGGTTATAAATTTCACCACTAGGGTGCATTCTTACAACATTGCGTTTCTTTGGCAATAAATAATATGAACTGGTTGCAGTGATGAACAAAAGAAGCAAATGAAGCGTACCAATCGTTTCTAATTTGTTTTCAATCATCGCCGTTTACATTAAATATATAAATATTTTAAAATAACTATAGTTAAATAATGATCTGTGAGTGAACAGCTTAATTTTATTCGTTAAATAGTCCTGACAAAAGGCGCTCTTTATTTCCAAATTCTCTAGATAAATTTACTCCTCACTTCGTGAGTCGTGAATTTATCGATGATTTGGAAATCACTCGTGGCATTACTTATGAGGTCGATACATTTTACTTAGAGGCCTTTTCATTCAGGCTTAAGGATCATTTATGAGCCTGAAAATCTTCAGACTCGGGAGCCACGACTTGAAGTCCCTCTCGAGGACTTATTCTTTGGATTTTTGCATCCTAAAAAGAATCTATCGACCCCGGCCTGACTTGAACCCGCGACCCTCTATACCAGAGGCCGACATTTCAGTCCACAACTGAATCCCAATTCTTACCTGTTATTGTCGCCTGTAGTACAGAAAGGAGAGTAGCTTTTAAAGTTTGTAACAGAATAGATGGATCGACTTTAATAAGTGCTTTTCAGAGTGTTTTGTTTGCTCTACCACATAAAACCAATGTGCTGATTCTTTTAAGAAGCACGTGCGGTGTGACGTAATGTTAGGGTTTTTTATACACACAATAGTTGTAAACGCTGAGCGCCATCGCTTGAGTTTAGTGGGTATGTCTTGATTGGCGTCGTGACAATTCCGTTCAGTGATGTTCTAATGTCGCATATGTAACTGGAGTATTCAATGGAACACATACATTTGTACGTGAATGAATATTTGCCGGTATGTACTTAACTATTACCACCTAGCTCTATCAATTAACAAAATAAGCACGCATGCCCAAATATGCACAGCCACCAACAAGATTCAAAAGTAGGCTATATGGACTGCATTTCTCTAATATTTCCATATTTAACTTCTTTGTCATTTTCACTGTGGCGTTCTTAATCTACTTTGGTTCCTAGATATTAAATGCGCCAGAAATGTGTAAATAATATTTTAATATCATTGATAAAATACTTATATTTCATTGTTACACACACTCACACATGCATGCATGCATTATTATGACTATTTAACTCATGCCCCAAATGGGAGTCAATGACCAATCACGTTTCAATGATTTCTGTTTCACAACCAATCAGAGTCGTGTTTCACGAAATATTTATCAGTGTTAAATTTACCATATTAAAGAAAGCTCCTTTTTAATATTCTGAACAGGTCTGACAATTATTTTGCAGTGACTGAGCCAGTAAGAAATACGGCTACCAGGTTGTATATATAGTGCATGAATGTCAACACATGCCGCATGCGGGAGTTAATATAAAAACATTTGTAGCAATTGATTATACCACCAAAAAAAGAAACCACTGTTTGCACTTTCTTAAATTCATTTGTTCCCAGGTAACAATCCAGAAAAATATAATTGTCATATTTACATCATACGACATCAGAAATGAATTAATATACAGTTTGATGTGTTTCATTTTTTCTCCACTAGAGAGCATTCTTACAATATTCCGTTCCTTTGGCAATTAATAGTATGATCTGGTAGCAGTGATAAACAAAAGAAGCAGATGAAGCGTACCTATCGTTTCTCATTTGTTTTCAAACATCGCCGTTTACATTAAATATATAAATATTTTAAAATAACTATAGTTAAATAATGATTTGTGAGTAAACAGCTTAATTTTATTCGTTAAATAGTCCTAACGAATGCCACTCTTGATTTCCAAATTCTCTAGATAAATTCACTCCTCGCTTCGTGAGTCGTGAATTTATCGATAATTTGGAAATCACTCGTGGCATTACTTATGAATATTTCACAATACAGTGTTTCTCCTTCAATCCAAAGTGATTTGTCACCAGAGTTTCCTGTCTAAAGCATTTTTTTCCCCCCTTCAAATCTCTAGCTTCCGTACTTCTCCTCACTCCATCTATCCAACGTTCCCAGGTCTGCCTCTTCCATTAGCTTTGCAATCAAGGATCTTCTTTGCTATGTTTATATTATATGGTATACTTATCTTTCAATTTTTATTTGTTTAAAGTCACAAAAAAAGTGTTGATACAAAATATGAAGAATAATGTCTAATAATACAATAAAATTAAATGCAATTAGAATTAAATTAATAATAGAATGAATACAGAAAGGAATAACAGCTACACAAGACCATGAGAACAAGTAGTACGCTATGTTTGGTACGTGGACCTGAAATGTTTCCTCATACAAGATATTTCTATTTATCTTCTTGTAAGCCCATGTTTCCCTTAACAGAGATTTAGGCGCTCTCCCCCTACAGGAAAGAATTTGAACCATATTAATTTAGTTACACTTGTTTTCGCATAGATGTCATTTGAGTTGTCCGTGGTCAGCGTTCCGCCTCATACTGACACCTAGGAAACCAAGGTAGTACTAGGACGGGAAAATTCGGTAAATTTTGCTTAGAGGCCTTTTCATTCAGACTTAAGGATCTTTTACGGGCCTGAAAATCTTCAGACTCAGGACCCACGGCTTGAAGTCCCTCCCGGAGGACTTGCTCCTTGGATTTTTCCATCCTAAAAAATGCATCGACCCCGGCTGGGTTTGAACCCGCGACCCTCGGGACCAGAGGCCAAGCATTTCTATTTATACAGAATTGATATTAAACCATACAATCAATGCCAATCTTACAACTGCATAATATTTAAATTCCAACAATGCAACTATCATATAATATATATATACAAACTATCTGTCTATAAAGGAGACCACTCAATAATGTTATGAACATTCATACGATAAATTTATTGGTTTAATCAATGTACGAAAAAAAATTAAATAAAAATATATTAAGTAATCAATTGAATTGGCATTTACTTGATGAAAATCCATAACTTATTTAATTAAATAAAAATAAAACTTAAAGTTTTATGTGAAGGAAATATTATCAGGTATATAAATTGAAGTGTGGCACATGTGACAATGTCTACATAGGACAAACTGTTAGACCTTTTATTTCTCCTATAAAGGGACATATATGAGAGCATATAACGGAAATTTAGATAATTCAAAATATGCTAACCACCTATTCCAATATGACCATTGTTTTGATCCAAATTTTAAAATTTTACATGTTTGTGACAAAGGAAAAAAGTTGGATCTTTTAGAAGCTGTAGAGATAAATAGATTGAAAAGTGGCAATAAGCTGTTAAATTCACAACTAGATTTGAACGAATCGCCTCTTTTAAATTTGTAATAGAGATTGTAAAAAAAAAAATGTTGCATAGTTACAGTTGTTATGTACTATAACAACAAAATTCATTAATTTATCATGTCTCAAGAAGGTACAAAGTTCCGAAACAGCTGTAACTAATATATATATATATTTTTTCTGCAAATGCCCCAGGTTGTCTTTCGACATTCCTGGTTTCTCTCCTGGCACGGCGTATTTGTATCCCACTTCTCAGGTTGGGTCGCCTGGAAGGCGGTTACGTTGCCCCGATGATATGATGGGTGTTGATGATAGTGGTGCGCCAGGAGAGTCCCTAATTCTAAGCTTAATTTAAGATGAATATGAATGATGATGATTGCGATGGTCATATGATTTCGGGGACCGTTTGGGCCTTAAAGTTTTCCTGAATTTGTCTTACAGGTGAGGAAAAACCCCGATAAAAACCTCACCCAGAAAAACTGTCCCGACCGGGGATCGAACCCGGGCCCGCTGTGTGACAAGGCAGTACGCTACCTCGAGACCACAGCGGTGGACCTAATTTATATTTTAATAAATATGAAAATCATATAAAACTTTAAGTTTTAGTTCTATTTAATTAAATAAAATATATATTAAGTTCGAGTAAACTATTATGTAGATGTACAATTTTGTAAAAATCTAGAGCCAGTAGATGTTAACTTCTTTTCTTTTTTTTTTTCTTTTTTTTTTCGAAGAATCAAGTTGCTTTTACCCTCCTTTATATTACCAGGTATTAACTTGTAGGTAAATTATGGCTGCGGGTGCTTGAACATATGAATACACTAATATCTTAAAATTAAAAAAAAAAGCAATGTTAAAGTTTTGTGGGAAAAAACCTCACGTTGCAGAAGTTATAAATTTCATTTTTACATTGTATACGTTTTACCGGTAGTTGTTTTTGTTAGTATGAACTGTCCGGAAACTGTAACTTTTGGAAAGTTATACGGAAACTTTACATTTCAGCAAGTCTACTGAATAACTTACATGGTGGCTGATATCTGTATTCCGTCACCGTTACCTTCCATTCCGGTGACTCGGGTTCGATTTATGTCAGACTGAGAATTCTAAATATCTCCTAGTTATGAATAAAATACTTAATATTTAGATAATGGCGTCTTCTCTTCCATTCAGCCAACAACAGTTAAAAATGTACAATACATCCTAATGTGCAACTAGCATCATCCGGGTATTTGTTTATCTCAATCAGCCAGCGTGGAGTCGACACTAATCTTGGTCTTTTGGAGATTTTATTTTCCTCCATCTTTCACTCTGCTTGGAAGAATTAAAGATCAAATTTGGGCTTAAATGACATCGAGGCTGTCACTAATAAGTTTATCGAGCCCTAATCACGCTCATTTTGGACATTTTATTATTCATTCCTCGTGCCTTAACGGAATCACGGGTGTCACTATTCATTTCATTGAGCCCGGCAGTACTATCGTTTTCAATTATCTTTACACATCATCCTCTCTCCCCACATCCGTAGGATGATAGACTTAAAACTTGGGCTTAAATGCCACAGGGACTGTTACCAATCAGCTTAGTTACCACGAAAACTGTGAATTCAGCACTAATCTGGGTTATTTCGGACATTTTATATATTTTTTATTATCTAACATAGACCGTTTTCCATTATCTATCCCCCTTCTAGGAGTACTAACCCACAATATATTTTCCAAGTTGTAAGTCCTACTTTGTGCAACTTATGTACGAAGTTTGACCACGGACCACTCAAATGACGTATATACGAAAACAAGTGTAACTGAATTAATATGGTTCAAATTCTTCCCTGTAGGGGGAGAGCGCCTAAAATCTCTGTAAAGGGAAAACATGGGCTTACAATACAATTATTCACGTGTATTTCTGAAGTATTAAAAAAAATGATTGAACAATATACAACTCATGATGCATGTACAGTGGGCGCACACGGCTCATATTATACATTGTACCGTGAAACCGAAAGTGCTTCCACCACAATTATTTTTTCTCTTGAAATCCTTCGTCGTGTATTATTTCTGAGAAGCAGAACCAGTAAACTTCATTAACTCGAGAATGTCGTTAATTGGATCTCTGTATTCAGCGACAGTTCTTTCTTTCTCTACTGGACAGAAAATTAGACTTAATTAATTTTTACGTTTAATTAAATAAAAACAGTTTTAAATATTATGCAATCATAGAAAATGTAGTATATTTTATTTGTTACACCGTTACTTTAGTTATGTTTCAACATCTCGGCATAGATGTAATTTTTGTCATACATATCAGCTGTTGACAATTCCAACTTACCAATGATATCCAATCTCAGTACTTACTTACTCACTGGCACTATCTAACCCTTAGGTTCATGGCCACGCGAACACAAGACCTCCATACACCCCTATCCCGAGCCAATGCTTTCCAATCATTCCCTGTATAATCTACTTCCCTCAAATCATAGTTAATGTTATTCTCCCACCTCATTCTTGGTCTACCAACCGGGCGTTTTCCCTCTGGCTTTCCTACAAGAAGCTTCCATGCAAGTCTTTCATTCCCCATATGTGCAACATGTCCTGCCCAACGCAGTCTACGAGACTTAACTGTTCTTATTATATCTGGCTTCCTATAAAGACCATGTAGTTCGTTGTTATGTAGTCTTCTCCATTCACCTGTTTGTTCATCTCTCTTTGGTCCAAAAATTTTCCTAAGTACTTTATTCTCAAATACTTGTAATCTCCTTTCCTCCCTTAAAGTAAGAGTCCATGTTTCGCATCCATATAATATAACTGGTAGAATAATAGTTTTATATATTTTCAGTTTAACGTTTTTTTAAAGGAGCTGGGACATCAAGAGTCTCTGCAATGCATAATAGCACGCATTTCCACAATTGAGCCTATGTTTAATTTCTTTGTGCATCTCATTTCTATTTGTGATTATTGTTCCTAGGTACTTGAATTCAGCCACCTCCTCAAAATTTCCCCCATTTGTCATTAGCTGATCCAATCTCAGTAAGTATTTATTATGCTTTGGACGTCGTAACAATGGGCTAGTAGTTATGTTCCTTGCCTCTAGTCTCGAGGGTCGCGGGTTCAAACCCGGCTGGGGTCGATGGATGTTTTTATGATGGAAAATCCAAGGTGCAAATACACGCCCTCACGACTTGTTTATGAACCCTCCAGAGAATCATTTTACATAGAAGAGCTGAGGCTAAAGTTCCTACTACCAGTGACACCAGCTTACCAGGACCTCCTGCAAGAACTCCACGAGAAGAAACGCAAAATATGGGAAGAATTCTATGTTACTGACGCCATGACAAACCGTGAATGGACTCAGGGAGGATATGAATTGCGCCACACAGTGACCACACTCGGCCCTGGGGTCGACTCAGCCTCTAACGGAAATGAGTACCAGACGCTTGTTCTGGGGGTAAAGGAGGCCGTCACGCAGGGCTGACAACCCGGCTGACATCAAGTGCCGATTGTCTAGAAATAGTGGGAGCCTTAACCTCCTACTACCCCAAGGGCCTCCTGAGGCCTGTAGTGGGATTACTTACTTTACCAGAACAACTGGAAAACCCATCTTCAACGAATGTCGTCTCATAGAATTCCAGAAGCCATGCTTCGCTACTGCCCCCAAGGCAAAAGATCGCTGGGACGTCCAAAAAAGCGCTGGATGGAAAATTACTCTTTGAGACCGTAACAGGCCACACGGCCTAATACTTGCATGGATGATGATGACTTATTTTAAATTCGAGCTTCAAATTTTGAAAAGTATAAATAAAAAATTTGCAACGTCAGTAATCTTCAACAGTAAGTGACAGAAGAAGTTGGTAAATATTTGCAAACATTTTGCTCACAAACATCTTACGTAATTACATTAAGGGAACTTGAATGAGCTGAAAGATAAAATGTATTCCTAAATATATGACACAATGCTTTAAGAATATGTATGCAGACTTCAACTAGATTGGACCTATTGGTGGCTGAATGCGATTTTCAAATAAGTATGATATATTTCGTGTAAATAACAGCTAATGCCCGGCCTGCGCTCCTATGCCTAAATAAATTAAATATGATTTTTTAATTTTCATTTCAGGTAAACTCCTACACCTAATGTTTTTAGAGTCTAATAGCAGCTAAACACTCGCCGTACCTGAACAAAGTTATACATTGGGACGAACCTAACATGGCGGGTTGGTAGAGTCCATTATTTTCGGATTTCAGGTAAACCTCCTCTTCTAATGGTCGGATTTCGCTGAGTTTTGGATAATACATACTTAGGTTTATTTTAATAGCATATACTGAGTTTCGTTGTGAAACATAAAAAATTGCGACCGCTAATGCGAATTTTCAATGTTAGTTTCAGGTCAACACAACTAATGATTTTAGAACATAATATATACCTGTGTATACACATTTTTATGAAGTTCGGTGGGAGTTTAGAAGTGACAAACATGTGCAGCCTGAAGTTTTTTATTGTAGGCCTCAAAGGAAACACGAGAGAAACTGATCCTATGAACATTGAGATTGTGTAGTTTATGCCTCGTCAAATTATAGTAGGTCTATTTATGTTATTGCAACATTTTCATTTTGTATTTAATATTGACCAGCTAAAACCCGGCGTGCGCTGCTACGCCTAAATAAATGAACATTCATGTGCTTTTATGTTTAGTTAAATATGTAAGACACAAAAAAATATATTGGTAAAACATTGGTGGAATCTGTTGCAATGTATGGAAGTGAGGTATGGACAATCAATAAGTACTACAAGAATAGACTAATAGCTCTAGAAATGGATTATTTACGGAGTGCCAGAAAGTATAGATTAGAACATGTCACAAATAAGGAAATTAGAAACATAATGGAAGCAGAAGAAAGCATAATTGAAAGAATTGAGGAGAAGGAATTAAAGTGGTTAGGACATGTCTTAAGAATGGAAGATGAGCGATGGCGAAAGCAACTATATGAATGGCATCCGAACAGAAAGAAGAAAAGAGGGAGACCAAGGTTAACATGGAAGGAAACATGAAGACAGTAATGCAAGCTAGAGGGCTAAGCATCGAAGATGCCCAAGACCGTAGGCTTTGGAGGTTTAGCACGGGAAGACGGCAGCAGCTGTAAAAACCCGAAGATAGATAGAAAATATGTAAGAGCAAAAATAATTATAAATTTATATTTTTTAGATACCCCGTGCTGATTACCCGGGAATCTACTTATCCCGATCTTCTTGACATAAATGAGCTGAAATACGAAAATTAATGTGTTTTATGTTAAGTTAAATAAGTGAGGGGAACATTTATATCATAATTATTTTTAGATAGCCCGTGCTGTTTACCCGGCGTTGTCCGGGAATCTACTTCTTGGCATAAATGAACTAAAAGACAAAATTCGTTATTATGAGTTATCCGTAAAAGAATACCCGCCATGTGCTGCTATGCTTGCATAGGAATCTACCTACTTGTCTCGATCTTCTTTGCATCAACGAAATACAAAAATGGTTATTGTGAGTTATCCGTAAGAGATAAACATATGCTGTCGCGGACTTTTTTATAGAGCTTCTTGAGATATTCAATTCTGTGTACATTGATTTTGTGTATTTGTTATGGTTTAGGCAGCGTAAGCCATTTAAGCGTCCAAAGAGCTACTTTTTTTTCACGTTTTCCACTACGAAGGGCAAGCTTTAAGGGTGCAGGAGTTGAGTATCACAACTCTCTTATAGCCTATGTTCATCTCGGGAATCTCCTGAACATTTTCCAAAAAAAACCCATCACAATCGGATCAACGGTATGGCCGCGCATAAAGTAGCAACAAACAAACATCTTAATATATACAAATTTTGTGTCACGTTCTTTGTCCGCGATGGAATCCTAAACTACTGAACCGATTTTAATAAAATTTTGCTCGCTGTGTGCAGTTTGATCCAACTAAATTTATAGTCGCATTATTTTTTATTGCAAATTATTTGTTTATTATTTAACAAAGAGTTATAATTATCTGTGAGTTCCATACGATTCTAACAGATGGCGGTGTAAGTAATTTGGTAAGGTAATTGGTTTATTACTTAACAAAGAGAGATCCAGATGGCTGTGCTTTTTGTTGCAACCGCGAATTTCAATTGAATTACAAATATTGATTATTTCATAATTTAAGTGTGTTCAGTGTTTATTTTATTTTCAATATTATTAATTTCGCGTGTAAGCATTAGTTTTAAGTAATCTGGCTGAAATACAGCAACTTAATTTAAATTTTTAACGTATACCTTAGCCACTGCAACGCGTGGCCGGGACTTCTAGTTCATTTATATATATATATATATTAGATAAACTAAACTTTTTTAAACTAAAAATTGCAATGCCTTTTTAGTGTAACATTTATTTATATGTAGATGTAGGTCTGTAGATTGTAGAGAACTATGTGCGATTCCGGTTATTTTTAACAGAAATTTGCCCTTCATTTTATAACTATGGCTTATAGAAGTCACAGGTTCAATTCTGCTACCACTGAGCGTCCTCCATTGGCCTCAGTTCTTAGCCAACTGAATCCGATTTATATAATTGATAACATACGTTCTCTAAGATCCATCCTAATATCTACCGCTAGGGCTTTCTATAATGCTATTTTCCTTAACGTTTCCTAGTAACATTTTCGAAAGCATTTCTGTCATTATCATCATCACAGTACATTCACGAATTTAGGCCATTTGTTGACCTGTTTCGGCCTCAAGAGAAACACCATCCAAAAGTCTTTTGAGTGGACGTCCTGGTCTTCTTCTTGCAGGTTGATATCTTAACATTTGTTTGGGTATTCTGTGATCTTCCATTCGATGAACATGTTGCATCTATCTTGATTTATAATCAGAAATTTTGTTTTCTAAAGATTCCATGTGTAATTCTTCCAAGATGTCTTCATTTTTTTTTGTGATCTAGTAGTGTGTATCCTGCAGTCCTCCGAAGATATCTCATTTCAGCAGATCTAAGTCTCTGTATATCCTTCTGTTTCAACGTCCATACTTCGCTACCATACAAAAGAGTTGAAAGAGCCAGTGTTTTATACACTTTCAGTCTTGAATGCTTTTGGACTAACTGTGGCTTGAAGATAGAATTTATTAACCCTAAAATTCTTAAAAATTTAGATATTTTTGCATTTACATCTTTTTCTTCTTTATATGAGATATTGCAACCTAGATATGTGAAATTATTCACTGCATTATTAGAATGGTGCAATTTATGTAGTTCCTTGTTGTGATACGTCCTTCATTGTCAATTCTCGTCATTATGGGACCGAATATTCGTCTTAGGATCCAAATTACGTACTGCTGTGTTTAGCTTGTTTTCTTCCCTTAATGCAAATAGTGTTTTTGATACCCATGGGGTACTAGAGACGAAGTATAGCTGCAAGTACAGTTTATAAGGGTTACGTTCCCCAAGCCTGAATTAAGAGACCTCTGAACAAAATTTGTCCGCATGTTAACGCTCAGTTTTGGATTCAGACTTGAGTTTTTAAAATTATTGTGTCAATCTACCTGTCCACCTACAGTAGGGCTGCTATGGGTAAGCTCAATCTACCTGTCCACCTACAGTAGGGCTGCTTACGAACTGAACAATGTGTTTGTAGAGTCGTGTACAAAATGTTGATCTTTCTTATCGGGGGATTTCTTTCAAGTTTGTTAAAACTGATGTGTGTGACAAGTTTATACTTTTTTTCAGGGGAACGTTAAAAGATTTGTCAGCTGCTACGTGAATATACTTATTGGCCCCATAATGTATCCACTTCCCAAGTCGCTGCCAATTTATTTCTCATAAGGGAAGTAAGAAAATATGGTAGCGCAATACACAAGTTGTTCCAAAATAATGGAAACGACATATGGCAGCGTTCAGCACATCATTCTTTCATATGTAGATATAAGTTATTCAGTGGATTAGAGTAAACATGAACTATACATTACAGCATGCTCGAGAATATCTCATCTTTTTTTGGTCGAGATATATGTATATATATCATCATCAACATCATAGTACATTCACGAATTTAGGCCATTTGTTGACCTGTTTCGGCGTCAAGAGAAACACCATCCAGAAGTCTTTTGAGTGGACGTTCTGGTCTTCTTCTTCGTGCAGGTTGATATCTTAACATTTGTTTGGGTATTCTGTGATCTTCCATTCGATGAGCATGTTGCATCCATCTTGACTTATAATCAGAAATGTTGTTTTCTAAAGATTCCATGTGTAATTCTTCTAAGATGTCTTCATTTTTTTTTGTGATCTAGTAGTGTGTATCCTGCAGTCCTCCGAAGGTATGTCATTTCAGCAGATCTAAGTCTCTGTATATCCTTCTGTTTCAACGTCCATACTTCGCTACCATACAAAAGAGTTGGAAGAGCCAGTGTTTTATACACTTTCAGTCTTGAATGCTTTTGGACTAACTGTGGATTGAAGATAGAATTTATTAACCCTAAAATTCTTAAAAATTTAGATATTTTTGCATTTACATCCTTTTCTTCTTCATATGAGATATTGCATCCTAGATAAGTAAAATTATTCACCTGCTCCAAAATTTTATTGTCCAGTACAATTTTACTTCTGACAGGATCTACACCTTGAAATGCCATAATTTTTTATTTTTTCTGTAGATATCTTTAATCCATATTCTTCTGTAATTTTGTTAAGTTCATACAGACCTTTCTGTAGATTATCTTCGGAATTTGCTATTATATATATATATATATATATATATATATATATATATATATATATATTTCAAATGCCCCAGGTTTGTTTTTCGACATTCGAAACATGGACTCTTACTTTAAGCGAGTATTTGAGAATAAAGTACTTCGGCGAATTTTTGAACCAAAGAGAGATGAACAAACAGGTGAATGGCGAAGAACTACATGGTCTTTATAGGAAGCCAGATACAATAGGAACAGTTAAGTCTCGTAGACTGCGATGGGCAGGACATGTTGCACTTATGGGGATAAGGACTTGCATGGTAGCTTCTTGTAGGAAAAGGACCTATGGTCCAATAGACCTAGGCCTAACAGCCGAGTGTTAACCACATATCCATATGAAGATGCCACACGATTGTTTCCTAAAGAGAACACACTTTTGATACAGTGATTCTTATTGGAATTAAAGTTGAAGTGAGATCTCTAACTGAATGGGATTTTTTTATTTATTTTTTATTTATTTATTTCTGAAATGAGATACCTTCTGAGGACTGCAGGATACACACTACTAGATCACAAAAAAAATGAAGACATCTTAGAAGAATTACACATGGAATCTTTAGAAAACAAAATTTCTGATTATAAGTCAAAATGGATACATGTTCATCGAATGGAAGATCACAGAATACTCAAACAAATGTTAAGATTTCAACCTGCAGGAAGAAGAAGACCAGGACGTCCACTCAAAAGACTTTTGGATGGTGTTTCTCTTGAGGCCGAAACAGGTCAACAAATGGCCTAAATTCGCGAATGTACTATGATGATTATTATTATTATTATTATTTCTTCAAAGACCCCAAAGAGCAAGATTGCTCATATTAAGGGGCAATATACAAGAAACAGTAACGTTTTCGCTAAATAGACAAACTGAACGAACTTGGCGTAAGATTTTTATAGCACATTTTCATATCCAAATTCTGATAATACAAAATTTAACTATAACTAATCAGACGATAATTTTATAATTATTCATTGACGCCCAACGAATGGACAAGGGTTCGTTGCCGATCACGTCACATTTCTCGCTGATTATGTTTCTCATCATCATCATCATAGTACATTCACGAATTTAGGACATTTGTTGACCTGTTTCGGTCTCAAGAGAAACACCATCCAAAAGTCTTTTGAGTAGACGTCCTGGTCTTCTTCTTCCTGCAGGTTGATATCTTAACACTTGTTTGGGTATTCTGTGATCTTCAATTCGATGAACATGTTGCATCCATCTTGACTTATAATCAGAAATTTTGTTTTCTAAAGGTTCCATGTGTAATTCTTCTAAGATGTCTTCATTTTTTTGTGATCTAGTAGTGTGTATCCTGCAGTCCTCCGAAGGTATCTCATTTCAGCAGATCTAAGTCTCTGTATATCCTTCTGTTTCAACGTCCATACTTCGCTACCATACAAAAGAGTTGGAAGAGCCAGTGTTTTATACACTTTTAATCTTGAATGCTTTTGGACTAACTGTGGCTTGAAGATAGAATTTATTAACCCTAAAATTCTTAAAAATTTAGATATTTTTGCATTTACATCCTTTTCTTCTTCATATGAGATATTGCATCCTAGATATGTAAAATTATTCACCTGCTCCAAAATTTTATTGTCCAGTACAATTTTACTTCTGACAGGATCTACACCTTGAAATGCCATAATTTTTGTTTTTTCTGTAGATATCTTCAAACCATATTTTTCTGTAATGTTGTTAAGTTCATACAGACCTTTCTGTAGATTGTGTTCTGAATTTGCTATTATTATTTGGTCATCTGCAAACAATAGGGTGTGTAATTTTCTATTTTCTGATATTCTTATTCCAAATTTATATGTCTTGTTCCAGCAACATATTACTTCATTGATATAAATTGCAAACTACTTTCAAGTCTCAACATGAAAAAATCCTGAAGGAATTATATTTCTTTAAACTTTATTTTTACGAGTTAAAAGATACTGATAATAGTAACAACCAGAAATGCTTTCGAATTTTAGAAAGAAAAAAAAAAATGTGGCTACTGTTAAGTTGCGCTGTGTTTGCTTGATGTCGGGACGTTTGTTAAATAGATTTTATTGCTTTGAGTAAAGCAAGTGCGTTTGTAACGCACAATCTCCACGTTATACCCGGTGTAAAGGTCTAACTCATTGGAGGTTCATGGTCCATACATCCCTATTCTCAGCCAATGTTTACTGATCATTCCCTATCTAATTGACCTCCCTCAATTCAAGGTTGATGTTATTTCGAAAGAATCCATTCTCAGGATTTTTAGACCTTGGACGGATTTCAACCCGCAGGTCTCGGAATAAGAGACAACCAGTGTCTCACCGGGGTCGACTTACATTTATTATTATAACTATCATTTATATAACTAACTAACACAGTGGCACTATCGAACCCGTAGGTTCATGCCTGCGCGGACATAAGCTCTCCATATATCCCTATCTTGAGCCAATGTATTCCAATCATCCCTTGTATAATCTACTTCCGTCAAATCATAGTTAATGTTATTCTTCCACCTCATTCTTGGTCTACCAACTGGGCGTTTTCCGTCTCGTTTTCTTACAAGAAGCTTCCATGAAAGTCTTTCATTCCCCATACGTGCATCATGTCCTGCCCATCGCAGTCTACGAGACACAACTGTTCTTATTATATCTGGCTTCCTATAAATACCATGTAATTCACTGTTATGTAGTCTTCTCCATTCACCTGTCTGTTAATCTCTCTTTGGTCCCTACAATTCCTAAGTATTTTATTCTCAAATACTCCCTTAAAGTAAGAGTCCATGTTTCGCATCCACATAATATAACTAGTAGAATAATAGTTTTGTATATTTTTAGTTTAACGCTTTTTGAAAGGAGTTTACGACTTTATATGTTTGTTGCAATAACCTGTGTTAAGATATGGTAGCGAAGCAAAAGAGGTGAAGCCGAATAACATCAAATGAGATTTATGCGTCGCACAGTAGGTTATACAAAGTGGGACCGTACAAAAATGAGGAAATCATGGAAGAGTTGGATATACAACGCATTCGTATACAATACTACCAGAACCTGGATAGCCCATCTTCAATGAATACCATCTCACAGAATTCCAAAAGCTATGCTTCATTACTATCCCCACTGATCAATCGAGACTGGACTGGACCAAACAACAAGATACGCAGTGCAGTAACAAGACTGGCAGTGCATGAATATCATCACAAACTCTGCAAAAATTCAAGCTATCAAGTGACTGCGTGTGTAAGCTCTGTGACTATTTAACTCATGCCCCAAATGGGAGTCAATGACCAATCACGTTTCAATGATTTCTGTTTTACAACCAATAAGAGTCGTGTTTTCACGAAATATTTATCAGTGTTATATTTACCATATTAAAGAAAGCTCCTCCTTTTTAATATTCTGAACAGGTCTGGCCATTATTTTGCAGTGACTGAGCCCATAAGAAATACGGCTACCAGATTGTATATATTCCTTTGGCAATACATAGTATGATCTAGTTGCAGTGATAAACAAAAGAAGCAGATGAAGCGTACCTATCGTTTCTCATATGTTTTCAAACATCGCCTTTTACATTAAATATATAAATATTTTAACATAACTATAGTTAAATAATGATTTGTGAGTAAACAGCTTAATTTTATTCGTTAAATAGTCCTAATAAATGCCACTCATGATTTCCAAATTCTCTAGATAAATTGAAAATCACTCGTGGCGTTACTTATGAGAAACCGTGTGAAAGATATCATTTCAGTGTCTGTTTAAAGAGAATACAATCGTTGCTGGTTTACAGCAGAGACATAAACTAATGCACTTTTGTGCGCGCTTTTCATATTATTATTATTATTATTATTATTATTATTATTATTATTATTATTATTATTATTCATTATATAATGGAAATGGACAGCTAATGACACATGAGGGAAATTTTGAGGAAGTGGCTGAATTCAAATACCTAGGAACAATAATCACAAATAGGAATGAGATGCACAAAGAAATTAAACATAGGCTCAATTCTGGAAATGCATGCTATTATGCATTGCAGAGACTTTTGATGTCCCAACTCCTTTCAAAAAACGTCAAGCTGAAAATATATAAAACTATTATTCTACCAGTTATATTATATGGATGCGAAACATGGACTCTTACTTTAAAGGAGGAAAGGAGATTACGAGTATTTGAGAATAAAGTTCTTAGGAAAATTTTTGGACCAAAGAGAGATGAACAGACAGGTGAATGGAAGAGAAGACTAAATAACAATGAAACTACATGCTCTTTAGAGGAGGAGGAAGCCAGATATAATAAGAACAGTTACGCCGTGTTTTAGACTGCGATATGGGCAGGACCTGTTGCATGTATGGGGAAATGAAAGACGTGCATGGAAGCTTCTTGTAGGAAAACCAGAGGGAAAACGCCCAGTTGGTAGACCAAGAATGAGGTGGGAGAACAACATTAACTATGATTTGAGGGAAGTAGATTATACAGGGAATGATTGGAGGGCATTAGCTCAGGATAGGGATGTATGGAGAGCTTATGCCCGCTCGGCCATGAACCTACGGGTTCGATAGTGCCAGTTAGTAAGTATTATTATTATATATTATTATTATTATTATTATTATTATTATTATTATTATTCCCAAGGCAAATTATCGCTGAGACGTCCAAAAAAGCGCTGGATGGAAAATTCTTCTTTGAGACCGTAACAGGCCACATGACCTAATAGTTGCATGGTTATTATTATTTGTAGGAATGTTGATGATGAAATATCGACAAGGCTGTTAACCATTAAGTTCTGCCCAGTGAAGAATGATTTTTCTCGTGTTAAGAGTAATTTAAACGGTGCGAGTGTATCACAACATGAATTAATTAATTTGTTTTTTCACAAAACTGTAACTTACTTAGTGTAATGGTGCAAACTACCACTTAAGTCAAGAATGCCATAAAAGCCTCCTTAGAAATGTGCTAACTACAATACACTCTGTATATCATCTCATTTCCAACACAACCAATTGTTAACAGTTTTCCAATATGATCTCCTTAAAACACTTTTGTGACGTTAAAATCACGTTAGCCTAAGGCCTGCACTATTGAAAATTTCTCAAATGTTTAGTTATTTTGTGCCAAAACAAATAATCTCAACCATTCTATTAAGGTCCGTTTGTTTTTACTCTAACTCGAAAAATTATCTTTGCTTCTGTGTTTCTTTTTTATTTGTGTATTTTTGTAAATGAATATTTCTTTACTTTTCTACATGAGATAGAATTCAATAAAGATTCTGTGTGTATGCAGAATAATTATTTTCAGCTCAGTTTAAAACTCGCGTTTTATCCTTCAAATCAGTAAATGCTACTTAAAATGGATGGGTATAACTTCATAACTGCAATACATACATTGTTGTTTAACAATTGATATATTTTATCCGATTTCTTCTGTTTTTCCATTAACCATTTATTTATCTTAAACATTATAAATAATAGTTTAAAAAAAACTAAAGCAACACGCTTTATTAGAAAACCGAACTAAAAAATGAAAAATAATTTTAATTTCCAACGATGTCCCAACTCCTTTCAAAAAACGTTAAACTGAAAATATATAAAACTATTATTGTACCAATTATATTATATGGGTGCGAAACATGGACTCTTACTTTAAGGGAGGAAAGGAGATTACAAGTATTTGAGAATAAAGTACTTAGGAAAATTTTTGTACCAAAGAGAGATGAACAGATATGTGAATGGAGAAGACTACATAACAATGAACTGCATGGTCTTTTATAGGAAGCCAGATATAATAAGAACAGTTAAGTCTCGTAGGCTGCGATGGGCAGGATATGTGGCAAGCATGGGGAATGAAAGACGTGCATGGAAGCTTCTTGTAGGAAAACCAGAGGGAAAACGCGCAGTTGGTAGACCAAGAATGAGGTGGGAGGATAACTATTAACTATGATTTGAGGGAAGTAGATTATACAGGGAATGATTGGAAAGCAGCTCAGGATAGGGATGTATGGAGAGCTTATGTCCGCGCGGCCATGAACCTACGGGTTCGATAGTGCCAGTGAGCAAGTAAGTAAGTAACACGCTTGGGATAAAATTAAAGTGGTCAACAAAAAAATCATCTCCAACACATCTAGAATAACACTAGAGTTATCTACAAAAAAAATAATTTTACCATCAAAAGCGTGGGGTGCTCTATATCAATTAATATATTTGATAATAAACAGATATTGGTAAAAGTAAAGTCTCTAAGAAGAAAATGTAAAAACCATAAAGAGCACCTCACGCTTTTGATGGTAAAATTATTTTTTTTGTAGATAACTGTAGTTTTATTCTAGATGTGTTGGAGTTGATTTTTTTGTTGACCACTTTAATTTTATTCCAAGCGTGTTGGAAATTAAAATTATTTTTCATTTTTTAGTTCGGTTTTCTAATGAAGCGTGTTGTTTTAGTTTTTTTAAACTATTATTTACTATTTATTTTTTAGTTTGGTTTTCTAATATAGCGTGTCTTTTAGTTTTATTAAACTATTAATTATTTTTTTAATTTTTGGTTTAATTGATTGTCATAAATCGGAATCCCATGAAAATTTAATTGCTTACGATAAAAATATCGTGTATAGGCACGAATATAATTATATATATGTTTTAAAATTATTATTATCTAACATTATTATAATATTTCAGAATATTTTAATGTAGATAAATAGTTACAGTTAATCGTATCCTTCTCATATTTTTTTGGATAAATTTCTTACTTTCTAAGTGAGTCCGAATGTTGTGTAGTTACGAGTGTAGAAAATATTAAAGTGTTTGAAAATTATAAATGCCTGTTCTCTCGGAAACCTTGCGTGATGGAGAAAACCCGATATCATATTTGAATTGAGGGGAAAAAATACTATCACAATCACAGATTTTTCTTTCCGAGACAAAAAAAAGTTTGCTTTTTGTTGCTGAGTGTTATCACATATCACTTTAGTTGCAAGAATATCTTAAAAATAATGACATATAAATGTATAAAACAATCCAATTTAAATAAGATTCTACGTCTAATCGAACGGTTAAAGCTATAACTCGAGGGCTTTTAAATAATCAAAATTAAATTTAGATTCTGGCAACTTGAATTCAATAATTCACGATGAACGACCCAGATCTTACGGAAAGTACATTAAACGAGACACTATCAAACAAGTCTGTCTTGAAGTATATAACATCCAGAGAGAGGCAACTTGCTTATAATGACTCATTTTTATTTATTTCATTTATTTATTTATTTAGCGTGGTGGAGTTGAGGCCAAACATATTTTATATTAGAAACGACAATCTAATGAATTCTAATATTAAATACTAAATGAAAATTTGATCAATATCTACAAGATACCACTATAATTAAAGCTGCAACTAATAATAAAATGTACACAAACAACTCACTGGCCCTATCGAACCCATAGGTTCATGGCACATCGCTAACCTGAGATAATCTTATCCAGTCATCCCCTGTACAATATACTTCCCTCAAAATCAAAGTTAATATTGTTCTGCCACCTCATTCTTGGTCTACCAACTGGTTCGAAGTTTCCATGTCCCTTTTTCATTCCCCCATTCGTGCCACATATCCTGCCCATCACACTCTGAGACTTAACTGTTATTAATGCCTATCAGGTTTCCTATAAAGATCATCTAGTTCCGTGTTATGCAATCTTCTCCATTCACCTGTCTGTCTACCAACTGGTTCGAAGTTTCCATGTCTCATTTTCATTCCCCCATCCGTGCCACATACCCTGCCCATCACACTCTGAGACTTAACTGTTATTATATCAGGTTTCCTATAAAGATCATCTAGGTCCCTGTCATGCAATCTTCCCCATTCACCTGTCTGTTCATCTCTCTTTAATTCAAAAATTTTCCTAAGAACTTATAGTATAGGCCCAAATGGGAATATAAGTTTGATATGTTTTCAGTTTTTCGATAGAAGTTGGGACATCAAGAGTCTCTGTAATGCATAATAGCATGCATTTCCAGAATTGAGTCTATGTTTAATTTCTTTGTGCATCTCATTCCTATTTATGATTATTGTTCCTAGGTATTTGAATTCAGCCACTTCTTCAAATGTTCCCCCATTTTTGATTAACTGTCTATTTCAGTGTATCATCTGACACATTATACGTGTGTGACCATATATTTAGTTTTATTGATTTTTACTTCTTGTCTAAATGTCTTAATGTTACTCAATAGTGTGTGCGTGTTGTCCTTTAGTATCTCCTCACTATCCCCCAATAGTACTACATCATCAGCATAAACTAACAGCTTATTAATACCATTCAGTTGTAAGCCTTCTTCATCCTCTAAACATTTGATGGAATGCTCTAGTACAAAATTTTGCTTTATCGATAATAAATCAATCGTGTATTTTGTGTTATTTTTGTCTACACTTCTAATTATTTTCTCGCCATATTTTGTACTTCTTACAACATGTGTGTGTTGTATTGCAGATTTTCGCGGATATAGTGTGATACAGAAGTATTTGTTTATAAGAAAGGTATCTTCGGTTTTCTGCGTCATGGATTGAAGGAAGGTTGTCCTCTGGCCACTGATTCCGACGGTTCTACATGATCCCACATGTCACTATTTAACTCATGCCCCAAATGGGAGTCAATGACCAATCACGTTACAATGATTTTTTATTTACAATCAATCACAGTCGTGTTTCGCCTAGAATTTACCAACTAAAGTTTATCATAATAAAGAAACACCTCCTTTTTAACATTCTGAATAGGTCATAACATTATTTTGCAGTGACTGACTCGCTAACAAACACGACTACCAGATTGTATATATATAGTGCATGCATGTCAACACATACCACATGCGGGAGTTAATATAAAACATTTGTAGCAATTGATTATACCAACAAAAAATAAATCACTGTTTGCACTTTTTTAAATGTCTTTTTTTTCCACAAAAATATAATTGTCATATTTATATCATAGGACATCAGAAATGAATTAATATACAATTTGATGTTTCATTTTTTCGCCACTACAGTGCATTCTTACAATATTGAGTTCCTTTGGCAATAAATAATATGATCTGGTTGCAGTGACGAACAAAAGAAGCAAATGAAGAGTACCAATCGTTTCTGATTTGTTTTCAAACATCGCCGTTTACATTAAATATATAAATGTTTTAAAATAGCTATATTTAAATAATTATTTGTGAGTAAACAGCTTAATTTTATTCGTTAATTAGTCCTAACAAATGCCACTCTTGATTTCCAAATTCTCTAGATAAATTCACGACTCACGAAGTGCTAACAAACATATTGGCAGTATTTACAAGCCCTATAACTCAGGAATTCGGTTTCATCTTGGAACATGCATTTTATTTTTCTATATAAATTGTAATTAACACTGTAAGTTTTGTCCCGCACCGTAGCCGAGCGGTTAAGGTAGGAAGCCTTGGCGCAGAGCTACGGGACTTGCGCTGGTTCGAGTCTCCGTGGGGGAAGAAATTTTCTCATGGTATTTCGGCCAGTATGGGACCGGTGCCCACCCAGCATCGTGAGGCAATTGGGTAGCTACAATAAGTAGCGGCTCCAGGTTGATGAACCAACTATAACGGCTGGGGGACTCGACATGCTAACCACATGTCACCCCTACACTGGCTATTGATCATCTACCTCTGTGATTGACACATGTGGATGTGAAGGGCCAGCAGCCGGCTGGTAAAAGGGCAACCGCTGAAAAGTGGAAAGACCCTCAATCGGAAAAGTTTTGTCCATTTTTCCTTGACACTTTGTACAGGGTGATTACAAATGATTGGAGCGATTTCATGATTTTATGGTAGCTGTAGTATTCGACATATTTTCACGAACTTTTACAGATACATAGAGCAACTTCCCAGGTTTTTTTGAGATGTTACAGGTGCTCCATATGCTCCCCCTTGGTGATTCTGCAGATATCAAGTCTGTAATCAAGTTCGTCCCATACTCGACGTAACATGTCCCTATTAATTTGTTCAAAGGCATTGATTATGCGAGCTCGCAGTTCTGGTAAGTCTACTGGTAAAGGAGGCACAAACACTGAATCTTTCACATACCCCCAAACAAAAAAATCGCACGGCGTCAAATCGGGGGAGCGTGGAGGCCATGACAACAATTTCTGATCATTCTCTCCACTGCGACCGATCCATCGGTTTGGCAATCTCATGTTTAAAAATTCACGAACATCGTGATGGAAGTGTGGTGGAGCACCATCCTGCTGGTAGATGAAGGTCTCACTGTCGGTCGTCAGCTGCGGCATGAGCCAATTTTCCAGCATGTCCAGGTACACGTGTCCTGTAACGTTCTGCTCGCAGAAGAAAAAAGGGCCATAAACTTTGAACTGAGAAACCGCACAGAACACCCTAACTTTTGGGGAGTCGCGAATGTGCTGCACAATAACGCGGGGATTTTCTGTGCCCCAGATTCGCACATTGTGTTTGTTCACTTTGCCATTCACAAAGAATGTTGCTTCGTCACTGAAGACAAGTTTCTCACAAAAACCATCCTCATCCATAAACTGCTGCATTTGTGTACAAAATTCAAACCGACTCACTTTGTCAATGGGCGTAAGGGCTTGTAGAAATTGCAAGTGGTAAGGTTTATGCTTCAATCTTTTCCGCAAGATCTTCCAAACGGTCGGTTGTGGAATGTTCAGCTCTCTGCTCGCTTTTCGTGTTGATTTCTGTGGGCTACGTGTGAAACTCATCCGCACACTCTCAACCTTTTCTTCACTCACTGAAGGACGACCCGTTGATTTCCTTTTACAGAGGCATCCTGTAGCTTTAAATTGCGCATACCATCGCCGAATGGAGTTGGCACTCGGTGCATCTTTCTCGAACTTCGTTCTGAAGTGTCGTTGCACAGTTATCACAGATTGAGTTGAATGAAATTCAAGCACAGCATATGCTTTCTCCTCGCCTGTCGCCATCTTTGATAACTGCTGCGCTCTCTCGGTTTAAAGCTGAAACACGGCTGCGAGAGAAAACAAAAAAAAACCTTATGAGTTTTTATACATAACTTTAAAGTTCTGTGAAGATATGTCAAATAAGATCGCTACAATAAAATCATGAAATCGCTCCAATCATTTGTAATCACCGTGTATTATTCAAGAGGCCTTGTTAAATCAGTTTACACATTGATTCAATTCACTTTCGTGCTCATCACTTTCTTTGGCCCTCGTGATGACAAGGACAATAGTACTGGTAGTTTTCGTCTTTATAGAGGTAGTTTGATTAGCTACTAGTAATTTGGGGGTTCCAAGTTGCCAAGATCATTGTCCTTTTTCTTAGCCAAAGTCTATGCCTATTGATCTGTCCGGATTTATCTCTCTTTGCAGGAAACGTAACAATTGTTTTTTATGGAACGAGTTGCCAGCCCTTCGCCAACCCCCGCATTTGGGAGACCTAACCAGAGCCTCATTTGCCGGTTTTCGGGATTCCTATTGGCTACCGTAGCGGTCACGGGGAAACTAGTTCCCACCGTATATCACCCGAAATTGTGCAAGGAAGGCGATTAGATCCCTGAATGGTCTTTTATGGAGTAGAAATTTGACCATAAAAACAAAAAAAAGAGATTATACAGACAATAATAGAAAGTATAGTCCACCGTTGTGGTCTCGAGGTAGCGTGCTCCCTTGTCACGCAGCGGGCCCGGGTTCGATCCCCGGTCGGGACAGTTTTTCTGGGTGAGGTTTTTATCGGGGTTTTTCCTCACTTGTAAGACTTTAAGGCCCAAACGGTCCCCGAAATCATATGGCCATCGCAATCATCATCATTCATATTCATCTTAGGTTAAGCTTAGAATTACGGACTCTCCTGGCGCACCATTATCATCATCATCATCCATCATATCATCGGGACAACGTAACCCCGCCTTCCAGGCGCCCCAACCTCAGAAGTGGGTTACAAGTACGCCATGCCAGGAGAGAAGCCAGGAATGTCGAAAGACAACCTGGGGCATTCGAAAAAAAATAGAAAGTATACTTACATATGGATCAGAAAGCTGGACAATAATAATAATAATAATAATAATAATAATAATAATACTCTGTTTATTCTGGCGGAGTTAAGGCCATAAGGCCTTCTCTTCCACTCAACCAGCACAAATACAAATAAATATTTGACAAATATAGATATACACTATACTAATTATAAAGTTACAGATACAATAAATGTAGCGATGTAAATGTCATGTACAAACAACATTTTATAGGGTAATAACAATAATGATACGATAATAATAATAATTATAATTATAATAATAATATAAATATGATACATTATACGAGAACACCAATTAATATATATACCTTACACTGGATAATAATGAAGTCGAGTTTAGAGAAAGGATGCAGAAAATAATCTTGGCGACAGAAATGGATGGATTACGGAGAAGTATGAGAATATCCAGGCTACAACATATTCGAAATACATATATCAGACAAGAAATGAATGCACAAGAAACTGTTATCGATAGGATAACAAAGAGAGCTGTACAGTGGTATGGACATGTACAACGGATGTCAGAAGACCAGTGGCCTAAACAGGTGTTGGATTGGATGGTACCAGGCAGAAGGAAGAGGGGGATAAGTAGAAGAGCATGGTATGAGGGAATATATGATGCCATAATGAAGAGGGGCATGGAAGATGGTTCATGGGCAGATAGGAGTCTCTGGAAAGCAGGAATAAGGGCAAACTGCTGTAAAGTGGAAAGCCTGTATTAAGTATTAAGTAAGTAATTTGGGCGTTATAGAGGTCATTTCATCGACTTAGGGGTAGTTTGGTCGGATAGGTTGGATTTTTAGGTTATGTTTCTGGGTTAGATTAGGTGTCGGTTAGGTCAGGTCAAGTCAGATTCGGGTAGGATATATTAGGTTAAGTTTATTTATGTTCGGTTCGGTCCGGGTTTATTTAGTGATGTTTAATAATAACACTGGTCAACATGGAACTGATAACTGTCGGAGAATCAAAACAAATAACGAACTAAACAAATTAATCAAAAATCAGAACATAGTAAACCGTATAAGATCTCTCAGAATTGGTTGGCTTGGACATTTGATAAGAATGGATGATCAGAGACTGGTCAAAAAACTCTACAAATGGAAACCTATAGGAGGCAGAGCTGTTGGAAGACCGAAGATCAGATGGGAGTATGACACAATGAACGATCTAAGGAAAATGAGACAAATTTGAATATGGTAAGAGACAGATTGGCGTGGAGGAGGATTGTTGAGAAGACCAAAACTTTCACTTTTGAAGCTGTCGTGCCTTAAGATGATGATGACTGGTCAACATGATTTTTGTCTCATGAGTACCAATAGTTGTACTTAATGCAGTTTTTTTTATCGTGTCTTCAAATATGTATTCGGAATTTCTCCATCACCCACAGCTTTTTTATTTCAATTTCAATTAATGGATTTAAATAATTCTTTTTTAATAAACGTTTTTTCGTTCATTTGTCCATTGTAAAATAAAACCAAATGAGCTAACTCAGGAGATTTCAGCTATGGAAAAGAGATATCAAGGCAAATGGAATGCTAATATGCTGGCTGATTATTGTTGGGCCATCAAGAGAGATGCTCCACAGGCGAAATATAGCAGAAAATCCTCATTTATTACTTTCTAGGTGAGTCCGAATGTTCGAATATTGCGGAGTTACGAATGTAGAAAATATTGAGGTGTTTGAAGTTTAAAAAATGCCTGTCTCTCGGAAACCTTGCGTGATGGAGAAAACCCGATTTCAAATTTGAATTCAGGAGAAAAATACTATCAGAATAATATATTTTATAGAACCAGGCTAAATAAATCTATTCTATTCTATTCTATATTTTTCTTTCTGAGACAAAAACAAAGTTTATTTTTTGTTTGTCAGTGTAATTTGTAAAACAAATAATAAAAAATTCTGGGTGTTTATGAATTAATTGAAACCTCTTGAGCGGAACGTGCTCTGAGGAAGTATGTCTGAGTATTGATTGAATAAATTGATGTGTAATTGCACAAGTTTATTATCAAAGCAGCACAGCGGCACGCGCTTGGCTTGTGTAGGGTCACACTTCCGCCGGATGTTAAACCTGAGCGAGCAAGCTGGGGGTACTTGTCTTGTAAACCGCACTCAGCCTTAACATCGTATAGTGCACCCAAAAATTCAATACCCTGTCCATATTATCATATCTGCTCTTTTTTAATAGAATATCTAATACATTTGCACAAATTAAGTGATCCTATATTTTGGAACCATAAAAGATGCATAACGGACATGTCTTCATATTGACAGTTGGCATCAATGGAAAATGTCTTGTTATATTCGCAGTAGACTTTTTTTCATTGGAATGTTGTGCTATACTTACGTACGCATGTTACATTTACCACAGTATGCATCGACAGTTCAAGATATATTTAGAAGATGTATTAATTAAATGTAATAAGTCATGTAGGGGAATGGGAATCAACATTAATGGTCATTTACTGCACAATTTATTATTCACTGATGACCAGATTATAATAGGACAAGATAAAGAAGATATAAAATATATGATCAGAAATTTGGTCGATGCATTTGAGGTAGGTGGACTGAAGATAAATTATATTAAAACAGAATATATGGTAATCGGAGGAAATTCAGAAGACCTACAAATAAATAATATGATAATTAAATGTGTTGAAGAATTTAAATATCTTGGATCTATAATAGATAAATCTGGTACTTGTGAAACATATATTAACAGAGTAAATTGTGCAAGGAAGGCGATTAGATCCCTGAATGGTATTTTATGGAATAGAAATTTGACCAGAAAAAAAAAAGAATTGTACAGACAATAATAGAAAGTATACTTACATATGGATCAGAAAGTTGGACAATAAATGATAGGATGCAGAAAAGTATCTTAGCGACAGAAATGGATGGATTACGGAGAAGTATGAGAATATCCAGGCTACAACATATTCGAAATACATATATGAGACAAGAGATGGATGCACAAGAAACTGTTATCGATAGGATAACAAAGAGAGCTCTACAGTGGTATGGACATGTACAACGGATGTCGGAAGACCAGTGGCCTAAACAGGTGTTGGATTGGATGGTACCAGGAAGAAGGAAAAAAGGGAGAAATAGAAGAGCATGGTATGAGGGAATATATGATGCCATGATGAAGAGGGGTATGGAAGATGGTCAATGGGAAGATAGGAATCTCTGGAAAGCAGGAATCAAAGGCAAACTGCTGTAAAGTGGAAAGCCTGTATTAAGTATCCATCGATAGTAATACATGAGTTGTTTGCTACATTACTTATGCATATTCATCGTCATAGTACAGTTGTTGACCTGTTTTGACCTCAAGAGAAACACCATCCAAAATTCTGTTGAGTGGACGTCCTGGTCTTCTTCTTCTTGCAGATTAATAGCTTAACATTTGTTTGGGTATCCTGTGATCTTCCATTCGATGAACATTGATGAACGACTCTGGGTTTGTTATGTATGGTACTAGTTAGTTGATTGAGGAATTAGAGTGCACCGGATTAGTCACGGTTGGTTCGTATTGGTCGGAGAGCGATAAGGTCATAACTCAGGGATCCAAGGAAGTTTAAGTCGAATGTTTAACAAAACCCCACACAGAAACTGCGTTTTATCAACACTTTATACACAGTTGGTTAGCATCCAACCGCAATTTATATCTTCAGGTAATGGTTCGAGAATCTCTATGTCTTCAAGGATATTGTTATTATACTCCCTGTGTGTAATATTGACATATAGTTACCGATTTTTCAGGTTGATGACATGTTTCTGATATATGTTTGGCAAAACTTGATTTTTCTTCATTATTAATACAATTTTTTAAATGTTCCGAATATCGTGTGTTAAAGTTTCTTATTTTTCACAACTGTTGCATTTTAGTTTATAGACGCCTTTATTTTCATACTTATTTGTTGTTTCTGTTTTGTTAGAAATTATGTTATTGAGTTTATTATTAGTTTTAATTTTTAGTGTTGATTGTGGATCATGAAGTAAAACTTGTTGATAGTGTATAGTTAGTTATTAATAGAGCTCGGACTTCATTGCTGTTTCGCTTTCAAACAGTTGACTACACAGGTCCCGTGCGCAGTGCCACAGTCTTTGCTGTGCTGCTACAAGTACAGGGTGGACCGCTCGAATGGACCTAATTTCAATTGCTTGTTACTTGCAAACGGTTGAAGATAGAAACTTAAAACAACGTTCATATTACAGAAAAACTCACCAAGTTTTGATATCCAGATCACCACATCTCTATATGAGCCCCAGCAGTCACTGTGACGATATCAAAGCGATGAACAATTTCTTGCCAAGTACGTTGGAGTATGTCTTCTGGAATGTTCTCAATAGCCTCTATGATGCGCTCACGAAGATCACGAAGGTCTTTGACTGGGGTGGTGTAAACTTTATCTTTGACATAGCCCCAGAGAAAGAATCCAGTGGTGTTAAATCGGGAGATCTCGGGGGCCACGCGATTGGTCCTCCCCTACCAATCCAACGGCCAGGGAAAATGTTGTCCAAAGTCGTACGAACTTCATTGGACCAGTGGGGAGGAGCACCATCTTGCTGGAAAACGATGTTAGGCTGCAGTTGTTCAATTTGTGGAAAGAAGAACTGCTCCAGCATGTCAAGATATGTGGTACCACGAACAGTTTCTCGGCGAAGAAAACCGGTTCCAAGGACCTTATTATGTGACAAACTGCACCAAACATTCATCTTCGGACTATCACGAACATTGCGCTTTGAATAGCGTGAGGATTACTCCGATACCCAGATCCGCACATTAGGCCGGTTTACCTTGCCTGACAAATGGAAAAGTGGGCTTCGTCCGAGAAGAAAAAATCTTGGTTCATGAAGTTACGGATCAGCCGGCCGAGGACGGTCCAGCATCGTATTGGCGAATTCCACTCGTTTCGGCAATGTCATTAGGCTCCAGACGTTGTACTAAATGCACTTTATATGAAGGCAGTTTGAGGCGTTTGTGGACAATCCGTTGTAATGTCGATTTTGGTATTTGAAGTTACCGACGAAGCTCTTTTAAATGACTTCACGGGGGCTTCGCTCAAATGCGGCTTGAACATTTGCTACCCATTTCATCGGATGCTTTTGCGACACCCACCATGCTTCGTCAAAAACAAAGATCCTGTAGCTAATTAATGTATCACGCCACTGCTTTATGCTTCTAGCAGTTGGAGCATCACGGGTTAACCAGCACGCCGGAACTCCCTTTGAACTCTAATGATTGATTTAAACTCCGCATACCACAAAACAGCTTGCGCTTTCATCTGCGGAGTCGCCATTTTCACAAACAATTAAATCTAAGAACGAGAAACGTATCTTTGTGCCATCTACCGACAGGATTCGAAACTTGGTGAGTTTTTCTGTACTATGAACGTTGTTTTAAGTTTCTATCTTCAACCGTTTGCCAGTAACAAGCAATTGAAATTAGGTCCATTCGAGCGGTCCACCCTGTATAGTACGCACCACGATCTGATGAATGATTACAACAAACACACACAAGATGAATTCACTTGTACCTGAGTACGGTCGTGAGTATTTTTGCCTAAAAGAAGATAAAATATTGTAAATTGTGTAATGTAGAGTTGAAGGGGGAGAGAAGAATTTTTATCAAGAACCATTGCAAATCTGAAACACACATTGGGAATGTAAAACATAAGCTTGACGATGAAATACAGTCGACTGCATAAGGAGTTTAAGCGTGAATTTTACAAGGATTTATACGAAACGATAGTTTCCGCCAAAATTCCTTTCAATAAAGTTCAAAATCCAGCTTATAATTTTTTGAGAAATATACGGGAAGAAAAATTCCTTGTGAAACAACTTTACGCAGGTATTATTTATCTCCTTGTTATGAAGACGTTCTGAAATACATTAGAAATATTGTAGCAGATAATACAATATGGGTGTCAATCGATGAAACCCACGATGCGTCCGGAAAGTCTATAGGAAATGTGATAGTGGGGATATTATCACCTGAAAACCCGGGAATAAATTTTTGTTAACTATCGAGGTCTTAAATAAAGTCAACCATTCTGAAATCGACAACCTTTTTGAAAATGCTATGTCTCTTCTATGGCCCAATGAAATAAAAAATAGACAATGTTTTTCTATTTGTAACAGACGCAGCCCCTTACATGTTGAAAGCAGCTTCCAGAATTAAAGAACGATATCTGAAAATGATACATCTAACTTGCTTGGCCCATGGACTTCACCGAGTAACCAAAGGAATTAGGTTGCGTTTCTCTGATGTGAACCATTTTGTATCAAACATGAAGAAAATATTTTTAAAAGCCCCTTCTAGGAAACAGAAATTTAAGGAAATTGCACCACAAATCCGTTTGCCACCTCAACCTGTTTTAACTCGGTGGGGGACTTGGTTGCAGACCACTGCACACTACTTACAGCATTATGAAGTGATTGTTAAAGTAGTTATACATTTGATGCTGAAGAAAGTTCGGCGATAAAAATTGTGATATCCATGATGTCAGGACAACTATCAAAATTTGCAGGTAATCGACTACAAAGATATACCTTTAATAATTAAAAACTGGAATCTTCACATATGACATAGATGTATTCCATAAAACTGGTAGAAAATTTATCGCGACATTTTGATGAAACAGGAGGTAGTTTGGCATCTGAAATTGCAAAATAAAAATTGCAAAGTGTATTGTTGAAAACCCCTGGATACTCAGCTATTTGCAATATAAAGGATTTTCTAATGGACAACAAGAACGCATGTACACTCTCCATGTTAGATACCTGTGATATACCCTAATTTCCTTTAGCACCAGTTACCTCATGTGAAGTAGAAACGAGTTTTTCTAAATATAAACTTTGCTCGAACAGTCACCGAATAGGTTTTTCTTTTGAAACATTACGGACATACATTATTATTCATTGTAACAGCTCTACAGAAGCGAAACGAGTTTAACTAACAGGGTTTTAAAATATAATGTACAGTGTACATACTTTTTTTGTGTTACCTCTTTATTTAAAACTGTAC
This sequence comes from Diploptera punctata, assembly GCA_030220185.1. Taxonomy (NCBI): domain Eukaryota; kingdom Metazoa; phylum Arthropoda; class Insecta; order Blattodea; family Blaberidae; genus Diploptera; species Diploptera punctata. The sequence continues at coordinate 1,872,657 of JASPKZ010007829.1, forward strand.
GAAGAAAATAATTGTGCAGAAATAATTAACTCGTTTATTCACGTAGACTTTCACGGCCGGAGTTGCTATGATGATCTTGAAGAAGATTTTCGGGCTGTAGACCGTGGTCGCGAGGCTTGTAGTTCCCCGACGTTTCGCCAGAGACTGCGTCTGGCATCCTCAAGGGTTGTCTCAGGCTTGTAGTTCCCCGACGTTTCGCCAGAGACTGCGTCTGGCATCCTCAAGGGTTGTCTCAGGCTTGTAGTTCCCCGACGTTTCGCCAGAGACTGCGTCTGGCATCCTCAAGGGTTGTCTCAGGCTTGTAGTTCCCCGACGTTTCGCCAGAGACTGCGTCTGGCATCCTCAAGGGTTGTCTCACGACCACGGCCTACAGCCCGAAAATCTTCTTCAAGATCAATTAACTCGTTATTTTTGTAATAGTGTTTGCAGCATTGTATTTATAGATGCACGAAGAGAATTAATGTACGGAAATTATAAATTTGTTTAACTTTTGTTGAACTGTAGCGTTTAATTAAAAAAGTTAAGAAATATTTTACGCGACAAAATAAACTTGTAATCCACAATTAGCTACTTATTTCATTACCCGCCTATACCTCCTGTAAACAATACAGCACAAATGCCATACTAGTCAGACTGGTGCTACCACTCTCTCATCAAGCAATATTATGTATAGTAAGAGTGCACTTAATCCAACTTGATGCCCGAGCCCTACTGATTAGTATTAACGAACTTACGTACGATTAACAACTTATGTATCTGATTAAGATATTATTTGAAAGACAATGTTACATGAACCGGAGAAGGAAATGAAATTTATTTATTGTGTGGTCAATTTGAATATAAAAATGTTAGATGTTGAATACATATACGCTGTGCTATTTAAAATAATCGCAGTAGAAAGAGATTGCAATGAAAGGAAGAAAATTACATCCGCGAATGAATCATTTCAGGTTACGGTTGGGATATTTTTGATTGCATCACGAATAACGCGTGAACAAGTAAAAGAAGGATTTAAAGTCATTGGTGCATTTCTGACCTTCATGTTATGCATTTATGTGCGTGTTAAGTATTTTCAAATAATTAGCAAAGACAGCACCGTGAAGTTATAATCCTGCATTTTTACAACGATTGTTTAACTCATGGCCCAAATGGGAGTCAATGACCAGTCACATTGCAATTATGTTTTAGTTACCACCAATCACGGTCGTTCTTCACCTAGATTTTATCAGTTTAATTTTATCACTTTAAAATCAAGCTCCTCCTTTTTAACTTTCTGAATAGGTCATAGCATCATTTTGTAGTGACTACATGTGGCTACCAGATTGTATATATACTGCACCAATGTAAACTAGTAGTGCTTGTGGGATATAATATAAGAACATTTTTAGCAATTGATTATACCACAAAAAATCACTGTTTGCAATTTCTTAAACGTATTATTTTCCAGGAATTTACGTCCCAGAAAAATATAATTGACATATTTACATCATAATACATCAGAAATTAATTAATAACCTATAATATTGGTTATAAATTTCTCCACTAGGGTGCATTATTACAATATTGCGATCCTTTGGCAATAAATAATATGATCTGGTTGCAGTGATGAACAAATGAAGCATAGAAATCGTTTCTCATTTGTTTTCAAACTTCGTCGTTTACATTAAATATATAAATATTTTAAAATAACTATATTTAGATAATGATTTGTGGTTAAATATATTAATTTTATTCGTTAAATAGTCCTAACAAATGCCACTCTTGATTTCCAAATTCTCTACATAAATTCTCTCCTCACTTCGTGAGTCGTGAAATTTGGAAATCGCTCGTGACGTTACTTATGAACATTCTCTTGATAGCGAATTTAGTACAAAATGGCGAATTTCAATTGAATATGATTGATTACAAAACATCACTGCAGATGAAACATGAATTTGATAGAATGACTAAAAGTTAGGACTTTTTCTTATGACGTTTAAAGTTCGCAAAGAAAATTGCAATTTTTTTTGCCAATTGAGTGTGTCTGGTTTTGATATTCTAATAAGCTAGAATACAAACTGAAATGTGATTTTTAAAGTGGCTTAAAGATTCTGGCGGCATCATAGCCCTGTTGTTGAGTAAATTTCTAAAATAAATGAGTACCAGAGGCTTGGAGGTAAAGGCGGCCGTCAAGCAGAGCTGTCAAACTGGCTGAAATCTAATCCAGATTATCATAATCACATAAACACACGCGTATGCAATACGTGATTCCATAAAATAGATTACTCAGGCTTTATAAATAATATTAATAAATAAATCAGTGATTTCATGGCTCATATTTTTATCTCTAATGAAAACAGTAGCCGTATTGCTAACATGCAGTACTCTGTAGAGATAATAATGATTGAGAAACTAGTGACCCAGGCACCCTAAGGGAAAAATTTTCCAGGTTTAGAAGCCAATAAAAATTGTATTGATTATTTCAATTGGAATGTTGCTTTGCTATTAATGAGACGAAATCAATAATAAAAACTGGGATTCTATGTTCACTGGTGTATTAGCATTTATTAATGAATGACATAGACCTAATATATAGATTATTCCTATGATCTAACTAACTAACTTACTTGCACTATCGAACCCATAGGTTCATGGCCGCGTGGACATAAGCTCTCCATACATCTCTATCCTGAGCTAATGTTTTCTAATCATCCCCTGTATAATCTACTTCCCTCAAAAATCATAGTTAATGTTATTCTCCCACCTCATTCTTGGTCTACCAACTGGGCGTTTTCCCTCTGGCTTTCCTACAAGAAGCTTCCATGCACGTCTTTCATTCCTCCATTCGTGCTACATGTCTTGCCCATCGCAGTCTACGAGACTTAACTGTTCTTATTATATCTGGCTTCCTATAAAGACCATGTAGTTCACTGTTATGTAGTCTTCTCCGTTCACCTGTCTGTTCATCTCTCTTTGGTCCAAAAATTTTCCTAAGAACTTTATTCTCAAATATTCGTAATCTCCTTTCCTGCCTTAAAGTAAGAGTCCATGTTTCGCGTCCATATAATGGTAGAATCCATCCATAGTAATTCTGCCCGAAGGCAGGTCCTTCACTGCAACCATAGCATTTTCATGCTATGCTTGCAGCTTTACTAGGGAATTGTGTAGGTGTGGTAGCTTCCCGTTGCTTTCCACGCCGGTGAAGGATGATGGTGATGATGATAATGATAAGGATGATGATGATGGCCATATGATTTCGGGGACCGTTTGGGCCTTAAAAAGTTTTCCTGACATTTGTCTTACAGGCGAGGAAAAACCCCGATAAAAACCTCACCCAGAAAAACTGCCCCGACCGGGGATCGAACCCGGGCCCGCTGCGTGACAAGGCAGCACGCTACCTCGAGACCACAGCGGTGGACACTGGTAGAATAATTCATTGAAAGAAATTATATATGTGAAAATTTTAGCTGGGCTTTTCAGTACCGGTTAAGGAATACAAACCTGAATTAAGAATGCGATTTTAATCATGAGGAAAACTCGAGATTGAGGGCTGGGCTATCCTCATCTAAAAAGGGCTTGAATTTCAGATTTGAATTCACCTCAATTCGTTTTATTCTTTTTTAACTTCCATTTCCAGATTTATTTAGCCGACTCAGACCAGTAATTCAACTGGCAGTAGGCCTACACCACTGAAAAAGAATTTCTAACATCAAAGACTTGGATTAAGCAAGCTTTTTAATGTGTTCCTCTCTCTTGAGACTCTTGTGTTCCTTTAAGTACAAAGAGATTCTCTTTTTGAACTCTAATATGCTGTCGTTTTATTATTATTACTATTATTATTATTATTATTATTATTATTATTATTATTATTATTATTCCATACATCCATCCATAGTAATTCTGCCCGAGGGCAGGTCCTTCGCTGCAATCATAGCATTTTCATGCTATGCTTGCAGCTTTACTAGGGAATTGTAGGTGTGGTAGCTTCCCGTTGCTTTCCACACCGGTGAAGGATAATAATGATGATGGCCATATGATTTCGGGGACCGTTTGGGCCTTAAAGTTTTCTTGACATTTGTCTTACAGGTGAGGAAAAACCCCGATAAAAACCTCACCCAGAAAAAATGTCCCGACCGGGGATCGAATCCGGGCCCGCTGTGTGACAAGGCAGCACGCTACCTCGAGACCACAGCGGTGGACATTATTATTTATAATAATTAATATCATGATTGAAGAGTTATATGTTATGAAGTGTTCTACCCTAGGGTAGGTCCTTCACTGCAATCATAGCATTTTCATGCTATGCTTTGCTGTTGTTGTATGGAATTATAGGTGTGATAGCTTGTCATTGCTTTCTACACCGGGGATGATAAGGATGATGATGGCCAGATGACCTTTTGGACCTCAAAGCTACCTGACATTTGTCTTATATGTGAGGAAAATCCCCACCTAGGAAGCTTGTCCCAAACGGGAATCGAACCTGTGCCCGCTGCGTGAGAAGGCAGCGAGCTACATCGAGACCACCGCGGTGGACCAATTGAACTCACAAAATGTTTTTATAGATATATTTAAGATTAAATTCTGATACCTGTGTCAAAATCCGGTTTAATATACTATTTCAGTAGTCAGAAACAAAGTTCACTTTTTTTTTGACACAATCATAAGATCTTTCAAATAGCAATGAAGAGGCCGATAATATAGAAAAGTCTAGTTTTATAGAAATATGTGGATTGTCAGTTTTTTCGCCCATACCCATCAGTTGTTTCTAAATGTTTCCCATTTAAAAGCACGTTTATATGATTTTGAAAAAAAAAAAAGTATACATTAAAACAAGTATAGCAGTAGATAATATTATTCAAAAGTAACGTAGCCAGTTGTGCGTATATTTGTTTTCGAGATATTTACTATCGTCAAGGACTTTTTAATATCGCAGAAAAAATAAAATTAAACGTGAACTCTCGTCCACCACTTGAAATATATAAGCAATTACGTCACTTACAACATGACCAAGACTATTGTTCAGGAGGAATGGGAATTACACTTGACAAGAACACACATAAACTGGAAATGAAACTTGCAGAAATGATTAATTGCACCGAATTATATGTTGTGTATGACAGGTTTTGCTGCGTAATATTTTTTGTCGCTTTGTGAATTATGTTACTAATTATAGCAAGTCATTTTTCATTATTATTATTATTATTATTATTATTATTATTATTATTATTATTATTATTATTATTATTATTATTATTATTCTACTACAAGGTTTAGGCTATGCAGCCTGTTCCGGCGAAGTTAAAAGTGGTCGGCCAACATCTCTTGTTCCTCTGGGATTATACAGGAAGGTTCTTTTTGGTATTCTTTCGTTGTTCATTCTCATTAAGTGTTCTGTCCATTTCTTATTATTTTCGCTGATTTTATCTTCAATTTTATATATATTTAATTCTTCTCGTATATTTTCATTCCTTATTCTATCCGCTCTTGTGCATCCTTTCACATTACGTAAAAGCAGCATTTCCGCAGTCTGTATCCTGCTTTTATCCCTTGATTTCATTATCCAATTTTCACTTCCATACAACAACAAAGGAACAGCCATTGTTTTATATAATTTAAGTTTCGTATCTTTCCTTGTTTTCCGACCTAAGGTTCTTTTTATGGTTCCACAAATAGCCTGAAATGTATTTACTTTATTTTCTATATCTTTATTTTCTCTATAAGTTATATCACATCCTAAATATTGGAAATGTGATACTTGTTCTATTATTTTGTTATCCAGTACAATTTTTGACCTAATTCCATATTTACCAATAAACGCCATTACTTTTGACTTATTTATTGATATTTTACAATTATATCTATTGGCTATTAATATATTAAATTTATATGCTAACATTTGGAGCTCATTTTCAGATTCTGCTAAAAGTACAACATCGTCAGCGAATAATAAAGCATTTATTTTATCTTTATTATGAATTAATATTCCTTCATTAGTTAAAACCTTCTTCCATTCTTTTAGGATATCGTCGATATAAATATTAAATAATATATTAATCTAGCACCACCACTAATATTGATAGAAGCACCTGAACAGAAATAACTGAACCGCGCTAGAAGAATTAATAGGCCTATGGAGAGAATGTGCTGTCAAGTATTGCAGAGTACAATATAGAAGACGATCAGAGAGACTGTGGACAGATCAATTTCATTTTAAATGAGAAGAAAACAGGTTCAATAGAAGCTAACCCTGACTTTATTAGTAGATCTCTAACATAACGTACGGTGCAGAAACTTGCCAGTTGAATAAAAAATTAAGTTTAAAACTTAATGAAATGGATAATTTTAGACGCTGAACCAGACATTCTAATTGGGGTGAGGAGGAAATCAAAATTATAATCAACAGACAACAAATGAAATTGTAGGAAAACCAGAGGGAAAACGCCCAGTTGATAGACCAAGAATGAGGTGGGAGAATAACAATAACTATGATTTGAGGGAAGTAGATTATACAAGGGATGATTGGAAAACATTGGCTCAGGATAGGGATATATGGAGAGTTTATGTCCGCGCGGCCATTAACCTACGGGTTCAATACTGCCAGTGACTTAGAGTTGAGTGCAAAAGTGATACATCTCTATAGAGTGATTTAACACATATTCAACTAAAAATGCAATAATAAGAAATAGAGAATGCATATTGAACACTGGTTGAGTTAGAAAAAATTCTAACTTAATCGGTTTTCAGTATTTATTTTCCATTTAATGTTATCTCGTTACATTTGTGTGTCTTTCTTATTTTCACTTTTTTTAAATATAGATTCTGATTAGAATTCACGGAACTGTGGTGGAATGAATTTGCACATATGCAATAATAATTGTTTCTCTGCACTGCTATTAATGACTTGACTAACTGCTTCAGCCATTTTATTGCATATGGATCACTATTCGCTTGAAAGCCAACTTTTAGTAATAAATAAAACGGGTCTGGATAATTGTACGTGCACCACGCCGTCATACAGATAACTAATTTACTCAAAACTTTCAAAATTTTGTTTGATCTCTTTTCGGGGCAACTATTCAATTATTAATTTTGTAAATCTGGTTATTTTATTATAGATAGATACATAGATAGATCATCGGTTGATTAATGTCTGATTCCCAGTACCCAATTTTGTCGGTCCATCCAATCTCCTGGTTGTAGATGTTTCTCCTTCATGTATAAATATATTCCCTGACTCCAGGAGGTTTTAGGTCTTCCTCTGCCTCGTCTTCCCTCAGGTTTCCATTCCAAAACAGATTTTGGTAGTCGATCCTCTTCCATTCGCTGGACATGTCCGTACCATTTTAATTGCTGAGTTTTAATATAATCTAAAATAGTGACTTCAATCTTCATTTTCTCTCTTATAACTGAGTTCCTAATTTTTTCTCTTCTTGAAATTCTTGCTGCCCTTCGTATAAAATTAATTTCCGTTGTCAAAAGATACTTATTTGTTTTTTTTATTAATGGCCAAAGTTCTGCTCCATAAGTAATGATGCTTTTAACAATTGTATGATATATATTCATTTTATTTTTATTTTTTTTTCATTTTATTATATATTTATTTGATTTTGTTTATTATATTTTTAATTTTATTATATAAAATTAACATAAAATTGGATTTTGATGAAGTAAACGCCAAATCAATGGATTCCTTTCTACTTCGTAAGTCTGAAGCCTTCTCTTATTTACATCTAACAGTAACCTCTACTGTATGGTTGAAGCATAGTCAACACCGCATCATTGGAATGTTATGTTTTATCTCTGTGATTAATTTATTTACCTGCAAAGTTTGGCAAACAGGAAAGAAAGTATGGATGTTGTACGTCTAAAAGTACGGTTTCTAAGTTTCAAGGAAAAAGCGACTTACCTTCCCCCCCGCCCGCCATACCCTTCATGTATAGAAATGTTGAATATGATATATAAACAATGACGAATTTATCTAGAGAATTTGGAAATCAAGAGTGGCATTTGTTAGGACTATTTAACGAATAAAATTAAGCTGTTTACTCACAAATCATTGTTTAACCATAGTTATTTTAAAATATTTATATATTTAATGTGAACGGCGATGTTTGAAAACAAATGAGAAGCGATAGGTACGCTTCATCTGCTTATTTTGTGTATCACTGCAACCAGATCATACTATTTATTGCCAAAGGAACGCAATATTGTAAGAATGATCTCTAGTGGAGAAAAAATGAAACACATCAAACTGTATATTAATTGATTTCTGATGTCGTATGATGTAAATATGACAATTATATTTTTCTGGATTGTTACCTGGGAACAAATGAATTTAAGAAAGTGCAAACAGTGGTTTCTTTTTTTGGTGGTATAATCAATTGCTACAAATGTTTTTATATTAACTCCCGCATGCGGCATGTGTTGACATTCATGCACTACATATACAATCTGGTAGCCGTATTTCTCATAGGCTCAGTCACTGCAAAATAATGGTCAGACCTGTTCAGAATATTAAAAAGGAGGAGCCTTCTTTAATATGGTAATTATGACACTGATAAATATTTCGTGAAACACGACTGTGATTGGTTGTAAACAGAAATCATTGAAACGTGATTGGCCATTGAGTCCCATTTGGGGCATGAGTTAAATAGTCATAATAAATCATTGATAATTATACAATTAATTACGGTATACAATTAACTGGATCGAATGTTCCACATCGTTCCGAGTTTTAATTGAAACTGAGGGAAGAATAACAACGTGGCAACATCGCGGTAGTCGCGGCAGTCGGGATCTTTGTATTTTAGTAACATATAACAGTCGCTTGTTAAGCATCATAGTGAGGCGATACCATTCCTGACGGATAATCTATTCTAAACACCGCGCTTATGTTATGGCCAAAGGGATATTTTTGTCCTCGCTCTAGTAATGAGAAATGTTTATAGAAAAAATGTGTCATTGTGTACATATTGAGTTATCATAGCCAATAATGGTTTCAATCCAACAAGATAAGAGTTCGTTTACGTAAGATACATTGCAAATCAATCATCAGGAACTGTTGCTACCAAAGGATATATTTCATTCGAGTGGAAAATGGCGCGTACTCCAAGCGAAAGCTTTAAATAAAATTTATATTTTCAGGGTTAATGAGGACTTGGTAGTTTAAATAATTTATTGCAACTCTCTTTTGCATTTCGTTGCTTTCATCTACTCAAAAACCTGTCTTCGACCTTACTGTTTAAGCCTGGTAATATATTATTTAACAAATCCAATCATCCACCAAAATGTTGAGTTCTTTTTGGGAGAATTAGTGATGCAACACGAGGTACAAGTACTGACCCGGACTCTCGCTACATTAATCGCATTCAGGTTTACAAACTGAACAGCGGGTTCTATGGATTATATTATTTTAATATTTTTACTTATTATTGAGTTGTAAAACTTGTTCAAATCAATTTTTAATTCATTCTTGCCAGCTGTGTATTGTATAAATTCCAGTCATTACGATCATCATCATCCAGGGATTAAGCCTGTTGGCTCGTTCCGGTTTCATGAAAGCTAGAATTGTTAAAATTGTTCTTCTGTGTTGGCGACCAACATTTCTCCTTCCGTGCGGTTTATAATTTAGCAATAATTTTGCAAATCTTCCTTCTGGCATTCTATCAATATGTTCTTTCCAGTCTTTCCTATATTTAATTATTCGGTCTGTAAGTTTGAAAATATTTAGTTCCTTTCTTATATCTTCATTTATTTTCTTATCCAAATTTAATTGTATTTAGTTTCATTGTATTATTAGACATTATTTTCATTATTATTCAATATGACAGATAATTGTTCAATATGACTATTATTGTATTTTTTATTCATATGTAACATATGTTTGTCCTGTTTAATATGACTATTATTGTAATTTTTTTTTTGTATTTATATGTAACATATGTTTGTTCTGGTGAGTGGTAGAGAAGGCCACATGGCCTTAACTCCACCAGGCTAAATACATCTAAATCTAAATAAATCAGAGTACATCCTGCTATATTTCTTAAAAATCGCATCTCAGCTGCTTCCAATTTTGTTCTTGTCTTTTAGTGATCGTCCAACATTCTGATCCATACATCAATACAGGAACAGCCATTACTTTATAAAATGTAATTTTTGTTTCTTTTCTTGTGTTTTTAATAGTGCCACGTGATCATAGTGTCATTACGATCTTTCCGATTATTCTTTACATATTGTAGGGAACTCGTCAGGGGTCTTTATTGCCTCATTTTTTCTCCCTTTTTAGAATTCCTTTAAATTAAATGTTTGAATCGAATTGCATTATTTTTATTTTTGACGTTATAATGTCTTTCGTCTATTCAAACCAAAAGTTCAAAAAAAATTGCGTTTAATTTCATATATTCTACCTAATTACTAGCATAAATTCCTGTAAAAAATTGGCAAATAGTTATCCCATGTCAACTGTGGGATGCCATTCACCGTTAACTGAGCTTTCCTCACAGTTATATTAGGTGAATCCATTTAATACTGAGACATTCTTATCTACCGCTGTATTGTATTACAGTTAATGTGCAAATGTTGTAAAGCAATGCATCAGTTTGCAATATTCAATGTTAAATTAACTTCGTGTAAATATATTATCACAAGTCCACCGCTGTGGTCTCGAGGTAGCGTGCTGCCTAGTCACGCAGCGGGCCCGGGTTCGATCCCCGGTCGGGACAATTTTTCTGGGTGAGGTTTTTATCGGGCTTTTTCCTCACCTGAGACAAATGACAGGAAAAGACAAATGTCAGGAAAACTTTAAGGCCCAAACGGTCCCCGAAATCATATGGCCATCATCATTATCATCATCATCCTTCACTGGTGTGGAAAGCAACGGGAAGCTACCACACCTACAATTCCCTAGTAAAGCTGCAAGCTTAGCATGAAAATGGTATGATTGCAGTGAAGGACCTGCCCTCGGGCAGAATTACTATGGATGGATTATTATCACAATAATGCGTCAACTTTAATATTTGACTACTTGATTTGTTTATCTATTCAAGGGTTTCAATTGAATCGTTCGTTCTGTCAAACTGAAATAATCATTATGTTCTTCTGTTCCTCAAAGAATACATCCAAGATGATTAGCAAGAGAAGTATTATGTTATATACCATCATGTAAAAGATAAATACAAAAAACATATATATATATATATATATATATATATATATACTAATTTTTCGTAAAATTACTGTAACAAACGCTGTAAGAAATACAAAATATGGGATGGAATATAAAGTATGTCAGCTGAGGGATAAGGGAGCGTCACACTGCGGATGGTTAAAAGTGAACCGAAGAACAAGTTGAGCAAAATATTATCTTAATTGTGAGAGCGGTTTGGAAAGAAAGGGAATCCAAATGTTATTATAAAAGCGCGGTAAAATGGTCAGAAAAGAGTTACACGTAAGAGAAGTGAAGAGATTTCAATTCAAAGTGTAGGATCAAGTACCCATCGCTTTAAACAAGTTCACAATCAGAAGGTAAGAGATTGCGAGTTTTATATGGTTTCAATTTTAGAAGCTTCGTGCCCTTATTCCAGAACCGTGCTACCGAGCAAGTGATTTGCGAGGACTGTTCACTCTTAAACAAAACCATGTGACCTGCTCGCTTGTCATTCGTTATGGACACCAACTTACGTTCTAGAAGCAATATCCTTCCGCCATTCGCGCCACATTTACTGTCAGTTTTGACAGGGAGATGACGACACAGCAACAGAAGACTCGATACTTTCCGCCATTTTGTTTCATGAGAATCGATTGAAGCATGACTCAAATGTATCACCCGTATGTAATAAACTATTTTAAGTTGTAATTATTGATTAGGTATATTGTAGTATGTTTTGAATTTTATTATTTTCATTCACGAAGAATAACAAGTATATTCGGAGGCCATATTTTTAATTTAATGAAGGGAACTACTTTTTCGCGTACTTATTGCTACTACAACGTACGTCGGTGTCCATAGCCAATGAAAAGCGAGCAGGTCACACGGTTTTGTTTTGACGAGGATCACTTTAGAAAAGAACAGGCTATAGTCTAGCATCTAATTTTTATGTTACAACACGCTAACCGACTAAACCGGAGACTCCGGATACTGTCTACGGAATTTCCATTGACGCTTTTACCACGAAGATCCCTTTACAAATGTTTCAACCATTAAAACACGTTTTCAACGGTGTATCTCATATCTGCACAACACAGGCGCACAGTGTGCTATTTTAACAATCTAGGGGAATTTAATTCCAACATTTCAAGCTTAATTAATACAAGAGTAATTTTGTAATTTAAATGTAAACAAACGTGTTAGCATATATGTGTAATTATTTTGTTCCTAGGCAAGCGCAGGGTCTCATAAATAAGGTCTAAACACAACAGTCACGCGCAGATGCATAATCTGTCTTATTGAGTAGGTTGATCAATCCAGCTGCTTTGTGTAGAGAATAAAGTCGGTTTACGTGTTATTGTGATATTTATGTTTAGTTTAGGGTTCTGTAAGTTACGTGAGATAGGTTTCATAAGACTTTTAACTGTGTTCCAATTATCCATATATTTTACTCTATAACTTTCTTATATGGACGTATGTGGCCTTCTAATTGCATTATATTTGTTTATTGACATCCCTTCTGTTGGAAACAGAAGAGAAAAATTGCGTTCATCTGCGTTTCTTTAGCTTATTCTTTCTTTCATAATGGTTGCCCTTACTTCCCGGTGCACAATTTTCGATGTTTGATCCGGAAATAATAAAAGGGAACGTTGTGATGCAGTATATGAATTCGTGTTTAAAGAAATTAAGCATGTGACATCTCTGATGTCGTTATTAAGAATTTAAAGGCCTACATGAGAAGTGTGTGTCAGCAAATTGATATAAGATGGAACAAATGTTATCGTCATCGTGGCAGATTCCTTGAAAATTATTCAGACTGGCTAAAAGATTTTCCCGTGACCAATTGTCAATCTCTGCCTTCTACTTCTACAGATCAACCTCCTTCTAGTTCTGGTAGGCCTTCAAAATCATTCGAAGAATGTTGTGAAAAGACGAAACGGCGGAAGCTTCGAGAATTCGTTAGGTCAACAAGCCTAGAAGAAATATCTACTGCTGCTGAAATCAAGTTGTGTGATAAGGGAAAGAGAAATATCTACTGCTGCTGAAATCAAGTTGTGTGATAAGGGAAAGAGAAATATCTACTGCTGCTGAAATCAAGTTGTGTGATAAGGGAAAGAGAAATATCTACTGCTGCTGAAATCAAGTTGTGTGATAAGGGAAAGAGATACTCTGCTTCAATAGTCCAATAATTATCCCTTGCATCGCATACACGAGGCTCCAGAATGAAAAAGAGTTGACGGCTGTTTTTAGATAAACCGAAGAGTTTATCAGCTGATCGAGACCGAGCGATGAGGATAGATGACAGTCTTTCAACTCACCAATATATATAAAAAGACTAAAGTTGAAAGTAGGAAAAAGTATATTCAGAACAGATTCAATTAAAACAAATACTTGTACAGACTCTCATAATGCCACACTTCGACTACTGCGACATATTACTGACTAATCTGACAACTGATCTATCTGACAGACTACAGCGTGCTCATATCTGACAGACTACAGCGTGCTCATATCTGACAGACTACAGCGTGCACATAATGCGTGCATTCAATTTATATTCAATCTCCGTCGTTATGACCACGTGTCAGGCCTTATCATGGCTACGCCTAAATGACAGAAGAACTTTACATTCACATACCTTACTATTCCAAATTCTGCAAACATATTTACCAACTTATTTAACAACACGTTTTCAAAATTTATCGGCTCATCACAATTTAGGAACAAGATCACAAGACTCTTCTTTACTTTTGATATCACAGCACAGGACCTGTCTATACTCTGAATCTTACACAATATCTATGGCTAGAGGATGGAACTCACTTCCCAGTCATGTCAGGGACTGTCAATCGCTATCATTATTTAAATCCAAATTAACTGATATCTTAAGTTTGACACAATGAAAACATTAACTACATAACAACTATATAGAGCATTCCATTAATAATCATCTAGGAAGCTACTTACTTTATTTTATATCATTTTAATTTTATTATATTCTATGTTTTTGTTAGTATTAGCTAGTATTAGATTACATCATCATTGTATTTTGTCTAGTCTGTATTTTAATAATATCTTAAATTGTAATTTGTAAGTAATTTTTGTATAATTTTACTATTCGCTGGTTGAGTGGAAGAGAAGGCCTTATGGCCTTAACTCTGCCAGCTAAAATAAATTATTATTATTATTATTATTATTATTATTATTATTAATGAGACAGGCCTACTGATGGAAAATTCCAACACAACAAGCAGGGAATACGAATAATGGAAACATTGCTCGTCGATTTTTCAGGAACATCGAAAAGACTGCCCAAATAACAGGTGTCAATTTTGAGCTAATTCGCACGTTTTCATGTCATATTAGAGTTGTGGGTTTTCCATAAATGCTGATGCTTTTGGAAAGTAAGCTTATGAAACATGCCAAGCAGTGTGCACACACTTTTATGCCACCGGAAGCTTACTATTGTCTTCTGTTTTCTTTCGATTGGTCAACTTTTAGAAGAAGCACAAGAAGCAAGAAACATACATAGTAGAAGATATCGGGAACATTTCACAAGAAAAACTTCTAGGGTCAACACTAACACCGATATTTCCACAGGCTTTTGATATCTTCTGATCCTTTCTTGACCAACTTGGGGCATAATCCTAAAAGAAAGCAAGGTATAATTACACAGGAAGTTGTCTCATTGCTCTCAGCACCTACTTTAGATACAGAGG